>SJYO01041852.1:34516121-34637311 GCA_006410555.1 Capra ibex | reverse complement strand
ATTAAAAAATAAAAAAATTTAAAATTTTAGAAATTAAGAATGTACGCAAGGGTTTGTACTTGGGGGGAGGGTGGAGGGAGGGGTATTGTAGAGAACGTTCCCTAAAGACACACAACTAAAATATAGGACGTTGAAATGATATAAGTAACTACTCGAGATCATTAAAAGACCACCTCAGAAATCCCAAAAGGTACATCTCCTGGTATCTTGATTTATCTGTAAAGAGGTTTCTTCTGTATGCCTACCGATTGTTTGTGTACTTTTCTACGAGTTGTAGTGAGTAATAATCTCTTTACGTTTAGTTTTGGTGTTACTCCATGGTGAAGTGTGGTCAGTCTTACCGACGCTAGGTTTTTAGACGTTCGTTATTTACGACCTCTCCCACACCTCTTTTCCCTTGGGAGGATGTGACAACCACCCTTACGTTTGATCATGTCGGTGATACCTCTTGTCACACCTCTAAGGAATTTTTTAACGTTTATCTTGATGGAATACTGGGTCGTTAGGGTGACGACCCGTATGTGTGGCTCCTTTGGTCTTAACTTTCTCTGTGTAAATGGGGTAACAAGTAGCGTCGTGACAAATATTATCGGTCCTGTACCTTTGTTGGATCTACAGGTAGTCGTCTACTTACCTATTCTTTCGACACCATGTATATGTGTTACCTCATAATGAGTCGGCAATTTTTCTTAAGTAAACTTAGTCAAGACTACTCTACCTACTTTGACCTCGGCTAATATGTCTCACTTCATTCGGTCTTTCTTTTTGTGGTTATGTCATATGATTGTGTATATATACCTTAAATCTTTCTACCGTTACTGCTGGGACATACGTTCTGTCGTTTTTTCTATGTCTACACATATTACCTGAAAACCTGAGTCTCCCTCTCCCTCTCCCTCTCCCACCCTACTAAACCCTCTTACCGTAAGATTGTACATATGATATTCTTAACTTAGCGGTCAGGTACAGACTGCATCCCACGTCGAACGAACCCCGACCACGTACCCCTACTGGGTCTCTCTACAACACCCCTCCCTCCACCCTCCCCCCAAGTACAAACCCTTGCGTACATTCTTACTTTCTAAAATTTTAAATTTTTTATTTTTTGACTTTTTTTTATAAAATACTTATACGATTTTTTTATTTTATTTTTAAATAAAGAAAAATTAACCACACAAAGGGACCCCCGAGTCTATCATTTCTTAGACGGACGTTACGACCTCTGGACCCAAGCTAGGGATCCAGTCCTTCTAGGGGACCTCTTCCCTTACCGTTGGATGAGGTCATAAGAACGGACCTCTTAGGGTACCTGTCTCTTCGGACTGTCAGATGTCAGGTACTCTAACGTTTCTCAACCTTTGTTGACTCAGTGAGAAAGAAGAAAAGATAAAAATTAACCTCCTATTAACGAAATGTCATAACACAAACAATCAAAGACGGTGTGTACACGGGCTTGTATACATACGGATACCGATTAAGTACAACTACACACGGGAAATAAAAAACTCATTGAAGAGTTCGGTACGGAAAGTCTAGACTTACAAAACATTACAATCCACTTAATAAGAGAGGTTCAAAACCAAAAGAAGTAGATGTTTCCACTCTATCATTATGGATGAAAACCCCTGTCAACTCTTACTTTGTTTGGGTACAACAAATTTATGAATCGTGTCATGAAGGGAAGAATCCGTGGAATGGGGAACTCCAGATAATTAATATGTTATTAAAATTTTTCTCTTCTATTGTAGAGTCTCTACATCATAATTATGTATATGACAAGACCCACTTAAATTTTACGAACGAAGTAACACATGTTTAAACCTCTACTTCACTGTCAATTCTTCACTTAAATAAATCTCTCTTTTGTGTGAGGTATCTTTTCTCACACCCGATAGAGTCTTCCACTCTCTCTGGACTTTATACCGTAGTAATCAAAAAGACTCGAACCATTATAGGATCCGATTACTCTCCCTAATAAGGTAAATAAAATCCCTTCTCCGTCTCTAAAGGTCTTAAACCCGGTGGTGACTGAAACTGAAAAATATAAACCAGAGTCTTGTCAGTACCACGTACAACCACACGGTCAATCTACGAGTACATAATTGTTACTCGTATGTCACTCGGAGTTCCAGATGACTTCAGTTTATAAGGTGGTATAACTTGGATAAACCAAGATTAGTCAAATACAGGTACAGGAACCCGATACTACGAGAAAATTTCCAACGCGGGACGGGAGAAGGGAAGACAAAGGTATGATGAATTATCGTGAATAATAGTATACTTGTTCCAAGTCACGAGTCAGCACAGGTCGCTGGGGTACTTAACGTCGTGCGGTTCGGAGGGACAGGCAGAGGTTGAGGGTCTCAAGTCAGTCTGAGTGCAGGCAACTCAGTCACTACGGTAGGTCGGTAGAGTAGGAGACAGTAGGGGAAAAGAAAGACGGGGGTTAGGGAGGGTCGTAGACTCAGAAAAGGTCACTCAGTTGAGAAGCGTACTCCACCGGTTTCATGACCTCAAAGTCGAAATCGTAGTATTGAAGGTTTCTTGTGGGTCCTGACTAGAGAAAATCTTACCTGACCAACCTAGAGGAACGTCAGGTTCCCTGAGAGTTCTCAGAAGAGGTTGTGGTGTCAAGTTTTCGTAGTTAAGAAACCGTGAGTCGAAAGAAGTGTCAGGTTGAGAGTGTAGGTATGTACTGATGATCTTTTTGACATCGGAACTGATCTGCCTGGAAACAATGAATTAATACTTTCATGATCCATGTGAAAGACGAATGATTTTCAATCGTATAATTATCTCATTTTACAAACAGTTACCCTTAGTCCTCTTTCATTTCTTTCACTTTCAGTGAGTCAACACAGACTGAGAAACGCTGGGGTACCTGACATGTGTCCCTTAGAAGAGTTGGGTTCAGTGGGTACGACGTCCGTCTAAGAAATGGTCGACTCGACGTTCCCTTCGGGTCCCTATGACCTCACCAATCGGATAGGGAAGAGGTCGTCTAGAAGGACTGGGTCTTTAACTTGGTCCCAAAGGACGTAACGTCCTCCTAAGAAATGGTTGACTCGATAGTCCCTTCGGCCTATTTCTCTCTAGGAAACGTCAATCACACGTTTGTGCATCTTTTCCGAAGAAGTACAAACTACATATGAAAATATACAGTACCCTATACCTAGACATCATTTACTTCACCGTTCTAGACTCTAGAGATACTCGTCGACGATCACAAACAAAATATACGACGACGACGATTAAGTGAAGTCAGCACAGGCTGAGACACGCTGGGGTATCTACCGTCGGACGGTCCGAGGGGGTAGGGACCCTAAGAGGTCCGTTCTTGTGACCTCACCCAACGGTAAAGGAAGAGGTTACGTACTTTCACTTTTCACTTTCACTTCAGTGAGTCAGTACAGGCTGAGAAGTGCTGGGATACCTGACGTCGGATGGTCCGAGGGGGCAGGTACCCTAAAAGGTCCGTTCTCATGACCTCACCCCACGGTAACGGAAGAGACACAAAATATACTTAGTTGTCTTTTTATAACTCGGTTTAAACCCGGTTCCGTCAAATCGAATGAATTTCCGAAATTTGAACTTACTATTACAAAAAACTTTATCAGTTATTGTCACTCGATGGACTTTGAGTGGATTTTTACACATCTTTTAACATCTATGTTTACTCGAATTTAAAAATGAAGACAAATCTCTCGAAAGTGTTTGGGTCTATAAAACGACGATGAATCGAGACGTACAATGTGTTCTTAGACAACGAAATCATGGTAAAGATCGTGGTCTTAGTAATCTAATCCGGTCTTCGGGAAAGTTTAGGTTCCTATCACTGGATAAATATTATTACATAAAAGAACTTACCTAAACTCTAACTACAAAATTTAGGAGTAATAGTAAAATAATTAACCTTTATTAATGATAAAAACGAACTCCATGATAAATGGAAAGTAACCGAATTATAAATCGAAGACTTTACATGATGTTAATTTATATAGGTACGACCTTTTTTTATCAACAGAAGAGATATAACTGGGTTAATACTGGTGTGAAAATAAGAAAAAGAAATAAAACTATATGATTCACTTAAAGAGAAACTTATTACAGAAACTTCTCACTAACCGATTGAATAAACGGTTTTTTTCGAAATCAGTTTTCTTCTCTCGTCCCAAAGAGATTTCACTTTATTTCCTTACAGAAAATCTTCTTTCGAACTTTTGATTCTTGAAAATTTTTATGATATTATACGTTATTACGAATTTTTTATTTGTATTAGGACTTTCTTATGTAAAATTGTTAAATTATAGTCTTTTGAAGGGTGTATTTCTTCCTCATAGAAACCTTTTCCTTCTTCACCCTTTGGTGGTCAATTATTCCTAAATAGAAACTAAAACGGTGAAGACCGAATGAAACCAGAAACCAATTGAGTAAATTTCTCATTCTCCAATTTTAACATGTCAGAACAAATTCAACATGTACAACTGTCGTAGGGGTCTCCACGTGGTATAACGTCTCGAGTTCTACGACCTCTGTTTGTGTCGACCCAACCCTAAGATCGTACACATAAATGACCGTTAGATCCTTTCTCATGGCAGATATTAGTCCCACTAAAATATTCTCTTTCTCGAGATAGGGGTCCACATCCATCACGTAATACTAAAGTCTGATCTTCTGTCATAAAGTTAACCTATTTATAACGGAATACCTTTGGAGTGACATAAAAAGAAAATCAAAATAAGATCTACACATTTCCGTAGTGGTGTCTGGTCGTAGGAAACCTCTTAAGGGTATTCCTTGGTGACGGAAGGGGTATCGGAGGAGTGAGGAAAGGCTGTTATCAGTGACAGGACATCCTTGCTCCTGTGACTCCGGGTCCACCGAACCTGAACAGACTGTTCTAAAAGAACATGGTAGAAATTCAGGAAGAGACACATAAGTACAACAGGTCTAAATAAGAAAAAATATTCTTTTTGTTACTTTATCTCTTTAATTGAATCCTGACTGGATTCGAACAATTTTAACAACTTTCGGAAAAAATAGAAGATCTAAATCGGTGCACCCCTGGTCCTTGGGTTTGGATTTCTCCTCTCCATACATGAAGAATTCTCCCACTACCACTACCTACTTTTCTATGGTTGGTTACCACCATAAAGTGTGTACCTCTCGACACAAGTCTCTTGTGTCACTGGACGATCTGTTTCTGTGTCCGAAGATGCATTGAGTACAGGGTAAGAATCCGGAACCCTCTCCGAAAATGGAAAGATGAGAGTCTTTCATAAAAATACAAGAGGGTAGGATTAACGAGACTTCGGAGCAAGAAACAAACTTGGGGATCTTTTAAGGGACCACAGATGAACTTCAAACTCACTGAACTTCAATTTAAACATCTGGTAGGTAGAGAGAAACGACCCGGTTCCAAATGACTGATTCTTCTAAGACATTTTCCTCTTCCCGGTCTTTATCTTGACCTGTATCTCATGTAGATCACTGAGTCCTTCGCGACCCCGTAGACACGACACTGACCACTAAACATAATTTTTACGTGATTCATAAAATCCAGTCTTATTTGTCACCAATTCTTTCTCCAACCGTCCTCCTGTCATTGATAGTCTTGTTTCTCCTCATTCTTAGTTCTCGACGTTTTAAGAACAGATTGTCAACTTTAAATCAAATTAAACTGTGACTTTTCTCTCCCTGAATCTTATTTAGATTCTATCTTACGAGATCGTACTATTTCATTACAATTTTCTATTGGACTTCGCACAATTTTTAAAATTCTTACATAAACTCGTTTTTATTGAACAACAGACCTTCGTAGATTAAATAGGTCTTCTCGCCGACATGTGTGCCTTCTGAAAATATCCGTCTTCCCTCCTTCGTACTCGTCTGATACAATGTGTTTTTCATCTAACCAATAATGTCCCAATGAAACAAGATCCCTTTATCGTCCTCAGTGATAGTCCGTCTACTGGAGTGATAAATAGTCCACTAAGCGGTAACAACAACAAGTCAGTGATTCAACACAGGATGAGAAATACTAGGGTACCTGACGTCGTACGGTCCGTAGGGACAGGAAGTAACAGAGGGTCTTAGACGAGTTTGAGTATAGGTAACTCAATCACTACGATAGATTGGTAGAGTAGGAGACGGTGGGTGAAGAGGAAAACGGAAGTTAGAAAGGGTTGTAGTCCCAGAAAAAGTTACTCAACCAAGAAGCGTAGTTCACCGACTTCATAAGTCCAAGTAGTAGTTGAGTAGGTCACTTATAAGTTCGAACTAAAGGATCTCCTAACTGACCAAGGTAGAGGAACTACAGGTTCCGTGAGACTTCTCAGAAGAGGTCGTGACGTTAAACTTTAGTAGTTAAGAAACCATGAGTCGGAAGAAATACCTGGTTGAAAGTGTAGACATGTACTGATGACCTTTTTGGTTTCGAAACCGACATACCTGGAAACAACCGGTTCACTACAGAGACGAAAAATTATACGACAGATTCAAGTAGTATCGAGAAGAAAGTTCCTCGTTCACAGAAAATTAAAACACCGACGTCAGAGACAGGGGTCACTAAAACCTCGGGTTCTTTTATTTTAGACAGTGACAAAGGTGACAAAAGGGGTAGGTAAACGGTACTTCACTACCCTGGTCTACGATAGTAGAATCTAAAATATTACAACTCAAGATTCGGAAGAAAAAGTGAGACTATTTCTCCGAGAAAATCAAGAAGAAGAGTAAGAGGGTGACGTCACTATAATAGATGTATAGACTCCAACAACGACAAAGAGGGTCTTTAGAACTAAGGTCGAACAATAAGTAGGTAGGACCGTAAAGTGTACTACATAAGGTGTATATTCAATTTATTCGTCACTGTTATATGTTGGAGTTACATGAGGAAGAGGTTACAACTTGGTCAGGTAACAAGGCACAAGGCAAGATTGACAACGAAGAACCGAACGTATATCCAAAGAGTCCTCAGTCCATTCCACCAGACCATAAGGGTAGAGAAATTCTTGTAAGGCGTCCAACAACACTAGGTGTATTTCTGAAACCGCACCAGTTACTTCGTCTACAAAAGGACTTAAGGGAACGAAAAAGATACTAGGTCACCTACAACCGTTAAAGTAGAGACCAAGGAGACGGAAAAGCTTTATTTCGAACATACAGACCTTCAAGAGTCAAGTACATGACAACTTCGGATCGAACTTCCTAAAACTCGTAATGGAACGATCGTACACTTTACTCACGTTAACCTGTCATCAAACTTGTAAGAAACCGTAACGGAAAGAAACCGTAACCTTAGTTTAAGATTTAACTGACCAAATTTAAATTTTAAAATTTACCAAATTTTAAGGTAAAGACCCTTTCGACTTCTACATTAATTAAGAACCGAATCACTGTACCCCGAATTATATTCGTTGAGGTAAAACCCGGACATTAGAAAACAAAAAAGAAGACAAAGAAAACAAAGATAATTATTATTGGTAGATGGGAGCAATCCTTCATGGAACATATAAGGGAAAAACAATGACTTCGGACACTAGTCAAGATCCTACTAGGGTATACTATCTAGAACCGTGACATAATTAGTAGATTACTCTTACCATTGTCACAACCAGAAAAGAAAAATTAAAATTAAAAATGAAATAAAATGAAATGTTATGACATAACCAAAACGGTATGTAACTGTACTTAGGTGGTACCCACATGTACACTAGGGTTTGTACTTGGAGGGAGGGTGGAGGGAGGGGCGTTGTAGGGAGACCCAGTAGGGGCACGTGGTCGGGGTTCGTACGACATAGGACGTAACCTGTATCTGACCACTAAGCTAAGAATGTACTATCATATGCACAAAGTTACGGTAAGAGGGTTTAGTAGGGTGGGAGAGGGAGAGGGAGAGGCTCAGGTTTTCAGGCGATATGTGTAGACACAGAAAAAACGACAGAACGTATGTCCCAATAGTGTCACAACCAGAATTACCTCGATGAAAAATTAAACGACTAAAACTAAATCAGTCACACAAAAACGACTGACAATTAGGAAAAACTAAGTTGAGGTCCGTCAACTCACTACGGACAACCTCTGACCGACTGGTGGTTGTCTATCCGACCAGACGTCGACCGGACAACATAGTGATATTAAAACCCTCACACGGTTACGACTAAAACCTGTGTATGTCGTCATTAGTCGTAGAACGTCGTTCGTCATCGACCTTCGTTCAAGAATCAAAGGGTCTGGTCCGCAGGATTGGTGACCTGGTGTTCCCGGTCGTCAATTTCAATCCCAGGGATAAAGAACGGACGGATCAGTTATTACTTAAGTCCGTACCTCCGTCTTACATTTCTCATTTCATTTTTTCAAATAACATTTATTTTCATGTACGTCTTTCCACGCACCCACTTGTGTCTCAGAGAGGAAACCCCTAAAATTTAGGAAATATTCCCCCGTGAAAAGGTCCAGAAACAGAAGGGAGTCCGGATAACGGAACAACAGGAGGGGACCAATTAAACAGAGTTTCGGGAGGGTACTCCATACATGCGTGGGGAGTCGTTTCTACCCAGAGTTTCACTTCCGAAGACTCTCCTCGGTCTGAGTGATACTGGACCTTAATAGGGGACTGAAAACTGGGGTTCCTCGGAAAGACGTACACATCACAGAGGGAACAGGGTATTTCCTCCCCGCGTCTCTAGAGCATTAGGAAGTGAGTCTCAAACCGGGTAGAAGCAGAAACGGTACTGATAATGGAACTCCACAAATGTTCTCTGTCTCTGACCAATAAATGGGACGAAGACAACAACGAAGGTAAAACCTCATGGTTGTCCTCAGAATGACATTTAGGAGTTGACCTCGGGTGGATAGAGAACAGAACCCTTCACGTTTGTCCTCTGATCAACAGTCATCGGTCATAGACTCGGTGAAGAAACACGGGGTACTTTACGTTTGTCCTCCGGTCAACATTTACAGATTGGACCTCGGGTAGATAGAGGATGGAGTTCCGATTATTTGATCTAGGTTCGAAGGGTCCTCTGTCTAGTAAAAAAACGAAAATATACATATAGTTTGTTTACTCATCAGGATGGTAAAATAAAGAAACTTGAAAGTAAGTGAAAAATACTACTTTATATGTAATCTTTAAAATTTTCTCCGAAGTACGACAGTTAGTGAATTTTTAGGTCATGTAATGAAAAAGTTTCTGAAAACACTCCGTAGACGAATTTTAGACAAAAATGAATAAAAAAATTATCGTAAAATATAAAATAAGATAATACACCTCGTTCCGATAGAAACCGAGATTTTAATTAAGACGAACTTGTCAACAGTAAAAGAAAGGTGAGACTGAACCTCTTCGAAAAGGACGATGAAGAGAAGGACCAATGACATAAGGAGAAATTTATGAGACGGACGTCACGGGGAAGACACAGTTCCAAAGAAGTGGACCCCAGGTCGTTGTCTTAAGTCCCAAAGTCATTTGACTATAGTCTCGTATTTAATATAGAATTAAAATGATTGAAGACCGATTCACTTTAAGTCGTTCCAGAAGTTAATATCCATTGTTACTTGGTGTCTTTAAAACACGTTGAGTAGTGGTTATCTGAGTGTCTATATTAGTATCATAGTGTGACGTCAACAACGGTTGTACCAATTTTTAAACACATCGACAACCTGGTGTGACGATGTATAACTATCAATTATAAAAATATTACTACGGTTGAATTTTTTACAAGTATTGGATTTTCACCTCTCAATACAATATGAGTCACCCGTAAAAATCCTGGAGTTCGGGCCTCCATCGTAGAATTCATTGGGACCCTCTTGACGAGGCTCCTCCGTTCCAGCCCTCCGTCCAATATGTTTCAAAACGTTGTTTCCGTCCATCAGACTTACAGCTTTCTAATAACCATGCATTTCCTTTTGGTCTATAGGGTTCAATTTCTGAAAGTGTGAAGAGATACATACCCTTCTACGTTCTCAGACCCAAGGGACTTTGGTAAGGAAACCATATGAGGAGTCGAAAGGCCCTGGTCGTAGGACACAAAAGAGTAGAACTCAAGAGAGTCCCGAGTGGTAGAGTGGTAACCAACACTGATGTCAGTGACTACTGACACTGTAGGAAACAAATGACTATTATCGTCCTTTATGAAGTAAAGTGTTACTTCCACATAATGACATAGTGTCAATAAGAACATTATAAAACTATCGAAAAGGGTTATATTAATCAAGGGAAATACTAGGATACATACAGTAAAATAAATAAATTTTCGTAATAAGACTCTTCCCTCAGATATTCGAAGGATTTTGACGTTTTTTCTCATGTATTAAGTCTTTTACAATTCTTGCATGTAACCAAAGAGACTTCAATGGAGAAGGATACTTTCGGTATTAAACTTACAGGAAATGAATAGAACTTTATGGATATTGAGTTATTCGAACATAAAAGAAGGGTTTAAGATACTAGATTACATAAAAGTATAACATACACTTCACTTTTCGTAAAAATCACGGTCAATCTTTTTACTTAGTCTGTAATTTAATTGTAAATGACATTACTTTAGTCTGGACATATTAATAGTGTCGGGTTAATGTGAGTAGACTTTGAAACGAGACAAAGGGAAAAGTCGTAGTTTATTAGTTTTGTGAATATGACGATACTTACTAAAAAAGGTTGACGATTTATGTCCGTAACTGAAAATAGTATTTTTCCGAAAATATGGTTAAATTAACTAATTTTATAAATAATTCACGAATGTTATATGATCTGTGACACGTTTATTAGAAGTGAAAATAACCATGTAATTACAAAGTATGTTGTGTGTTTCATGATTTACGTTGAATGGATTTAGTGGTATCTTATAAAATTCCAATCTTTCGTAACAATCTTTTGTCCACCCTTTTTTATTTCGTGTTTTGTGTATGAAAACGTGTAAATAAACAGACTTAAGTCAAGGTCTTAATTACTTTAAGACTCAAAGACAACCGAAAACCATCGAAACATCGATTATCTCTCCGTCGGGGTAAACGTCACTGACCGATTAATTAACCTCGTCGAGAGACAGTGAAGATGACACTCTCTACTACAGTTTAGAACCTTTACACGGACTTGAGACTACAGTCCACCTAGGTTCAGACGTAGGACCGAGATGACAACTATGAAGAATCCAGACTCTTGTACAATTTTAACTTAGACTCGAAGACTGGTGGACAGAAGTTTTACTCTTAATGTTTTATGCTGAACGTTTCATCTATACCTTCAGGTTTCTCAATATACCTTTTACGGACGGTATCAACAGACCATTATGACCAACGAATTATTTAAAATTAACAATAAACAACAGTTTAAAGACAAGTCTATATAGGGAAAAGGTCGTCACTCAAGTTCTTAATACAGTTTAGGACTTGAGTCAAATTGTGAATGGTACTGGGTCTCCTGTATTGTATGAGTCCCTTTATGTTAAATCTTTAATATACATATACTAATATATATATATATATATAAACCTGTCTGTGGATATATATTAGTCGGGACACATAGATGTCCAAGACGTAGACTCCTCAGTTGGTTGACGACTAACTTTTATCAAAAATTTTTTAAGGTTTTTTGTTTTACACTTAAACGGTGTGTTTTCATTGATAAATGTCTCGCAAATGTAGCATAAATGTTGATAAATGTATTTCAAACGTAATAAAATCTATGATTTTTATTAGATCTTTACTAAATTTCATATATCCTCCTATGTGTGTACATCCAATAAAAGTTTATGAACAACAATAGTGACAAGTCAACGATTCAACGTAGACTGAGAAACACTGGGGTACTTGACATCATGTGGCCCGAAGGGATAAGGAGTGGTAGAGGACCTCAAACGACTTTGAGTACAGGTAACTCAATAACTACAGTAGGTTGGTATAGTATGAGACAGGAGGGGAAGAGAACAAGAGTTATAAAGGGTCGTAGTCTCAGAAAGGGTTACTTAACCAAGAAACGTAGTCCACCGATTTCATAACCTCGAAATCGAATTTCTAGTCAGGAAGGTTACCTATAAGTCCCAACTAAAGGAAATCCCGACTGACCAAACTAGAGGAACGTGACATGGTAAAATATATTCCTTGAACGTGTAAGAACCTAAAACAACAAACTTCATAAGGACCTTCGTCAAGGGGTCCAAATTGTTACCTAATGATATGTAATCTTTAATATATATATACATCTATTCAGATTCAGGATGTACACATATATATATATATACTTAGTTTAACTTTCATGGTTTACGTTATTTTTGTTAACAATTTACAGTACCATGTATAAATATAGTCAATATCACAACTTTCACAAAGAACGAGTCGGCACAGGTCGAGAAACGTTGGGGTACCTGACATTCGGGAAATCCGAGGAGACAGGTCACCCAACGTCAAGGGAAGAGGTCCTCTAGAAGGGTTGGGTCCTTATCTTGGACCCAGAGTACGTACCGTCCGTCTAAGAAATAACAGACTCGGTCGTCCCTTCGAAACATATAGTTAATGTTCGGGTCGTGATTTTGTCTTCTCTAACATTACTTTCCCGTTAAATGTTTATGCACCCATTCCAATTCCCTTGGTTGTCTCCCTCCACGTCTTGACGTCCCAATCACTTGTACCCCTCGACAATGATGAGGTAGTCGACTCCTCTCGTCCTTCGGTAGTGATCTTCGACCTCTCTGGTTTTGAGAGTGACATCTTCTGAGGGAGGACTACCCTCAAATGAAGGAATAGATCTCCTCGCGTCGGTGAGAGGTGGTGTGACACCCTCCCTCGGGTCTTTTATGAATAGGATTAGAGACAGAAGTGATTAGGAGTTTTGACTAACCCTCGGTGTCTCTAGTCCTTGGGTCCATAACCGTCGGATCACCTTGTCCTACCCTTTCGTACCTCTCACCTAGACTGGTCAGGTTGTCTTTAATCAGACGTTTACATTCTTCGTAAATCTTTAAATCTCTTCCTCCCTTGGTACTCTTAATTTTATCAGTGTCCTTCAACGAGACTGGTACTTTAACCCAGGATATTTATTAACGATGAAATCTGTGTTTACATATGTATGTTTACTTTACACTGGATCAGTAGGTCGACTGTTTACGATGCCAGTCCTCCGGGTGACTCCACTACCATACCGAGGAAATACTCCGACATAGTAGTCAGTACCACTGACACTATATCAAGGTGTCTTCAAGTGTAAAATCGGAACGCTCAGTAGCCCGTTACATCTCTCTCGAAGTGTCCGTTTAATGGGACACACCTGACTCACTTGGTCACGTAGTACCCCTCTATTTCTAAAGTCGGTTGGACTGCCATCCAGAGTCAGGGCAGAAAGAGGGACAGGAATTCACCGGTCCGTCAGATAAGTTTCTCCTTACGAGAGACAACAGGGCCTCGGACGACTTAGGAAGTGAGTGACAACAACTACTGAGGATAAGTAAACCTTGAAAGATAATAGACAAATACACACATACGAACGTGTACGTTAACGAGTCAGTACAGGTCCAGAAAACATGTCAGGTGCCTGATATCGGACGTTCAGAGGAGACAGGTACCCTAATAGGGTCGTCCTTGTGACCTCACCTAACTGTAAAGGAGGAGGTCCTCTAGAAGGACTGGGTCCCTAGCTTGGGTACAGAGGACGACAAGACGTAACGGTCACCCAAGAGATGGTACTTGGTGGACCCTTCGGGGCAACTAGACAAATGTCTTGCGTTAAGTTCTGAATGAAAACACTGTCCCTGTGAAAGTTGTTCCCTAAGGAAACTTGGAATAAATATTAAAACAACACCATCGATTCCGACAAAGATACAAGTCTCTGTGACAAAGGTTACGAACCAGAATAAAAGTTTCCTTTTGAAGTCTGGAGTCGTCAGTGAGTCGTTTAGTAAGTAAGCGGTCTGTAAAAGAGTCACTGACAAAACACGGTCCGTCAAACCATCAATAATTTCTACGTAATCGATCTAGATTCTCCCATTTAGTAAAAGTAAACAAAATTAAGATTACCTGACTATTATCACAAAGACATAACAATACGTCTCTAGTGAAGAGTCCAGATTGAACTTGAGTCGTAGTTTCTCAAGACAGGGACTACTCGTCACAGAAGCTGTCCACACGTGTGCTCCTTTGATCGTGGAATCGAGTGGACCGACCGGTAACGTAGACAGACCAGACTATGGTGAAGAAAAGTTACTCTCCTTCAGAAACATCATTGTCTGTTCGTGTGTAGTTCATGCATAATGGAACATGAGTCTTTTGAGAGTTTTAGAAACGACTTATTTAATTCCCAAATTTGTGAGTTTCCTTAATCGGAAAAACCCTGTTACACACCAAGAGTGAAAGAGAGATTAAGGATGATGAAACATAAAATTTTTCACTGTGACCTTTTAAGTGTATATTTATCCACTTATGGAAAACACCAAGTGTCCAGATTCCTAAAAGTGATCGTCATAGACACTTAGACATATACTTACCACTCCGATTACCTCGTATAAAAACATAGTGACTCAAAATTCGAAGTCCGGTGGAGGTTCACCTTAGACTCTTTGTTAATATGTAACTTTTTATTCCATTGTAAAAGACGGACATTGTGAAATGTACGCACAAGTAGGACCGAAGAATCTTTTTCAACCCCTCTGTAAACAGGAAATCACTTTTTATTACCTTGAAATGTTGAGTCTTGTCAAAATTGTTAAGGACTTTCTACAAAGGGATGGTAAAGGGAAGTCCTCGTGGGTAGAACCACTTTACTTAATTTAGTAATCCACATTGTCAATAAGTTTATAGGACACTCTGTTTCTTTGTCACTTACTTCGTGTCATTAACTTAGGTAAAAGACAAGAATAAATTCTATTAAAATAGTTTATCATAGACCTAAAAAAGCATAGAAAGAACGAGGGAGAAAGGAGAGGGAAGTTCACAAGATTCCGAATTTTTGTCGAGTGAAAAGAAGTGATAAGATATGGAATTGGACCTAACTTCGTTCTCGTATAAGTATGGCTGGTATTCCCTCTTGTGGAAAAGGAAAAACGGGACAATCTAAGAAACCGACCAAATTAATAATTTATATATTCAATCTGATTGTCTTTTTTAGTAAATTAAAGGATATATGTTGTCTGGGTTTCTAAACTCTAAATTCCTGTTCAACCCATTGACTCCGAAATATTTTCGGTAGGACATGAGATACCTTATCTCCAGACCTCGAAGTTTCTTCTTCTCACACTGAGTATGCTATTATTCTTCTCGTCTACAAACCATTAATTTTCAACCGGGACGGTACGTCTACCCAGAAAGTCCATTCTTCAATAGAGACCATTATCGAGAGAAACTCCAGGTCCGGGGGACAGAAAATCCATCAATCCCCTCTCCACTATTCAAAGGAAAGTCAGACGACCTAGAACTAGTTTTATAAGGAGTACGGTTTTACCGTATAAACCCCCGGTACACAAGACAAGGGGGAATGATGTTACCACCTTTGTGTATGACTAAGTGAGATTGAACACCTAGAGAAGACGGAAATCGTTCTATTAGTTTGATAAGTCGTTGACTTCCTCGTTTTCGTCGTTGAACTATCTTGTCCACGACCGGGTGTCACGACCTTGTCCCCGGGTCTTTGGGACCCGTACTCACGGTCCGTAGTACTTAGTACCCTTCCAGGGTCCCCTTTCTTTTTTCAGCTACCCGTTCTTCCCTAAAATAAGAACCACAGATCCTCTCTCTGACATCTCGTTAAGACTTTATAAAATCGTAAACCATGCTGGAATACTGATGATTGGGTCACAGTTGGGAAAGATCCGTCCTAGACAACCCGGGACGTCCGACAGGGGAAAGGACTCTCAACGTCGACGTCCTGTTCCGGAGAGACAAGAGTCACGAAAAAGAGGACGGGGCGTAAAACACGACAATAAAAAGAGGGGAAATAATAAGAAAAAGAAAAGTTTAAACCAATCGATAATAAAAAGATCACGAATAAGATTAGGTCCAACATGTGATTACCGAAGTGTACGTAGTAGAGTAAATTAGAACGGTTGCCTAAACTTTACACCAGGGGAGAGAACGGTTTCTCCTTTACACAAGGTCTTTCCAAAGAAAAGAGAAAAACATTGTGAAATAAATTAATTTCATACCCACTAAATGTTGTAACACAATTAAAGAGGACATGTCGTTTCATTAAATCAAAATATGTGTGTGTGCGTGTGTGTGTATATATGTGTGTAAGAAACCAAAGGGACACCGAGTCTGTCATTTTTTAAACAGACGTCACGTCCTCTGGGCCAAGCTAGGGACCCAATCCCTTCTAGGGAACCTCTTCCCTTACCGTTGGTTGAGGTCATAAGAACGGATCTCTTAAGGTACCTCTCTCCTCGGACTTCCCGAAGTCAGGTACCCAAACGTTTTCTCAGTCTGTGTTGACTCGTTGATTGTGTGTGTAAGAAAATTTTATAAGAAAAGGTAATACCAAATAATGTCCTATAACTTATATAAAGAGACACGATATATGTCGTCTTTGAACAAAAAAACAAGATATACATTATCAAACGTAGATGGTAGGGGTTTGAGGCTTTTGTAGGGAGGGGACGAGACGAAAGAACAAGTCTTTCCAAAGATTCTAGAACTGAACAGGTTCCTGTACGTTGACCATGTACCATCCGGATCCTATACTTGGATATAAACCGACTGATTTTTCAGGTGTATAAATGTTACTACCATATAGGTCCGTAAAACATAAAATTAAACTTGAAAATCTGACTACACAAAAGGTAACTTATCCAGGACAACGGAACAGTCCGTGGTACCACCCACCCACTCACCCACACACACACACCCACACACACACACACACACACACTATATCTGTTTATCTAGATCTATCGACATAGACACAGAGGTATGGATATAGAGATCTCTTTGGGTGTTTCCGGAACGTCCGAGAACAGCAGGGATGGGACATACTTTTTGTAGTGAAAAAACCCTCTCCTGACAAGAAAATAAACCCTTTTATAGAATTTCTCGAGAGTCTAATGCATCCATCCGAAGTTCCCGATCAGATTGCTCCTCTCTTCTCCTCCTTTTCTTGACTTAATAAAACGTATTATTAAATTTGACTGAAGACTTTCAAGTTCTTTTCACATCCCAAATACCTTAAACCTCTCCCTTATCTTCGGGACTCCACAGTACTCTTCTCATCTCTGGTCCCCTTGTCCGCCTCTGATTTCCTCCCCTAACTCGTCGCTCTACTTTATGGACTTTCCTCCCTTTCGGATGTCGAACTAACACAGGTCCTTATGTCAAATTCCACACAAACCAAAAACCTGAGACGGGGAGGGGGTCGTCGTAATTAAAGGTCGGTAAGTCCCTGGTGACCCGTGGACTACACGACATCTCTCTCTTCCGCATATTCGACCCCGACTCGGTTCACCGGGGTCCGTCACCCCTCCCTCACACACACGCTTCCAGTTACTCCCAGGTCGACCCTCTTCTTTGACCCCTAATCTTCACTGTTTCACATCCGATGGAAGGGGTCCTCGCGAGGCCTCATTGTCGTTGTCACGACCTGAAAGGGTCCGTTCGTCCTAAGTCCGACTGCAGCACAACGCACCTATCATCTCTCGAACTCTCACCTTATACTACCGGACTCAACCACAGGATTGACGACGACTGTAACGACACTAAGAGTCTACTTTTCTGGAGTACAACTGTGTGGGGGAGTCAAGGAAAGGGTAATTTTACCTTTATTCTTATTGTTGTGGGAGTATTCCAATAACACTTCTAAATTACCAAATTGTGATTCCGTGAACCTTATCACAGACTGAGAAGGTTCACGGAAATAATGACACTGGGGTGCAGTGACCCGATATACCTCTACAAATACATTGTCTTAAAGTCACGAATCTCCTATGTCTCACCGAAGAAGAGTCTGTAAAAAAGAACCTTGAGGATGAACAAAAGGGTCATTCTTGTAAGATTGTCTATAAAGAAAACGACAGTTGATCAGAAATATTTGTGGAAAACGAGAGTTTTATAACGTATTTATAGACCCGTCTTCCTTCAACCCAAGGTCAATTGAAATTAGTTAACAGAAATACCACGACAAGATCCCCGTACCCTACCCTATTGGACTACGAGACAGTATAAGACGAAAACATCAATAAAAGGGTTCCTGAAAGAGACCTTACACAAAGTTCTATCTAAGAGTAAATAGAGGGTTAGTCGTCAGTCAATGGAAAAAAAAAAAAAAAAATTAGAAATTTCCTAGAGTCGTGAAAACACAAAGGAACTCCTTTACTTTGACTTACTTATAAATAATTACCAGTTGTAAATGACCGACGAATCCGAAGAGAATACCGAGTCACCCCTTTTCAACGTACGTCACGTCCTCTGCACCCTCTGCACTCAACTTAGGGACCTAGGCCTTCTAGGGGACCTCCTCCTTTACCGTTGGGTGAGGTCATAAGAACAGACCCTATAGGGTACCTGTCTTCTCGGATCACCTAATATCAGGTACGTGAGGGTTCCTCAGCCAGTACCGACTCGTGTGTGTGTGTGTATGGGTATCTGCGTATGTATATACTCGGTCTGTGATAAAGTTTACGGAATCACAATTGACAGTTTAGAAGTGTAGGATACTCCTACGACAAAAAGAACAAAGGTAAAATCACCATTCCTTGGACTCCCTCCACAACCGTACTCCAGAAAACTCGGTCCCCAGTCATCGTCAATCCTGTGGTTGAGTCCGGTAGTATAAGGTGAGAGTCGGACATCTCGGAGAACTCTTCTATCGAAATCAAATAACCTTTCTCGTGTCAGACCGGTAAAGGTGAAATGACAACAGTTCAGAAAAATTCTTTCGGGGACGCGACGAAACAGTGTCCCGCCAATCTTTACTTACACAAGTTTATTCTCGGAAACCCTTGACTTCAACGACCTACGTACACCTTTATAATGGGTTCTCTTAAGTCTCTGACCTTTCCGAGTGAGAAAGAAGGGAGACCAATAGGATCTTGTTAAGTTCCGAAGAGTTGTCTTTATGACACAACCGATCTAGCACTGTAACAAATCCTCATTTCCTAGTTCTGGTAGGGGTTCTTTTTCTTTACGCTTTTTCGGTTTACCAACAGACTCCTCCAGAATGTTTATCGACTCTTCTGTCCGTTTTTCGTTTCCTCTTTTCCTTTCTATGTGGTAAACTTACACCTCAAGGTTTCTTATCGTTCCTCTCTATTCTTTCGGAAGGAGTCACTAGTCACGTTTCTTTATCTCCTTGTGTTCTTTTACCCTTTCTGATCTCTAGAGAAGTTCTTTTAATCTCTATGGTTCTTTTGTAAAGTACGTTTCTACTCTGTTATTTCCTACCTTTATCATTCCTGGATTGTCCTCGTCTTCTATAATTCTTCTCCATCGTTCTTATGTGTCTTTTTGATATGTTTTTTCTAACAGTGTTGGGTCTATTAGTACTACCATACTAGTGAGTGGATCTCGGTCTATAGGACCTTACACTTCAGTAAGGAATCCTTCGTAGTGATGTTTGTTTCGATCACCTCCCCTACCTTAAGTCAACTTGATAAAGTTTAGGATTTTCTACTACGACACTTTCACGACGTGAATTATACGGTCGTTTAAACCTTTTGAGTCGTCATCGGTGTCCTGACCTTTTCCAGTCAAAAGTAAGGTTAGGGTTTCTTTCCGTTACGGTTTCTTACGAATCTGATGTCATGTTAACGTAAGTAGAGTGCGCGATCATTTCATTACGAGTTTTAAGAGGTTCGGTCCGAAGTTGTCATACACGTGGTACTTGAAGGTCTACAAGTTCGACCTAAATCTTTTCCGTCTCCTTGGTCTCTAGTTTAACGGTTGTAGACGACCTAGTAGTTTTTTCGTTCGCTCAAGGCATTTTTGTAGACGAAATGACTGATACGGTTTCGGAGCTAACACACCTGGTGTTGTTTGACACCTTTTAAGAAGTTCTCTACCCTTATGGTCTGGTGGACTGGACGGAGAACTCTTTTGACATACGTCTAGTTCTTCGTTGTCAATCTTGATCTATACCTTGTCGTCTGACCAAGGTTTAGCCCTTTCCTCATATAGTTCCGACATATAACGGTGGGACGAATAAATTGAATATACGTCTCATATAGTACTCTTTACGTCCCGACCTACTTCGTGTGCGACCTTAGTTCTAATGGCCCCCCCTTATAGTTATCGGAGTCTATACGTCTGCTGTGGTGGGAATACCGTCTTTCACTTCCTCTTGATTTCTCGGAGAACAACTTTTACTTTCTCCTCTCACTTTTTCAACCCAATTTTGAGTTGTAACTCTTTTACTTTTAGTACCGTAGACCAGGGTAGTGAAGTACCGTTTATGTACCACTTTGTCACCTTTGTCACTGTCTAAAATAAAACCCCCCGAGGTTTTAGTGACGTCTACCGCTAACGTCGGTACTTTAATTTTCTACGAATCAGAACCCTCTTCTCAATACTGGTTGGATCTATCGTATAATTTTTTGTCTCTGTACTGAAACGGTCGTCTCCAGGTAGATCAGTTCCGGTACCAAAAAGGTCACCAGTACATGTCTACACTCTCAACCTGATATTTCGTTCGACTCACGACTTCTTAACTATGAAAATTTGACACCACAACCTCTTCTGAGGACTCTCAGGGAACCTGTCGTACCTCTACGATGTCCTTTAGTCAGGAATTATCAGTAAACTTACTGGCCACGACTTCGACTTTGAGGTTATGAAACCGGTGAACTGCACTTCTTGACTGAGTAAACTTTTCTAGGACTACGACCCTTTCTAACTACCGCCCTCCTCTTCCCCTGTTGTCTCCTACTCTACCAACTTACCGTAGTGGTTGAGTTACCTCTACTCAAACTCATTTGAGGCACTCAACCACTACCTGTCCCTCCGAACCGTACGACACCAGGTACCCCAGTGTTTCTCAACCTGTACTGACTCACTGACTTGACTTCACTTTATATTTTAAGAATACGAAATAGAATGTAACTCATTTTCTACTAAATTTTTGATTCCATTATTAGTTCCATTATCCTTCCATTAAAAAACACTTAAGTCATCCCTCTTACTGGACCTTCCCAAGGACTTCTAATTTGTGAATTTTTACATCTGGTACAGACATTTAATCCTCCAAGGTTTACTAAAAGAAAGGAGATGAGTGACACTTTTTTTGTACCAAGACATTTTTACTTCTTTTAAACCTACTCTTCTGAGTAAAATCTGATACAGTAGTTTAAGTTCGCTAAGGGTCTTAAGACCACGAACATTCCCTTGACTAAGTCTAAAGCACTCTCAGTAAAAAACTGTACCCTACCATATCAGATCGACACCGAATACAATTTCCTGGGAGGTCGTGGAACTGAAAAAGGTAAAATTCACTCGAGTCGACAGTCGAAATAGTCGTTCTAATGGAACCTCCCCGGTCACGACTTGACCGGTGACCGAACCAGATGACACCTTTGATATAATATGAGTATACACACAAAGTTTAATATCTTTGTTTTATCACATCACCACCCCTTAAACGTCCAATTACGACTAGAATCACTAAATATAGTTACCAAAGACGAGAGATGTAGTTATATACGTACGAGAGACGTTCGAGGTAAATACCATTTGTAAAAAAAAAAAAAATTTCACTCTGGGTAAGGACAAATGTCAACCTACGCAATAAATTTACTGGGGAAGGAAGTCAAGTACCGTGACTTTGTCAAGACAAATTAAGTTGTTAAAAACCGTAGAGAGAACAAACGTCACACAAAACCGTCTGACACTAAATCTAATGTCAAAAGTTATATTAGATCACTCCTTCTTTGTGTACGTAAATTTATTAAGACTATCAGACGAAATACTATTATGACTTTCGTGACATTATTTCCTAAGGTTTGACTCGACATCTGGGCCCCACCTTAACCTAATCTTCACAACGAAAGAAAGACTTTGTTTATGTAGAAAGGGACATGAGAATCTGTCACATAAAAACAACATTAATAACTATGTGTACCTATCTCCTTCGTACAAGATATGGAAGAAAAGGAAAAGGTAAAGAGACTTGAGAGGACGATCCGTAGGATACACGCTATACGTTCACCGAGAAGAAAACTTCTGACAAAATCCCTTGACTGGTATTTTCTCTCCTCTAATTACGTAAAGGATCATAGAACTGAAAGGTATCGGTCTGGACGGAGGTGAACCCCGTACGTTCACCGATAAGAATGAAAACTTCTGAAAATATCCCCTGGTTGACATTTTCTCTCCTCTAAGTACGTAAAGACTCATAAAACTGAAGGGTATTGGTCTGGACGGAGGTGAACCCCGGTACACATCACCCCTACCCTTGTCATCGAGGGGAGCGTATACTGCCGTTTCGCGTTGTCCGAATAAATACCATCACCCTGACGAAGGACGAAGAAACTTATTCGCGAGTCGTATACGGTGCTGGGACCATGAGGAACCCTTTATTCCCTCCTTCGTTAAAATATATTGTCTAAAGTCGATCGACACGATTACCTCTTCTGACCGGCACTTAACGGACTTAGGTTTCTACCAAATGTTTGTTTCAGAGTCAAGTATCACAAACATGGTTAAAACTAAATTCGACGACTAATTGTCATCATACATAAATATGTACATCGTTTCCTTTAACCAAGTTAATCGTTCGGAGTTCTTACATTGAGACTTTCAAAATAAATTTCGGTGGTCCGTCGACGCCGTTAGTAAAGTCTTTGTTAAGAAGATCAGAGCACCGTAAATAAAACCCCAACTTTAAATAAAAAATAACTCAAACAGTTTCAGTGAAATATCTATCTAAGAATTATCGAAAAAAAAAAAAAAAACCACTTACACACTAACTTTGGAAAGATCATTAAAATTTGATTGGAGTAAACAGTATAAAGTCACACTTTAAATCTTTTACTATGTAGTTCATTACTTAAAATCCAACTAGAGAAAAGGAAACCCCAAAGGAAAAACCAAGGAAGGGGTAGGAGTGAGAACTGAGGGAGAAAAGAAGGAGAAGGGGAGGGAGGAAAAGGGAGGAAACAAAGACAACTATTACCTTCACTAGAATTTCTCACTTACTAACACAGAGTTATCCAATCATTTACTAACTTAGTAAATAACAAAAAACATTCATAGGTGGAAAGTCTTCAGTTTGTCTACTTAGTAGTGAGACTTTTCTTTGAGTAATAAATTGTAAAAAAGAGAGAAAAGAACTTACTCGTAATGAATATACACACTGAAAATTTGGTAACTTTATACTCTATCCTTTTTTTTTTTCAGTCGAAGATTAATATCGAGGAACCCTTTTGTGTACACTAAAGTAGTGATTCACGATTAAAAATTTTTTACAACAAGGTTGGTAGAGTAAACAAAGAACTTCGTAGTGGAACACTTTCAGTGTAGTAATTGTCTAAGTCAAGTCAAGTCAGTGAGTCAGTACAGACTGACAAACGTTGGGGTACCTGACGTCGTGCGGTCCGGAGGGACAGGTAGTGGTTTAATGAGTTTGAGTACAGGTAACTCAGCCACTACGGTAGGTTGGTAGAGTAGGAGACAGTAGGGGAAGAGGAGGGGGGGAGTTAGAAAGGGTCGTAGTCCCAGAAAAGGTTACTCAGTCAAGAAGCGTAGTCCACCGGTTTCATAACCGGTTTTATAGGGCAATTGTCCGCCCTATACGATTTGACTTAACAGGGACACATCTAGACCATCTCTTTGTCTTGAATCCAAATGGACGGTCAGAAAGGGAGAGAAAAGAAGGACCCTCCAGTAATTTTAATGAAAACACTTGAATGGAAAAGTCCCAAAACCTTGAAACGATATTCGTGAACCACGAGTCGGACTCCCTAAGGTCCTCGAGGAAGAAAAATATAAAGAAAGAATCGACTAAATGTTCGTACACAAGTAAAGAGGAGGGGCGGGGGGTATAAGAAAAGGTAACATCAAACAGTGTCCCATAACTTATATCAAGGGACACGATATCTCATCCTAAACAAATAAGTAGGAAATATCCTATCGAACGGAGACAATTAGGGTTTACCCCGAAGACGAAAAACTTTTTAGAATTCAGATCGGTGTCTTAGGAAAATAGGTTGTGGTCTATACACTTAGTTTCAGTCCCAAACTCACTCTTCTTTGTAAGGATCAGAGAAAATGACTTTTTGTTTAGAGAAAAAGATTATGAAGGATAAAAGACTGTTGGATCTGTACTCGTACTCACTGTCTACAGATTATTGACCTCTTTAGGACCCTAAAGGGCAGACCGTCATAACTAGTTCTGGGTATGCACTATAGAAGAGTAACGAATAGGCATACCCCGTAGCAGTACACGCACCGTCAGAAAGTAGTTCACGTGTACGTTTTTATTCAATCGGCACTTTTTTCCATAACACTTTTTTCCATAATACATTTTCGTACAAACGTAGTGATCCACTGTCTTTATTTTCCTCAATAACACAAGTTATAAGAACTATTATTTTAAAAAATATTATATAACACACATGGAACGAATGTTTATACACTCTGTAAAAGTAAAACACATTTTATCTAACGTCATAATAGGTACCTTCAATTCATTCTTCGTTGTATTTACCTTAAGTCTGTCGAATCGAATACGGAGTATCACCCCTTCATACGACTTATAACATTGGGTAAAAAACTAATAGTATAGGGTTGTCACACTCAAGTACCCGTATACGTTTATAAATAGAATACACTTAATACATTGTTTCAGTGAGAATCATTTTCAGAGTGTCTTAACAATATATAGAAATTCATATTATGTCGTTTTAGTTTCTACGAAAACGTAACTTTCGTTTCATTTTAACATCAAACAAATTACAAACGTAAACGGTTCGTTTTGACTATGTATGTATTATATATAGTATATACAATGTACAATGATATATAATATATGTACATATATCTATTATTTATTCAGGAAATCAAACATTTATAAACAAGAATCAAGTCGAAATCAGTGTTCAGAGTCTGATTAAAGTTTAAGGTGTCGATTTTTCTCGTCCACCTTTACTACCATGTCAAAGTCCATACCAACGTAGATCGTCGTGTTTGTTTTAATACTGTTCAAAAAGAGATAAAAGGAGGAATGGAATGGAACAAGAGGGAACGAAAAAGAACGAGATTTGGGACGTACGACAACGAAACGAAACCCTGATCAGAACAAGTGGGATGTACGACACCCATTCTACCGAAAATCGTAAGAATTTAAATTAGAGTAAGTAAGAAGAGACAAGACTTTCCTTTTCACTGTGAGAGGAAAGGGTAGGTATATAATTATATTTTTATTACCATCCCTAGATTAATAGACTAACAATAACATTTGGACGGGGCAATACCCCCGAAGGTTCCACCGAGTCACCCATTTCTTGTACGGACGTCACGTCTTCTACGTCCGTCTACACTCAGACTAGGGACCCAACCTTTCCAGAATCTCCTCCCGTACCGTTAGGTGAGTTCAGAAAAACGAACCTCTTAGGTGCCTGTCTTCTCGGACCACCCGTGTCAGGTATCCCAACGTTTCTCAGTCTGAACTGACTTCGCTGAACTCGCACATGAGGGAATACCTGTTTATTTTTAACTCTCTCCTACCATGTATAAACTAAAAAGTCTATATACAGTGTACGGGTGAGGGTGTCCATCCTTCGTCTTACGATAGTCATAAATGATGTAAGTACTTATCAATTTTATCTAGATAGTGAAAGACTCTATCCGGTAAACATGTTAATTTTCCTAAATTAGACACTTCAAGTATTTGGTAAATATACCTATTGTGTGAATGATTTTCGATGGATCCTTAAAATACTTCAACTGAAACCCAACGAAAACGATTTCTTATTCAAAGGGGTATTTCATTGTAAAAAACCTCTATGACAGTTTTTGTCGTTATATCTGTAAATGAAAAAATTTAAATTCTACGTGTGAACCCTTAAGACGAAAGTAACGTAAATAGGTAAAGTAAGTCGTTTATGAATAAGATTTATGGATGTCAGTCTGACTCTTAGTTTTCACTAGTCCTGTTTATATCGGGAATAAGTTTACAGTGGAAGGGTTGTTTCATAAGGGACGGAGGAGGTCACTGTCTTGACGAGACAGGATGTAATGGGGAGGTGAAGGGGACGAAAAAACAGGGGTATCGTCAGTGACGGTAGAAGTAAATAAGAATAGACAGAGAGAACTAATCTTTATATTCAAGGGAATCCAGTTCACCGAGTCTGAAGGGACCAACAAGTCTACCATTTCTTAGACGGACGTTACGTCCTCTGGTCCCAAGTTAGGGACTCAACCCTTCTAGGGGAACTCTTCCTTTACCGTTGGGTGAGGTCACAAGAACAGACCCTTTAGGGTACCTGTTTCCTCGGACCGCCAGATCACGAGTACCCCAGAGTCTCAGTCTATATTGACTCGTTGATTGTCCGGTTCATACAAATAAATAAATAAAAAAAAATTAAAAATTTAAAATGAAATAAAATCAAATGACATAACCAAAACGGTATGTAGTTGTACTTAGGCGGTGTCCATATGTACTCAAGGGTTAGGACTTGGGGGGGAGGGTGGAGGGAGGGGTATGGTAGGGAGACCCAGTAGGGTCACGTGGTCGGGGTTCGTGGGACATAGGACTTAGTTTGGATCTGACCACTAAGCAAAGAATGTACTATAATATGTACAAAGTTATGGTAAGAGGGTTTAGTAGGGTGGGAAAGGGAGAAGGTGTCTCAGGCTTTCAGACAAGATATGTAGACACAGAGAAAACGACAGAACGTATGTCCCAATAGTAATGGTAGAAACTAGCAACCAACATAGTAGTAACAGATCCTGACACAGACCGTGTTTCTTACCATTTAGAACACAACTTCCTTATCCATTCCAGAACCTATAGTAAAGACAGAGACAGGGGAGATATACCTATGATCCATACGATTGATAACATGTACGATTTAAAGAGATTCTTCGTTTCACTTCGTTAGATTTAAGTGTCTCCCAATTCTACCTCTACGAGTAAACCTAATCTACCGGTTATTCCGGAACGTCTCCTCTACTGTAAACCTGGACTTACTGTTCTCCCACGACACGTCCGGTCATAGACTCTCCTCTGAAGTGTCATCTCACTTGTGTGTACTTCTCGAGTCTCCACTCTAACACAGACCTAATCAGTTCCCCGTCGTGCTACCAGTTCCTCTGATCTCATCCGTCACCCCTCACTCTCCTTCTGTCCACTATATACGACACAAGGCTTGTTCGAGGTACCAATTCTACCCTAAAATAAGAATCATCTCTCTTCGTTACACTCCTGAAAACTCGTCTTTCTATTGTACAAGACTCGATACAAAAATTTTTCTAGTGAATCTGATAACGCAGTCGGTTTTTCCCTTTGGTTGACTTCCAGTAACATTCCTCCTCCAAAATCTGATTTATTATCGTCACGTCCACCATTCACATCTAAGACCTGTATAGAGTTTCCAACTCAGTTTCTTATTACCTAGTCTATACTTTACTATTTTTCTCCGTAATTTGTGCCTTGAGACGAGTTACAATACACCATTGGACTTACCCTCCCCTTAAACCCCCTCTTACCTATGTACGTATATATAGTGACTTAAGGATATGACAATGGACTTTGACAGTGTTGTAATAAACAATTAGTCGATATGGGGTTACATTTTGTTTTTCAAAAAAGTTTTTTTTTCTCTCCGTAACCTCTACTGAAATTTTCTCTCCGTAACCTCTACTGAAATTCCAAACCAAACTAAAAAATTAAGTTTACTAACATAGTCAAGTAGTTTGAGACAATTGGGAACTTTGATGACTTAAAACAATTCAATTTCAAATAACATAACAATGTGAACTTTTTTTAGAAACTCCTTTATTCAGGATGAAAACATTATACACTTTATACTCTTCGTACTGATGTTACTCGTATATTGATGTCTCCCCCCTACTATTTAAGATCCTGAAATGGCTAACTGATTAACTACTGTTTTATGAGTCAGAAATCATAGGAACACACGGATTGTATACGATATTGAGGTTACAAGAACTCGTCAAACAAGACACGACCTTTCATACCAACAGAAAACATCGTGACTCTTAACGCCTTATTCTAACCTCAACCGACCTACCCTTCTTATACGTTGAGTCTCTAATTCTTCTATTTTACAGTCTTAAGACATGTGTATCTTCTTTAATTAGTCAAGGTTCTATGTCGTATTTTCTTACTGATATCTGACACTACGGTCGTCTCAGGATCTCAACATAGACACGGACATAAGAATATAGGTACGTCCCATACATACACTGAAACACGTGTCCTCTGTAGGTGTACTCTAAATCCGAGATTTAAAGGAAATTCTTGTTTTTTAAAGTGGACTAATAAAAAACAGTCATCTTTAGACTCATGTGTACCATCAGTTAATAGAATTCACGCCGACTCTATCGGAGTATCTTAAGTATGAGATAATAAATTCAAGAGAAATTCGTATAAATCCACTCTACTCTATTAGTGTGAGAAAACGTTTCTTATCCTTTTTTTTGTAAATTATTGAATTTTAATATCAATGGACTTTAAACTTTGTAAAATTTGGGAACATTCAAGAAGTAGTTCGATAAAGAACCATAATTTATGTACTTGAAGAAAAACTGCTACAAACTACGTTGTGGTCAAAATAAGTGAAAGAATTTGAGAAAAGTCTTTGTTTAACTATTGTTGAGAGATCGACGTTTTTATTCCGAGATCTCTACCAAGAAAAGCATTTACTTTGTGATAGGATTCATTCACCACCAACCAGATTATCGTGTAATTTCCGATTAATTTATTCCCTTTTACCAGGAATATCCCTGACTCCTTGTCACCATTGACACTCAACATACAAAGAGAACTAGTAACACGGACGAACGTGTTTTTTTAGTACTTTAAACGACTTGAGACGGTTTACACTTTCCCCCCTGATAAAGTCCTTGTTAGACAGTCCAATACATACAAATATATTTCGTACAATGAATGTGTATAAGAAAAACCAAAATATGGGATACAGGTTAAGCCAAAGGAAAAGATTCTCGTCACAAAAGGTCTTAGAGGAAATGCCGACTACAACGAACGCCCAATAAAAGTTCTTAGATCTTTTAGGATACATTAGGACAGAGATGAGGAGTTTAAGACATCAAAATAATATTACAAACAAAAAGATTTACAAGTCATAAAAGATTGACGTCAAGATTATCGCGGTTTGTTGGTCATGTAATATTTTTATATCGAAATCTTATAAAACTAAAGTAAATGGTCAATTTTATTACTGTCCGGATATACAACAGAATTTCGTTAATAGTCATCCCATAAGGTTTTTAATAATGTCCTTCTTTTTTAAAAAGCTAAGAATAAATACCCCTTTTAAAACTTCAATAATTTTAAAATCAATTTTTCTTACAATTATCGTTTCATATGTGTCAATCACTATGGTCCAACTGAACCAAAATAAAAAATTCACGGAGAAATAACATTCTATAATAATATATAATTTTTAAGGTAACGAAGATTTTCTTTCAAAATTATATTATAATAGTGATTGTAAAACTCAACACAGGAAGTAACGTATCGGTATTGAAGATGAATTTAAGATGCCTCTCAATCCCTTACTTTACATCGTCTTTAATCCAGTGATCTCAAAATTCAATTTAAAGTAAAGACTCTTTAGACTCTGTGAAGGTAAAAGAAGAGAAACCCAATCATTAGTCACGTCTTTTACTGTCCTTTTTACCAAGAATCTCAATAGTTTTTTTAATTTGAAAAAAAGGGTCGGTAAAAAGAAGAAACAACAGGGAAATGTGAGGTTTATAGGTTAATATCTACACCATGGTACTATTTTGAATTATATTCTATAATTGATTTTACAAATATTTCTATCAGTGAATGTTGAAACATAGGACTTACTCTTGGGTGTCTATTTAAATTCGGACCAAACCCTAATGGAGAGTGTACATATAGATTCACAAATGATTGATAATAACACGTAGATATGTAAACCATCTTAGTATAAAGTTCTAACGTTTACCGGTGACAGAGGTCCTTGGTCGACCCGAGGTATTTACTCACTTCACAGAGACCACTATTTGTAGTTGCGTACTATTTACCGAGGGGAACCTACTATAGTCTTGTCATGACTCACTTCTTCTGGTACCGTGGGTCGAGGACAGGAAAGGATTACCCAATCGGTGATGAGTCGAAGTAGTCTAATACCGGTGGACCCTTACGACGACCTAGACAATTCTGTTTTTAGAGTAAAATTACCTTTTCGCGGGTTAAAAAGTTACAACCATTGACTACCTTTAAAATTCCCCTTAATAAACACGATCCTTTGGAACAACTCTCACAAACTTCCCGTTTAGGTCGATTTTAAAATAGCATTGATCTTCCCGAAGGGTCGACTAAGTCACCATTTCTTAGACGGACGGTTATATCCTCTACCCCTAAGTCAGGGATCCAACCCTTCTAGGGGACCTCATCCTTTACCTTTGGGTGAGGTTATAGTAACGGACCTTTAGGACACCTGTCTCCTGGGACCGTCCGATATCAAGTACCTCAGTGTTTCTCGTCCTGTTCTGACTCACTCATGTACCATTGATATTCCCTCTGTCTCCCTTCTCACGTACTAGCCTCCGTCTCTTATCAATTCCTGGTCCACCGGTCTACTTACTAGTGTCACCGGGTATAACCTCTTCACTTCTATCTCTCTTTTTCAGTTCTCCACCCGAGTTCTGGAAGCCCTCTGTCTTGTCCGTCCTGGATCTTCAGTCATCACATCCCTATTTTCGGACACCTTCTTGACTTCAAAGTTCTAAGAACCCAGGATCCTCCTTTCTTTCTCTCTCTCTCTCTTGTTTTTTCCGACGACCCCGAGTCCACCTTACACGAATAAAAAATAGTCATTAGACTTTAGGTTAATAGACCGAAGACGTTCATGTCTGTGGTGAGGACGTGTGTGTCTTATTAATATGGTACATACCCAAGTCAAAACTAAAAGTTAGTCTTCTACGTACCTATGGTAACGATGTAAACGAACTTTCCAGTTCCGATGTCTCCGAATCTCCGACCTTTCGTTTCTACTTTTATCTTCGACTCACTAAAACACTTTGTCTACCCCCCTTTCGTTTACCTCCAGTCAGATGTCAGTGACCCTCCTCTCTTCTTATCTCTTTCAGTCCTCGATTTTTAGAGAGTACCACTGGTACTACGACCTTTTTATCCTTGCCCTTTATGTCGACACTTATAGGGGTAAGACGCAATCGAACTGTGACTTTTAACTTGTTAACTACCAAGAAATTCGAAGGACATCGCACTTACAAGAGAGACAACGTATTTCTGTTTCAAACTTAGTGGAAACTTTAACACCTCTATAGACAGTAGAGATAAGTCTCTATTTTTATCCTTCTCAAACCGTCCCCCGCTTACAATCTTGTCCCTTATTTTTCGTTGTCAGTACAGTCAAGTCGTCATAAATAACCCGCGACAGTCCACGTTCTGTTCCGGGACTACTAAGGTATAACTAATTCTGTATCAGGTTCGAAAGTTCCGTCTATTTGTAAATTTGTCGATTATCGTCAATGTATTTTGTCTGTAGTGTAAACGGTAAAATCTCTAACTCGAGGTCACGAGTTTCCCATCTATAGAGTCCCCGTCACAGGTCAACGACCTTTCTTCCCGGACTAAAGGTTTTCTCTGTAGTACTAAGATGTGTTAACGAGATTTATATCCAACCCTTAATTAAGATCGTTTTCCGTCTCCACTGACTGTAAAGGGTTTCTCTTTTAATTTCTCTTACGACACGATTTCCACCTCGGGTCTTCTTCTAAGAACTTTAGGGTATTTTTCCCTGAATAATTTCGGTGAGTCTATTCGGTATGAAAAGTAGGAAGTACTGGACATGCAACTCCTCGTACATTCGTCAACCTTAGTATCTGGAACCTTTCTGTTCCGCTTATTTCTAAACCCCTACCACTTCAATTTATACGGTAATTCCCCTTTTTTCCCAAGGTTGGGACGAGACACATAATTTTACATCCTTCGTTAAACTTCAATTTGTATTCCTATCTATGACACGACTTAAGGGAGGGGAGACGACAGAACGGAAAGTCCAAATTTAGGACAGGGTTAAGGACGTACTATGGAATCGATTAGATTGTCCAACAATTTAGAAGGTAAAGGTTCCGAGATCTCGTGAACACAGACAAGGAAGGAACTGTCAATGACAAAGGGTAGAACGGAATAACTGGACACACACTAATGATCCCACTACTAACATCCCGAAGGATCCACCGAGACCACCATTTCTTGGGCGGACGGTTACGTCCTTTAAATTCTCTATACCCAAACTAGGGACCCAGCCCTTCTAGGGGACCTCATCCTTTAACCTTTGGGTGAGATCACAAGAACGGACCTCTTAGGGCACCTATCTCCTCGGACCACCCGATACCAAGTATGTCAGTGTTTCTCAGTCTATACTGACTTCTCTGTCGTACTTCGTTGCTACTAACAATTCACAAGTAAGTCTGACTTGGTAAAACCTTTCCCTCCTACCCTCTCCCTCTCACGACAACCACAATAATTATTAAGGACTCCCTACTGTCCGTATTCACCCCCGACAGGGATCGATGGTCTGAACACCAGTGTCCTGGATAAAGGGATTGATACGCTGATTCCGGAACGTATCTCATCCTTTTTTTCACTGAGGTAATCTATGGTAACTTTCTCGATTCCTCTACTAATGTATTGGGATCTGAGAAGTAAAAGATCCACTCCATTGACTCCAGGTCTCTCCGATACACTGAACGGATATTGACGTCTCGACCAAGAACGGAACATCCGGACAAAATAAGTACAGTTTAAAACAACCGAATGGTTAAGTTGTCTGAATACATAAAAAAGAGTCCATAAAGGTAATATCGGACCAACTAATTATTACAACAGAACGGAAAAACCAATATAAAACAAAAACATAAAAAAAACGAAAAATTTAAAAACAAAATATAACCTTGTATTGACTAATTGTTACACAATCAAAGTCCACAAGTCGTTTCACTAAGTAATTATGTATGTGTACATAGATAGGAAAATGTCTAAGAAAAGGGTAAATCCCATAATGTCTTATAACTCATCTAAAGGGACACGATATGTCATTCAGGAACGACCAATAGGTAAAATAAATAAATTTAACCTCATATTATCGAAATGTTACAACGTACCCAAAGAGGACATATTGTCGTACTCAGCCGGAATACATGTGATATATGGGAGGGAAAACTCGGAGTGAGAACAGGGGAGTGGGCGTAGGGTGAGGAGACCCAGTAGTGTCTGGTGACTCGACACGAGAGACATGAAAGATCGTCTAAGGATGATCAATGGGCAAACGTGCAATCACTTATATACAACTCCGATGAGAGAGTCCAACAGACGGGAGAGGAAGGGGAGGGGGTGAGTACAGATATAAACCAGCCTAAAACTACAGTCGAAAAAGATGGGTCGCGACGTTACTGACTATGACACGACTCGTTAATTCACGAGTCACTTACGATTCGTTTAATTGTCTCCTAGTGGCTTTGTGACTAAGAATAACTACTTTTCCCTGAACCCTTATTATGTCAGTCCAGGAGAGGATTTATCCCTCCTACTTTGAATGTCGAGTAGTGTACTAAACAAGAACCTAGTTAGTCGGTCAATCACTATTTGGTTTGATTTTGAGTAAAGAGGACACGACACGACACGAATCAACGAGTCGACACAGGCTGAGAAACGCTGGGGTACCTGACATCGGGTGCTCCGAGGAGACAGGTACCCCTAAGAGGTCCGTTCTTATGACCCCACCCAACGGTACGGGAGGAGGTCCCCTAGAAAAGTTAGGTCCCTAGCTTGAGTCCAGAGGACGTAACGTCCGTCGAAGAAATGGCAGACTCGGTGGTCAAGGGAATCCAGAAAATTAAAGGTCCGGTCATAAAAGGGATGACATAGAGTGACCAAGGTTTCACTGTCCGTCGTTTTAGAATCACTGGATTTGGGGCTTCCCTGTAGTATGACTAAATATCCCAAAAAAAACATCAAAAGGTTTATGACAAAATACAATGTCCTGGGAGACGACCGTTCCGACCGTTCCGTCGACTTCACAAAATGTTTAATCCCTTAGTTTTCAGTCTTAAATTTCCGTGAACCCTGGTTTCACCAAGTTAAAAGAGTTTATATCTCTCGGGTTTCTTTGAACAAGTCAGAATCATGATAAGAACTTTCTAAAGAAAAAGATTAAGTCGTCTCGTTTCGAGACAATTGTTTCTACAAGAACTCCTTTCCTAAACCCTAATATACAATTTTTCGAAAAAGGTTTAAAGAACAGTGGGTTCAATGTATAGGACTAAACGAAAACGAGAACACTCCTTAAGAATGTCGTTCTTTTAGCACGAGAAAAAATTAAAATCGATCCTACCACTTATCAAAACTCTAGTACAAAACTCACCCGATTTACTGTTTGGATCTATCGTATAACTTTTCGTCTCTGTAATGAAACGGTTGTTTCTAGACAGATCAGTTCCGATACCAAAAAGGACACCAGTACACACCTACACTCTCAACCTGACACTTCTTCCGACTCGTGGCTTCTTAACTACGAAAACTTGACACCACAACCTCTTCTGAGAACTCTCAGGGAACCTGACGTTTCTCTAGGTTGGTCAGGTAAGATTTCCTCTAGTCGGGACCTTAAAGAAACCTTCCTTACTACAATATCGACTTTGAGGTTATGAAACCGGTGGAGTACCCTTCTCAACTGAGTAACCTTTTCTGAGACTACGACCCTCCCTAACCCCCGTCCTCCTCTTCCCCTGCTGTCTCCCACTCTACCTACTACCTACCGTAGTGCCTGAGCTACCTGTACTCAGACTCACTTGAGGCCCTCAACCACTACCTGTCCCTCCGGACCACACGACGTTAAGTACCCCAGCGTTTCTCAGCCTGTGCTGACTCGCTGACTTGACTTGACTTCCGTCCCCATATCCTATTTTCCAAGTCTTAAGGTCAATTTATACATTTGTCTTTTTCCTTCTTTTTTTAGATGTTTAGCCAACGTATGTCTCGGACCAATTTCGTTTTTGCGAAGTCCACATTACGACTTAACGACTACCCTACACGAAACTTGTCGGAGGTCTCACGATCCAAAGGTCCGTCTTAAAGTGTCCCTCGAACCAGAGAGGCCCCGACGTACAAGACAGATGAATCTCTCATAAATCGAACACCTGACACGATTTTTACAACTGGATTTAGTTTCGTTAATCGTTTAGTTCAAAGGTCCAACAAAACAACGAAACGAGACGACTTTGAGGTAACTCTGAGAAAGACTAATTTAATTTACACTTACTCTTTCACTCTGCTTCTCCCTTTGTGACAGTTGAGAAGGTCTTAGAAACCATTTAGCGACTTATCGAGACAGGGAGCCACACATACAACCCCAACACCCAAAGTAACTCTAACACTAAATGGTCTACCTTCCGTCGCTAGAACGAAACAAGTGTTATGAATAGAGGACCTCCCCTTGATCCCGTGCTCAATCTTCCCTTGGACCATTTGTAACCGGTTTACTTGGCCACTCAATGTCGGACCTTGGAGGGACCCGACTGAGGGCCCCGAAGGACTGGTCACTGGAAGGACCCAACGTTACCTAACAAGTATATAAAGAGACATAAAAAAGAAAGAGAACAGTCAACAGAAAGAGAAAACGGAGTCCGAAGGGAACACCGAGTCGACCATTTCTTAGGTGGACGTTACGCCCTCTGGACCCAAGTTAGGGACCCAACCTTTCTAGGGGACCTCTTCCCTTTGCGACGGATGAGGGCATAAGAACGGACATCTTAAGGTCCCTGACATGTCAGGCACCCCAGTGTCTCATTCTGTACTGACTCACTGAAAGTGGAAGTCACTACAAATTACGTATGAGTAAACTTATTTTCTAATTCCTTACTCAAGAACCATCGTAAAGGAGAGATTGAGTACATCCAGCCCCCCTCTACTAATAAATATTTTTCTCGTATTACGAAGATAAACTAAATTTCATGGTAGTAACGTATGACTTATATTGTATTTATATTGGTATTACATTATACTTATCATATATTTATTATTTGATATAATATCTATTTTATACTATCATATTTAGAACATATATTTAGTACGTTATTTATTACACATGAATAATACTATATTATATAAGTCAAGTCAAGTCAGCGAGTCAGCACAGGTTGAGAAACGCTGGGGTACTTAGTGTCGTACGGTCCGGAGGGATAGGTAGTGGTTGAGGGCCTCAAGTGAGTCTGAGTGTGGGTAGCTCAGTCACTACGGTAAGTCGGTAGAGTAGGAGACAGCAGGGGAAGAGGAGGACGGGGGTTAGGGAGGGTCGTAGTTTCAGAAAAAGTTAATCAGTTGAGAAACGTACTCCACCGGTTTCATGACCTCGAAGTCGAAATCGTAGTAAGGAAGGTTTCTTTAGGGTCCCAACTAGAGGAAGTCTTACCTGACCAACCTAGAGGAACGTCAGGTTCCCTGAGAGCTCTCAGAAGATCGTTTATTACGATTTACATTCTCATCCAAAAGAAAACAATGAGAACCGGAGAAAAAAGGAGTTATATGAAATGTTTAAATTTTACTGTGTGTGTGTCGGTCCCGAGTTGAGTCAATCAAGTCAGAATTTCGAGATCTAAATCAGGTAAGACGCAGGTATACCGTTCAATCAATTTGGAGTGGTTCTAAGTTAAATTGATAGAAATCTTAGATATCATTACAGATGAAACACGAATAACATTATTATTGTCAATTACAAATAGTCCGTGAATGACAGGAGTCCTGTCATGGTACCTGAGAAAGAGATACCAAGCACCTTATCATCTCTGATATGAGAACGGACCTTTTAGGGTACCTACCTCCTCGGACCCTCCGACGTCAGGTACCCCAGCGGTTCTCAGCCTGTGCTGACTCGCTGAAGTGAAAGTGAAAAGTGAAAGTACGTAACCTCTTCCTTTACCGTTGGGTGAGGCAACAAGAACGGATCTCTTAGGGTCCCTACCCCCTCGGACCATCCGACGGTAGATACCCCAGCGTGCTCAGCCTGTGCTGACTTCGTCGAATCGTCGTCGTCGTCGTTCTTTAGAAAGCCTCTTCCGTTACCGTGGGGTGAGGTCATGAGAACGGACCTCTTAGGGTACCTGACTCCTCGGACCATCCGACACCGGGTACCCCAGCGATTTTCAGCCTGTGACTCGTTGAAGTGAAAGTGAAAAGTGAAAGTACGTAACCTCTTTCTTTACCATTGGGTGAGGTCATAAGAACGGACCTCTTAGGGTCCCTGTCCCCTCGGACAACCCGACGACAGACACCCCCGATGTGTCTCAGCTTGTGCTGACTGCGCTGAATCGTCGTCGTCGTCGTCGTCGTCGTCATCATTTCTGATAATGATACATAATAGAATACATCAGAATGTATTTCTGATACATCATCAGAAATGTATCTGAGATACATTGTCTCGACTTGGACTCTGTATCTCACTAGTAAATATTCTTCCTATTTTATGAAACATTTGGTGTATAACAGAATACGATTTCAATTTCTTTATAATAATCTTTGTCTTCCTAAAAACTCCTCGTACGTTTTCTGGAAAAGAAAGAAATCAAAAGTACCTTACCACAGTCCGTATCTGGTCCTTTGAGGTGTAGTAGGTAATCTTTGTTTGTTTTTTATGATCTACGAACTCTCGTCAACCACTACCTGTCCCTTCGGACCGTATGACGTCGGATACCCCAGCGTTTCAACCTGTGTTGACTCATTGACTTGACTCTTCTTTTGTTGGTTTCTTGACTCCGCATTTGGGGGGTCTGAGACGTGACCCCTATGTAGTTTGTAATGTCCCAACCTAAGGTACAACCCCTGTCCAGAGTCCTAACTGTCTTCTGCTTCTCCGGCACCGTGTTTCTCTCCGAGGTTGTTTTAGAGACCCCAAATCTTAGGTCATGTCTCAAGAACTCCCGAAGGGTCTACCATGTCTCCATACGGTTACGTCCTCTGTGTCCTCTACGTCCAAACTAGGGACCCAGACCTTCCAGGGGACCTCTTCCCTTACCGTGGGTGAGGTTAGTAGAACGAACCTTTTGAGGTAACCTGTCTCCTCGGACCGTCCGGTATCAGAATCAAGGGACTGGTCCCTAGTTTGGGGTAGGGGACGTAACCTTCCGTCTAAGAATTGGTGACCGGGTCATTCCTTCAGAACACAAACAATTTAACTTTCTTTTATATAAATAGATCTAAGTAGATAAAGGAAGTATCATGCAATAAGGGTTGACTGTAACCTTTTCCGTGGTCAACCAATGTGATTGTTCATTCATAGAAACCTTGTTTTATAAAGAATTTCATCCTGAGATAAAGTTTTTCTTTTTATTCCGGTACAGTATTCGACATTATTATTGGTCACAGCAGTACCGTCTACTTCGTTAGGTTTACGTATACACCAAGACAAACACCGAAACGTCGCCTTTACGTCCTGGAACGACAGTAACTGAAAAGGTTTCCGTAAAAAGAAAATGATAAGTTTTAAGTAAATTTTTGAGTGTGTTAGTGGATGTGTGGTAGTTTAGATCATGTAAATGACTTAACATTCTAAAAAAAATTACAGATCAGTGAAATATAACTTTGACAACATCTGTCGTATATCTATACTTTAATAACTAAATTTTAGTCTTTCTAATAATTTCGTCTTGACCCTACTCGTAAGACCGTAGACCAAAGGACTAGTCATAAAGGGAGGGGTAAATAAGTACATAAGATTGTCCTTTTTTTTTTTTTTCGTGGAAAGTTCAATCGCAAAAAAAAAAAAAAAAGGATAAGTTGACGATAAGTAAAAAGATAAGTAAAAGGTAAGTAGACTTTCGGGAAAATGTCTATAAGATACACCGACCAAAGGGTCTTTAATCGGGGAAAGTCGTATCTCCCCTGATAAAAGCCCAGGGGAGGGGAACACCCTTACGTGGGACCACAGAGTTCTAGGACTCAAATTCAAGACTCGAGGAGGAATAGGGACATCGACATCAAACATACTTAAGGACCATGGAGAATCGGAACCGTCGTGAATGGGACAAGGGAGGAGAAGGGGATATGAGTGACGACCCGGAGGAAGAGGGAGAGGATCGTCTTAGATTTAAAATCTTTCAGTCGTATAAAGTGTGAGTAAAAATAGAAAAAAGGAAAAAGGAGATTTCAGTCCATAGTGAAGAGGAAGTGTTTTCGTTCGTTCCAGGAAATGAACGAATGCCCACACGGCACACGTACGAGTCAGTACGGACTGAGAAACGTTGGGGTACCTGACATCGGACGGTCGAGGAGACAGGTATCTTAAAAGATCCGTTCTTTACGACCTCACCTCAACGGTACGGGAGAAGGTCCCCTAGAAGGACTGGACCCCTAGCTTGGGGCGTGACAGTCACAAAAGGACACACATAACCCCCACCCACATTAAAACTAGATACAATCAGATGAAACACACTGATATTCGAAGTACTATTGTCTCCTAAAACACATGTAAAAAGTGCATATACACAGTCAGCCAAATCTTAGAACGTGTCCACAACTCATGGATCAATAAATTTCTTATACATCACAAACCCACTTTTGAGTACTCTTGGCTTCGTACGAACTGAACCTTATCTACGTAACTCAACTTACCCTGCTAGGGGATAAAGTTTCATTAGAATAGACCTAGTTTGACTTTACTTTGTTATAGTAAAATATAGTAAAAAATTTCAAATTTTCACTTTTCTGATACCTTGACTTTGATTAACCGGAGATATCGTTCTGGCGCATAGTGGGTCCAATCATTGGTTAATGTTACGAAGAGTCATCACAACAGACTCAACGACCCTATTCTTCTAAGACGGGTTCCTAAAACAATAAAAAAAGACGACCAAACCCTTTATGACAGTTACCGTTGGGTCAGGTCCTGAGAACGGACCTTTTAGGGTACCTACCTCCTCGGACCATCCGACGTCAGGTACCCCAGCGATCCTCAGCCTGTGCTGATTCGCTGAAGTGAAAGCGAAAAGTGAAAATACGAGACCTCTTCTTTTACCGTTCGGTGAGGTCACAAGAACGGATCTCTTAGGGTCCCTGTCCCCTCGGACCACCCGACGGTAGAAACCCCAGCGTGGTTCAGCCTGTGTTGACTTCCTGAGTCGTCGTCGTCAAAACATTCATTCAGGATTTCTCGATATAGTCTAGTACTGGTTTATATTCCTAAAGATTATAAGGAAATTTTATTTAATAAAATAACTCCAGAACTTCCATAAACTCCAAACATCGAAAACAAATAAAATGTTTTACAAAATCACCGAAAGAGAACTCAACGAATAAAAACGGTAACATTCATACCACATCCTTATAACCTAATCCTAAATATTATATACTAGGTGAAGACGGTGGTCACTCACAAGAGTAACGTCACTTCAACGAATAGGAGAGAACTGGACTCAAACTAAACACACCACTTACACCTTAGAACAGAATAGCATTGGAAGGGATAGAAGGTTTCGTGTGTATAATATAGTATTTACACCATTATAATTACATAGTAGTTAAGTCATGAAACCTCGATCATTCAAACGAACGACACGTATTTCCAATATCTCCTTGTCGTAGACGGAAGAACCTTCAAAAGTGTAGGTTATAAGAAGGTATGACAATTTTGTTGACATAATTACTAGTTTTAATTTATATTTAAATCCATTCATAAGACAGTAAAATATATACCAGACAGCACACACTATGAGTAATTAAACACAGACTGTTGTATTATTTCGTACCACTAGTTATATCGGGTAACTAAAAAAAAGACGACCCTACCACACTCATATATGATTAGTCCGACTAAAAATGACGACTAGTCTGACTTACTTTGTGTTAAAGTTATTAACAAAACAAAACCGCAAAGAAGAGACTACAGGCATAACTAAACACCCGTCTAAAACTTCTGTCCGAGAATATTGTCTTTCTCTGTACCAATCCAATCTCGTTTTTGGTGAATATCGTCTTTAATACACGATTGTCACACCAAGTGGAACTACAAGAGAGAAATGTCTCGGAGAAGAGTTCTACACGTATTAACTATAACGGTATTCGTGCGAGGGTAAGAAAAACGTGTCGATTCTCTTATCTCACCGAATCTTACGTCTTCGTCTTATTTCTGGGTCGTAACTTGTTATCTTAATCCGACAAAATAAAGTACTTTATAAGGTAAGTAATCTTTACTTACGTTTACTCGACTCTGTCCGTCCATCGGACTCGAGCAAGAAATAAAACAAAGAGGATCTTCTCTATTATAGTCGTCTACCATTTTTGAGGTATTTCCTGACAGTACACAGTTAGTGAATAAATTTAGTTGTAAAAAAAAAAATATCTTTTACACACAAAGTATTTCATTGGGAAAGAGAGAACACCGTAATGGAAGAATCTATGGGGAGTAAATAATAACTGGTGTACATACAAGAAAAAATTTTTGACAAATAAAATATAATCTCATATCAACTAATTGTTACAACACAATTAAAGTCCACATGTCGATTGACTAAGTCAATACGTATATACACATAGATAAGGAAAAGTTTAATAAAAGGGTAAATCCAACAATACATTATAACTCGTTTCAAGGGACACGATATGTTATCCAGGAAAACCACTGGGTAAAATTACATCGTCGTACAGTTAAGGTTTGAGGGATTGATGGGGGGAGGTGTGGGAAGAGTGGAACATTGGTAGTAAAGTCAGAGATTCAGACACTTAGACAAAAAACAAAACATTTACTCAAATAAACATATTAAATTTTAAAGCGGATATTCACTATAGGATACTGTAAACAGAAAGACAAGACTGAATGAAGTGAGTCATACTGTCAGAGACCCAGGGAGGTACGACGATATTTACCGTTATGAAGTAAGAAAAAGGTCAACTCATTATAAGGTAACATATTTACACGGTATAGGAGAAATAGGTAAGGAGACGACTACCTGTAAAACCAACGAAGGTATAGAACCGAATGACATTTGTCGCGACGACAATCGTGACCCCACCCACGTACATAGAAAAGTTTGATACCAAAAGAGGTCTATAAACAGATCCTCACCTCAAAGTCCTACTATTCTATCGAGACAAAAATTAAAATATTCCTCAGAGATATGATAAGAGGTTTCACCGATATGGTTAAATGTAAGAGTGGTTGTCACATCCTCCTACGTGAAGAGAGGTGTGGGAGAGGTCGTAATTGACAAACACCTAAGAACCTACTGAGACTCTATAAACGACGGTCTCACTCTTGCAAAAGGGTCATATCTCATGTTATTCCTACGAGTGCACTAGTCACAGTCGACTCTAGGATGTGTTTGTAAATGACATCGTTACTAGTCCTTGGAGGGATTACCTCCGTAGTCGGGAAGGCCTATAAAATCTTGTTAAAACTCTCAAAGAAATGTTATTTTTACTATTACTCCTTCCACTAACTAAGATGATCAGTTTATGAAAGATAGGAACGTTTAGGAACGTTCTTTCTACAATTATACAGGAAATGTAATTCTCACTAGACTGTGACTTCTATAAATTTATTGACCGATCTCCAGTGTGTCGACCGTTCACTACGTCGGTCTTACACTTGACTGGTGATTCGTTTCGACAGGAGGATCGAAACATGACGATAGAGGATAATGACCAAGTCAAGTCAAGTCAGCGAGTCAGTACAGGTCGAGAAACACTAGGGTACTTAGCGTCGTGCGGTCCGGAGGGACAGGTAGTGGTTGAGGGCCTCAAGTGAGTCTGAGTGCAGGTAATTCAGTCACTACGGTAGGTCGGTAGAGTAGGAGACAGCAGGGGAAGAGGAAGACGGGGGTTAGGGAGGGTCGTAGTCTCAGAAAAGGTTACTCAGTTGAGAAGCGTACCCCACCGGTTTCATGACCTCAAAGTCGAAATCGTAGTAAGGAAGGTTTCTTTAGGGTCCCGACTAGAGGAAGTCTTACCTGACCAAAGTCACTCTCAGATTAGTTCAGAAGAGTTTGTGGGCGTTCACAACTTAGGGACATGACTTCCGTCAACCGCGATAGTCGAAAAGTACATCCTGCTCCCGAAATAAAAAGTTCGTCGTGACTCTTAATTAGGTCAATTCGCCTTAAATTCTCCGACGAGTTATGGACTCAATAACCCCTGTTACTTTGAAAATTTTAATAGACCTCACTCTGAAGGGTGTTTCAATTTGGAAGATTTACCATGGGTTGAGTCGTCATTTTGAGTCTTTCCTTAGAGGAAACGTCACTAACACTTATCTGTCTTAGATTATTTTGTCGACCCCACTTCAGTCCTAGACTTGTAAGATGGACCTCACGTCGTTACCAAAGTGGCACCTATTTTTTCTTTCAACCCGAAAGTTACGGAGACTTCCCTTTTACTGGTTAATTCCTCCTCTCCGTTTCCCCTTTTTTTAGAATTTCCCTTATTTACCTCTTCTCACACCATTTGTCGTCTCTTTCTTACGTACCGACACAGTCTTTTCTATTCTCTTGCACTTTATACGTTGCCCACTGTTGTCTCATAGTTCACTGTCGATAGGATTCTCGTCTTTTCTTTAGACTCTGTTTCCCTTCTTTAGTAAAGACACTAATTCTCTTCCTAATCCCCTGTCTCTTGTTAAGTTAAAAATCTCTATTATGACGACTAATAAAAATGACATAAACGATTCGTGAAAATGTATACTATAAAGTAAATTAGGAGTGTTGTTAACACACATCATCCAATTCATCTACGAAATTAGAGACAAAATCTTTATGTCTTGCGATGACACACACTCCGACTTCTTGAACGGATGAGAGAACTTATTCACTACTTGGACTTTGTTCTTTTACACACAAGACCGGGGTAAATCTAGAGAAAGTAATACCTGACGACCTTTAACAACATATTACAATTCTCATGTAAATAATATCCCACCGAAACAGTGTGTACGTACCCTGTAAATCTATGATCTGATCAGACCAGAAGAATTACGCTCCATCGGTATCGCTATTCCTATATATTTCTTATGTCGGGGTCCACATAAATTGGACAACGTAAAATGATTGGACCCGATCAATGTCATGTAAGGAATATCTTATCCCCAGTTTATACAGTATCGATATGACCCTGTCAGTCTCTCGCACCACTCGACTTGTGAGTGACCGGAAACGTTACTTCGTCCTCCGGTGTACCTGAGTGGACGTTCTGTGGCTCCCTCATACCCGATGTCGCCAGTAGGAAACAGGACAGACGGGTCCGAGAGAAAGAGCAGAACAGAAGACCCAAGATCTATGTCATCCACCCCGAATGGGAAGTGGGGAGGAGACGGGAATCCGTTGTCCCGGACCGTACACGGAGAGTGACTCGGTCAGTCACAGAACGAACCAATGACAGACGGTCATCCACCTTTTGTGACAACGAAAGGTGTTCATAACTAGTCCTCACACCGACCTCAACGGTCGATGACAGTATGGGTGGAGTACCTCCCTCGGACTATCTTTTGTATCTTGTCTCTCGACGTCAGGAGTGACTACTCTGGAGGGCTTTCTTAATCGACGTAGGAACTTGAACTCCATTGTTTATTTAGGACTCCAAATATACTGAACCTTAAACCAGGAAAATGTTTAGTCTCAGTATATGTTTACGTCCACCGACCACCTACTACGATCATCAGTCGTGCATCACTTTACGTACGACATGACACTCTATAAAAAGATTCTTGATAATACGTAATTAGTAAGAGTTTTTTTAAGATACTTCGTATATGGTAATAGTAAAGGTAAAAAGTCTTACTTCTTTCATTTCGGTTCTCTCCAATCTACTGAACAGGAATCTGGTGTCTCTCTCTTTCTTTATTTCGACCCTAAACTTGGGTCTCCCCCTCTCTCCACAAATATATGTATACAGACGAAATAGATAGATGACATGGAGAGACATTACACTTTTAAAAGTCATTCTTACCTTCAAAGTCTAATGTTCTAATTATAACCAATACACGTACTGTTATTCATAAAAGTCTAAGTCTAATGTTCTAATTATAACCAATACACGTACTGTTATTCATAAAATTTAAAATAGGGTCCCAATACCTGTTTTAACTTTAATGATGACCTTAATTTATTTGAAATCTAAATACTCACAAAACTTTCTCATATTTATCCTTTTACTTTTATTTACTCACATTATAACTTCATAGGTATTATACACAGTAACAGAGACTTTGTCGTCGATCAATCGACCAGTTTAGAAAAAGTCCTCTTTTATTTTGTCTTTGGATCTTCGTCAAATCACATCCATGGTCTTGTGTAAAATATACCAACAATGACTCTCTTTGTACTATCACTCCTTCTTAGAGATATTTGTCTATGATTCTTACTTTTGTAAAACACTCGGTCTCGTATATTGACTCGGTTCCTGAGACTGTAACATTTGAATCTCTACAGTAGTATTTCGATCTTTTGTCTTTTTAGGACATAGTCTCTTCAACGTCTTAACTATATCTGTGAAATTTTTATAGAGTTTCGTGGTAGGTCAGGGATCCAATAAAATAAAGTCACTTGGACTCAGATAAAACATTCCCAAGGGTTGAGGTTCAATATTAATCATTTAGGACACGACTTTACATACACCTTGACTTTTTCAATTGAAAGAGTGGTCCATGGTGACCATACAACACGAATCCGCTGAGACAGGTACCCTAAAAAGTCCGTTCTTATGACCTCACCCAACGGGAAAGGAAGAGGTCCCCTAGAAGGACTGGGTCTCTAGCTTTGGTGCAAAGGACACAGAGGACGTAATATTCGCCCAAGAAATAGGTGACTCCCTTCGGGTGGTGACAATGCCCGGTGGTATTTTTTATTTAAAACAATAAAATTTTTAAAACAGTTCCAGGATAGTGAAGGATAACATAGTACGTTTTTTTTCCGACATCCATGTGTCATAACTTTTCAGACAAGAAAACGAAAATCTTTTCTTTACAGAATCTTAGTACTAGGTAGAATCCGGACCCCCTCCGTCTATCCTGTCTAGGTCGAAAGGTAGACAAGAACATCCCGACCACGTGACTCCTACAAAAATTATAGAATTCACGAACCCTTTTTTTAGTTTTCTTCTTATTATAAGTCACTGAAATTTTGTAATCCACTTTAAGTTCAAAGTCACAAGTATTCATTTCAATTAACCTTATATCTGAGTCAGTAATTAAATGTATCACAAATACTGAAAAAACCACGACATAGTCGTCTCAACTTATCCCTGGGACACTGGACGTTTCGTATCGTATGAATAAGAGACCGGGAAATGTCTTTGTTAAATAACTGGGACAGAACCTTAGTATTTCGACACTAGGACCCTTTGTGAACTTTACGAGTAGAGTAGGACTCTTTCCTCTCAATCACGGACGTTTGTTTATGTATTTGTTTTTCTGATTATTTACACACACACATACTGAATTGATAGAAGGGACAATTCCAACTATAATATTATTTTATTATCAAATAACAAAATACTTTTATTATTTGACACCAATTGAGTTTTACACGTCACTATAAAATTTGTAAAAAATCACTGTTCAAATATGTCAGGAGAGTGTTCACTACATCACCTGACAGTTAAAGTAAGGGTATAAAATAAATTATTATCTCAAATACATTTGACACAAAACAACTTTATACATTGAAGGACTTCTATTACGTCCTTTTGTAAATCCAAAACCTTACTCTAAAAGAATTTCACGGATCAAACTGAACACTTTATTTGTCAAGGACCTAAAGAAAGTGGGGTAATTGTCTAAACCATTCCAATAATCCTAATTTTTTCGTACAGTCGTTCTTCTAATACTAAGGACACGAGGTAACATACTGTTATATGTTTGGAGTCAATCTGTCACATACATATACTATCCTTTTCTTTTCTTATGAGTCTTTTCCCGTTTCATTGGGATATGAACCTTAAATGTCAGTTTTAACACGAATGTGACAGACAGATATTAATGGTTGAAGGAACGAAAAAATTAGAGAAGTGAATATTCAAGATGGGTACATAAGATACAGAAATTTCGTAAAAATAAAGGAATTTTGTAAATTTCGTATATTATACATGTGACAAATAGATCAAGGTATCTAATTTCTTACTATTATATTAAGAGACACGGGTGGAAAAGGGAGATGGTAAAAAGGACTCACAAGAATCCCTTATGACAAAAATAGAAACTAATATTAACGAAAACAGAATATAAGGAGACTTTACGACATGCAAAGAAGCTCCATACTAGGAAGTGAGTAAGAAGAAGGGGAGGCGTATTATAGACCCTGTAATGGAAATTGTTTCATTGATGAATTTATTACATACATCTTACTTACTCACTTATATGACGTTCGAGGGATACCTCTCTTTACAAAGTAATAGATAAAGAATGTCAGTAATTGAAGCCCCGTATCTCCTCCGTTAATCGTCTACAACGGTAACTTAACTTACAATTCAGGACAAAAAGATGAGTCCACGGGAAGACTTACAGGTCCAAGTCCGTGACAGTCAATATTCAACAAACCTATAAAAGAGGTTTCACGACTTATGCTATCTCGTCCCGGGACTCTCCAATAACTGCACGAGCTCCGATGGAATGGGTACGTAACTTCTGGAGGTCCATGTATAAGATATTTGCAGCACAAGAAAGAGAGAGAAGGGTCGATAAAGACAAAGAGCACAGTTCAACCACACGGAAGCGACGAGAGCAATGTACAAACTTCCACAGTCTATCGCATACAGTAACTCACGAATTCGAGATCCGATCAGAAAAAGAGAAAAGGTAACAGGTCCAGGGGGATAAGGAAAATTGTAAAGGGACACGAGGAAACCCCGAAGGGATCATCAAGTCGACCATTTCTTAGGTGGACGTTACGTCCTCTAGGGTCAAGCTAGGGACCCAACCCTTCTAGGTGACCTCTTTCCCTATCCGATGGGTAAGGTCATAAGAACCCGAAGGGACCTCCGAGTCGACCATTTCTTAGACGGACGTTACATCCACTGGACCCAAGTTAAGGACCCGTCCCTTTTAGGGGACCTCTTCCTTCCCGGTGGGTGAAGTCATAAAACCGGACCTCTTAAGGTACCTGACATATCAGGTACCCCAACGTTTCTCAGCCTGTGCTGACTCACTATAGATGTGTTGAACTTATCACTTTCACTTCAACGAGTCAACACAGACTGAGAAACGTTGGGGACCTGACATCGGATGGTCCGAGGAGGTATGTACCCTAAAAGGTCCTTCTCATGATCTCACCCAACGGTAAAGGAAGAGGTGATGTGGTGAACTAAACCGAAATAATCGGTCGCTCTTTAAGAAGGTTCTACCGTCAATTGAAGTTTATTTCGCACTCATAAACTAGATAAGTAGCGATGAATAGAACCGATGAAAACGGTTACGAATGAATCTCTCCGAAAAAAAAAAAAAGTAAAAAGAATGAAAATTATCAAGATCTTCTTTTAATAATTTCGTTGTTATCATCGTTATGTAACATATAAACATCATATACATTTAGTCTTTACTACCTTCCTCTTTATGACTCTTATATAATAATATTCCTGGAACTTCTTGTATACTTTACTATATATAATAAACTTGGATCTGAGATTTATTTCTCCACGTAAAATAATAATAAAAAATAATAACTTCATATGGACTTGACGTTGTAACACGATCAAAGTCTGTATGTTGTTTCACTACGTCGCTACATATATGTACATATACATATATATATATATATAGACGTAAAATAATGTATATATTAAGTCTAAGAAAAGTTAATATCTAATAATGTTGTATAACTTATATCAAGGGACACGATACGTGATTTAAAGACAATAGACAAAATATATATTGCCATACATAGATAATTCGGGTAGGGGGATTAATTAGGGAAAGGGTCTCCGACAAAAATAAGTCAAGATTAAAGATCGAAAAGATCTCTCCTTTTCCCCCACCTTAGACTGGTGAAGTATTTATTTTATCGGTTACGTCCTCTATATTCTCTACTTTAAAACTAGGGACGTAGTCCTTATACGGGACCTCCTCCCGTACTGTTGGGTGAGGTCATAAGAACGGACCTCTTATGGTACCTGTTCTCCTCGGACCGCCCGATGTCAAGTACCCCAACGTTTCTCAGTCTGTACTGACTCACTAATTGTGAAGGTCAAAGTGAAAAATGTGACCTTATTACTCAGGATAAGTCTCCGTTCATAATGAATAGTCTCTAAAAATAATCCATTTTTATGTACGGTCCATCTTTAACATTGTATCTTACATATCTTTTCCGTTTTGTAGAGACACCTCGAGGTTTTTAGATCATATTTTCGTAAACATTAAATTTTTACATCCAGTTTAAGTATTACTCTATTACATACTTTATGGAGAATAGTCTTGTGTACGTACTATCTGTAAAATTTTTAAGAAGCAATTGAGTCTTAGTCTAAAGATGCAGAAATATCGATAAAAACTTTCAATAGTTCTACTTAGTAAAAACTCAGACTTACTGGTCCACTCAGTAAAATAACTACTTATTAAAGAGGGTTTTATTAAAGAGGGTCTTCAAAATGAAAAAGTTATGATAGCTTAGACGGTTTCATATACTAAAGAACACTAACGGTAATTAAGGACTCTCTTCCTGAGGACTTTTCCTCCACTTAAGGTCAACAAAGGTTGTTGTACCCGAAAACGACTACTTTTTGGTAACAATTCAATGACGACACATTTTGTATATTGTAAAACTATCTCCACTTTCGTTGTGAAACAAAAGTCTATTAGAATTTGTCTTTTCTTTGACTGAGAAAATTTCTTCCTCGGTGGTATTGTAAAATGAATATTGAATAAATAGAGTCTTGAATAATTTTTCTTTTTTGTTTAGAGTCAGTAACAGAAAACTGTCACACCTATAGGTAAATATAAAATTCCTGAAACCTTTTAAAGTTTCGTTGGTAAACTGGATATCTAAAGTATCCCGAGTCAAGTATACGTACTCTATTAAAATTCTCGTACTCCTATACAAGGTATTTTAATCTATCGGTAGAACTTTGGTGACTTCCTACGAGTCTGCCTTCCGTAACGAGTACGTCTTTATCTTAGATTACCACCTGTAAAGATCCCCACACACTTCCCCTTTTCTCTGTACTTCTCCCCCTTATTCTACCGTTTGGTCTAAGATAGAGGTGTATTTCTCCTTGTAAAAACACTGTTCAAGGGAGATTTTCCTTTACCTAACTAGTTTCTTTATTTACTTTCAAATTTCTCTGGTCAGTTGGTAAGCAATTCTTACCACATCTTTCTTAAATAAACACCAAAGACTCAAACCGAATTTATTAGACATACTTGGAAAATTTTAAGTTACTAAATCCTTTCATTTCACTATCTTGCAAGGTCCAAATTTTTGCAACTCCTAGTGACGGAATGAAGTACTCGTAATATTATTAATTTATTTATTTTATGGAGTCTCGAGAAGGATTTTCCTATCGAAGTCGTTTTTTTTATTAAAAACATTAATAAAATTTTCGTATACTTCATAAACCTTTCATTTATTTTCCGTTAAATATCACTAAAGAAAGTGTATGGTCAATATTTGTTACAGTCTCGTCTATGTAGAGACACTCCTTTTATAGAGTTACTCTAGTCAATCACGCTAAACCAACATTCGTTATCTTTGACCACCACGTATTGTATTCGTTATAACTTTAAATAACTATTTTGTTATATTGAGTGTCGTAACTTCTTTTAAGTCTCTGTAACCAAAACCCTTCTTGTCCTTGGTTTCGGAGATATCTCTGACCCTATAGTAGTTGAGTACATATCACAGAGGTACAACCCTGTATTAGGACCGGTAAAACCAGAGACACAGTGAGATGAGTTATAAGTTTACGGTCACTTTTCTACAATTCTCTTATATTAAAGTTCCGGATCGGACCAAGTATGCGAATGAGGAACCGGACCCTTTCTTTTTGAGGTACGACCCCCTCCGTCTTCATCAAAGGGTTTCACTTTGACTCCATGACGATAATGCTCCTCCTTAAATTCGATCCGTCACCACGTGCGACTATACGAGGTAACTCGGTGAAACCAAACTCGTTACTCAAGAATTGAAGAGAGTCGAAGGAAGTCACACGAGTGGGAAGAATTTTATATACGTCTTCTCACCCTGTGTTATACCTCCACTACTTCTCGACACGTATATCTTCCTTTCCGTAAACCTTTAAGTCTCTCGTCGAACATGTCTCAACAAGTGTCACTTTTCTTTGTCCTCGGGGTGATTACGTCCTACAGACCCGAGTTACCTCCCAGTAACAACAACAACAAGTCAACGATTTAGTACAGACTGAAAAACACTGGGATACCTAAAATTGTGTGGTCCGAGGGGACAGGAAGTCATAGAGGACCTCAAACGAGTTTGAGTACAGGTAACTCAGTCACTACAGTAGGGTGGTAGAGTAGGAAACAACGGGGAAGAGGAGAACAGGAGTTAGAAAGGGTCGTAGTCCCAGAAAAGGTTACTCAGTTGACAAGTCCACCGGTTTCATAACCTTGAAGTCGAAATCGTAGTAAGGAAGGTCACTTATAAGTCCCAACTAAAGGAAATCCTAACTGACTACACCAGAGAAACAACAGGCTCCATGAGAGTTCTCAGAAGAGGTCGTGGTGTCAAACTTTCGTAGTCAAGAAACCGTGAGTCGGAAGAAATGCCAGGTTTAGAGTGTAGGTATGTACTGATGACCTTTTTGGTGTCGAAGCTGGTAGACCTGGAAACAACCGTTTCACTATAGAGACCAAAAATTATTCGACAGACACAAAGGAAGTCAAGTCAACGAGTCAGTACAGGTTGAGAAACGCTGGGGTACTTAGCGTCGTGTGGTCCGGAGGGACAGGTAGTGGTAGAGGGCCTCAAGTGAGTCTGAGTGCAGGTATCTCAGGTACTACGGTAGGTCGGTAGAGTAGGACCCAGCAGGGGAAGAGAAGGACGGGGGTTAGGGAGGGTCGTAGTCTCAGAGAAGGTTACTCAGTTGAGAAGCGTACTCCACAGGTTTCATGACCTCGAAGTCGAAATCGTAGTAAGGAAGGTTTCTTTAGGGTCCCAACTAGAGGAAGTCTTACCTGACCAACCTAGAGGAACGTCAGGTTCCCTGGAAGTTCTCAGAAGAGGTTGTGGTGTCAAGTTTTCGTAGTTAAGAAGCCGCGAGTCGGAAGAAGTGTCAGGTTGAGAGTGTAGGCATGTACTGGTGACCCTTTTGGTATCAGAACTGATCCGCCTGGAATCAGCCGTTTCATTATAGAGACGAAAACTTATATGATTGATACAACCAGTATTGAAAAGAAGGTTCCTCATTCGTAGAAAATTAAAGTACCGACGTCAGTGGTAGACGTCACTAAAACCTCGGGGGTTTTTATTTCAGACTGTGACAAAGATGACAAAGGGGTAGATAAAGGGTACTTCACTACTCTGACCTACGGTACTAGAAGTAAAAGACTTACAACTCGAAATTCGGTTGAAAAAGTGAGAGGAGAAAGTGAAAGTAGTTCTCTCAAAAATCGAGGAGAAGTGAAAGACTGTATTCCCACCACAGTAGACGTATAGACTCCAATAACTATAAAGAGGGCCGTTAGAACTAAGGTCGAACACAAAGAAGGCCAGGTCGCAAAGAGTACTACATGAGACGTATATTCAATTTATTCAATTACACAAAGGTATCGGTTGCACTTTAAGGAGAACCGGTTCTACCAACTACCTCCCAATCGTGCCGGTATAGATTATAAGGGAAAATTCAACAACGGACATGAATGGTACAGGATTTAAAATAGGTAATAAGGTTTACACGGGATGCTCAGACACGTTGTACTAGTGTTCAAGTACCGAGAAACCTTACTACTTCTTAGTCACACCTTACTCAATTATTGTCTTCTCCAGATATATTTTCCGTGTCTTTCGACAACCCTTCGTCCGGGAACTGGTCCTTTGCTTAGACAGGACTCTAAGTACTCTTACCATTCTTTCTGTGTCCCACCCATCCCTGTCAAAGATGTACTAAATTTTTACCTCGAAAATCCGTAACATGAATGAATCAATGTATTGGGATACTGTCTAGAAATAGGACGCCGACAAAACAGACTACGGTGTGAACTCAAACACAAGTCACAACCAAGTCTAAAAAGTTTTTGTCTTACATGAACTTGTTCTCACACAAAAGAGAGAAAATATTCTCTCTACCTTCTTCACTTCGTGGAGTGTATATAATGTCACTTAAGAAGTTTATGGACAAACCGTAAATCTTTTTAAGAGGTTTTCTACATCTCTAATTTTAATTTCTAAATTGAAGTCTAAAAGTATTAACAGACGAATATAGTGTACTTGAAATTATACTATTTAATAACAGATTAAATTTCTTATCGGACGTTTAAGATGGTCTTATACTAAAATAAGTCTATATTAAAACTAAATAATAAGTAAGTTAATGTAAAAGGTACACTGATATTTACAGTCGTGTAGATAGGTAAATATACATGACTTATTGTTTAAATAACTTTGAGTTACAAGTCTCTTATATTTAAAGTTTTTTGTTATAAATAGAAATAGATTTGACAACCTCAGTACAACGGAAGATTTCCCATTAAAGTTAGGTTTCTTTTGTTAATACAGGAATTTTTATAAGACAACGAATGATATAGGATTCATTGAAATTGATAAACTCCCCTTACTCATATTTTAGTACACATCGTCATTTATAGCAAATTGATAATACCTAATGTCCTTATACTCTACAAATTCACATTATAACAAGGATGAAACCAGTTCATATTATACTCTTCCTTTAAAACATCAGGTGACTCTTTCATGTTTCCTAAAAAAAAAATTGGACTCCTATGTTTTGGGATCTGACGTAAATGAAGGGACATCTATATTTACGTATGGAACATTTTGACTGGTTTCCCTTTACCACCCGGTGAGTCGTATCTTGAACCATGTCTAACGACTTACTACACAAATAAAACCCCCCGCCGTCCCCCACATTAAAATAAATTAATCAATAAAAACTGACGTGACCCAGAAACACCGACGTGAACCCGAAAGAGATCAACGTTGAACACCCCCGATGAGAGATCCGAAGAGTAACGTCACCGGATAGAACAAAATCTCGAATCAAAGATCCCACTCACCCGAAGTCATCGACTCTGAGTGTCCGAGGTCTCACGTCCGTGTCACCAACACCACGTGTCCGAATCATCAAGACACCGTACAACCTAAAAAGACGTAGTGCCTAGATTGACCACAATCTAGGACGTAACGTTCCACCTGAGAAGTTGATACCCTGGTGATCCCTTCGGGACTTGATACAAAATTCACTGTAGTAACCTGATGTCTTTTTATCTGGTTATACTCAAGTTTTTTCCCAACACACTAGTATTATAATACATAGTCCTCTATAATTTACTCCTATTCAGTCTTATGAACCTTTTTTAAGTGATTCCTTCCTAAAAGTGAGTAGGAATCGACTCTACTCTTCCAAGAGGTCCTCTGGTACGGGAGAGTGGTAACATCGGGTAACATCTTAATAATCAGGTTTTCCCGGAATACGATTAGGTAACGTCACCGGAGTGAAAATGACTTACTCTCACACTTGTCAAACGGTTCTGTTGGCTTTATAAATCTAGCTGTAATTTTCTGAACCGAGAGACCAGAGGACTGAAAAGAAGCACAGTAAAAGTACCTAAGGAGAATCAATGACGACGACCATGTCGCCCTAACTCCCATTTTTCTAACACGGGGGGAGAAAAACGCGACACCTCGGAGTTTTCTTTATCGGTTCCCATTATGAAAGAAAAAGTGTTATATCGTCGTCTATGTCTGGAATAATCCTGAAGGACCACCGAGTCTGCCATTTCGCAAACAGATGTTACGCCCTCTGGACCCAAGCTCGGGACCCAACCCTTCTAGGGGACCTCTTCCTTTACCGTGGGGTGAAGTCATGATAACGGACCTTCTTAGGGTACCTGTCTCCTCGGACCATCCGATGTCAGATACCCCAGCGTTTCTCAGTCTGTGCTGACTCGCTGAAGTGCAAGTGTAAGTGCAAGTGTCTGGAATAATAGACCACATTTCATACACTTAATCTTTAATGTAAAAATAGGAATTTAAAACATCAGTTATAAAATACCGTGAATTCACTCATTACTTAATAAAAACAGGATTAAGTAATAAATACCTTACGAAAATTGTCTTAAATTATATTAAAGTGTTTTACTGTCCGTATCCCTCTTTTTAACCGGACCCCTATTAACCGGGTGATGACGGATTTTCTTAAGAAAACCATCTTTATAACTACCTTAAAGATTCTTTTCGAAAAGTGATCGTTACCGTAAATTAGTTACAATCTAGTAAGTCCCAGGTCTTTCGGTTAAATACTTTAAAAGAAAGACAGAGACACGGTAGAGTTAATTTACTTAAATTTAAACCTTCGTTCAAGCAAAACTTGTTACACGTACTGACGTAGTATTTAAATGAATAAATTAATACGAGGACTCGACACCTCCTCTTTCCCTTTTAGACATCTCTGGGAGTTTTATCAACCAACAGTTAAACCCCCTCAGACAAACCATAGGAGCGGGGACTGAGAACTATACATAAGAACAAACACAAACTCGAAGGTTTAGAAAGGGGGATTTGTAGACGTAAAACCCTTTTCTATTTAGGTAGGTTGAGGACCTAATTCCGGTAATCATCTAGGTTCCGAGACTAATGTCTCAATAAAAGTCCTGGGACTTTGACTAATTTGAGTTTTCTGTACACAACCCCGAAAGACCCTTCTTCGAAGAGACGAAAAACTGGTCCCTGAAAAATAAAGAGAGAGGGTATCGCAAAGGGAGAAGAAATTCCTTGTCAAGGAAAATGTCTCACTTTATTCCACAGTACAATTTTGTAATACTACAATCTCTAATCAATTGACACGTAAATGGTTGTCGGTACAAAACACTAAATAAAGTTTTATGTATAGAAAAAAAAAATTTAAGACCTTTACATCTTTACTCTTTGTATTTTACTCTATCCACATTTGTGGAAAGAGAACCAATCTTGAACCTTTTTATCCTGTAAAGAACCGTAGTAACTTGTGGACCCAAGAAGGTCGTCCACTATCGAAGAGTCAGAGTCTACTTTCACTCCGTCAATAGAGGGACAATGAGAAATGAAAGTCCGTTTTCGACAACTACATGTTATTAACTCAAAAGAGGCCCACAGGTTTCTTCTTTTCCGTACAGTAGTCCTTCACGTCGACTCAGAAAAGTAAGTAAAGAGAGACATTAATTTTGTTAACACCATTCTTTATATATTACGATTTACTATAAAGTGAATTTCTAATTGTTCTTTTTTGTACATGGGTCAAAGGTAGAGTTTCTCTTTTGTCCACTAAATCCCAAGGAGAGACCCGGAGAAAAACTAAATTGTTAGTCATTGGGGGTTTCATTGATAGTGGGACTTAAAACGGAACGATGAGGAAAATCAAAATGATTGATACGGACAAGGGTATTCATTTATGTCACAAAAATCAAAACCAATATCAACTTGATATGTTGTAACTCAATATGATGTACATAAGAAAACACTGAAAAATTAAAAATTTATAATGTACAAACTCCAGTCACATATGACTTCGTTAATGGACACCAAGTAAGTAAAAGTAATAACTTACATTATTCGTATGGAGTAAGGTAAATAAGAAGGATAAAAACTAATTTTAAACCAAACGAAGATTAGAAAGCATAGTGTTTGTCCTTTCTAGAAAGAGTACGTACGGGGGCACACATGTTTGTAAAGAAATTTCTTCTCAACAATCTTGTGTCTGACTTTTAATTTTCGTAATATACACTACGATTGTACAAAAGGTTTCAACAAATGAAGGAACATCCATGAGGACAGATGTGAGACCATTAACGACTTTCGAACTTAACTAAGTGTGTCAGTAGAAACGAATGACAACCTGTCACATCTTAAAACTCCACCAACCGTCCATATGTTACTATAAAGTATCAATATAAAATAAATGGTTTAATGACTACTCTGACTGGTAGAAAAATAAAAACTATCCGTTAAATTTTAGAAAGTCTACAAAATTTTTTATTAATAAATCTCATGAAAATGTCGTTTTAACTCAATCTCTGTACCTCTACAGGGTATCTGGGGGATATGTATGTACACGTATCAGAAAGGAATAACAGTTATACTGAAGTCAGAAATGCAAAAATAAAATAAAAAATGGTTCCTACTTGGATGTAACTGAATATTAGTGGGGCTAAGGTATCAAATAGGATCTCAAGTAAAAACCACGACATGTAAGACACCTAGACCTGTTTGTATACTACTGTATATAGGGAGCAATACATAGTATATCTTATAAAAACGGTAGGGGGTTTAGGAGATGGATAAGTAGAGAGTAGAAATCTTTGGTGACTGAAAAATGAGAGATCTTTAAAAAGGAAAGGGTCTTCCATTATCAACTTAAAGATGTCATACATCGGAAGAGTCTAACCGATAACATGAATCATTATACACAAATTAAAAGGAGATATAGAGGAATACTAAACTCTTGAGTGAAGAAAAATCACGATATATTATAAGGTAATCGACTGACATGGTTTTAAATAGATAAATAACTGGATGACTTTCTGTAGAACCAACAAAGGTTCAAAACCGTCAATAATTATTTTGACGATATTTATGGGGACACGTCTAAACCCATACTTATATCCAAAAGTCGGGGAGACCCATTCATATTTCCTCACACTCACGATCTACCATACCATTCTCATTAAAATCAACTCATTCTTTGGTGGTTTGATAGAAGATTTCCCTGAGATTATAAAATGTAAAGGTGATGTCACGTACTCTCAAAGGTAAGGAGGTGTAAGAGTGATCCTAGATCATAGTAGTCACAAGACTTAAAACCGGTAAGATTCTCCATATATCACCATAGAGTGACAACAAAATTAGACGTAACAGAACTACTACATACTACACTTTGTAGAGAAGTATACGAAAAACAGTAAATGAAGAAACTACTCTCCTTACAATTCCAGGAACCGGGTATAAAATTAGTCCAACAAATAAAAGAATAACAACTTACCATTCTCGAGAAACATATAAAGTCTATTGTCAGACAATAGTCAACACAGAAAACGTTAACAAAAGAGGGTCAAACGCCGAATAGAAGATTAAGAGAACTGAATCAGTAAACGTCTCGTCTTCAAAATAAAAATTTTTTTAAAAGTTACTTTAGATCGAATAGTTAATAAAGTAAATACCTCATACAGAAACCACATATAATTTTTCCATAGAAATATGGTTTATAGTGGATCCAAAAGAGGATACGATAAACAACCTTAAAAGTATCGAAACGTAAAATCTAGATACCAAGTAAAACTCAAATTACTAGGTAAAACCACTTTACACATTCCAGACACAAGTCAGAAAAATTATACATCTGTAGACGAACAAGATGATAGAAAACAACTTCATTGAGAAACGGGGTACAATAACAGAAACTAGGAAACAGTATCTAGTCAACTGATCTAATACCCTCAGACAAAGACCCGAGAGACAAGATAACGTGACTAGATAAACAATAAACGGTTATAGTATAAGATAACTTCACAATATTCAGAATTTCAACATATCTTAGTCATAAAGTTGAAACAAGAAAGAGTTAAGACCTGGAAAAAGAAGGAGTATATTTGAAGTCTTAGTTAAACAGTTATAGGTATTTTATTAAACGACCCCTAAAATCACCAACGTGACGTAGATAGATGACTCAACCCTTTTTGTCTGTAGAATTGTTATAACTCCGATGGAGAGGTACCCGTATCTGATAGAGAGGTAAATAAATCAAGAAACTAAAGTAAGTAGTTTCAAAACATCATAAGGAGAATATATATAGCACGCACAAAATAATCTAAATATGCATCCGTTCAAGTGAAAACCCCACGATTACACTTACCATAATACTAGATTTGAAGATTGATGTGAACAGTAACTACCGAAGTCAAGTCAAGTCAGCGAGTCAGCACAGGCTGAGAAACGCTGGGGTACTTAACGTCGTGCGGTCCGGAGGGACAGGTAGTGGTAGAGGGCCTCAAGTGAGTCTGAGTGCAGGTAACTCAGTCACTACGGTAGGTCGGTAGAGTAGGAGTCAGCAGGGGAAGAGGAGGACGGGGGTTAGGGAGGGTCGTAGTCTCAGAAAAGGTTACTCAGTTGAGAAGCGTACTCCACCGGTTTCATGACCTCAAAGTCGAAATCGTAGTAAGGAAGGTTTCTTGTGTAGTATATCCTTTCGTTAACTGAACACATATAATTGGAACATAGAACGTTGAAACGATATCAACGAATAATCAAGGATATTTAAAAAACGATTAAAAATTCTAAAAAATGTACCTATTAGTACAATAGACCCTTTTTTCAATATACAGAAGGGTTAAAGATATGGAAAATAAAGGAAAAGAACGGAACAAAGCAGTCGTTCATGGAAAGCATTCTATAACTTTTCCATATCATTTTTCCTTGTAAGAACGGAAACATGGACTAGAATCACCCTTTCGAATTAAAAAGAGTGGTACTACATCCAAAAACTTCCAACAGAGATTGTTTAAATCTTTTAAAGAGAGAAGAATTAAATGACACTATTAAACAGTCCTTACTCATAACCTAAAACAGTCTACACAGAAGACATAGTCACACTAGTACACTAAAAATACACATACACACACAACTACACTATCTAATTTATCTGACTAAAAGTTTACAACTTGACGGAATGTATAGACCCACTTTAGAGTGAACCAACACTACATATAAATAAAAATATGTAAAAATCTAAATCAAACTATTATAAAACAACTCCTAGAAACTTACATAAGTATTCTTTATAACCAAAGAAAAGAATATTACAGACAAACCAAACCATAATCCCATCATTGTACGCAGACGAAGACAGGACACTTCCTCTAGTGTCTTTTAACCATATTAAAGAAGTAATTTACAAATCATAATGTCTTAAAAGGACACTTAGGTAGGTCTGTACCATGAAAGACAAAACCTTCTGACAATTAACAAAGTTAAAGAAATCATCTACATTCGGATAACTTTATTAGATAAAGAAGAACACCCAAAAAAAGTTATAACTCAAACAGTTTTTATCAGTTTGTAATAACTCACAAAACAGTAGAGACCATGTAGAAACGAGAAAATTTTGAAAATACATTCATCTTAAACGGTGACAACAAGTACCAAATGTGAAACATCGACTAATTTTTTTTAGAATGAGATAAGGTTCAAGTATCACTACGAAAAAGACATAAAATATCTTTACATTTTTTAAATGGGAAAAATAAACACTTAAACTAAGTAGACCCAATTTTCCTTCCGAGTTTAAATACAAAAAAATGACACACCTATTAATCAACGGGACGTTGGTACGAATAAGGAGGTTAGTTGTTTTCAACCTGACACTTTTTTCGACTCAGGCCTTCTTAACTACGAAAACTTGACACCACAACCTCTTCTGAGAACTCTCAGGGAACCTGACGGTCCTCTAGGTTGGTCAGGTAAGACTTCCTCTAGTCGGGACCCTAAAGAGACCTTCCTTACTACGATTCCGACTTCGAGGTCATGAAACCGGTGGAGTGCGTTTCTCAACTGAGTAACCTTTTCTGAGACTACGACCCTCCCTAACCCCCGTCCTCCTCTTCCCCTGCTGTCTCCTACTCTACCGACCTACCGTAGTGACTGAGTTACCTGCACTCAGACTCACTTGAGGTCCTCTACCACCACCTGTCCCTCCGGACCACACGACACTAAGTACTCCAACGTTTCTCAGCTTGTGCTGACTTGTTGACTTGACTTGACTTGACTTAACAGAGATATAACACGACTCAGACAGAAACTTGAGTGGTGCAATATGGAAGGTAAGAATACGGTCACAACGTCATGTAGTTAATAGTATGAAAACAAAATTTTTTATAAATACCGGTTCTTTTTAAAAATGAAACAAAAAAGTTCACACAGAACTGATCAGAATAGAGAAAAGAAAAGGTATAGAAAAAATCGTATTCAAACAATCCAAGAAACCTTTTACGATAACTTACTATATACACTTGTACCTGAGAAGTAAATAAATCCTGAAACAATAAAAAGTTGTCACAAAATAAAAAACCAAAGTACATGTAAACAGGTATCCCAGTGTGTCTCAACCTGTACTGACTTCACTGAATCGTATATGTGTACATGGAAAATCCTTATGAAAAAAGAAAAAAAGAATAAACTTTTTACGGTGACATGAAAATTAACCCTAACGTAATTTAAAAATCTAGTGAAACTCTTTATCTCTATAAAATTGTTATAAGAAGGTTAGGTGCTCGAATCCTATAGTAAGATAAATAAATACACAGAAAAAAATTTAGTTACTTTGGAGACTGTAACGACTTTATGGAAAAAGAAAATAGTCACAGTCTCAAGAGTAACGTGTACAGAAAGTACAGACACCAATTTAAATAAGGGTTCATAAAATGGTAAAAAGTACGAAAACTATACCCTAGTGAAAGAACTAAAAAGAAAGTCTATTAAGTAACAATCACTTATCTTGGTGTTGACTAAAAGTATACAAGAAGACGTTGAAATGATTTAAACAGAGAATCAAGGATGTTAAAAAACATAACAGTAGATATTTGACTCTTTAAAAATGAAATAGGAAAAGACAAACACACGAAAAAAGGAAAAGAACGGATTAACGAGACCGATCTTGAAAGTCATGAAACAACTTATCTTCACCACCCTCACAGTAGAAACAGAATAAAGACTAGAATATCCTTTCTGAAAATCGTAAAGCGATAACTCATACTACAATTTGCACAGCAACGAGTCAGCATAGACTGAGAAACACTGGGGTACCTGGCATCGGATATTCCGAGGAGGCAGGTACCCTAAAAGGTCCGTTCTCATGACCTCACCTCACGGTAAAGGAAGAGGTCCCCTAGAAGGACTGGGTCCCTGACTTGGGCCCAGAGGACGTAACGTCCGTCTGTGAAATGCGAGATTCGATGGTCCCTACAATCTAAACAGGAATAATACCACTCCATGTAAAGAAAAGATGCAAACAACCCTCAAAGAAATAGTACTTTCTCAACTTTAAACAGTTTAGGAAAAGGAGTGGATGACTCTATTAGAATACTAAAAGTAGGAAGTAAGACAATCACATCACATGTATCATTAACTAAACATCATTAGTTTCATCATACCGTATTTTTATCGTATTTCTGGTTTCCCTTTCTTATTTCACGGGTCTTCATTCGGGTGTTGATTATAACCAGTTGATTATAAACTATTTTCGTAGTTCTTGTGTACAACCCCTTTCCTATCGGAGAAGTTATTTATAATAACCCTTTGACCTATAAGTATACATTTTCTCATTTTGACCTGGGGATGATATGTGGGTCGTACTTTCAATAGAACTTTCCCCGATTTTTGTATTTACATTCTAGATTTTGGAATTTTGTGAATTTTCTTGTGTATCCTCTTTTCGAAAAACTGAAACCAGAATCTTTACTAATAAATAGATAGTGTGGTTTTTGTACCCGAAGGGACCGTCGAGTCTGTCATTTCTTAGACGGACGTTACGTCCTCTGACCCCAAGCTAGAGACCCAGTCCTTCTACAGGACCTCTGGGTGAGGTCATGAGAACGGACTTTCTTAGGGGACCTGTCTTCTCGGACCACCCGATGTCAGGTACCTCAGCGTTTCTCGACCTGTACCGACTCACTGTGTGTGTGTGTGGTGTGTGTGTGTGTGTGTGTGTGTGTGTGTAGTGTGGTTTTTGTGTCCTTCGTTCTATATTTATTTATTTACCCTGATGCATTTGATATTTCGAAGACGTGTCGTTTCTTTTGTTAGTTATTTTGCTTTTCCGTTTAATACCTTCCTTTTTAATTGACGTTTATTTCCAAGTGACATACATAGAACCTTACTTACAGAAAAATACACACGGTAGAAATTAAATAGAAAAAAACATCTCAAGTCCTAAGTATAGAAAGTTGTCAAAACGTCAAAAGACCATAGAGGAGTTTATAATAACGAAGAAGTAAAGATAATAGCAGAAGACCTTTAAGTTAATACGACACAATCTAGAAGAATACTATGGAACCATATAGAATTTATAAAAAGAATAAAGGATACAGAAATAAAAAGACACGAATTTAACCCTACTAAAGAAACTTTGACGAAGGTCCAAATGTTTAGATTATAACACACAAATTAGACAAATCTGTGAAAAAACTCATAATTAAAGTTATTAATAATTATCTTTAAGGAAATCTAAACATTATATGAGTCAATAAAAATTTTAACTCAAAGAACGGGGGTTCAGTATAAAATTAAAATCAAAAAATGCTATAATTATGTACATCAAGCGTAAGACACCGTCATCAAGGTTATTCACTTTAATAAACACCCAGAAGATGACACAAAAAAGGAGTTGAGAACAAGTATACGAGTCAGTGATTCAGCACAGACTGAGAAACACTGGGATACTTGACAGATACCTTAAAAGGTCGGTTCTTATGACCTTACCCAACGGTAAAGGGATGAGGTCGTCTAGAAAGGTTGGGTCCCTAGCTTCGGTGTACACAGAGAACATGACGTCCGTCTAAGAAATGGACGACTCGATAGACCCTTCGTACCACGAAGGGGTGNGGGGGGGGTCGGGGTGTGGTAAAAATTGAATTTCGAAGACTAAAATGAAGTTTAAAATATTTACCCTTTAGAGACTCCAGACCCAACTTCCTGAAAAGGAGATCTCTTTTGAAAAACAAACAATAAAGTCTGTAGTCCCTCGTGACACTGTGGACCTTGTGAGATGTACTTTAGGATCGAAACGGCGTAAACATCACTATATCCTCACATTTAAATCTGACACTTAGGTATACTCCAGATCGAATACTAATACTTTAGAGTCCTCTCAAATAAATGTGAGTTGTGTCACGGTCTAAGTCTTGTCCGTCTAAACGACAAATAGAAAAACCCACCGTTCTAATGTTCACTTTCAGCGAGTCAACATAGACTGAGACACTGGAGTTCCTATATGTTAGGTACCTTAAGAGGTCCGGTCTTATGACCTTACCCATCAGTCAGGGAAGAGGTCCCCTAGAAGGGTTGGCTCCCTAGGTTGGCTCCAGAGGGCTCAACGTCCACCTGAGAAATAGTCGACTCGAAACTTAGGCGGATTTTATAATTCACCTTTTATATCTTTGTTAAGTATTCAAAAATTGATAATATAAATAAATATATAAATTAATTAAAAACTGACATGGTGTACCGTACATCCTGGGATCAAGGGACCGGTCCTAGTTTGGTCACAGGGGACATAACCGTCGTATCTCAGAATTGCTGATCCGGTGGTCCTTTTAGATCGTTCTAATAAGAAGTCAAAACAACAAGACATAAATACACAGCTAAAGGACAGGAGAGACGAGTCTAATATAAAGTTTCTTCTTATAATTCAAAAGATCTTAAACCGTCTCTAGGAGTCCTACTTTCGGTTGAAACCATAAATTAAAATAGTTCATCATAGCCGATATTGATATAAAAACCGGAGACTTTAAGGAAACAAAGTTAAATAATTATGTAATTTAAAAAGTTATAAACTTTTTTATAAAGGAGACATCACAATCTGTAATTTGAGAGGGTTCTTTACGTAAAAATAAGGTAAAGGAAACCAAATAGGGACTCCGAGGATACAAGGAAGGAAGAATGAAAAAAGAGTGATCAATACCTTGAACTTGTCTCAACATAATCAAAATGACCCTTCCTTAAACTCGACATTACTGATCGGTAAAAAACAATTTCACATGATATCTAGTATGACTTATGGCCAAATCACACTTCATAAATTTGTGTTCACTTTTACTAAAACATAAAATTGTACAAAGATGAACATGTACAAGTACAACAATTGATCAACCCAATAATAATCTTCTATGTCAGAATTCAGATGAAAATACTCTATTATATTATATAATGGTTTTTATAACGTACACTTCTTTATAACTATATATGTGATGAAATAAGTTCCATTAAAGGTAACATTAAATAAAAGATATAATAAATCAAGACGTATAAAAATTTGTAAAAAAGATAACTGTCAGTTTTTTATAAAATTCCGAGGAAGATGGTAGTAAGGAGTTAAAAGTTAAAAATAATTTTTAGAGTTCGTATTGGTAAAGATGAATAATAATCGAGTCAAGAGTAGTATACGTTTACTATATATATGTCAATTAAATCTTTTTTATTTAAAAACATTAAACATCGTCTCAAAAAAGGTCAAATATTAATTAACACAATATAAATTAAAATAAAAATCGTAGACAAACTTAACTTCATCTCAACTATACCTTATAACATATTCAAATTCCACATGTTATATTACTAAGTGTTAAAATTTACAATATAAGGAAAATATGAATACTTAATAACTGATATAAGGGGTACAACATGTCATGTAGTAACATCGAATAAAATATGGGTTATCAAACATGGAGAATGAGGGGATAGGAATACAACGAAGACGGGAAAGAACGGTACTAGAAAGTGTAAAAGGACAAAACAAAAACAAGAAGGACGATTTTATATTAAAGACAATGTCGTCCCGTAAAAGGTCGAATAATTGAAGGTGTAGAGACTATGAATTTGTACACGTGTCTCATCCATCCGAATACAATAATCCAATCACGTTTGTATTAACGTCAATATCTGGTACTTAAAATTTAGTACTATTGACCCGGTTTTGTGAAGAAATAATTAGTTATATCTTTGGTAACGTCAGTTGTGTAAAAACGGTTCCTCTTTATTTGAACAAATAAGGACATCGTATTTTTAAGTACGAAGTTCTAAGCTGTTTGAGAACCTTTCATAAAAGAAGGCGGACCAACACCTTTGTAAAGGGGACGTAGTTCAACAACTTTACGAACTTCTTCACCATCAGGTGGCCACTCTCCAGTCCACTTATACCACCTACCCCGTTTTGTAACGTCGGGTTAAGTAGGTTGAAAACTTCGTAACCAACACGGTACCCGTCAACCCGCAACAGTACCTCTTCTTAACCCGGGAAGGACAACTGGTTACGGTCGACATCCACGACGTCAAAAGTCACGTAGAGTAGTCGAACGACTCTACATTACCAAAACACACCTAAGTCTTCCGACATCACCTAGTTTGACCGTCGTCTGGTGGCTTGTCACTGGGACTAGAAAAAGACCACGATCAAACCGAAACCTTTCACGAAACCTTGAAGAAGAACCAGAGTGGTGACTCGACCACCAACATATTTTAGGTGAAAAGTAACGAACAACGTTAGGTTAACTCTTTAACGATGTATTTATTGTCTTTTGGTGTAAAATTTTCATACTAAAAAACTAAACGCCAGTCGAGTACTCCGTGGGTAAATAGTTCGAAAAAGTAGAAAAGTCAAAAGAAGTTTACGGCTTACTGACATGTCACCAACTAGAACTCAAGAAACCGTAGAAGAGAACATCAACATTCTACTAGTCGAAGGTACTAGGAAAGTCAACCAACGACAGTTGCTACCAGTCGGTGACACGGAGAATAGAAGTTCCGAGAGTAAAACAAACGTTTTGAAGAATTTTGTGGGAACGTGATATGTAAACAACCGTCAAGGACCCGGTTTACACAAGAACTACAACGTTCAAAAGAGTCGACGAAATGTTGACTAAACCTTGAACTTATTTAACGAACCTAAACGAAAAACAGATTGTAGTAAGGGATTCAGATTTTATTTATATTTTATGTTTCGTTCATTACAGTAATCGCTTTTTGTTTGTTTATTTGGATTTCGCTCTTTACACGTAATTTTACTACATGTTTATTGGTGTAAACAAATTCTTACATAAGGTCATAGTTTGCCGTTTCAAATTGTCACGTTGGGACGCTAATGAAAACGTGGTTGGATTATTTATTTAGTCACTTACTCAGATGTATTACCTTAATAGGAATTATATAACAACATTATTATACATCGTAAATATCAGAATCTGTCAAAAATTTCATATCAGTGAATGAAATACAGTAATAGAAATTAGTACACCCTTGTCAAGATTAATAGTATTTACATTATTTCTGCAAAGTAGATTTCCGTCGGACTACTATCCTAAAAGTTCTATGGAACGTGTTTGTAATACAACTCTTAAAGTACAAGATCATATCAAGAGAAGTAGGAGATGTTTATGGAAGTAACCTTTATTTTCACTGTGTAATTCTTCGTCAACGGTACCATTTGAATCTAAAAGTCATTACGTTCCCTTTAAGGAAACAATTTCGGTTTTGATTTACAATGTCAACTAAGAGATGAACTCACACACACCAAAAAATTACAAATAACAATCCTTCAACAAACAAACAAAAAAAAAGGGGAAGGACTTAACCATTGTAGAGAGTCACCGTAAACTAATCCATCCCGTTTCACAGACCTTAAGTTTACCGGGATACGTTTAAACAAATTGTGAACGTAGTCCCGGAATATACTTTTTTAACTTTTATTATGTACCCCTACCATCGCAAAATCGTGGTTTTAACTGAAGTCTTTGAAGTAGAAGATAAATGAAAAGAAGATGACTCTTCCTCGTACAGTCAATCGAAAACGACATATTATGTCGTGGGTGTTATAATTACAGGATTTTGTCGTTAGTAAATAATTGAACATCATGATATCCAACCGTTAAACCCGACCCGGGTCAACCTGTCAAGGAGACGTCCCCAGAGGCCCCGAGCCTAAGTTTCGGCGTCAGACGATCCCCGTCCAACTGTGACCTACTTGAGGAAGTACACAAACCCACGATTGACGTAACCACCCCTGTTGACACAGTACACAGAGATCAGACAACGTCCGACCAGGTCCGATGAAGGGCACCACCGTCGTTCCGTCCCGTTCGAAGTATTCGTGTTCGTGAATAGTTCAGAGACGAAGACAGTGTGAATGACTTCGTACAGTGAACGGTTTCGGGACTATCGTTCTTCATCTCTAGATGTAAGGTAGAGAAGGATCTTCCTCGACATTTCAGTGTAACATCTACCCACATGTATATATCCTAACCCTCCCTAATCTCTAGTAGAAAGCACCAAATGATCTTCCCGAAGGATTTTTAGGAGAGAATTTTAACTTTATATTGTCTCGGTTCTGTGAAATTCCAAATTAATGACTTACCTAAAAAAAAAATCGTACTCAAGAGTTTTATCATCAAGAGTAAGAACCCTACACATTCTTATAGAAGACACGGATAACTATTCGTCTGAGGTAGTAAGACAGAATGGGACAAGAATAAGTGACATAAACCCCACGTCAGGTACTTAGAAATTAAAAAAATTGACTGTCTATATAATATTACATCCTCTAGATCTTCCTGATATAAAAAAGACTTCTGACTTATCTTTACCATACGTACGGTTACAGATCCGTTCTTCACACTTCGTTAGACAACTTTTGAATGTAAAGAAACTTTAAGTATAAAATAGACTTTTCTCAACTTAGTATATCGTATACCAAAAGAAATTGGAGATCGATTTAAGTTCAATTCGAGACCACTCAATTCAAGATAAATGGGTACATTACATAAAAGAAAGTACATTCATTTGAATTCATTATTTTTAAGAAAAAATTCTATACATGATATCTTCACGTTTCAATATTAACTGTTATAGTGAAGAGACTTCAGTCGAGAACATACTTCGTAAACGGATTTTTCCTAGAAAGAATGGCTAACATTTGTAATACCACAATTCTCTCGTCAACTTTATCTCTTCATCGTTTAATCTATAAAAAGATTCGGTACATACACGATAAAGACTTATTACTTAATCCTTTTTAATGTAATTATAAATTAAAGATTTTGAAACCGGTTCATAGAATAAATACAATTTTACTAACCTATTTATAAAGTTATTTTACAAAACCATATTTAGAATATAAAATTGAACATTTAAACTAAACATAAGACAAATTTATATTCATGTGGTATACGATGTATACGATCCGTTTATTAGAGACGGTGTAACATTATGTGTATAACTTTGTTGTGGTACTTTTGATTGTCAAATGGTACCTCGACTGGTGATCAACATACATACCAATCTTTTATTATTCTCTGTCATTTTTGTAAACTAAAACTTATTACAATATGTCTCAATACCCGTTGTGTAACTCAAATTATGAAGTTCCGATATAGATGGGTAAACTAATGACCCAACTTTGAGACCTAAACAGGAATTATTTTAAAGTCTCCTTTCCCTGACAGAAAAAAGTCGAAGGATATCTTTTTAGTGACCTTCTAAAGACCTCTTAACAAGACGAAGACCTCTGATCGTTTAAATTGTCAATATAATTGTAGATTATTTTTTTAGGAACCACACGACAAACGGTAAAATAAAAGAATTTCACATTCTTTTTAACTTTATAATAAACAGAATACAGAACACTTCTATTATAGTCATACAGTATACAGAACCATTTAGTATTCGAACCTACGGTCCATCTTTAGACTATTTTGGAAAGTACTAGGACTACGTTTCAGTTACGGACGAAATAAATGACTACCATGTAAAACGAAGGTCTCATCCAACCTCTGGAAAAGATAAGGGAACACAAAATAAAACATTTGTAATCTAGGTCTTAATGTAGACATCGATGAAAATTAAAATTCTATATATATAGTTTATGTGAAGGACAGTCCTTTTAGAAACGTCTCTATACTTAATTCTTACTACAATAATTCGTCTCAACAATAAACAGTCGATTCTTCATTAAATCTCAGGTTGACTCTTTATAATCAGAAGGGAAAATTCATTTTAAGAAAGTAACACTGTAAAATTTTACTCTAAATTATTTACTCCAAATTTTGAAATTAACATTTATAAAATTTATTTAAACGAATATATATTTTGGTACACTCATTGACGATTCTGAAGTGTGTGGATAAGTAAGTAAGTAAGTGGACGGAGTAGAAATAACTTTTGGATGGTACACGATCCATTATCACCTCGACACTACTAAGGGTTCTTTAAGACCTTACTTCTGTAAAGGTAACTGTAGTGGTGTGTATGTGAAACATAAACAAATAAGTCTTGTAATTTTGTAAAATTATTACGAATATGAACACAAAAGATTAAAGAGACTCTTAAAAGTTTTAGGTCGTATTTTAATTCAAGGTAGGCAGTGATATTATCGGTCCTGTACCTTCGTTGGATCTACAGGTAGTCGTCTACTTACCTATTCTTTCGACACCATGTATATGTGTTACCTCATAATGAGTCGGTAATTTTTCTTATGTAAACTTAGTCAAGATCACTCCACCTACTTTGACCTCGGCTAATATGTGTCACTTCATTCGGTCTTTCTTTTTGTGGTTATGTCATATGATTGCGTATATATACCTTAAATCTTTCTACCATTGGTATTGGGACATACACTCTGTCGTTTTCTCTGTGCTAGATCTCTGTGTCATATCTTGTCAGAAAACCTGAGACACCCTCTCCCTCTCCCACCCTACTAAACCCTCTTACCGTAACTTTGTACATATTATGGTATATTCTTTGCTTAGAGGTCAGATCCAAGCTACGTCCTATGTCCTACGAACCCCGACCACGTGACCCTACTGGGTCTCCCTACCATACCCCTCCCTCCACCCTCCCCCCAAGTCCTACCCCTTGTGTGCATGTGGTACCGCCTAAGTACAACTACATACCGTTTTGGTTATGTTATAACATTTCATTTTTATTATTATTTTATACTTTTTTTTTAAGAACACATTGAATTTACCACCCGTTTTAAAAATTTACTAAAAGAAAGAAAAAAAATTTAAAAATAAAAATGAAATAAAATGAAATGTTATGACATAACCAAAACGGTATGAAAGTTTTACCTTACTGAGACTGAACAGGGTTCCTTTACATAGTAAAAATCATAATAGACCACCTTTTAAGTCACTGGGATTTTCGTCTCAGACATCTTTAATAGGTCCGGAGTTAGGTCCCATATGACTACAGAATGAATTACAACCTGTAATCTCGGAAACTTACCCCGGTAGTTGTCGTAGTTGAAATTTGAGTATGAAGTGTCTAATCAGTTCTGTGTGTCCTGTTGACAGTTTGCGGTCCAATGGGTGTACCCTTGACTATAGACTAATGGTCACCGAAGATCGGTATGAAGTATCTTTAATTTCTCATGGTCCAAAAATGTTCAATTGTCACGGACTACAACTATGGACACAGAATACTGATCTTCAATATTTGTTTCTGACAAAAAAGAAATTTGTCATTGTACCAGGAATCTTACTTTATGTCTTGTATCGACTTTAACATAAAGTCACAGAAAAGAGTGTTACCTATACAGACTACCAGTGGGTAGTCACCATTATTTACAAGTCAATCGTCAACGTACTGTAAGTCAAGGATCATTGTTCCTAAAATTTTGGACTCTCAGAGTTTCATCATACCAGGAGATTACACCTTTAGTCGATTAAAAACGACCCAAACAAACGTATGCTCGTCGAGATAGTCGTACTTACATTAAATCTAATTTCTTTTTTTTGAGACATTTCTAGTAACTTTGGTTGACTTTACAGTCACTTGAATCTCTGTAGGTTAATACTACGTTTACACTTTAATCGTGTCGTTTTGTTTCGTAGACCTGGAAAGATCTCGGGTACGGTCAAGATTCTTATGTAATCCAATTTTAACATAGAACTGAAATACTTAAGTTTACTTTCTCTTTCTCATCCTAATCAACGGGGAGACCATTACTAGACAAAGAGAACTACTCGACTTAAGTCACGGGTATTAAGACTACAAAAATATATCGGATTTACGAAAAAGTCTACATATCTAGGACAACCGAGTAAAAGTTTTTCACAAAGGATCGTCATCTATTTAGTCAAGACGTACACCCAGTTGTATATATCCTTTAGTTCCAATGTTACAAGAGAGACAAACAGATGTATATTAAATCACAGAAATTTTACTAAGGAACATAGTATAAAACAAATAAGGTAACTGTAAACTACATGTGATATACTCTGTTTTTTATAGGTTTCCCTACAGATTATAAATACTAGAGTATAAAATAATCTATAGACGGAAGAAATAAAATTAAAAGTTGAAAGATTAAGTAGGGTTTACTATCTCTCTTTTTTACATAATGAAAATTACCTTTCGGAGAAAAACAATAAGTTTCTCACAAATCAATCGATATAGTCAGAATTTATAGAACTATGAAAGATAGACCCGTTACGAGGTCATAAAATTTGGTGATTTACATTACTTGTAGTTTCTGACTTAGGATCAAACGTCGCAGAGGCTCACTGGTTTAGAGTATAACACATAGTTTTCACCGACGGAGTATTAAAAGAGAGACTTTTATACACTTGTCGAGAGTATAAATCTTAAACGTTGTTTGCTATGTAAAATATTAAACGATACTATGAAACTTGTAATTTGGAGAGAGGGAGACGGAGAGAGGTACAGAGAGGATCTGGGAGGCAGGAAGAGAAAGAGAGTATGTGTGTGAACAGTCATTTCCATTAGTGTCATCATTTACTCAAATGTTAAACAAAGAAATTTTATGTTTAGTAATGGAACAAAGGAAGTCGTGTCAGTCCATCCGTAGACCCTCAGATAAAGAAAGATAATAAATTATGTATAAAGACTCCAAAATTCGAAGTTGTTATATTCTACGACGTATTTATCACCTCTGATTTTGTTACATCAGGACTGGAAGTGGTTTGTAATTCAGGTTTGAATTACAAACAACACCCTCTGTCCAATTGTTTACAGTTTAATATTTACACTCCTTTATTCTCCATGATATTTCTTCTTATTTTCTTCCTGGACAAAACGGTACACACCAGTACCTTCTGTCTGGACTCCTTTACCTCTAAATCCTCAGACGGAACGTCTTACACGACACGTCTCATAACACTTGACACGTCCGCCAGAACCTCTCCGCTGTTGATAGTCAAAGATACTTGACTTTCTCCGGTCACGGACCTCCGTCGTCAGTTACTTCTCTTGCACCTATCTTCGTCGAATTCCCCTATCCATCGAAGGTCATGTAAGTTTCTTCGAACCCAAAATAAGATTCACATCATCCGTCTACAACGTTCCAACAACGGAGTAGATTACAATTCTGTTTAACTTAACCTAGTAAAGGAAAATAAAGGACTGTTTAGAAATAAATTTTGAAATAGACTGGTACTGAAAACATACATAATGGATAACGGATTCTCTAGCCAGTAAGATCTCGGCCTCTCGTCCACCCGACTAGTGGACTTTCTCGCTGTACCGAAACGTACAACCTTACGAGAAGCCGGTCGACGTCACTCTCCGATCAAGACAGGAGTAACGATACATATGTTCTTTTCTAAAAAAAGTGATCAGGATATTCTATTTAACCTAAAGGGACACCGAGTCTACCATTTCACAGACGAATGTTACGCCCTCTGGGTCCAAGCTAGGGACCCAGTCCTTCTAGGAAACCTCTTCCTTTACCGTTGGGTGAGGTCATGAAAACGGACCTTTTAGGGTACTACATTTAAAACAAAAGTGAAAACTCGTGAACAAACCCGAAGGATCCACCGAGTCACCCGTTTCTTAGACGGATGTCACGTCCTCATGTCCTCTCTACCCAAGCTAGGGACCCAGTCCTTCTAGGGGACTTCCTCCCGTATCGTTGGGTGAGGTCATAAGAACGGACCTCTTTGGGGTACCTGTCTCCTCGGACCGCCCGACGTCGGGTATCTAGTGTTCCTCGGTTTGTGTTGACTCGTAAGTACGCCCGACTATTCTGGAATACAATTCTGTCTCAAAATTTCTGCTACCATAATATTAATATTTTAGGTCTTCTCAAGATTTGTAGTATCTTATAAATAAATTGATGGCAGAGAATGTTACCACAAGTCATCTGAAAAGACACTACTACCTTTACAAGACATGGACACGACAGGTCATATCTTCGGTCAAAAGTATACACCGAATAACTGATATATTTTAAATCGACTATTCTGATTAATTAATTACCAAAATCAAGTAAAATTTATTAAATTTTGAATTTTCAATCACTGATAACATGACTTGTCGGGTCTAGGTAATACATGAAGGATACCCAAGAGTCAACCCCTTCCGGTCACCTTTTATGTGTCTTGTACGAGACGTTCCTACGTGTCTAAATAATTATACTATTCCACATCCATACTCAGAGATCTGATATTGTATCTTTACTCTTCGTGTACGGTCAAAACCCAATGAGTGATCCTCAAAGTCTTCTCCTTAATTACGAAAAACTCACTTTTTGGTTCCCCGTCACCACCCTCTTCCCCGTCACCACCCTCTTAACCGTCACCAGGACCCGAGACTTCCTATCCGTACCAACGATCGTACACCCTAACCTTACTCCCCGTAAGTCTCGTTTCCTTAGTCCTCTCCTCTTTTTTTCTCAGTGGTAATCTCTACACTTTATTATTATTTTATTGTAGATGGTTCACGATTGACACTTTGGAAAAAGATTCTTGAACTGTACGTAGTTAAAAAGTGTTGTTTAAAGGTTCAAATCTACGGTAGTAAACTAGAGTCAATAATAATAGGAGGTATATGTCTATTCTTTTGACTCCCACTCTTCCAGTTTGTGTAAAGGGTTCCAGTTCACCATCACTGTTTAAATTCTAGACTTAAGTCCTTTGGACTCTCAGAACTACCTTCGAACCTGTAGTCCATCATTTACCTATCCTAAGACTCTCGTGTATCCGTCTGTGTCAACGAGTTTCCTTAGAGTGTGTCTCTTTTTCTGTTCTCCTGCTCTCACCATTCCCCGAAGGGTGCGACTCCCATTTCCTCTCTTGTTTCCACATAACATGCGTTTTGTTGCACATAACTCTCTCTCAATCTTCTCCTATACAGAACATCTACACCAGTTGTCTGATATTTCCGGAGATTTCCAGATTCGGAAACTGGAATTCGGAAAGATATCTGTAAAATAAAATAATCCCGTACCCTTTCCCCCATAGAATCAACAACGTAAAAATTCTAAATTAGTCTACAGAGACCCATCTCAATGCCACTGACAATCGATTTTTATCAATCAACGTACTACCCACAAAACATATTGTAGGAGTACGTAAGATACAATTCCAAGTAAAGATATTATGGGTAAGTAGACCACTAAAGTAACATTGAAGGAGACTTGGGTGTCAACCAAAGACAATCAGTAAAAATTTTTTTCCGATCAAAAAATGAAAACCGATACGACTTAGAAGAGACGACTCACCCGAAAATAGACGAATGTCGCTCACCTCCGATGAGAGCTCAACAGCACGAGACCGAACAGAAACGCCACCGAAGAGAACGACGTCTTGTACCCGAGATCCCACACGTCCGAAGTCGTCAACACTGAGGGTCTGAGATCTCGTGTCCGGGTCATCAACACGGCGTACCCGAATCGACGAGATGTCGTGCACGGTAAAAGGACCTAGTCCCTAATTTGGAGACAGAAGATGTAACCGTCCACCTAAGAGCTGGTGACTCGGTGGTCCCTTTGGAAATGTTAGCGAATTTTAAAAAAAATAACCTCATATAACTAAATGTTACAATCAAAGACCACAAAGTCAAGTCAGTGAGTCAGTATAGGTTGAGAACCGTTGGGGTGCCTGACGAAGTACGGTCTGAAGGAACAAGTAGTGGTTGAGGGTCTCGAACGAGTTTGAGTATAAGTAGCTCAGGCACTATGGTAGGTTGGTAGAGTAGGAGACAGTAGGGGAAGAGGAGGACGGAAGTTAGAAAAGGTCATAATCAGAAAAGGTTGCTCAGTCAAGAAACGTAGTCCACCGGTTTTCATAACCTCGAAGTCGTAGTCAGGAAGGTTACTTATAAGTCCCAAATAAAGGAAATCCTAGTTGACCAAACTATAGAGACGTTAGGTCCCCTGAGAGTTCTCAGAAGAGGTCGTATTGAGTTTTCGTAGTCAAGAAGTCGTGAGTCGAAAGAAATACCAGGTTGAGAGTGTAGGCATGTACTGATGACCTTTTTGGTATCGAATCTGATTTACCTGTAATCAGTCGTTTTACAGAAACGAAAGGTTACGTGACAGATCCAAATAGTATCGAAAGGAAGGTTCCTCGTTCGTAGAAAGTTAAAACACCGACGTCAGTGTCAGGTGTCACAAAACCTAGTGTTCTTTCATTTTAGACAGTAACGAAGTCGATTAGATGTCAAACAAGAGTACCTTTTTGGATTAATCATGGATGTTAACTCTTATATAAAGACCGTTAGTATTGTCGACCATCGGATCTACCCTGTCTACCAGATTGCCAGAAATTACCCCCTTTCTATTACACAACGAACCTCTCTGACCTTATTCCCTGAAGTACTTGAAACAAAAAGTAATTTTTGATAAGACATTATTATAAAAGTATTCGTTATGAAAGTACTCTTCCTTCTGATCGAAATATTTGTAGTAAACGTAGATCGAGAATTCACTATTTTTACCATTTTCACGTAAAAAAAGACAGAGTCACACATGAACATCTATAGACAGATGTATAGGAGTTTTTTTACTATTACGATGATAACAATTTCGATCTCCAGTCCAAAAAAAAAAAAAAATTGAATGAACTTTCGAGACTCTTAAGATAGTAACTTTCTTGATAATGTCGAAATCAGTTGAAATGACTACTATTATGATCACTACTACTACACCACACCATTACTAAAGTAATTATCAATACGGATCGGTCAACATAGTACTAATTTCAAAACGTATATAAACGTGTAAATAAAGGATGTTGTCAGGAATAATAAAAGGGGTAAAATGTATAAATAGGAGTAAAATGTAACGTACAAATTAAGACTGTTAGATAATGATAGAGGTGAAATGTTTGATCCTCCACGTCCGTGGTCACGTACTTTGCTGAACGGGTTCTGGTGTATCGGTCAATCACGACAATCACGATTAATCTGTTCGGTTGATCGTCTATCAAGATCTGAGATGTAAAAAATATATTAAATGTAAAATCCCAAGTAAGAACTACGAGTAAGACATGTAAAACTGTTTACCCATTACTACACATAGGTAGTAATAATGAAGTATGTCTGAACCAAAATTACAAAATTCACAGGAGACACGAGGTCAATGAGTAGGGAGGAGGGTTGGGGACCTTTGGTTAATATAAATAGTACAGAGGTATCAAAACGGGAAAGGTTTTATAGCATACATTCTTAGTATATCGTATATCGGAGAAGTCTGACGGAAGAAAGTGAATTAATTTACATAAGCTACAAGAAGGTGCGGAAAAGTAACAAGTAAACGAGACTTATTAGAAGGTAGCAGACCTTCATGGCATCCAAGAAAAGGGACAACGGAAAAATTTCTATAGGACATAGAAAAGTAGTGTCGACCATAGAAAAGGACACTGAGATGGGACGAACAATCCGTACGACGGAAGATGTCACTGGTCCACACTACTAATCCTCTGGTCCGACAGTTAGACTTGAGAGACGGGTCTGGACCCGAAGTGACAGTCAAAGAAACCGTTTGGTAAATTGGAGAGACACGAAGAAAAAAAGAAAAGTTGAAAAATAAAATATAACCCCATATCGGTCAATCTGAGGTGTAAGAATTGGGTCACATGTGATACTGGTATCCTAAAGAACGCTTACTAATTTACTCAATTAGAGTACATATTAAACACTTATATTTAGGGAATATTAAATGGATCACGTAAACAAATATAATAGACTGAGGGACTTTGAGATATTTAAACCACTTTTACTCGAATTCTTTCTAACAGGTGCAGAACCGGTGTCTACATGTTTATTGAGAAACCATCTTGACCCTGAGTACGGAGTCAAATACCGTTTTTCAAGATGTAGTTAAAATTATCAAAAACGATCTCGTCCTGTAATATAGGACATTCTGACTTGTGACTCTAGCAGTAATTTCTATGGTATATAGGCCTCCTATAAAATGTACACGAGAATTAAACTTCCGTCACTATCCTAAACACTTCAAACCTATTTACCTCGAAGTCAAGGGAGAAGACGAATCTTGGTACAGTCGGATTTTTCCGGAAGAAATCAGAAAACCAGGAGAGTTCCACATCAGTCAAGGGGACTACGGATCTCTCATATATTCTGAAAGCATTTGAAAATCCAATCATAAAGACGAATTCATAGGAAAACTAATTCCTAGGTACTGAAAAGTATCTCAGAATCTGACCTTTTCTAATTCAATCTTTCTACACGTAATATTTAGATTCTAAGGGTCACGTCAGAACTTTTGGACCGAGTAGATGAGACTCGGAACGGAAAGAGTGGAGATTTTACTATTATTTATATATATCTTCTTAAAGAAACCGACAATGTACTTTACTACATCTATCTGTATATCGTGATACAGACCGTACACTCTCCGTGAATTATTCACACCTTTAATAAAAATCATAATATAAAGTAAGTCACCATTGAGTCTATGTCCTGTACTCACTAAGATGGAAATATGTCTTTGGTTGTTTTCTCTAGGTACTGTGTCAAAGTCCCGTACAAAAATAGAGACGTAATTAACAAGTAGTTTACTTCCAATTTATTCACAGACTTCCCCCGTATGGGAAGAAATTGTATAAAATGACGTAAATAACTTAATATTGTATCCATATACGATATCACTATTAAACTGTACAACTTTACATCGAGAATTAAAAATTTAAATAAAAAATTAACCTCTTATTAACAGTGTCACAACACAACCAAAGATAACATGTTGTGTTTAGTCAGTATTGATGTGTGTGTGTGTAAATACATATATAGAGGAGGGAGACCTCGGAGGGAGAGTACAAGGGTAGGGTCAGGGAGGTCGAGTAGGGTCTTGAGGTCCGACCCGTGGGACACGACAAATTGTAAAAGGGTCGTCGATAGATCAAGTGTGTACCATCACATATATACAGTTACGCATCAAGAATAAATAGAATTGACTTTATTACCACAGTCAGATGGACAAAGAAAAGAATCGTGAATCAAAGAAAATGGATACAAACAAATACCAAACACATTCACTATTGACCTATGTACCGGAATTTAACAATAAGAACATAATTCAAAGTTTCAAACACTAGTAGTCTTTCCATAGAAGTTTCAAAAGGGAGGTCCCACTACGATACCTGACTGACAAAGACAGGGAGGTTTTAAGTATACAACTTTGGGATTAGGGGTAACCCTGTCATAAACCTCTACCCTGGAATCCCGTCATTAATCCAGTACTCCCACTTCGAAAGTACTACTCCCGTCACTGGGACATACTTTTCTGAACTCTCTCGTACCAAGGAGGAAGACGAACGTTGGTCACCAGAATGATTTCCCCCAAGAGTTAAAAAATTGTATATACTCTCGGACTCTAGAAATATACTAGACAACTAACTAAAAGGTAGTGTCTTACACTACAATTGTGTCTGAACCCAAACATAACTAAATTCTTTTATTTCTTTAACCGTAAATAACGTTGAACCTAAACACGTGATCGTAATCAAAAGTGGATTATGTTACTAATATGTTCTTTGAGAAAATGTTTTAGAATGATAAATTATTGTCAAGATTGGAAAACTGTTAACTGGCGAGTACTACAACAGAATATTACAACAAATTAACAAGTAACAAACAGAACAAAAGACTCGATTCTACATGCAGGGAACCCATGACCCTGGAACATAATATAGAAACTTAGGAGATATTATAGATCCTATAGTGAAATCTATAGACTAGAATTAGGGGTGGTAATATAGAAAAAGACCTCTCATAATATTTTTAGTCATAAATAATGAATACGTTATGAATAGAAAGACCTGAGAGTCTTCTAACACTAGTCAATTGTCGTGAGTAGAACTCCCCTTTTTAATTCTTTGCTTCCCCACTCTAGTAGATTTTATTTCATGCAAAGAAAAAGAGATCTTGATCTACGTAAGAAGGGGGGGGGGGTGTTGAACAAAAGACTTTTTTTCTTTCCTTATTCTTACTAAAACTTCGTCAATGTCAACGTAGTACAGATGGGATTAGTATCGATGGTTCTTCCGGGATTATAACAATAATACCTATACGGTTGAACAACTCACATATCCTATGAGTGTTCATAAATAAAACAACTCAGTTTGTCGTATTTAAAATAGGTCGAAGGGTAACGAATTTTGGAATAATTGACTACTCATGAATTGACTTTTTGACTATAATGAGTATTGTTTGTGACAAACACCTATAATTCTTAAAGACCTGTTAGTGGTGATAATTAACGGGAAATCAAAGTAAATGTTGGTACTGTTTCCAAGGGGACTCCGGAATTAACACAGTAAACTCTGGGTGAAGTGTCAAAAGAACCTTAGGGGAGTTTACACGGTTATATTATAAAGAGGTTGAGAGTCGGAAGAACATAGGAATAGACCAGTACAGTGTACTAGAAAAAAGACCCAGCTTAGTACGTATGAGGAACCGAAGGGTCCACCACGATCACCATTTCTCGGATGGAAGGTTACGTTCTCTGAATTCTCTACGCTAAAGTTAGGGACCCAGTCCTTCTAAGGGACCTCTTCCCGTACCGTTGGGTGAAGTCATAAGAACGGACCTTTTAGGGTACCTGTTTCCTCGGACTACTCGGTGTTAGGTATCCCAGTATTTCTTAANTATTTAAAATAGGTCGAAGGGTAACGAATTTTGGAATAATTAACTACTCATGAATTGACTTTTTAACTATAATGAGTATTGTTTGTGAAACACCTATAATTCTTAAAGACCTGTTAGTGGTGATAATTAACGGGAAAACAAAGTAAATGTTGGTACTGTTTCCAAGGGGACTCCGGAATTAACACAGGAAACTCTGGGTGAAGTGTCAAAAGAATCTTAGGGGAGTTTACACGGTTATATTATAAAGAGGTTGAGAGTCCGAATAACATAGGAATAGACCAGTACAGTGTACTAGAAAAAAGACCCAGCTTAGTACGTATGAGGAACCGAAGGGTCCACCACGATCACCATTTCTCGGATGGAAGGTTACGTTCTCTGAATTCTCTACGCTAAAGTCAGGGACCCAGTCCTTCTAAGGGACCTCTTCCCGTACCGTTGAGTGAAGTCATAAGAACGGACCTTTTAGGGTACCTGTTTCCTCGGACTACTCGGTGTTAGGTATCCCAGTATTTCTTAAACTGTGTTGACTTCACCGACTCGTACGGGTCTCCTTCTTTTTTCCCCTTTTTTGTCTGGATATGGACTACAACGAAATCGAGAAGAAAGACTCTTAAAAAGAGGAAAATCCTTAGATCACCGGATCATGGTCATCGAAGGGAGGAGTGAACTCACTTTCGGTCATTTAGGACGGGTAAAGAGGACTCAAATCTGTACCGAGAGGAATGTGTTTCGGACGTTGCCCTAGGATTCTCCTTTCAAAAATAACTTTTGTGGACCTCTCGTAATAATAGGTAAAGTAAGTAGGTAAGTCTTCGAAAGGAATTTTACACTCACCACCAAAATAACTTCAATTTTGTAAAGGTAGAAGATAAAGGAATATGTCGTTGTACATACATTGGATATCACTCACCTCTTACCCCCCTAAGTATTTCATTAGTCTACGACTCAAAATGAGAATAGGTAGAAAGAGATCGAAACCTCTGTCTCCGTCGAATAGATACATCCTAATTTATCGGACAACCTCGAATCTAAAAATTTCACAATATTTAGACCTTACACAACTATAAGTAATTCCTTAGGGATAAAAGAATAAGACACAATGTAAACAGGTGTAACAAAAAAACTCGGTCTCCCAATTTCAATTCGTCCATTATGTATAGAACAAGACGAATTACATTCATCCGTATTGAAGGAGAAGGGATAAGGGGATGGCACAGGGTAGAGTTTTCTCGTTTTATCCTCATCTCACACAACCCTGGTGTTTTGCATACACGTACGATTAAGTTACCAACCACAACCTTCTATCGTTTTAGAAGTCAAGGGAAGGGGTAAAATGTTACTATGATCGAAAGACTTAGACAACTAGAATGAGTCTGAGAATGAGTTTCTAAAGAATAACGAATCACAAACTTCACACTACCTTAACTAGGGGAGAGAAAACCCTTTTGTGACCGATTGATAACCCGTCAGTAGAAGTTACTGTCAGAAAGGTTTCTCTGAAAAGACTAAACACACCACAAACCTATCTCTCTTCCACTTTCTCCTCATCTATTTCTAAATCTCCTCTCTCGTCTGAGGATCCTCAACATTAATTACGGACGACACATCAAATGATCGAGACACTAAAACTTGTCAAATTAGGAAGACACAGGGTGAAGGAGTAAATACTTTGACTACTTAGATAAAAACATGAAATATCCTTCTGTCCTTTAGTACACGTGTCAGTACACTACAAGTGACCCATAATTTATTCACCATCAAAATAATTAAACAAGAGAATGGAAGAAAGAGGTTTGCCGAAACAGACAGACACAAAGTGTCTGAGGTGACCACGGAGAGGGGAGTCCCAATGGGAAAGACCATAAAGAGAGGTACGAGAATCAGGGGTTTGGGATCAAGAAGGGTCACTCGACAGTTTACCTCCGAGACCACACTCGGGAGTTCAACACTTTACAGTGAAGGTAGATGTAATGGAGGTTTCCTGTGTTCACGAGTCGTATCATCCGTGAAGGTGTCATACATACTAAGAAACTAATTACAAAGTCAAGAGAGATCCTAAAGTGGAGACTTGTTCGTCCTGACCCGGGGTAATTAATTAAAGGAAATTTTAAGGTTATGGATCGTGTTACTGCGTAGTTTCTCCGTGAGATGTTCATTTTATTTGAGTACTGACTTACACGTCTGGTAAGTTCATCGTTAGTCTCATTGGACATCATACATTTCAGTTTTATTGATTCGTCCTTTTCTTTGAAGACCAGACTTATTCATTTAATGACTATGAATAATCCATAATCAAACCAAGTCGAGTCAACACAGACTGAGAAACACTGGGGTACCTGACGTCGTGTGCTCCGAAGGGACAGGTAGTGGTTGTGGGTCTCGAACAAGTTTGTGTAGGTAACTCAACCACTACGGTAGGTTGGTAGAGTAGGAGACAGCAGGGGAAGAGGACGACGGAAGTTAGAAAGGGTCGTAGTCCTAGAAAAGGTCACTCAGTTAAGAAACGTAGTCCACCGATCGTATAACCTCAAAGTCGAAGTCGTAGTCAAGAAGGTTACTTATAAGTCCTGACTAAAGGAAATACTAACTGACCAACCTAGAGGAACGTCAGGTCCCCTGAGAGTTCTCAGAAGAGGTCGTGACATGTCACATTTTGGTACTTACAAGACACAACATACCATATGATCTACTTACGGGTCCACACGTACCCCGTCAGACCCACCAGTCTTGGGATTTAAGTTTTACTAAATTAACTTGGGAGTGAAAGTATAGGTCTCCCTAAATAAGACGTGGACAAATAAGACGAAGGGACAGGAAGTGACAGAGGATCTCAAACGTGTTTGAGTACAGGTAACCCAACCACTACGATAGATTGGTAAAGTAGGAGACGGTGGGTAAAGAGGAAAACGAAAGTTAGAAAGGGACCTAGTTCCAGAAAAGGTTACTCAACCGAAAAGTATAGTCCACTTGTTTCCTGACCTCGAAGTGACTCCTTTACGTAAAGAACTTTAGAACCTCGACACTTCGGCTCGAAACACACAACCCTTAAGCGACAGAAATCTCAAAGAAAAGTCTCATCGAAAAGGGAACTTTTCAAGATTATCTCGAAAACACTGAAGAAACAAAAAGATCAGATCTTATGTCCGATCTAGTAGGGTTTTAAGACCCCTCTCGGTGGGGGTTTTATTTTTTAAATCTCGATTACCATGGTACAAGTACTTTCTCTTTACTTTGATTTATCTTAAATCTCCTTTAAGGTTTTAAACTTATAAAAGTAATTTTACCTGGAATGTCTCGTAAATTCTGATCGGTAAATAAAGTATATAATTGATAGGTACCGGATTCCTTCTACTCACTACTTCCGTTCAGGACTAGGTACGACCCCTCACTGTCGTAGTTTTGATATGGAGTCTAAGATTTTAGTAACTAATGGTAAGTAAGCTTGTGCACTACTTATATACGGGTTTACGATCCCCTCTGTCAAAAGTAACACTAGTTTAATATAAACGAAACATTAACTTAATGTCAAAACTAGAATAAAAGAATAGAACGGTTTGAGAAACCTAGTAGTATACTTTAGATTTGAGCCGAAAGTTTCGTCACATTATAAAACAAGTAGGTCAAAATAAGGATTGAAAACACATTTCAAGATGTGTGTTTATTGAATCAATGTCTTAATTACAACTCTGGTCAGAGGTTCAAAGAGAACTATCTCCCGCGTGGTCTTCAGTTAAAGTGAAGCTACTCGTCAAGTACCCACGTCGATCAACGTACACATCATTCCTAATATTTCGAGTTTTTGAAACAAGGCAATTCACCTGGAGACTAATTACCCCCTGAAATTGCCGTTAACCGTTCATTTCCTTGTAACCGTGTTTATATCATTACTGAACGGTGTAATAAATTCCAAGAGTAGTTGAACCTCGGTACCAAATAATTGTACCAAAGACCCTTGGAGGAGATATAAAGATCTTTCTTATTCACGAACTACTTAATTAATCATTGGTGGTTGAACATAATTAATACATCCACTATAATCACACTAAATAACTATACTTACGGTTCGAAATAGGAAGTTCAGGTACCAGGATCACCAACCCCACTCTACACGAACGATTGGTAAGTCCTGAACCCTAGTCACACCGATCTTCCTCCTCAAAAAGACGAAGGGTATAAGGAGTTCTTTAGGAAGGATTTCTCCCTCCAAAATACCACCGTTTCGGGTGTCTTTACCATATCTACTACTCTTTGAGAAATCTCACTCTGATGTCCTATTTCTCACTTCTTGGAACCTCGGTCAATCCATTTGGTGTTCAGATCTATATCAAAAGACGGTTGCAAAACACAAAAATTGTCGAAATGACTCCATAGTAAATGTAACATATTTTAAGTGGGTAAAATGTACATGAATAAGTTTACTAAAAATTATCTAAATATCTCATTATGTCGGTAATTCTGTACACCAACAAGTTTTCCGAGACCGGCAGAGAGAAAGGAGTCGGATGGTACGACCCACCCTCTTAGGAGCTCCACTCTTAAATTAAGGATAGTCTCTATTTTCAGTCACTTTGTTATACGAATTAAACACGAAAAACAGAAGAGGTAATTTACTATAAAGAACGAGAAATAGGTCCATCTTTAAAATTTACAATGATCCAAAGACTACAAGTCCAAAGTTAAATGACAAATAAACACACAGTTTACCCCAATCTTACCCGTTCGTACTTTAAGATACAATTTCTTTCATTCACGATCACACCACTCTCTATGACCCCGGGCACTTTATAAGAGACTTTGCACTCTGACAACTTCAAGTCTCTCAGATTTAAATAAGTAAATGAATAAGTTGTCAATAAAACAAATCACTGAAGAGGTGAGTTCTGTGTTCCAATTTCCAATTACTCTTAAAAATCCTTTTGTCCGCGGGTGAGGACTACCGACTCGACTGGACCGAGATTGTCGTTTGAGTACCATGTATGGGTTACAGTCTCTTATGGACGTAGTGTGTCTCATTGACACTAACACTTCCTCACTCCGTTTTGTCCTGTTGTGGCATTAGTACGGACTACTGTCTGTCTTGTTTTCGGGTCGGGTTTGGTACGTTTACCGGTTCGTACGGAGAGGACTCAATTACCCCTCTGACGATAAAAATGGTCACTCCCTGACGATAAAGAAAGGGTTTATGTCAAAATTGAAGTGCAACGTTAAAAACGAAGTATTTATTTATTTAGTACTAACGGTCCTCTTTATAGTTATTGAAGTCCATACGTCTACTGTGGTAGGAATACCGTCCTTCACTTCTTCTTGATTTCTTGGAGAACTACTTTCACTTTCTCCTCCCACTTTTTCAACCGAATTCCGAGTTGTAAGTCTTTTGACTCTAGTACCGTAGACCAGGGTAGTGAAGTACCGTTTATCTACCCCTTTGTCACCTTTGTCACCGACTGAAATAAAAACCCCCGAGGTTTTAGTGACATCTACCACTAACGTCGGTACTTTAATTTTCTGAAGGAGGAACCTTCTTTTCAATACTGGTTGGATCTGTCGTATAATATTTCGTCTCTGTAATGAAACAGTTATTTCCAGAAAGATCAGTTCCGATACCAAAAAGGTCACCAGTACATACCTACACTCTCAACCTGGTATTTCTTTCGACTCGCGGCTTCTTAACTACGAAAATTTAACACCACAACCTCTTCTAAGAACTCTCAGGGAACCTGTCGTTCCTCTAGGTTGGTCAGGTAGGATTCCCTCTAGTCAGGACCTACAAGTAACCTTCCTGACTACGACTTCGACTTTGAGGTTATGAAACCGGTGGACTACACTTCTTGACTGAGTAAACTTTTCTGAGACTACGATCCTCTCTAACTTCCACCCTCCTCTTCCTGTCTCCTACTCTACCAACCTACCGTGATTGCTGAGTTACCTGTACTCAAACCCATTTGAGGTCCTTAAACAACTACCTGTCCCTCCGGACCGTACGACGTTAAGTACCCCAGCGTTTCTCAGCCTGTACTGACTCACTGACTTGACTTTATTTATTTTTATAAGTGGATATTCGAGGTGTACTGAAGACAGAGAAGAACACTACTTGGTCATTCAGACTGAACCGGATCGGTGAGTAGACAGGGAACCCCACAAACTGGATTCAAGACCTCCATTTAGTCCACAACAAGGTTAAGTATACCTCGAACGAAAGAACAACTTCTCTATCTGTAATAATTGTTAAATACTTCACACAATCAGTGAGTCAACACAGGCTGACAAACGTTGGGGTACCTGACATCGAGTGTTCCAAGAAGACGGGTAACTTAAGGAGTCTTATGACCTCACCCAACGGAAAGAGAAGAGGTCCCTAGAAGGACTGGGTCCCTAGTTTGGACCTAGGGGACGTGACTTCCGTCCAAGAAATGGTAGACGCGGTGGTCCCTTGTTAAATGAGTCATCACTTTTTAATAGTTACTTTGGTCACTAAACATTTTTCCTTAAATCGACATACACGTTGTCCCCAGACCTTCGAAGTGACTCATTTATAGAGAACTCGACTCTTCACTGTCTATTACTCCGACAACACTTACCAGTTCTCTTTCTTGGACTCTGACCTCTTTCACAACGAGACCTTTTAGACTCACTACTAATTATACTTGTCTCCAGTCTCTCCCCAACCTTGTCTTCTCCATTCAAAATCGCCAAGACCCACAACTTATAAATTGAGAAAGAACGGTTCTATTCTGGTAACTTCTCAGTAACTCTTTCTAGTACTATTGTATACCACGTAACACGTTTCTAAAAACCTACAACACACTTCTTCCATAACCACTCTTAAATGTCACTTACATCCCTTTGTCCAATCCTCCGAATAAGTCCATTCTTTATTACTTTCCCAGCCTAATATTGTCTTCACTTTCACCTCGTCACCTCTGAACAAACCCCGTATGAAATAACGATTCTATTTGTCCTAACCTATTACCTATTCCCCGTCCCATTGCACTCCCTCCTCCTCCTCCATAAGACTGAACCCACTACTTTCTCCACCACAATTTCCGAACGATTTACGACACGAATGACTGAAGTAAGTACAATATTTTGATGAACACTGAAGGTACTACCGGGTTACCAACTTTGTGACACAAAGGTGACGTCCCCCGTACCCAAACTAGGCGCCAACCCCTTGATTCTAGGGTGTACGGTATACCATATCGGTCTTTTGTTTTACTTACTTATTCATAACTTCGATTTTATGTAGACAAAAGACCTCGTTCGGAAAACGAAAAATGAAAGTTACGAACAAACATAATATTTTTCTTCATTTTCTCTGTTGTGCCTCGATCCTCTGAAAGTCTTGTCCAAGTACCAATGTCACGTCGTTCGTCTCTATGATAGAACTTTATATCGTAGGACCACATTATTAGTTGGTAAAAATTTCGAGAAAAATGTAAGACTCTAATTAATAAAACTTAGTTTGAGAGAGTCTAAGGAGACTAGTCGTCTCACAAAAGACCTTCATCTCCACTCCACCTCCAACCTCTCTCCTCTTACTCCAACTCCCTTACATTAACATACACACCTTTGGTGGAGAAAGGGAATCTAAAGTAATCTAAACACTGAGAACACAAAAAATTTAACTCAGTAAGAAAGTAAGCAAATGAACTGAAAACGGAAGTAAGTTTTTGTAAAAGTCTCACTAATTAAAGGGTGCAGGAGACGATCTTCAGTTTCTATTTATTGTTACTCATTAACAAAATATTACCACTGACACCGTTCCTCAATCCTTCGGATTAAAATCAGAGTCAAGACAAAGAGAAAAGGACTACCAAGAAATTTAATAGGAAAAGAAAATGACCGTTGTATCCTCATTCTTTTATGTATAGGACTAATAGTTGGAAATATGTCCTTTCGTCGTTGTTTTTTTCCACAGGAGGATTCACTACCCGTTGCAATCCCTCGGCCAATATATGAGACTCGAAGTCAAGGAACATTTCACTCCTATAAAGAGGAAAAGATTGTAAAAGTCTTATTTATTTATTCTACATTTTGATATAATTTATGATTTATCGGATTTATTATTTATGATCAGTATCATTTATAATTTTATGATTTTTAGATTTTATAATAACTTCTTTCAGTATCTAAAATTGCAAAACCTGTGTAACCTGTCTACAAAAGTAAAACTAAACATACAATTCATCTACAGGGATCCAAGAGCATCACACCGTATAACTTTTTCTCATTTTAAGGATGTAAGAGAGAGGGTACTTTTTAAAGTCTCAATATCAGAGAAAACATGAGATGGGTAAGGTAGATCTTATACACAAAAAAATTCAGAACTCATGACAAACGTAAGAGACAGACAGAGAGTACAAAAAGACCTAAAGACAGACTTATCGACAATTGTCGTCACAGAGATTCTCTCTCTAGTGGCACAGAGATTCTCTCTCTATGAAGAGTCGGACCGTAGATATAGAACCACAGTGTATCGACGTTTTTGTGGAAGTACATGGTCAATGACGACGAAAGGTTCATCACAAGGCCGTCTACACGAAATAGTGACCACATGGTTCGATTATAACGAAACTAGTGGTTAGAGAAGTATCACCGAACTTGGTAAAGTACCGTGTCAAAGGTATTGGTGAATAGATTACAAGAGGAAGGAGGGAGAGAATGGGGTGTATGCTTTAATTTTCCCTTGAGAAACCCCCTTATCATCCACCGTGGACCACAGTAAAAATTCAAATCAATGTTTGGTGAGGAGAATAGACGAGGAGGGGATAATGAATAGATCATGATATATAAATAGATGAATAAAATATCAAAGATAAAGAAACTGAGGTGTATAAATAAAAGAGTATTTAATTTTTTTTTCACGACTCTATGAAATATAATACCTATATTACCATTTCCACGGAACCTGCACTACGACATTTTCAGACATAATCTTATCTCAGAGAAGTTGAATGATCAATTTAGTAAACTCCTTTTATATATTTTAAGAGACTTGGAGTCGAAGAACATTTTACCTGTATTGTGAAGTGACCTAAAAAAGACTCTTTAGTTACTCTCTTATACAGGTTTCCTTGACACGTGTCACGAAACGTTTCATTGACTAAATCTCTTACTTACGCTTTACAAACGGGGTCCTCCTGATTTCTTTCGTCCTCTCTAAAGAATATTCTTTACAACCGTTTACAATAATGAACTTAAGGAAAATCTTCGACATATCTCGAACTAATGGACTCCGTAGTTTCTCCCAAATACAGGAGGTAGTGTCCTAACGTACGTTGTAAACCGTCACATAACATAAGACTATATAGACGTTAAATAAAACCCTTTCTCAATATACTCCTCAAGATATAATTTCATTCTTCATAACTTAAAAAGGAAGTTAAGGAGACCCGAGGCGAAATAGTAACCGAATAATTACTACTATCATTTTTGGTAACTCTTGTCTCTTACCTCTACAAACTCCTCACTCAACAAGAGAATCCCGTTTATTAAGTAAATGAAGAAGACTGATATTTAAAGATAAAATAAATCTTCATAAAACGGAACTCTCAGTGACAAAACACACACACACACACACACACACACACACACACATGAAACCTTTACTATTGAAGTGTCATAATCAACTAGGTCAGACTAAGTACAATCTTAGGAACGAAACCGATTTCTTCCTTTCTTTTACCACGATCTTCAAGAAAACGATTGTAAAAATTTGGTTTATATTTAGAATTCACTTCTAATATATACTCTTTACCTTACGTCGTTTATAAATCAACTTTTGTTATTTTAGTTGTCACTTTCAACGATCAGTAGTTCGGAGTCTCGTATCGGTTTTAAGGATCTCCAGATCTTAATTACATCATTTATGGGACTAAGTTTATTAAAGTAGTAACTACAGTATCAAAATAATTACTCAACCGTCTTACTTGTGGAAATTCTCACAAGAGTTACCTTGAGTAACAAGTTCTCGAAAGAGATACGAGTCGACAGTTTCTAAACACGAGATACATCTCTAATCGCAATATCTCTTAAAAACAAGTTTGATTCACATCTTTTCTCTTTCTATCTGACATAAAGTTTTTCTTAGAGATGATGTTCTATTAATTTTTGTGACCTATTGCATACACTTTATAGAAAAGTTTACGTAACGACTCGACCGTTCTTAAGTTCGCTCTCGGAATCTTAGGTTTCACTTTTTCTTCGATTATAGACATCGACATTGGGACACCAAGAACTCGACAAACTAGACGGGGGTTCTATGAAAGAGTAGTACCTACAGACACTGAAAGACAGGGACGACATCTTTCGACCCTGGGAACTCCACACGTCTTTTACCCGTTGTTCTTTTATAAACAGAGTTTTGATCGCCAGGTACCCCAGCGCTTCCCACCCTGTGCTGACTCGTTGAAGGGAAAGTGAAAAGTGAAAGTACGTAACCTCTTCCTTTACCGTTGGGTGAGGTCACAAGAACGGACCTCTTAGGGTCCCTGTCCCCTCGGACCACCCGACGGCAGATACCTCAGTGTATCTCAGCCTGTACTGACTTCACTGATTCGTCGTCGTCCTTCCCTATCTCCCCCGTTTCATCTTAAAGGAAAACCTTGAACTTGGTGTTAGGTCGGGAGGGTACTCAATCAATCGTTCAGTTTAAAGATAATTGTCATGTAAGGTATTTTGTAAATTCTGATTTCACATAAAATTTTTATAGACATTCAATGTCTTCGTCTTAGTAGTAGTTTTCTCGTTTCCCTCGGGTCTTCGGTCAGAGTACACAAGGTCTATTCTAAAGAATAAGTATAAGAAAAATAGTAGTAAGTCTCCTCACTGCTCAAAGACAACAGGGGTAGTATACAAGTTTGGTCCGGACGTCGTTGTATCTATATGGTACAGTAGGGAATAGGTCAGTGTGAAGTACGTGTTACTCTAAGTAAGGGATATCGTGAGATGGCAGACGGAGGGGATAGAGAAAATAAAAAATTTTGTCGTCAATAATGGTAGACTATATGTAAAACGATATATAAACATACAATAGGGATGACTTTAGATTTAAAGTACTCCCGTCATGTAAAATAAAAAAGAAGTAACAAAATAGAGACCACGGATCTTATCACGAACCGTGAATCTCCTAAAGTTTATTTATAAAAAAAAGAAAAATTAAAAGAAAAAACAAAAAAAAATTAAAAATAAAAATGAAATAAAATGAAATGTTATAACACAACCAAAACGGTATGTAACTGTACTTAGGTGGTACCCACATGTACGCTAGGGTTTGTACTTGGGGGGAGGGTGGAGGGAGGGGTGTTGTAGGGAGACCCAGTAGGGGCACGTGGTCGGGGTTCGTACGACATAGGACGTAGTCTGTATCTGACCACTAAGCTAAGAATGTACTATCATATGTACAAAGTTACGGTAAGAGGGTTTAGTAAGGTGGGAGAGGGAGAGGCTCAGGTTTTCAGGCGATATGTGTAGACACAGAAAAAACGACAGAACTTATGTCCCAGTAGTAACGATAGAAAGATTTAAGGTATATATACACAATCATATGACATAACCACAAAAAGACCGACTGAAGTGACACATATTAGCCGAGGTCAAAGTAGGTAGAGTAGTCTTGACTAAGTTTACGTAAGAAAAATTACCGACTCATTATGAGGTAACACATATACATGGTGTCGAAAGAATAGGTAAGTAGACGACTACCTGTAGATCCAACAAAGGTACAGGACCGATAATATTTGTCACGACGCTACTTGTAACCCCATGTACACAGAGAAAGTTAAGACCAAAGGAGCCACACATACGGGTCGTCACCCTAACGACCCAGTATTCCATCAAGATAAACGTTAAAAAATTCCTTAGAGGTGTGACAAGAGGTATCACCGACATGATCAAACGTAAGGGTGGTTGTCACATCCTCCCAAGGGAAAAGAGGTGTGGGAGAGGTCGTAAATAACGAACGTCTAAAAACCTAGCGTCGGTAAGACTGACCACACTTCACCATGGAGTAACACCAAAACTAAACGTAAAGAGATTATTACTCACTACAACTCGTAGAAAAGTACACAAACAATCGGTAGGTATACAGAAGAAACCTCTTTACAGATAAATCAAGAAATCGGGTAAAAAACTAACCCAGCAAATAAAAAGACCTTAACTCAACGTATTCGACGAAGATATAAAAACTCTAATCAACAAACAGTCAACAAAGTAAACGATAATAAAAGAGGGTAAGTCTTCCGACAGAAAAGTGGAACAAATATAAAAGGAAACAACACGTCTTCGAAAATTAAAATTAATCTAGGGTAAACAAATAAAAACGAAAATAAAGGTCTTAAGACCCTCCACCTAGTATCTCCTAGGACGACACTAAATACAGACTCTCACAAAACGGATACAAGAGGAGATCCTCAAAATATCAAAGACTAGAATGTAAATCTAGAAATTAGGTAAAACTCAAATAAAAACACATGCCACAATCTTTCACTAGATCAAAGTAAGAAAATGTTCACCAACTGGTCAAAAGGGTCGTGGTGAACAATTTCTCTAACAGAAATGAGGTAACATATAAGAACGGAGGAAACAGTTTCTATTCCACAGGTATACACACACCTAACAGAGACCCGAAAGGTAAAACAAGATAACTAGATATACAGACAGAAACACGGTTATGGTATGACAGAACTACTGACACCGAAACATCATCTCGGACTTCAGTCCGTTCAACTAAGGAGGTCAAGGTAAGAAGAAAGAGTTCTAACGAATTTACTTATTTTTTCATCTTAAAGATCTTTATACATTGTTAATTTTCACACTTCCACCTGAACTTGACGTCTACTCTACGTACATTTCTCTCATAATTGTTTGACTTACCATTTTTGACTCCTTTAATAGGACGTCTCTCTGTTGTCTTACCTTTTGCACTCCAATTCTCTATATTTCGTGGTATCGAAAGTCTGTCCTTTTTCTTTATTTTCGATAAGTTTAACTTTTCGTCCTCTCCATTCTGACAGTGATAAGTGTCTACTGTATTATACCATATAGTTTCCGAGATTTCAAAAGGTTGTTTTTTATAATCTTGATTACTAAAGTCGTTACATCGTCTTACGTTCTAATTATAAATCTTTAGATAACGTAAAGATATATGGTTATTACTTTGTAGTCTCTCCTTATTAGTGTCAATTTTAACGTAGTTTTTTTTCTTCTGTATTTTGGATCCTTATATGAATTAGTACCTCCACTTTCCGAATATGTGACTTGTGTTGTTTTACAACTAGTTCCTTGATCTTCTGATAAGTTTCTTTACCTTTCTATAGGGTACGAAAAACAAACTTTCGTAATGATAACAATTTTACGAGTATGACGGGTTTCAATAAATGTTTGAGTCACGTTAAGGATAGTTTTGTGGATACTACAAAAAGTCTCGTCATCCCTTTACCGTTGGATGAGGTCACAAGAACGGACCTCTTAGGGTCCCTCCCACCTCGGACCACCCGACGGCAGAGACCTAAACGTGTCTCAGCCCGAGGATGACTTCGCTGAATCGTCGTCGTCGTCTTGTTTATTAGGGGTTTAAAGACACTTTGGTGTTTTCCGGGGTTTATCGGGTTCGTTGGGACTCTTTTTTCTTTCAACCTCCCTATTGGAAAGGACTGAAGTCTGATATGATGTTTCGATATCATTAGTTTATTGTACCGCGTATCTAGTTACATTGTCTTGTCTCTCGGATCTTTATTTGGGTGTGTGAATGTCAGTTAATTAGAAACTGTTTTTTCCGTTATTAAATTACCTCTTTTCTCTCAGAGAAGTTGTTCACCACAACACTTTTGACCTGTCGATGTACATTTTATTACTTTAATCTTGTAAGGGAGTACGGTATATCTTTTTATTAAAGTTTTACCAAATTTCTGGATTTATATTCTGGGTGGAGGTCTTCTGAATATCTTTTCTTGTATCCACTTTGTAAGAAACTGTATCTACCATCTTTATAAAAGAATCCAGTCAGAGGGTTCCGTTTTCTGTATTTTCGTTTTTATTTGTCTACCCTGAAATAGTCTGACTTCACCAAAACGTATCCTTTCCTTTGGTAGTTGTTTTGGTTTTCTGTTGGATACCTGACTCTCTTTATAAACGTTTGTTAAACTGGGGTTCCCCAATTATATGTTTTATACACTTGTCGAATATGTTGAGTTATAGTCATTTTATGTCTTGGGTTAGTTTTTTACCTACCGGTTGTCTGTGTACTTTTCCACGAGTTGTAACGATTAATAATCTCTTTATGTTTACCTTTGGAGAAGTGTAGTCAGTCTCACCGATAATAGTTTTTTAATGTTCATTATTTAAGACATCTCCTACACCTCTTTTCCCTTAGGAACATATGACGACCACCCTTAAATTTAACCACGTTGGTGATACCTTCTTGTTATACCTCCAAGAAATTTTTTGACTTTTATCTTGGTGGGATACTAGGTCGTTAAAGTGAGGACCCTTCTATTCGTCTTTTTTACTTTTGAGATTAAGATTTTCTATGTACATGGTTCATAAGTATCGTCGTCATAAATGTTATCGGTCCTGTACCTTCGTTGGATTTACAGGTAGTTGTCTACTTACCTATTTCTATACCAATATATAATGTGTTACCTGATAACGGTTCGTATTGTTTCTTACGTTATAACGGTAAATGTGTGTACTTACTTAGATTTCTTATAATAAGAATCACTTTACTCAGTCTGTATCTACTTGCGATAGACTATGGTTAATATACACCTTAGATTTTTATTATCTGTAATTAGAGATATATTTTGTCTTTGTCTGAGTTTCTGGTTCTTTTGTCTGAATACCAATGGTTTCCCCTCTTCAACACCCCTCCCTATTTAATGGTCACACCCTAATTGTTTATGTTTGAAGATATACATTTGATCTATTCGTTGTTCCTAAATGACATATCGTACTCTTAATACGAGTTATAGAATATCACAGATTTTATTTTATATTTGGATAGGGGGGATTTTTTATTAGTGATACGACATAAGGACTTTGATTGTGTTATAACATTTAGTTGATATGAAGTTATCTTCCACTTCGGTCCTTCTCATTCTTTCAGATTACAGACAGTTTTATCCCTCACAGTTATAAACTTTTCTTCTGGACGAGGAACTGTTCAAGATTTAACTAATAACCGATAACAAAACTTCGCTACTTATCTCTAAGACTTAATACTCTCTATCTATATTCAGTTTTCCCTAAAAGTTGTTTGAAGGAAAACAAAAGATGGATTGTTATGATAATAATAGACGTAACTAAAGAATCAAAAACTAAGTCAAATAGAAGACATTAATAAAGTATTTAGACTTACCAGGTCTGGAAACGTAGATAATGATGTCTCCAGACGTTGAACACATTTATAAAATCCATATCTATATAGCGTAGACAGTATACGAGAAGAAACAAAAGGGAATTTTGGTGAAGACGTTACATATACAAACAGTTTAATAATACAACATCTGATGTTTACATATGTTCATGTAAACAATTAATAAAGAGTCATCTCATAAAAAATTTCGGTAAAATCGAATACTTACTTTACTTACTTACTTCAACGAGTCAACACAGGTTGAGAAACGCTGGGGTACCAGACATCGGGTGGTCCAAGGAGACAGGTACCCTAAAAGGTCCGTTTTCATGACCTCACCCGACGGTAAAGGAAGAGGTCTCCTAGAAGGGCTTGGTCCCTAGCTTGGGTCCAGAGGGCGTAACGCCCGTCTGCGAAATGACAGACTCGGTGGTCCCTTCGAATACCAGGTATGTTTTTGTCAGGTACCTGATTTAACCCGAACGTGACATCAAACGACTGGGGACAAAGCCCACCATTTCAGTCTCGTTTTAACTAGACACCAGTTTCTAGAGACAAGAGGACTCTGTTCTTCACCATTTCAGTCTCGTTTTAACTAGACACCAGTTTCTAGAGACAAGAGGACTCTGTTCTTCTAGACGAAGGAAATAGATAAGATGTGGATGTATTAACTGTCTGACTGTACGTGAATATTTAGGAAAAAAAAAGAAAAATTAAATAAAAAAATAACTTCCGATTAACAAAATGTCTTAACACAGCAAAAGACAGTTTGGAGTTATACTTAGCCGGTATCCATATGTATATAGGGGACATACATACATACACACACACACACATATGAATGTATTTGAGAACAAACTTCATGACTCTTTCGAACAGGGAATACATTTACAATGTTTCATCGTTTATCCGTTTTAACGGGGAATGAATTTTGTCTGATATTTGTGTGACTTCTTATAGGACAAAGTTTCAAAAAGGAGGAACGTGGGAATATAACGGTGATAGAACCGATACTGACCAGATTCGAAAACCATGATGGAAGAGTTTACTTGTCGTATAGTTCAGGTCACAAGTAGTGAGATTTTCCTTCCGAACAGTGTTCCATTTAATAAGAGTCTCAAACCCTGTCCTAAAAGGTGGGCACCGTGTTCATGGGAATCTGTAAACAAGACTGTAAAGAATGTCACGAATCGTAACATAAAATTAATAAACGGGTTTTATAAACAAAAAGGAGTGTTTTCAAAGAACTACTGTACATGAGACCGTATAAGAAAAAACATAAGAGTTTAGGTCGTCCCATTTTGTCTGTCTACGATAATCTACTGACCAGTATCGATATAAGGTTATTTTAAATAAACGTCTTTCTCCGTATAACTTAAGTCGCGGATTGAAAACAAACGATTAAAGAGAAGATCTCTCTTCCTACCCTCCTTTGGGTTAGTCAAAACGGTGTCTCAACTATATACTGTATGTGTGTAATGTCTTAAGGTCTCAAGTCCTCAGAAAGAAGTCATCACAAGATTCCCGGACTGTAACTTAACACAGAATGTGACAGAGGTCAAGAGATGGAGGAACGTGGTCCTGGCGGGTTGTGGTAAATGATAGGACAAAAATTGTGTACCTTTAGCTACAAGTGAAAAAGGGACCCTCTACCGATTCACTAGACTCTTAATTTTAAATTAACCTACGATCACACGACAAAACAATTGGTGACGAAGAAAAAAGAAGGATGTCAGTCCATAATAAACGTGACCCTTGTTATGAGAAAAAAGGGTTAAATAAATAAAAGAATTTCAAATTATCTCGAATACGACAGAAATTATCAGAAATTTCAAATTATCTCGTTGAGAATAAATAAAAATAACCTCACATACCCTTGTTAGGAGAATCGGTTATAACTATAGTTCCCGATAGTTTTGTTTCATTCATGACTAATCGAGAACTCTTCAGAAAACGTTAAAATCATCGTAACTTTTTTCAAACTTACACCTTAAACCTTAATAGTTGGGGACCTAAGTTAAGGACCGGGACGATAAATGATCTTTATTCTGGACCTGGTTTAAAGAAATGGAGAAATCTAGAGTCGATGAGATAGACATTTTCTCCCTGTTACCTTCCACGGAAAAGTCATCTAACAACACTTATGGTGTCTTTTAATAAGAACCTTTCGTGAATTGTGTCACGGATCAGAAATCCTTCTTGAACCATTTACAGTGGATAATAGTAATGGTTTCCATATAGTAATATCATGATTCATCCGATAAGAACCATACAAGTACGAAGGTTCTGATATTGTCAAACTTTAGTATCCACAAAAAAAAGGACCTCTCTAACAATATATTCTTGAAGTTGAATATCAGTTGATTCACAAGTATCTGGTTTGTTGATTCAGTTTGTATGATCATTAGAAATTGAATGAACTTTCTGACTAAGAAAACTTCGTCTTATTGAAAACAGGTAGGATTACAACAACTAAACAAAGTATATGAGGTTCTTATTCATTATATCCTGTAAGTCAATCAAACCCTCCTTACGTATTTGTATTTTGACTTTGTTATATTCGATATTTAGAAGTCACTAGTAGCTTGTGTCTAAAAAGACACGGAAGTTTCATGCAAAGGGTCTCCTCGGGTAAACCAAAACAGAGTGACAAACCTATTGTACGATTTTCTCACCGTATACCTAAAAATAAAGATTAGAAGTAACACATACTATGTGTATGGGTTTAGTGTACGTGTAAACACAGACTTCACCAAGGTAAATAGACATTAATTAGACGATATTAATTTCAATAACACATACACATTTAACACATATATGAAAGTATAAAATATCTCGATTCACGTTGTAGACTTTCCCTCTCTTTCCTTTCCTCTTACTTTTGACGTTCGATAATAAACCACCCGATCCTTACCTCCTTTTAGATAATGATGAGAGAATTTTATTCCAAAAATAGGAACGTAGTAACCTCTTCCGCTACTGTGGGGTGAGGTCATGAGAACGGACCTTTTAGGGTACCTGTCTCCTCGGATCATCCGACGTCAGGTACCCCAGCGCCTCCCAGCCTATGCTGACTCGTTGAAGTGAAAGTGAAAAGTGCAAGTACGTAACCTCTTCCTTTACCGTTGGGTGAGGTCCCAAGAACGGACCTCTTAGGGTCCCTGCCCCTTCGGACCACCCGACGACAGACACCCCAGCGTGTCTCAACCTGTGTCGACTTCACTGAATCGTCTTCGTCGTAGGAACGTAGTATTTTAAGACGAAATATAGTACCGCAATAGAAAAGAGAATTGTCACAGATAAGGAAGTAGACGTAATTGGACTATGTGTATCACTACTATCATTCTTACACACATCCTTGGAATACTCTGATAGTTCGCTTTGTCGATGGGATGAGTTGATAATGACAATTGATCGAAGAAATCAGAGACACAAGAGATTCTTAGTCTTTATTTATCTACAGAAAAACACTATAATACGAAAAGAGAACAATATATTAACTTTATGGTACATTTTAAGTGACATGGACCCTATTCATTAGTATCATGGTTCTTATATTGGGTAAAATAAATCTACTTTTGGTTTATATCATTACTTGGAGACTACCCCTCGAATGTTTCTTTTTTCTTCAAAATTTGTAAGTTTACGTCATTAGAGGTCATTCTTGTTTCTTATGTGGTTTGGTATCTTATATTTATAACAATTCTTTACGTTTGTCTGATTCATCTTACTTGTCTAGAAAAACTCTCTTACTACTCCGTCGTTCGTATCTACCCTATCATTACATTGAGATCCTTCATAGGTACCTTCTTTGGACAACTCTTCAACCCTCCATCTTTACCAGAGACACTAGTCACTAATATTCTCTGTGATGTCATGTAACGCCTCTTCCGTTACCGTGGGGTGAGGTCATGAGACCGGACCTTTTGGGGTACCTGTCTCCTCCTCGGACCACCCGACGTCAGGTACCCCAGCGATCCTCAGGCTGTACTGACTCGTTGAAGTGAATGTGAAAAGTGAAAGTACGTGACCTCTTCCTTTACCGTTGGGTGAGGTCACAAGAACGGACCTCTTAGGGTCGCTACCGTCTCGGACCACCCGACGGCAGAGACCCCAACGTCACTCAGCCTGTGCTGACTTCGCTGAATCGTCGTCGTCGTCGTGTCATGTAAGTGAACCTTATTTTTACCTCGAGAGACGAGTCACACACAGCTTCGAAACGGTTACGGTTTCCTTACTTTAGATTTCCCTCACACTATCTGTAGTTGATAACTACTATTGAAAAGAGTCAAACGAACAGTAAAATATTCGTGGTTTTCCCACTGTACAGGTGTCCAGTCTTATATATTAGAAAGTTTGTGGTCTTAATTTAGTAACGTCTTATGTAGTCGGGGTATAAGTGTGAGACTTACAAATAATAAATGTGTATTTTTTAAGAGTTGGGTGTAACAAAATTCATTCTATATAATAAAATATTTGATAGTAGTAACAATTTATTATGTATCCAACTAGTAAATTTTTATTTTCGTGAGGGTATATCAGTTCACGAATCTCAACCAAACAACAACAAGTCAGCACAGGCTGAGAAACACTGGGACACCTGACCTCGTGAGGTCCGAAGGGACAAGAAGTGGTAGAGGACCTCGAACGACTTTGAGTACAGGTAACTCAGTCACTTCGGTACGTTAGTAGAACAGGAGACAACAGGGGAAGAGGAGGACGGAATTTGGAAAGGGTCGAAGTCCCAGAAAAGGTTACTCAGCTGAGAAGCGTACTCCACCGGCTTCATAACCTCGCAGTCGTAGTCAGGGAGGTTACTCATAAGTCCCAAGTAAGGGAAACCCTGAATGACCATACTAGAGGAACATCAGGTTCCCTGAGAGTTCTCAGAAGAGGTTGTGGTGACAAGTTTTCGTAGTTAAAAAGTCGTGAGTCGAAAGAAATACCAGGTTGAGGGTGTAGATATGTACTGATGACCTTTTTTTGTATCGAAACTGATATGTCTGAAACAGTCGTTTCACTACAGAGGAGGAAAATTATACGACAGATCCAACGAGTATCGAAAAGAAGGGTCCTCGTTCGTAGAAAATTAAAGTGTCGACGTCAGTGTTAGACGTCACTAGAACCTCGGGTTCTTTTATTTTAGACAGTGACAAAGGTAACAAAGGGGTAGAGAAACGGTACTTCACTACCCTGACCTACGGTACTAGAATCAAAAAACTTACAACTCAAAACTCGGTCGAAAAAGTGAGAGGAGAAAGTGGAAGTAGTTCTCCGACAAATCTAAGAGACACGAAAGACGGTATTCCCACCACAGTAGACGTATAGACTCCAATAACTATTAAGAGGACCGTTAGAACTAAGGTCGAACACAAAGTAGGTTGGGTCATAAAGGGTACTACATGAGACGTGTCGTAAAGTGTACTACATGAGACGTATATTCAATTTATTCATCCCACTGTTATATGTCGGAACTACATGACGAAAGGGTTAAACCTTGGTCAGGTAACAATACAGGTCAAGATTGACAACGAAGAACTGGACGTATGTCCAAAGAGTCCTCCGTCCATTACATCAGACCATAAGGGTAGAAAACTTCTTAAAAGGTTTTAAACAACACTAGGTGTGTCAGTTTCCAAAATCACATCAGTCACTTCGTCTTCATCTACAAAAAGACCTTAAGAGAACGAAAAAGTTACTAGGTTGTCTACGACCGTTAAACTAGAGACAAAAGAGACGGAAAAGATTTAAGTCGAACATGTAGACCTTCAGGAGTATCACAATTTCGGAACGAACCTCTTAAAATTCGTACTGGAACGATCGTACATTTTACTCATGTTAACGTACCATCAAACTTGTATGAAACTGTAACGGAAAGAAACTACAATCTTACTTTTGACTAGTAAAGGTCAGGACACCGGTGACGACTCAAAAGGTTTAAACGACCGTATAATTCATGTTATATTTCTACAAACGACGACGACGACGTCGATTCGACGAAGTCAGTACAGATTGAGACACGCTGGGGTATCTACCGTCGGGTGGTCCGAGGGGACAGGGACCCTAAGAGGTCCGTTCTTGTAACCTCACCCAACGGTAAAGGAAGAGGTTACGTAGTTTCCCTTTTCACTTTCACTTCAGCAAGTCAGTACAGGTTGGTAGTCTCTAGGGTACCTAGTGGTCCGAGGAGGCAGGTACCCTAAAAGGTCCGTTCTCATGACCTCACCCCACGGTAACGGAAGAGACTCTCTACAAATGAAGGAAAGTTTTTAACTTCCCTTTTCGAAGATTTTCACTGAATAAAAGAGATTTTCACGTACGGAGTCCATATATTAAATGGTTGAAGTACCTCTTACTTTCTAAGGTCTCTTGAATGTGATGTTTATTAACCCCTTCTCTTCTTTTTCCCATGTCTTGTACAATATCCACAACGTTTGGTTCAAGGAATTGTAGGACACTCTTTACCTTCATCTCTAATTTTAAACTAAAAATCATAAAATTACAACATAGGGTATTGCTTATTTAGTGTCTATACAAGTAACCTAAAATTAAATTTTTTTTTTTCTCACCTAAAGTCAACATCTTAAATGGTCTCTAACACGTTGTACATGAAAGTAGATAAAAATAATTAGACAAAGTTCCCTTTGTCTTTCGTTGTCTTTCCCTATAAAATACCTTACATGTGTCTTTTCACCGTAGGTCTTCTTGTATTTGTCAGGTCTACGTCTCTCATAAATTTCAAGACTTTAAAAGTGAATGAAACTGGTTTGGGATTCATTGTACAAAGAAAATTTTAACAAGTTAGAACTGTCGACTCCAGGATACTATTATGATAAAAGGAAAGTACCCGAAACGTGTCTCATCTAGGTTTCCCTTAAAAGGGAACTCTTTGATATGACCAAACGATCCCGACGACATCGTCTTCCGGTACCCGACCCACCGAATTTGTTATCCTTAAATGACAGACAGGTGATTCCTTCGACTTTCCGGTTCCAGTTCGACGGTCGTCCGAGTTAACGAAGATTCCGCTAACGAAGACTCCGGCGGACCACCGGACGTCCCGCGACGGGGGAGGGACACAGGAGAGTATCAGAAAGGAGACACGTGTAAGTACGGGCCGAGGAATAGACACACGGGATTGATGTGTATTCCTATGGTCAGTCTAACCTACTCCCGAGTAGACTTGCCGGATAAAAATCAAACAACAAGTCAGTGATTCAGTACAGGTTGAGAAACGCTGGGGTACCCGACGTCGTACAGTCCGAAGGGACAGGAAACGATAGAGGGTTTCAAACGAGTCTAAGTGTAGGCAACTCAGTCGCTACGGTAGATGGTAGAGCAGGAGAAGGAGGGTAAAATTGAATCAATGAAGAAATTTTTGAGACAGATTTGTGTCGGGGTGAGACTCCCTGACCCAAGCCCGAAGTGTATACTTAATTTGCCCCGATCCTCTCCTCATATTAAGTCAGGTATTGTTCTCGGTTGTGAAACCAAATATCACGAACTGTCATTGGTACTCAAAAAGACCTCTCTCTTTCCCTTTAACCCCAGAGTACGAGACACTTGGAGGGGACCTCATTTTCAGAGGGGTCTCCCGTCGTCACACACAAAAGTCACAGGGTGGACAACCTTAATAATGAGATGAGTCCACGGTAGTTCCTCGACGGTTACGAGTGTCCATATACAAAAGTACTGTACTTTGTTAACTAGATTTTCACTTGATAAGTTGTCAACACTTCCACACTGAACTGTGTCTTACTTTAATTCATTTTAGACTCCACCAGGTTATGTACGTTAGAAGGGGAGACGATATAAAACTACAAAAAAGAAACCTTCTGTTAAACATATCTTTCTAAAATATACTAATTTACCTTTATTTATAAATATGTATTTCCTTCCTAAGTCTATCATAAATGAAATAAGAAAAGGTTAGAAAAGATAACATGTATACTTGAAATGAAAAAAAAGATAAAAACTTATTGATAATAATAAAAAAATCTTCTGGTTTTGTAAAGAGTACAGGGTATGATGAGGGACTTCTTCATGGTTATGATAAAATATATATGACCTAAATGTTTAAAGGTAAATATAAAGTATATCTAAAAAAGTCCTTAGACAAAATACGAAACAATGGAAATTTCAACGAAGGGAACACCAAGTCGACCATTTCTTAGACGGACGTTGTGCCCTCTGGACCCAAGTTAGGGCCCCAACCATTCTAGGGGACCTCTTCCCTTTCCGATGGGTGAGGTCATAAGACCGGACCTCTTAAGGTACCTGACATGTCAGGTATCCCAGTGTTTCTCAACCTTTCCTGACTCACTGAAAGTGAATGAATGTAAATTTCCACGACGTTTTGGACATTCACATGTGGTGGTGACCAGTCGGGGTGAAGTCAAGAGAAGAATCCTTATCTTTTAAACAAAGGTTTACACATTCCATCATCAAAAGGGAGAATGTAGACAACTGAGACTCGGTTTTCCCAAAAAAGGTTTATATAAAGTGTACGACAATCATAAATCTTATTACGGGAAGTAACAGTACGGGCCAAAAGATCCAAACCATAAACATTTCTCTAGTCTTTGACACGTACGAAGAATAACAATGTTCAACTTTAGGTTACCTACTAAAACATTCAGCACCGAGAGATGTTAGTTCATAAGAGGGGATACTTGAATCTCACCATCAATTTGGAAGACCATGTGAGACACAAACTTCAACTTGAGATACAAACTTGGGTACTTTAGTGTTGACGCGAGAGGGTCTATTTTTCGGGAACGAGGGGGAAAACAGACGGAGTTGGGGTCGATATTTTAGTTCCCCAGTACCCGAGCTAGGGACCGACCCCTTTCCTTGATTCTAGGGTGTTCGATACACCGATTTTCTATTTTTATCCCTCCCATAACCCTATTTGTCACTGATTCTACAACCACGGTAATAGTAAACGAAAGATGTAAACTCCTTTCATTTTAAATTCACATAATTCATTAGATAGATTCCAGTGTGTTCATCGTTTGGTCACCTCGGGTCCGCAGGAAGTTGGTGGAACCCTTACCTGTGTTCGCAAAGTGAGTGGTCCACTTTAGGGTTGTACCGTGAGTAACGGAACCGGGTCTGTGTCACGAAAAAGACAGGACGAATGACCTTATTTTACTTTCATGAGTTTCCTCATGAACTTTGGGAAGTGCAGGAAACGTGAAAAAAAGAAGAAGTAAGAGAGTATACGCACAAAGTAAGTAAACGGTCAATTAGTTCTCTTTATCGTCAGAAGTATTTTACTACGTAAGGTTTTATCTCTAAAAACAACTGACACGTTTGTCTATTCCCTTAGTATGTAATGTCAACCGACTTACGTCCTCGACTCGTAATTTCAATATTTAATACTACTAACGAATCCATTCACCATCGACGTGAATCGTACTTCATTACTGTAAGACTTTCCGTCCTTAAGGAGTATATAACTTTCTATATATATATAAATTTAATAAATATTTTTAATATTACGTTACCAATTGATCTAATACGACTTCGTAGTAAAAAATTTAAATAAAAAATAACTTCTTATTTACGAAATGTCTTAAAACGACAAAAGACAGTTTGGAGTCATACTTAGTCGGTATCCATATGTATATACGGGAGGGAAAACTTGGAAGGGGGGTAGAGGGAGGGGTAGGGTGGGGAGGAGATCTACCTATGTCTCGGGGACAAACTCAAAGGACTCGGTATGTCGTTTAAGGGTAACCGATAGATAAAATGTATACCATTACATTCAAAGGTACAATGAAAAAGGTATATAGAATGGGAAAGGAAGGGAGAGGGGTACAGGTATTAAGATAAGAGATACAGACAAAGAGGTAACGACGGGTTTCCATGAAATGATCCTCTCACACCCTAAAAATCCAAACTCCTATGTCGGGAGAAGACCACTAGTCGTCATGAAGGAGGGGAGTTATATAATTGAACAGGACTTTTATTTAAAAATTTTTGAAAGTTCAACTTCTCATCTAACATTTATTAGTACTTCGTTCCAAAAACCACTCCATTTAAGGAAAGATTAAGACTATATACACTTTAAAATCACATAAGACATTTTACGAGACGTTTATTCTATTTCACACACATCCCACAGAATTACAATTTCATTAACGGACATTTATAAAGGTCGTAACTACTTTACACAAAAATTAGGTGTTCGTTAAAATTTTTGCAAACCTCCAAACGCATGGGAATAGTCCTTTACCAATAAATTGACAGTTGACAATAAAGGATTTTTACTCATGAACGTACAACTAATGAAGCCTACTAAAAGTAAAAAGAAAGGTCGAAGAGTAGGAGAAAAGGATGTCTTTGGATTATACGTGTGTCTGACGTACATCAAAAAAGGGTCCGAGGAAAGGAACCGCGGAGGTGTATTACCGAAACGGACCTCGGGAAAGGTACTTTACTGTACCAGTCGACCGAAGACCACCGTCGAAATATTGGTTTCATTGTAAAGGTTCGAGAAGGACCACAACAACCTATAGTTCTATCTTTTACACTTATTTAGTTTAAAGTCAAGACCCGAGTGTAAGTTTAGGCATATGAAATTTGACTGATGTTTGATTTAGACTACAAGTAAAAATGTTCGTTAACAACCTTTGGGTTTCAATCCATCTAACAGAATCCTTAGTGTAAATAAATTATCTACCTTATCGTATTCCGAGCGTATTTCACTAAGACAGAGTCGGGACTAAAGAAATTTTCACTTATGTTTCTCTTCTCGATTGTGGATAGGATGAGTTTGAGAAGGTCTTTTAACGTCTCCTTCCATTTGAAGGTTTGAATAAGATACTCCGGTGGTAGTGGGATTATGGTTTTGGACTGTTTCTATGATGTTTTTTTCTTTTGATGTCCGGTTATAGTGACTACTTGTATTTACGTTTTTAGGAATTGTTTTAAGATCGTTAGTTTTAAATTGTTGTAATTTTTCTAGTATGTGGTACTGGTTCACCGGAAATAGGGTCCCCACGTTCCTAAGAAGTTATAGACGTTTAGTTAGTTACATTGTTTAACTTTTTATTTTCGGTATACTAATAGAGTTATCTACATCTCTTTCAGAAACTTTTTTAAGTTGTAGGCAAATACTATTTTTGAGAGGTCTTTCGTCCTTATCTTCCTTTTATGGAGTTGTATTATTGTATTATTTTCGATATATATTGTTTGTGTGTTGTTTGTAATAGGAGTTACCACTTTTTAACTTTCGTAAGGAGGATTTCAGTCCTTGTTCTGTTCCCACGGGTGAAAGAGGTGATGATAAGTTGTATCAAGACCTTCAAAACCGGTGTCGTTAGTCTCGTCTTTTTCTTTATTTTCCTTAGGTTTAACCTTTTCTTCTTCATTTTGAGAGTGACAAACGTCTACTGTACTAGGAGACGTTATCTTTTGGGATTTCTGACGTGGTCTTTTAATGATCTCGATTAGTTAGTTATATCATTTCAACGTCCTATATTTTAGTTGTGTGTCTTTAGGGAACGTAAGGATATGTGATTATTACTCTTTTATCTCTTTAATTCCTTTGTTTGTTAAGGTAAGTGGTAACGTTGCTTTTCTTATTTTATGAATCCTTATATAGATGGATTTCTTTGCTTTCTGGATATATATCTTTTTATATTTTGTGACCACTTTCTTTAGTTTCTCCTGCGATTATCTACCTCTTTATATGACACAAGTACCTAGTCTTCTTAGTTATATCACTTTTACTCATATGATGGGTTTCGTTAGATATCTAAGTTACGTTAGGGATAGTTCAATGGTTACTATAAAAAGTGTCTCGATCTTGTTTATTAAAGTGTTAAACATGTCTTTATGTTTTTTTAAGTTTATTGGTTTCGTTAGAACTCCTTCTTCTTACTTTGACCTCCTTAGTTGGACGGACTGAAAACCGAGATGATGTCTCGGTGTCCGTAGTTCTGTCATACCATGACCGTGTTTATGTCTTTATATCTAGTTACCTTGTTTTATCTTTCGGGTCTCTATTTATGTGCGTGGATACCTGTGGAATAGAAACTGTTTCCTCCGTTCTTATATGTTACCTAATTTCTGTTAGAGAAATTGTTCACCACGACCCTTTTGACCAGTTGGTGAACATTTTCTTACTTTGATGTTGTGAAAGATTGTGGTATGTGTGTTCATTTGAGTTTTACCTAATTTCTAGATTTACATTCTGGCCTTGTTATATTGAGGATCTCCTCTTGTATCCGTTTTGTGAGACTGTATTTAGTGTCGTCCTAGGAGATACTGGGTGGAGGGTCTTATGACCTTTATTTTCGTTTTTATTTGTTCACCCTGGATTAATTTTAATTTTCGAAGACTTGTTGTTTTTTGATATTCGTTCCACTTCTGTCGGAAGTCTTACCCTCTTTTATTATCGTTTGTTTCGTTAAGTGTTTCTTAATTAGAGTTTTTATATGTTCATTGAGGACGTCGAGTTAAGGTCTTTTTATTTGTTGGGTTATTTTTTTAACCCGGTTTCTTGATTTGTCCGTAAAGAGGTTTCTTCTGTACGTCTACCGATTGTTTGTACTTTTCTACGAGTTGTAGTGAGTAATAGTCTCTTTACGTTTAGTTTTGGTGTTACTCCATGGTAAAGTACGGTCAGTCTTACCGACGTTAGGTTTTCAGATGTTCGTTATTTACGACCTCTCCCACACCTCTTTTCCCTTGGGAGAATGTGACAACCACCCTTACGTTTGATCATGTCGGTGATACCTCTAGTCACACCTCTAAGGAATTTTTTGACCTATATCTTGACGGTATGTTGGGTCGTTAGGGTGACGACCCGTATGTGTGACTCCTTTGGTCTTAACTTTCTCTGTGCACATGGAGTTACAAGTAACGTCGCGACAAATATTATCGGTCCTGTACCTTCGTTGGATCTACAGATAGTCGTCTGTTTACTTATTCTTTCGACACCATGTATATGTGTTACCTCATAATGAGTCGGTAATTTTTCTTATGTAAATTAGTCAAGATTACTCCACCTACTTTGACCTCGGATAATATATCTCACTTCATTCAGTCTTTCTTTTTGTGGTTATATCCTATGATTACGTATATATACCTTTAACCTTTCTACCATTGTTATTGGGACATACGCTCTGTCGTTTTCTCTGTGTCTACATATCTTGTCAGAAAACCTGAGACACCCTCTCCCGCTTCCACCCTATCAACCCCTCTTACCGTAACTTTGTACATATTATAGTATACACTTTACTTAGCTGTCAGGTCCAAACTACGTACTATGTCCTGCGAGCCTCGAACACGTGACCCCACTGGGTCTCTCTACCATACCCCGCCCTCCACCTTTCTCCCAAGTCCTACCCCTTGTACACATGTGGGCACCCTCTAAGTACAACTACATTACGTTTTGGTTATTTTATAACATTAATCGGAGGTTAATTTTATTTGTTTAAATATAATTTTTTATTTTCACTTATGTTTATATTATCGAAGAAAACACGTATTTAAGTCACTGGATGCGCCTCAATTTAGACACAAATACGTTTAGAATTTGATTATATGTGTGTTGAAACATTCAACACGTGTATGTTTGAATCGACACTTTCTGTGTTGGTCAAGAATTGTGTCTACATCGTTTCTATAATGTATCAGAATTTGTTGGTAAGAACACACTGGGTGTAAGACATGGATTATTACTACACCTTTAAATCTAAAAATTTTCTTAATGAAGAACACTTTGTTTGACGTCTTTACTGGCAAAACGTCTGACCGGAATCTTCCTTACACGTCGATAACGGTAGAACACCAGTATACGTCCTCTTTTCGTTTTGACTTCTCTCATCGAGAGAAGACAATAAACGATTCTAGTCAACAGTCAACTTTACTTTATAATTCTGACATTAGATATAGAAGGAATTTAATCTCAAATTTTTTTAAAATGAGTAAGTGTTTCAATTACTTTTAGATATGTCTGGTTTTATGTAAGTAATTTTATAGAGAGATTATCGAAATAAAAAATAAAAATGAAGGTCAAAATAACTCTATTAACTGAACGTCGTGATTCACATTTCTCATATCTTATTAATAAACTGAACATACGTAGTACTTTATTAATGGTATTATTCAAATTACTTGTGGTGGTAAAGAATGTCTATATTTTAATTTCTTTTTCTTTTAAAAAGTGTACATTGTATGTCGTCAAAAATATTATAATAAGTACAACATGTAACATAGGGATAAGAAATAGAATACCTTCAAACATGAAACCTGGTGGATACTAAAATAATAAAAAATAGAGGAACTCACTGAAGGAGATACTTTGGTAGGGACTAAAAGCGATCGTAAGAATCGACGGTCACATACATTAAGGAGACAGTCTTATAGTACAAGATTTCTTTTGACTTGAAACCTTGGTCCACCCTAACTCAAGATTACGGACGAAATCGACACACTGACCTCCCTTCTATGTGTTGGAGGACTTGAAGTCGATAACAAAAATACTCCTGTTTCGTTACTAGTATTAAGTGTTATCCAACAACACTTATACCGTCCCCGAGTGCACCCCGGATCCCCCCAATTGATAATAATTTCTTGATTTTTTAACCATAAACAAGTATCAAAAAACAAAAAATTCAAAAAAACGTTCAGTAGACACTTAAGGAACTCCCTTCCTCGACGGACAGGTGGAACCAGAATTTATGAATCACTGGAGGGACCGTGTCCCATTTATAGGTATCTTACGGACGTAGAACAAGGTAGGACGGTTGGTCCGATATTAAAATACATTAATCCCCGACCCGTACTCTGAAGAAACATAAGGAACGGTAAACATTGTGTCCCGAATTTCATCGACTAATTGTACATTTTCTACTTAGAAACTAACTACACGAATTTTAATACACGGCAGGTGAATCAATAAGTCGATTCATAAATTATTATTTCAGAGTGAAGTCCATGCCTCTTCCTTTACCGTTGGGTGAGGTCATGAGAACGGTCCTTTGAGGGTACCTGTCTCTTCGGACCATCCGACGTAAGGTACACCAGGGATTCCCAGTCTGTACCGACTCGTTGAAATGAAAGTGAAAAGTGAAAGTACGTAACCTCTTCCTTTACCGTTGGGTGAGGTCACAAGAACGGACCTCTTAGGGTCCCTGCCCCCTCGGACCACCCGACGACAGATACCCCAGCGTGTCAGTCCGTACTGACTTCGCTAAATCTTCGTCGTCGTCGTCGTGAAGCCCATAGATAACTCGGCGTAAGGGTCCAAAAAAGTAAAAGGTATAGAGTATTTTAAAGTTGACGAATAAAGATAACAACTAACGAACTAACGTACTGATTATTGTAATAAGAATTTAAATACACTTTAAATACACTTTTCATTATCAAAAAAAAAAAAAAAAGGAAGAAAGGGAGGGTTTACAACTTTACAGGATCCATCAAATGAACGTTTTTTTCACTCATAGAGAGACCAACTTTATTCTGTCTGTTCCTAATAACAACTGAACACCGTGAACTGAAACGTAAAGACACCCCTTTTAGATAGTTCTCCGGACGGAAGTTTAAATATCAAAAAAAAAGAAGGGAACAAACAACGACAGGATGAATCTCATTCTACATACTAGACTTCCTTCAAAAGTACCGTCTCAACTACCCACTCAGGGAGGGATGAGAACGTCACCTAGTGAGTAAGATTTTAATTTGTGTCCGTCGAATCTCTCAACATATCTTCCAACAACGAGTCGAGTCCCCTAACAACCGACACCTTTGGGAAGGGGGTGTCGGACGTACAACACGAGCTGTCGCTGTCGATACTATGACAAGGGGTCCCTGTGGAGGGGAGGAGTAAGGAGTGAGGAACAGACAGTGAAATTTTCTACATAGAAAGTCAAAAGGGTCCCGAAGAGTCCAAATGGAGACCAATCAATGTCTAAGACACCCTGTTCCACCTACGATAGTTGATTCTTTTAGGACGGAAACTATAAAAACTGAACATTACGTAAACATTTACGAAACCTTATGGGTCGTGACGTTTCTATGTTTTATGTTCACCGAATTCAAAGACTGTGGACACTTATGTAGAGTGGTCTCGTGTCGAAGAACCTTAGATTAAACGACTTCGAAACTTCGATAACACGTCTCTTATATCACGACAATTTCCTAAACTCTTAGATTCCCAATCGACGTCAAGCTTTTCACTACAAGTACTAATCAAATTGTAATGACCCTGGTATAAAAGATCCAAATTTAAGGTTGTGAAGACGAGGGATTGAACCCGTTCGACGGACTGGAGGGTTGTGAGTAAAGTCCCCTTACAATTTCCACGAATTTAAGAAGAAGACACTCTGATCTTGAATCGTAATCACTCATAAGTTATTTACAGGAATCACAGTACAATCAATAATTAATAAGAAACAAATAACGACACGACCCAGAAGTAACGATGGACCCAAAAAGAGATCAACGACACTCACCCCGGATGAGAGATCAACATCACGGACCTGAAGAGTAACACCACCGAAGAGAAAAGTACCGTGTGTCATCAACGTCGTGTACCCCGAGTCATGAACGGTAAAGGTCCGAGATCTCGTGTCCGAGTCATCAACACCCCGTGTCCGAATCAACGAGACATCGTACACCTTAGAAGGGTTTAGTCCCTAACTTGGGTACAGGTTACCGTCCGTCTAATCGTCCGTCTAAGAGATGGTGACTCGGTGGCCTCTTCGGGAACACAATTAATCATCATCATCCCAATCATAGACATGAGTATAATGATCACTAGTAGTCTCCAAAGAAAGGAAGAACTTACAATACCAATACTAACTAAACTGGGTGTAACTCACAGGTCGTTTCACTAAAGACCAGGGACAAGGAGATGTGTCTCAGATAGTGAGTTCAAGGAAGAATGGGTCCCACCGACGACGACTCCGTCTCCGGTGTCTCGACTATTCTGTTGAACGGTATAAGTTGTGGGGAACCTTAAAGGTTCTTTATTAATTCCCGACTAAAAGGTACTATAACCGCTAGAACATTGACGTCCACTCTCTAAGTCGATTTTTCATAACGAATAGACTGAATCTATTACCATTGAACGTAAATATTACACGAATGTGGTGCGACTCGTGTATGGTTTACTAAATACCGTAATGAAACAAATTACCACTATTTTAGACATACTTCACTGTTAATAATAAAGAGAAAATAACTACTCTGTCACCCAAGACTCTCGAATGCATTGAACCGTCACAGTGTGTTATTATTCATAGTACCCGTTTTAAGTTTAGGTCTAAATAGATAAACAACTTAGATGTGTTATGAACTTTTCATTTAATGGAACGAAGACTCCATTATTCTACATTGCTTTTCTTAAGAAGCAAGAAGCACGACCCACCCGTATTATTCTCATATACACAAGTCTCGAATGACAAGAGGTCGACGAGTAAATTCCAAGTACCTCTCTGAAAATAAAGGAGCACAATGCCTACTCCGTGGACTTCGTCTCCCCACCGAGTGGGTCCAGTACACTGGTCACTCGGTATCTCGACTCAAGGCTCGGGTCCGACCGACGAGTCAGATGCGTCACCACTACTAGTGTAGCCTCTAGACCCAAGATAAGAGTCGGTCCCCATAAAGACTCCGTCAATAACCCGTTGAGTGAATTTTTGAGATCTAGAACCAGAGGAGTGAACATTTAATCACTAGGATGAACAAGATAGGAGAAATCTTCGAAACATACTCTTTATTCTGTCGACGTATCTTTACGAAAGGTTCAAATATTTCGTGATATTTGATATTGGTAAACAATAACAATAATTCAGAACACGATACACACGTTTGGTTACTTTACATGTATTTTACGTACAATATCTTAGATAGACAATGAATGTATTGGATATTGGGAAGTATTTTATTTGTTCAGTCGTTTGTTTGTTTACCTATTTTGTCCGAGGGAAAACGAGGGAATTCGAAACTCTACCAGTTTTTCATATGTTACTTAACTCAGAAGAGTTACAATCACCTCTTATAAAATCCTTATTTATTCGAAACTTTATTTCCATTTCTAAATATATATGTTCGAGAATTTAGTCAGTTTTTATGTTGGACAAAAACATCCTTCATTAGTGTAAAAATCACGAAAATTAAAAACAAGGCTTACCACTGATTAAACAGTAAAGAACAGTAATAAAACGACCGTAACTAAGTAGAGTCCTTTGTACCTACTTAAACTACTCACCACTTCGAAAACGAGTCTTAACTCAACATATACACCGTCAATTAAATATGTCAACCTTTTTCTTTCTGTTTCAGTTGTTACGTAAGGTCAATTATGACCTAAGGATTTGGGTGCAACAAGATGGAAACCAGACTCACGACATTAGAGGACCTTTTTACCTCTTCATGAACGTCTTTATGTCTTCCAAAAGTAACAGACAACACCAGATGTCTCAACCACACGTCGACTTCGTTTCCCGTGTCACACAATGAGGGTTACAAACACCGAGCTTAAGTCCCCAGTTACGGTTCAGAAGGTAAATAAACCTTAAATGAACATGAAACTTACAAAGAAGAAAATCGGATGAGAGACAGGATTAGTCGGGGTAAATAAGTAAGGTGTCTATAAATAATTTGGAGTATCGTATCACCAATTCCCGTTATACTTCTACTTCATGTTACACCACCAAAAATCGAAATTTCTTCCGTCATCCCTTCTTAATTCCCTTCTTCCATCCTTGTCTCTGAATTTAAAGTTACTTATGGACGATCAACCGTTTGTCACTGAACTTAACGAATCACGTAGTTACGAAAAATTAGTATTCTTGAATACTCCATCTTCAGAATTAGGAATACAAGTCTACACCTTTAATTTTACTAATTCAAACTATAAGTATCAGTGAATCAATAAGAGATAGTAGAAACTGTAGAGTGGAGTGTTATACAGAATAGGACTGGAATTACTGTTCAAATCAGATTCGTAACAACCACTTTTCGTTATCTTTGAAGAAGAATTCACAAAAAATTTTTATTATATAAAAACTGTACTAACGGAACTTGTTCTTTCAAGACCCTATAAGACCGAAGTCTCCGAAGGACTTTAAAACAGGGAATCGAGACAACAGAAACAAATCGGAGTAAGACGTCTACCAGGAGGTACACCATTCACTCTTTTCGTACTGACGTGTGTCAATATCCGAATGTCGTAGTCGTAGAGTAAAATCTCTTGACTTTTCTTTTACCCTTAGAGTCTATTTATACTACGGAGAGGGATGTTCACCTTAAATACATAACTCTATTGTAAAACTCTATTGTAACCATTTATTGTAACACACTCAAAGTACATGTAACATAAAGATGAAGACATATGTGCACGTACACCTGTAGTGGTCTACCAGTTATGACTTTAGTCTAACTAATATAAGAAACGTCGACCTCTATCTCTTCGAGATACATCAGTCGTTTTTCTTCTGGCCCTCGACTGACACCAAGTCTAGTACTTAAGGAACAATGGTTTAAGTCTGAATTTACCTTCTTTCATCCCTTTTGATGATCTGGTAAGTCCATACCGGATTTAGTTTAGGGAATGTTAATATGTCTCCCTCACTGTTTATCCAAGTTCCCTAATATAGACTATCTCATGGTCTTTTTGATACTTGTCCTCAAGTATTATAACATATCCTCAACCACTAGTTTTGGTAGGGGTTCTTCTTCTTTACGTTTTTCCGTTTACCAACAGATTCCTCAGGAATGTTTATCGACTCTTTCCTTCTCTTTACTTTCCTTTTCCTCTTTTCCTTTCTATGTAAGTAGACTTGCGTCTCAAGGTTTCTTATCGTTCCTCTTTGTTCTTTCGGAATGATTCACTAGTTACGTCTCTTTATCTCCTTTTGTTATCTTACCATTTCTGATCTCTACAGAAGTTCTTTTAATCTCTATGGTTCCCTTGTAAAGTACGTTGCTACCCGTGTTATTTCCTGTCTTTACAATCCCTGGATTGTCTTCGTCTTCTATAATTTTTCTCCACCGTGTTTATGTGTCTTCTTGACATGTTTTTTCTAGAAGTACTGGGTCTATTAGTACTACCACACCAGTGAGTGGATCTCAGTCTCTAGGACTTTACGTTTCAGGTCACTCGGAATCCTTCGTAGCGATGTTTGTTTCGATCACCTCCACTACCTTAAGGTCAACCCAATAAACTTTAGGATTTTCTACTACGACACTTTCACGACGTGAGTTATACGGTCGTTTAAACCTTTTGGGTCGTCACCGGTGTCCTGACCTTTTCCAGTCAAAAGTAAGGTAAGGGTTTCTTTCCGTTACGGTTTCTTACAAGTGTGACAGTATGTCAACGTGAGTAAAGTGTACGATCGCTTTATTACGAGTTTTAGGAAGTTTGATCTGAAGTTGTCATACACTTTAATCTTGAAGGTCTACATTTTCTACGTAAATTTTCCGTCTCCTTGGTCTCTAGTTTAACGGTTGTAGGCAATCTGGTATCCTTTTCAATCTCTTAAGGTCTTTTTGTAGATGAAGACGAAGTAACTGATACGATTTCGGAAACATATCTAGTGTTGTTTGACACCTTTTATGAATTTCTCTACCCCCAAGGTCTGGTGGACTGGACGGAGGACTCTTTGGACATACATTCAGTTCTTCGTTGTCAATCTTGACCTCACCCCTGTTGTCTGACCAAGGTTTAACGTTTTCCTCATGTAGTTCCGACATATAACAGTAGGACGAATAAATTGAATATACGTCTCAGATAGTACGCTTTCCGGTCCGACCTACTTTGTGTTCGACTTTAGTTCTAACGGTCCCCTTTATAGTTATTGGAGTCTATACGTCTACTGTGGTGGGAATACCGTCTTTCACTTCTCCTTAATTTCTCGGAAAACTACTTCCATTTTCTCCTCTCACTTTTTCGACCGAATTTTGAGTTGTAAGTTTTAGGTTTCCAGTACCGTAGACCGGGGTAGTGAAGTACCCTTCACGTACCCCTTTTTTACCTTTGTCGCTGAAATAAAAAAAACCGAGGTTTTAGTGACGTTTACCACTGACGTCGGTACTTTAATTTCTTATGAACGAGGAACCTTCTTTTCGAGACTGTTTGGATTTATCATATAATTTTTCATCTCTGAACTGAAACGGAATTTTCTAGACAGATCAGTTTCGATACCAAAAAAGGTCATCAGTACACACCTACAATCTCAATTTAGTATTTCTTCCGACTCGTGGCTTCTTAATTACGAAAACTTGACACCATAACCTATTCTGAGAACACTCAGGGAACTTGACGTTCTTCTAGGTCGGTCAGTTAGGATTTTCTTTAGTTGGGACTTATAAGTAACCTTTCACTTCAGTTCAGCGAGTCAGCGCAGGCTGAGAAACATTGGGGTACCTGATATCGGATGGTCCGAAGAGACAGGTACCCTAAGAGATCCGTTCTTATGACCTCACCCAATGGTAAGGAAATGGTCCCCTAGAAGGACTGGGTCCCTAACTTGGGTCCAGAGGGCGTAACCTCTGTCTGCGAAATTGGAGACTCGGTGGTCCCTTCGGGATCTAAGTAACCTTCCTGACTAAGATTACGACTTCGAGGTTATGAGACCGCTAGACTACGTTTCCTAACTGAACTAATCTCTTCTGGGACTACGACCCCTTCTAACTTCCGTCCTCCTCTTCCCCTGTTGTCTCCCACTCTACCAACCTACCCTAGTGTCTGAACTACCTGTACTCAAACTCGTTCAAGACCCTCAAGCACTACCTGTCCTTTCGGACCGTACGACGTCAGGTACCCCAGTGTCTCAGTCTGTGTTGACTTGACTATGTGACGTCGTACGAGTGGTGGTTTCAACAAAGGTAAATAGGGGTACGTCAACTGGGAAATGTCTAAAAAGAAAGAGGAGACCATTGGGGGATTCCTTATATCCCGAAGTGTATATAAAATTTTAATCGTAAATGTAAAAGAAACCAAATTATGGGGCTTCACTTTATCGACCTAGGATACACCAAGATAATAAAAACAAAATAAAAAAAAACTCATTAGAAGGACGATAAAGGGTATCACTGGTATGGTCAAATGTGAAGGTGGTTGTCACATCCTCAGAAGAGAAAAGAGATGTAGGAATGGTTCGTGAATAAAAAACGGAAAAACTATTATCCGTAAAATTACCCAAACTCTATGGAGTAACACCAAAACTAAACGTAAAGGGATTATCAGGGAACCTGACGTTCCTCTAGGTTGGTCAGGTAAGACTTCTAGTCGGGACCCTAAAGACTTCCTTACTACCATTTCGACTTTGAGGTCATGAAACCGGTGGAGTACGTTTCTCAACTGCGTAATCTTTTCTGAGACTACGACCCTCCCTAACTCCCGTCCTCCTCTTCCCCTGCTGGGTCCTACTCTACCGATCTACCGTAGTGCCTGAGCTACCTACATTTAGACTCACTTGAGGTCCTCAACCACTACCTGTCCCTCCGGACCGCACGACGCTAAATACCCCAGTGTTTCTCAGCCTGTGCTGACTCGCTGACCTGACTTGACTTATTAGTCACTAAACTTGTAAAAAAGTATACGGATAACCGGTAGACATGGGACAGAATCCATACATACAAGTCGAGGAGACGTGTAAACATTTAAACAAAAAAAAACAACAACAACTCAACATACTTAAGGAATACATAAAACCTAAAAATTGGGAAATAACTTATTTACTAAATGTTTATAGAAGTGGGTCAGTGATCCGACGGAAAAACAAAACTAAATGAAACGACAAGTCTTCGAAAAATTTAACCATATCCCAGTAACCAAACAAAAATGAAAAAAAGGAGAACGGACTTCTCTGTATAGGTCCCTCCATAAAGATTCTGACTACAGTTTCTCACATGACGGATACAAAAGAAGAGTCTAAAAATATCAAAGTCCAAAATATAAGTTCAGAAATTAGGTATAACTCAAGTAAACACACATACCATACTCTAGCACCAAATTAAAATAGATACACTGACAAACTGAAAGGGTTGTGGTAAATAACTTCTCTGGTAGGAGAGAGGTAACACACAAGGAACGAGAAAGTAACATTTAACTAACAAGTATGTACACACCTAAGATCCGAGTATCAAAACAAGGTTTCTAGACACACAGCTAAAAAGAAGACCATGGTACGAGAAAACTAATAATATCGAAAAATTGTATCAAACTTCAGTCCTAAACGAAGGGTCCACCGTGTCACCCTTTTGTTAGACAGACGTTACGTCCTTTGATCCAAGTTAGAACCTTTCTAGGGACCTCCTCCCTTACCGATGGGTGAGGTCATGAGAACGGATTTCTTAGGGTATATGTCACCTCGGACCACCCGATGTCAAGTATCCCAGTGTCACTCAGTCTACACTGACTTCACTGACTCATGTGTACGAACTTTCGTCCACCACCCTATAGAGGTCGAAACAAGAACAAAAAGTCCAAACGAAACCAATAGACCCCACAAAACTTTAAAGTATATTTAAAATCCTAAAAGACACACTTATTAGAGACTCCAAAACTATCCATAACGTAACTTAGACTAATATCTGCCAGATGTTAACTTAGTTGACATCTGACTTGTCCATTGTACCCGAAGGGACCACCGAGTTAGACGGACGTTACGTCCTCTGGACTCAAACTGGGGACCACTTCCCTTACCGATGGGCGATGTTATAAGAATGGACCTCTTAAGGTATCTGTCTCCTCGATCGCCCGATGTCATATACCCCAACTTTTCTCAACCCGTGTTGACTCACTGATTGTGAAAATGAAATCCATTGTACCTACAAAATTGTTACAATTAAGATTAGGTACTCTTACCTTATTGAAAGGTCAAAAAAACGCAGAATAAATTGGAAAGTTGTTATAGGTATCAAAGTCATATGTTCAGAAAATAGAGAAACCAATTTAAATAAGGATTCGTAAAATAAGTAAAAACAACACTACCATTTACTCTAACAAAAGAATAAAAAAGAAATACGACTGAATAAGAACCACATATCTTTGTGTTGTCCGAAAATATATAACTAAAACATGGGACGTTGAAATGATATAAACCAATAATAAAGATTATCAAAAAAACACCGTAATAAGTATTATCTGTTTTTTACCTTTGTTGAGTTTACGGGTAGTTGACTTACCTTTTTATTTTACACCAAATTAGGTACGTTACCTTATAAGAAGTAGTTATTTATCGTTAATTTATGGTTAAATATGATGTCGTACCTACTGTAAATACGATTTAGTTTCTTTGGTCTATTTTTCGGTGTATAATACACTAAGACAAATGTACTTTACAATTTTTAACCGTTAGGTATCTCTGTCTTTATCTAATCACAACCAAATCCCGACCCTCCTTCACTCTTAATCTCCACTATCGATTCTCCAAATCTTAAATTCTCAGTACTTGTAGATAAAGACGAAATAACTGATACGGTTTCGGAAACTGACACACCTAGTGTTATTTGACACCTTTTAAGACTTTCTCTAGCCTTATGGTCTGGTGGATTGGACGGAGAACTCTTTATACATTCGTCCAGTCCTTCGTTGTCAATCTTGACCTGTACCTAGTTGTCTGACCAAGGTTTATCCTTTTCCTCATACAGTTCCGACATATAACAGTGGGACGAATAAATTGAAGATACGTCTCATGTAGTACTCTTTACGACCTGACCTTCTTTGTGTTCGACCTTAGTTCTAACGGCCCTCTTTATAGTTATTGCAGTCTATACATCTACTGTGGTGGGAATACCGTCTTTCACTTCTCCTTGATTTTTCGGAGAACTACTTTCACTTTCTCCTCTCACTGTTTCAACCGGATTTCGAGTTGCAAGTCTTTTGCTTCTAGTACCGTAGGCCAGGGTAGTGAAGTACCCTTTACCTACCCCTTTGTCACCTTTGTCACAGTCTGAAATAAAA
>SJYO01041852.1:34210083-34516050 GCA_006410555.1 Capra ibex | reverse complement strand
TGTCTGACCAAGGTTTATCCTTTTCCTCATACAGTTCCGACATATAACAGTGGGACGAATAAATTGAAGATACGTCTCATGTAGTACTCTTTACGACCTGACCTTCTTTGTGTTCGACCTTAGTTCTAACGGCCCTCTTTATAGTTATTGCAGTCTATACATCTACTGTGGTGGGAATACCGTCTTTCACTTCTCCTTGATTTTTCGGAGAACTACTTTCACTTTCTCCTCTCACTGTTTCAACCGGATTTCGAGTTGCAAGTCTTTTGCTTCTAGTACCGTAGGCCAGGGTAGTGAAGTACCCTTTATCTACCCCTTTGTCACCTTTGTCACAGTCTGAAATAAAACCCCCCGAGGTTTTAGTGATGTCTACCACTGACGTCGGTCCTTTAATTTTCTGTGAATGAGGAACCTTCTTTTCAATACTGGTTGGATCTATCATATAACTTTTCGTCTCTGTAATGAAACGGCTGATTCCACACAGATCAGTTCCGATACCAAAAAGGTCACCAGTACATACCTACACTCTCAACCTGACACTTCTTCCGACTCACGGCTTCTTAACTACGAAAACTTGACACCACGACCTCTTCTGAGAACTCTCAGGGAACCTGACGTTCCTCTAGTTGTGACCCTAAAGAAACCTTCCTTACTACGACTCCGACTTCGAGGTCATGAAACCGGTGGAGTACACTTCTCAACTGAGTAACCTTTTCTGAGACTACGACCCTCCCTAACCCCCGTCCTCCTCTTCCCCTGCTGTCTCTACTTTACCGACCTACCGTAGTGCCTGAGCTACCTGCACTCAGACTCACTTGAGACCCTCAACCACTACCTGTCCCTCCGGACCACACGACGCTAAGTGCCCCAGTGTTTCTCAACCTGTGCCGACTCGCTAACTTGACTTGGCTTGCACAAGATTTTGAATAACACTACTACTAACATGTAAGGACACTTTTATGATTTAGGTGACTTAACCTGTGATTTACCTACTTAACGTACCATACATTTAATAACTATATAAGGTTATTTCGACAATCTTTTTTTAGACCTATTCTCTAGACTCATAGACATCTTAAAAACAAACACTCAAGAAACCCACAAAGACTATGTGTAATTCTTAATTTTGATCATGAAATCCACCTGGTTTGATTAGGTAGAGGTGACAACACGTATATCAAAGTCACTGGAAAGAAACTCTCGTTACCCACCTTCACCCGCGTCAGTCATTATATAGAAGTATCAAGTTCTTGTTAAAGTAAAGTCAAATTGTAGTCGATTAAACCAAATGTTCTGGTAAATGTACGTTCTTGACTGTGAACCAGTACCTTCAAAACCTTTATAATTTAATTACAGTTAAGTTGTGACTGACTTTTTATCAACTAGTTCAAATGAAACCATTTGTCATTTTCCTTTGATTTAAATTCTGTACTAGTACTATTCTATTTACTTTTACGATATACTTCTTCGGTCCTCAACATGAACTACTATTTAAGATGTAAAGATGAACTGTATCAACTTAAAAGTAGTCTAACACGGTTTACTTCTATATAGAAACCCCTATTCTACAAACCGAAATAGTAACGTGAGAGCTCCAAAAATTACAGATGAATATATAAAAGTGCAAACTTTATATAGTAAATAGACCAAAGTCCTTCTGTAGGAGAACGTCTACAAAAACAACCGTCTAACTGTAGAATCTTATACTTATACAGTTCCTATTTTGGTGGTTGATAGAAAAAATATATTAAATTTTTAAATGAATAGATAAAAAAAAACTTGGTGTCAATTGTAATATAAGTAAAGTCCACACGTTGTATTCCGTAAGTTGTAAATATATGCAAACTTAACTAGTGGTGATGTTCAGATCATTGTTAGACAGTGATATGTTTCAATAATCATATTAATACAGGAACTGAATAAAAATATTGATCTTTACATATGAAGAACCAGGAGAAATGAATAAAGTGGGTTGTGGGGGGGTGGGTGGGATGAGGAACGATTGATTGGTAGTCAAACGAGAGACAATAGATACAGAGACAAAGATAAAATAAACAAACCAAAAAATCTAAAGTGTATGTTCGTATCAAGTAAAATAGCATGAAGTATCCAGAACGTCAAAAACGTTTGACTTTGAAACACCGTTGGGACACAATAACCTACTATCGTAAAAAATCGTTATTTCTTAATTAATTCCATACATATAACCAAAGAAAATCTGTTTTACGACAATGTGTGATTTATTTGCTGACATATCATATTTGTACTTTAAACATACGAAACCCTTTGGTTTTTTATGTACATTGAGTAAAATGACACTATAAGGGTTATAACGGTACCAGGTCTTGGTTCGAGTGTTACTGAGACTCCATCCGGACACATTCACTTAAGTATGTCATAAACGGAAAGAGACAGGGTGAATAAAGTGAATCGTATTATGGGAGATCAGGTAGGTGTACAAAGATTACCGTTCTATAGTAAGAAAAAATTCCTACTCATTATTCACTCCCTCCAGTTCTCGGTGAAGCCTCCCCGGTCGGTCCAGTCCCCTCAACTCACTCCACCCAGGGTCTCTTGTGGTCTCATCCCATGTGTCAAAATTAAGACAACTTCCTCACCTTGTCTTTATCGTGGAAGGTCGGGACTCGGTCGATCCACTTTCCCTCATTTTCTTTTAACCCTAGGTGGTCACGAAAACAGGAGTCTCTTTTACGGTAGTCTAGGCACACGGCGACTATGGATAGAAATACAGTCAGTCGCTAGAGGAGACACATACTGGGTCCAAGAAAAGTTCGACAATGTAGACACGACCCTGAGTCTCCCTCACCTAAAAACACGTTCGGGACTTTCTCCCTTTAGAGTGAAAGGGTACCGCGAGGTCGAGAGGACCTGTAGTCGGGGATTCTCAAAGTGTCGGTCTACAATACCCCCTAGTAGAAGGGTCATGTCCTGACCCCGACCCCTCGGGTTACCTCTCGAGTTAGGGGAGTGAGGAGTCTCGACCCGTCTCCCTCATGAGGTACCAACACTATAAGGAGGGTGAGGACCTAGTGACGGGACTCCCACACCCAAGACTGGTCTGGTGTAGAGCCGGGGAGGAGGGGTAGAGTTACTTGGTGGTTGAAAGTATAGTAAAAAAATGTCGAGAGTCAAAAATAAATTTTATATCCGTAAGTAAATAAATAAAATTAGTCTTTTACAAAATAGATCAAAAATCTCATAAAAGAAACCCGTATTTTCCAAAACTAGTGAACTTTCCTAAAATTAATGTCAATGTGTACATCACTATACCGTGACCTAAACAACCTCATGTAAACAGTATATATATATTGTATATATATGTATGTGTGTATATATACCGAAACTAATTTATTTATAAAGATGTTTCGAGTAATACTTTTTATTGTCGACGTCTGGGGTTTAGCAAGTTGAGACAAACGACAGAGAACCCAGTCTATTGTACCTATACGACAATGAAGGACTAGTAAAGTAACCTGTCATAACCGACTGAAGGATGTCACCTTCTACCCCTAAATCAAGAGAACTGGATGAGGTGGTTTACGAGTAAACATCATGAAAGTAGAAAGATGACATGAATATACTAGTGAAACTTATTTAGTTAGATGTTACAAATATAATAATACCGACATTTGGAACTACAGACCTCTAGGTACTTTAATATAAAGGAAAGAGAGGGTAGGTAAAGAAACGGACCTCTACAGAGGAAAAAAAAAAGAAAATATATATAAATAATGATTAAATAGAAATTTGAGAGAGAGTTAAAAATTGTCAAGAAAGGTACACTAGTTTGTCAAGTCTAAAAAAAAAAAAAAATAAAAACATTTAGTCAAAATAAAAACACCTCTAAGAAGAGGACCTCCGAGGACGAACGATGTAAATAAATAAGTGAAAATCCGGACAACATTTTCAAATAGGACCCTAAAGAGAAAGGACAAGTGAACACAACCTAAAGGATATAGACCCTAGAGTGAGAAGAAGAAATTCCATGATAAAATTGAGAAATAAAACTTAATCAACGTTTAATTGTCCTCCAACGTTTTTGTCACTACTCTCCTGGGTACATAAGAAGTAAGTCAAAGGGAGTCAACAATCTCAAATACATTGATGTGGTTTTCCAGTTTTAGTCCTTTGACTATAATAATATCCATAATACTACGATATTAATATTAATTATAATATAAATCTAAATAATATAATTATAATTATATCGTGTTAATATAGCATATAACATAATTATAATAATATCAGTTATTAGTATTAAATAGTAACAAATAGTAATTAAATAAATATTTAATATGTTTATTATTAACAATCAATAAATTTACTAATAATATATTTATTAATAAATATTTACTATACATATAGTTACTTATTAATATTGTAGTTGACATAATATAATTACATAAAATATTATATATGATATAACTATATCATAATTATGATTAACGTACAATATAACTATATAATATAATATAATTAGTACAGAATATAACTGTATAATATATTGACACTATATTAAACATGATAATATTATTATATTAATGTGTATCATATTATACATATGTGTGTATCATATTATATATATTTATATATGTTATAAACGTGTATCATATTATATTACATGGGTATATCAAGATACAGTAAAATGGTGTATATATCTGAATAAATCGATGATGGGTTTAGTTCTATGTGTCGATACGATAGGGTTAGTTTTAAAGGACTCACAATTGGAAAATGTCAGAATAGGTAGAGAGAGAGGCGGTAATGGGACGAGAACCGTTAGTGATTGGACAATAACTAGGACCATTAAAACGGTAAACCTCTTAAAATATGTTTACCTTTGTTTACAACAGAAAAAGGTCATCAGTACCACGGAAACTACACGAACATTTCAAAACGAACATAGTTAGTCAAGTCAAGTCAGTGAGTCAGTACAGACTGAGAAACACTGGGGTACTTGACGTCGTGCGGTCCGGAGGGACAGGTAGTGGTTGAGGGCCTCAAGTGGGTTTGAGTACAGGTAGCTCAGCCACTACGGTAGGTCGGTAGAGTAGGAGTCAGCAGGGGAAGAGGAGGACGGGGGTTATGGAGGGTCGTAGTCCCAGAAAAGGTTATTCATTTGAGAAGAGTACTCCACCGGTTTCATAACTTCAAAGTCGAAGTCGTAGTCAGGAAGGTTACTTGTGGGTCCCGACTAGAGGAAATCTTACCTAACCAACCTAGAGGAACGTCAGGTTCCCTGAGAGTTCTCAGAAGAGGTCGTGGTGTCAAGTTTTCGTATCTAAGAAGGTGCGAGTTGAAAGAAGTGTCAGGTTGAGAGTGGAGGTATGTACTGGTGACCTTTTGGTATCGGAACTGATCTACCTGGAAACACCTGTTTCATTATAGAGACGAAACATTATACGACAGATCCAACCAGTATTGAAAGGAAGGTTCCTCATTTACAGAAAATATCGTTATCAGGTAAAAATAATGACTTAACATGAGGTACCATTCGTACATAGTGTCTAAGTAAATAGTGGGTAACGTCGTGTAAAAACAACAAAGGTTTGAAAACCGATAATGTTTACTTCAATGACAATCGTCAACACGTGTCTAAAACTATATTTAAAACTGAATTCCCAGATACCGACACTGATGACCGAGTACCCCATTCATATACGAACCAAAGAATATAATTATTTCGGTAAGGACGAAAGAAAACCAACAACAAGAATGCTAGACAAAGGTAAAATATTGAAAGTCGGACGCGTGTAGTAACTTCATGTAAAGAATGTCTATCGATAGCGACCCGGTACGATAACATTAAGTGAGATGGTCAGAAACAAAAATTGAACTACGTAAGTCTGTTGAAAATAAATTACTTTCCACCGAGTCTACTATTTCTTAGGTGGATGTCACGTCCTCTTGGTCCAAACTAGGGATCCAATCCTTCTAGGTGACCTCTTCTCAATCCGATGGGTGAGGTCATAAGACCAGACCTTTTGAGGTACCTGTCTCCTCGGACCATCCGATGTCAGGTTCCTCAGTGGTAGTTTGTTAAATTTTTAAGTTCTCCTTTTCTCGACAAAGTAAATGAGTATCAAAGTGAAACAAAAAGAAGGGGGATACAAGATTATAAGGAAACAATTAGTAAAGGAAAGACATATCTATTGACAAGAAAACTTTATCTCAATAAACCACTGACAGAGAATGAAAGGGAAGTAGACTCATCTTACAGAAACAATACCCAACTTTACATAGGGGAGGTTTTCGATTGAACAACTTTTCGATTGAAGGTCATCGAGTCTTACACTAGAAGAATAAAACATTACCACAGTAACGTTTACGTCAATCAATTCTACTCCTGTATCACCTGGTCACTTAGCCACGAAGTGTAGTCCACCGGTTTATAACCTTGGACCCGATGTCTTAGTCACGAAGGTTACTTATAAGTCCTAACTAAAAGAAATCCCAACTGACCAAACTAGAGAAACGATAGGTTCCTTGACAGTTCTCGGAAAAGACCGTGATGTTAAACTTTCGTAATTAAGAAGTCGGGAGTCAGTAGAAGTATCAGGTTGAGAGTGTAGGTATATACTCATGTCCTTTTTGGTATAGAAACTGATATACCTGGAAACAACCGTTTCACTACAGAGACGACAAATTATGCGACAGATCCAAACGGTATCGAAAGGAAGGTACCTCGTTCGTGGAAAGTTAAAGGACCGTCATCAAGGACAGGTGTCACTAAAACCTCGGGTTTTATTATTTTAGACGGTGAAAAAGGGATAGATAAACGGTATCTTACTACCCTCTTCCACGGTACTACAATAAAAAAACTTACAACTTAAAATTTGGTTGAAAAAGTATGAGGAAAGAGTGGGAGTAGTTTGTTTGAGAAATCAAGGAGAAACGAAAGACAGTAATCTCCATCAACTATAAAGAGGACCGTTAGAACCAAAGTCGAACACTAAGTAGGTCGGGTCGTAAAGAGTACTACATGAGACGTATATTGAATTTATTCGTCCCACTGTTATACGTCGAAAGTTTTGAAAGGGTTAAAACTTGGTCGGATAACAAGGTATAGACGAAGATTGACAACGAAGAACTGGACGTATGTCCAAAGAGTCCTCTGAACATTCCACCAGACCATAAGGATAGAGAAATTCTTAAAAGATGTCAAACAACACTTGATGAGTCATTTCCGAAACTGTATCAGTCACTTCGTCTTCATCTACAAAAAAGACCTTAAGGGAACGAAAGAAGTACTAGGTCACCTACAATCGTTTAACTAGAGACCAAGGAGATGGTAAAGATTTAGGTCGAATATATAGACATTCAAGAACCAAGTGTATAAGAACTTCGGATCGAACTTCCTAAAAAATCATAATGAGACGATCGTACACTTTATTCACGTTAACATACTATCAAACTGGTAAAAAACTGTAACGGAAAGAAATCCTAACCTTACTTTTGACTGGAAAAGGTCAGGACACCGGTAACGACTCAAAAGGTTTAAACGACCGTATAACTCACGTTGTAAAATTGTCGTAGTAGAAAATCCTAAACTTTATCGAGTCGACTTTAAGACAGTAGAGGTGATCGAAACAAGTACATTACGAAGGATTCTGCGTGAACTGAAGTGTGAGGTCCGACAGACTGAAATCCATTCACTGGTGTGATAACATCAATAGACCCAGTAATTCTAGAAAAACCATATCAAAAAGACACCCAAGAACGGTAGAGAAGAAGTAGAGAAGACGAAGACAGTCCAGGAACGGTTAAGACAGGAAATAGTACGGGTAGAAACGTCCTTTATCAGGGAACTATATAGGTCAAAAGAACTTCTCTAGTTATCAGAAAGGGTAAAATAACAAAAGGAGATAAAGAAACGTAACAAGTAAAGTTTTTCGGAAGAATAGAGAGGAACGATAAGACACCTTGAGACGAAAGTCAACCCATATAGAAAGGGAAAGAGGGACAGAAAGTGAAGAGAAGAAATGAGTCGATAAACATTTCGGTGGAGTCGTTGGTGAAAAGGAACGACTTAAAGAAAAAGAACCCCTACCAAAACTAGTGGTGGAGGACATCTTACAATCCTTGGAGACAGGTATCAAGAAGTCCGTGAGACAGATGGTTTTGAATAGGGAACTTAGATAAACAGAAGGTGACATATTAGTATTCCCTAAACTAAATCCAGTATGGACTTACCGGAACACCAAAAGAGGTGAAAGAAGTTAAATTCGGACTTAAAACGTTATTCCTCGAGTACTAAACTCGGTGTAAGTCGAAATTTAGAAAAACATCTGATATATCTCAAAGAGGTAGAAATCGACGTTTCTTATATCAGTCAGACTAAAATCATAACTGACAAACTACTATAGGTACACGACCCAGAAGAGAACACGACAACCTTCTTCCACAAACGATACTGATCACACAAAAACTATTTTGAGATAATCGGAAACGGTATGAAGTCAAAACATGAGGTTCCATATGAGGTTGGGTCAAAAATGAGGTTTGAACAGACAATAAGGTCCATAGAGACTTGAAGGATGAAAACGTAACGTTAGGGGATACTACTTTTCCTGTAGAAAAAACAACAATCAAGATCTTTCACAAAATTCAGAAGAATCTTAGTCAGTTGAACTCAAAGACACCGTAGTCCCGTACCTGAACCTAATGTCACTTCAACTTACCAAACGGAACCTTTGCTTGACTCTAATAATACAGTCAAAACTCTAACGTTGGTTCAGGACGTAAAACTTCAGAAAAAAAAAAAAAATTAAGACTCCCGATGAAGTAAAGAAGATTCAATAAGAATGGGTGTCATAATCTATATTACCAGTAGAGTTAATTTAGACGGGTAAGGGTAGGTAAAAGTAAATGACTAAGGATTCTACAACTACAAGATAGAACGGTAGAGGACGAACTGGTGCAGGTTAAATGAAACTAACCTTGTACGGTTCAAGGATACTTTATGACAAGAAATGTCGTAGTCTGAATTTGAAAGTAGTGGTCTTTGTAGGTGTGGACTCATCAAAGGCGAAACCTGGTTGACGAAGTAAGGTAGACCTCGATAATCATTAACGGGAGGTGAGATTGAGTCATCGTAAGACCTATGGGAGACTGGACCCCCGAGTAGAAAGTCAAAGTATAGAAAAACGGAATAATATGACAAGTACCCTGAGAGTACCGTTCTTATGGTCTTACCCAACGGTAAAGGAGGAAGTCACCTGGTACTAAACGGTCTTGAGAAGTAACACTGGGTAGGTAGGACCTACCGGGACGTACCGTACCGAGTTTCGAAGTAACTCAATACGTCCGAGGAAGTGGTAATGTTCCGACACTATGTACTTATGACCTCACCAAACGTTCACCTTGAGAGAACGGACCTCTTAGGGTCCCTACCGCCTCGGACCACCCGACGGTAGATACCCCAACGTGTCTCAGCCTGTGTTGACTACGCTGAATCGTCGTCGTCGTCGTCGTCGTCGTACGCAATTAACATTAGTTTACTATACAGATTTCAATACATTTTACATGAAGACGTAAACGAAAATTTTACGACAAAAATTATAAAAGACAATTTTATACATTTAGTGTAGACATTTCGTTGTCTTCTATTATTGAGAAAATTTGAAACAAATTCCTTCTGTTTGTGTTTTTTATATCTGTATAAAGTGAAATTCTTCAACGACACACCGGAGGAAAAACTAGTATGCCTAATATTTTTCACACGTAAAAAAAGGACGGGACTTTGAACCAAAGTCTCCCTCTCTCATCTCTTAAGTTGGACCTTTTCCGTCCCGTTAAAAAGATATAAATAAAAATTTCCTGATAAATATAAACATTATTAGTTCGATGATAAATAGAGTGGACATACTCTTAAAAATCAGGTTGGTACTAGTATCAGATTTTAATGTCTAAGATATCCGTTTAAAAGGGGACCAAACCTGTAAATTTCTTTTTCGAAATTGAAAAAGACTACTCATATACAGTCAAGTAAGTGCGACAAATATGTTTTTATTGGTATCCTATCCACCGAATATTGGTTGTCTTTAAATAAAGAGTGGTAAGACCTCTAACCCTCAGTTTCTAGTAACGGGACCGTCTAAACCACAGACTCCTCCTAGACAAAGGAACAAATATCTATCGATTGAATAACATTGAAGTACATCGTCTTTTCCTGATCCCTCGAGAGAACAAGTAAATGAGTCAACCCAGGATGAGAAACTCTGGGGTACCTGACGTCGTGCGGTCCGAAGGGGTAGGAAGTGGTAGAGGGGTCTGACAGACAGAAAGTTTGAGTACGGGTAACTCAGTCACTACGGTAGGTTGGTAAAGTAAGAGACAGAAGGGAAAGAGGAGGACGGAAGTTAGAAAGGGTCGTAGTCCCAGAAAAGGTTACTCAGTCAAGAAGCGTAGTCCATCGGTTTTATAACCTTAAAGTCGTAGTCGGAGTCAGGAAAGTTACTTATAAGTCCTGACTAAAGGAACTCCTATTGACCAACCTAGAGGAACGTCAGGTTCCCTGAAAGTTCTCAGAAGAGGTTGTGGTGTCAAACTTTCGTAGTCAAGAAGTCGTGAGTCGGAATGAAGAAGTCTCTCTTTCGAGAGACCTCAGAAAGAGGTGTGGAGGATTATGGTAGTGTAACTCCCCAATCGTAAAGTGTATGCTTAAAACTCCCGGTGTGTTTTAAGTTGGACATGGTGGTACACTTTCTCCTTTTAGTATTTTTTATATTCAAGATGTATTGTAATAAATTCTTAATTTCTTGACTTTACAATTCTTTTTTCATTATTCGGTTCTTCAAAGACACAAACATTACCTGCGTATTTCTATCGACTCTTTCAAATATAAAGGAACGGAATTTTACTGGTCGGCAAACGATCAGTGTCAAGTATTGTCTTACGACTACTTACATTTCATCATCCACGAATATATGCACATTTGTACTAATCTCCCCCGACATTAAACAAGATAAGTCACCACACAAACTACAGTCAAAAGACGGTAACGTAGGAGGACATCTCTGTCATATAAACACAGTTGGATATAAATTACATTTGTAAAAGGTAAAAATTGAGATAAAGGAATTTTACCGTACGAAACATCTCATACTACCATGAAACTAGCAACATATTATCACTAATAACTAATGACGAATCCCTTGATTTATAATAGGTCCACACAGTCTTTATATTTAAGTACCACTCAGTCTCACTTTTGTAGAGATTCCAGTAATTGAAGTCAAAGAAGTGAAATAATATATAGTCTTCCTTTCCTCTGTGTTTCTCCTTATTATCCTACTAAAAGACATCCAGTGTCACAAAGATCTTAGAGGGAAACACTAAAAACAAGTAACGTGAAAGATGAAGCGGTATAATCGTTATGTCTTTATGGGGTATTTTGTTTTGCTTACAATTTCGTTTGAGACCATACTTCATTAACCGTCGACCGGTCAGACAAGAGAGGGACGACGACGATTCAGCGAAGTCAGCATAGGCTGAGACACGCTGGGGTATGTGCCGTCGGGTGGTCCGAGGCGGCAGGGACCCTAAGAGGTCCGTTCTTGTAACCTTAACCAACGGTAAAGGAAGAGGTTAAGAGAGGGATCACGGGAAATAAAGTAATTGACGTTATTATCTTGGGACGTAAACAAACACCAACTTGGATTATTGAAAAATAAACTATATTTTATACTAAAAGTAAAATAAAAATATCGATTTGTCTCAAATACTTGTGTTTATACTTGTACGATACCTTGTTTCGATCGGGTGATTTTTATTCTCTAAGAAATATTACATGAGTTTTGTAAAACGCATAGTCACAGTATTAAGGACGTCCACGTCTTTTTTGTTCACCGTGTTACACTGATTAGAATAAACAGTACGGTTTGATGAAAGACTGGAAGATATCCTTTTGGTCTCTATTGTAGAAACACGTATCATTTCCTCTACACTCGCTGACAGGAGTTCTCATCTTATTACTGACTAAGATTCTCCTCCCCCTATTAAAGATTCGTGTTTTAGTGTCCCTATTTCTGTTCTTCCTCCTCTGATTATATAAACTGACTTAGTTCTAAAACTTACAGACATAAATTTTTTTTTATGATGTCTACTTTACTATATCTCGTCCCCTTTATAAACCTTGTATGTCCTTTTCCAAACCAATTAAATAAAAGTTAAGACTACGTTTGTTATTTCACCCTCTTCCGTTACCGTGGGGTGAGGTCATGAGAACGGGTCTTTTAGGGTACCTACCTCCTCGGACCACTCGACGTCAGGTACCCCAGTGATCCTCAGCCTGTGTTGACTCGGTGAAGTGAAAGCGAAAAGTGAAAGTACGTAACCTCTTCCTTTACCGTTGGGTGAGGTCACAAGAACGGACCTCTTAGGTTCCCTGCTCCCTCGGACCATCCCCGACGTGTCTCAACCGGTACTGACTTCGCTGAATCGTCGTCGTCGTTTGTTATTTCATCTTTTGGACCGTATCTTTGGACTCCGTAAATCTTTATATCTATCTTTACCGGTCCTTTATATACTTTTCTTTTACAGGTGTCGATTATTTACACTTATCATTATCGTAAGGTTAAAAGAACTAATAAGATAACCTGATCAAAAATTTTATGTACTTTCATTCCCAACTACTCTTACACCTCTCTCATCGTGAAAATATCTTCACACTTAACCATATCTAAAGACCCTTACTTGAACCGAGACACATAAATATCAGAAGTGTAAAATTATCGGGAACTGATTCTTCGATATAAAGATTATAAGAAATTATATTTTTAGTCTTGTCTCAGGTTTTAAAAATTTTGTCCTATAATTATGTGGAGGGTTTTTTGTATGTCATTCATTTTAATTCCTTTGGTTTTACAAATTTTTATTTAATAAAGTATACCAATTTACGTCAGTGATATTCTTATAACTTGTCTTCAAATTGTCATACAGAATCCGCTTTTTGTAGTCCAACGTTCTAACATACGAAAACTTCAAATACATTGATCTAAGAGAAACCCTTCATCTTTACTTCCCTAATAATAAAGGAATAAAGATGTGATACCCTAAGAGACCATCGAATCGACCATTTCTTAGGTGGAAGTTACATCCTCTGGTACCAAACTAAGGACCCCTCTTTCCCTATCTGACGGGTGAGGTTATAAGGACCCGAAGGGAACACCAAGTAGACCATTTCTTAGACGGGTGTTACGTCCTGTGGACCCAAGCTAAGGAACCAACGCTTCTAGGGGACCTCTTCCCTTGTCGATAAATGAGGTCATAAGACCGGACCTCAGTGTTTCTCAACCTGCGTTGACTCACTGATAGTGAAAGCGAAAAGACGAGAAGACATAAAAATTACCGATACACATATAAAATATTACTTTTTATACAATGAATTATTTAATTTTATACGTTAATTGAAAAGATTTTCGATGACTTTAGATTCGTAAATTTTATTTGGTTCCCTTTCTCGACCTACACACATATCTAAAGAGAGAACTTTTTCATGTAAAATTACGAATGGTCGTCCACCGTCATTGCTTATTCGTCACAAAGCCTTTATTCCTTGATCGGAAACTTTGCAAGGTAGAAAAAGGATGTACACGTCCTAACATTAGTATCATGGTCCCACTATAATACTAAATGTAAGTACATGAATCTATTTTTACATAGAAATTTATATTTACTAGTTTTCCCAGATTGTTTTATGGGAACATCTTTAAAATCACGAAAAGTCTCCCTCTCGTCTTAAATGTACCAATATACAAGTGACAGTAAGGGTGCGTTGTGTCTTAGCTATTGAAAATACAATTTTTACACTTGGTTTCAGTATTAGAACAAACTTTTAGAGAGATACGGCATAAAGTCATAAGAAAATTTAGAGTTTAGTATCTTAAATCTTTGAACATTGTTAAACAGAAGATTGAGGTCCGAAAAGTCAAGTCAAGTCAACGAGTCATCACAGGCTGAGAAACGCTGGGGTACTTAGCGTCGTTCGGTCCGGAAGGACAGGTAGTGGTTGAGGGCCTCAAGTGAGTCTGAGTGCAGGTAGCTCAGTCACTACGGTAGGTCGGTAGAGTAGGAGACAGCAGGGGAAGAGGAAGGCGGGCGTTAGGGAGGGTCGTAGTCTCAGAAAAGGTTACTCAGTTGAGAAGCGTACTCCACCGGTTTCATGACCTCAAAGTCGAAGTCGTAGTAAGGAAGGTTTCTTTAAGGTCCCAACTAGAGGAAGTCCTACCTGACCAACCTAGAGGAACGTCAGGTTCCCTGAGAGTTCTCAGAAGAGGTTGTGGTGTCAAGTTTTCGTAGTTAAGAAGTCGCGAGTCGGAAGAAGTGTCAGGTTGAGAGTGTAAGTATGTACTGATGACCTTTTTGGTACCGGAAAATCCTTTATGATTTTGTGTGTATGTGTGGAATCACATCACAATGTTAATGAAATATGAAGTAAAGATTAAGTAAGTCACTAATACACGAATACCACTCTCGTAGACTTCCAAAGAACGAACCACCGAACCTCCGTCACTAGTGACCACATTAACTCTAACTAAAGGACATACCTCGTACAGAGAGTTAAAGGAAAACTCCTCGTCATACATAAATTGTTCTCGTTTAAGAACCATCAAAACAGAAAAGGTTAAGACTAAACGAACTGGACTAACTAGGTTCTCAGTTTATGTATGATTTAACCTAGTCGGGTACTATTTATACGAAACCATGAGTCTCGTTCAACCACAAAAGAAAACAATTTAATACTCAAATAATNTGCAGGTAGCTCAGTCACTACGGTAGGTCGGTAGAGTAGGAGACAGCAGGGGAAGAGGAAGGCGGGCGTTAGGGAGGGTCGTAGTCTCAAAAAAGGTTACTCAGTTGAGAAGTGTACTCCACCGGTCTCATGACCTCAAAGTCGAAGTCGTAGTAAGGGAGGTTTCTTTAAGGTCCCAACTAGAGGAAGTCCTACCTGACCAACCTAGAGGAACGTCAGGTTCCCTGAGAGTTCTCAGAAGAGGTTGTGGTGTCAAGTTTTCGTAGTTAAGAAGTCGCGAGTCGGAAGAAGTGTCAGGTTGAGAGTGTAGGTATGTACTGATGACCTTTTTGGTACCGGAAAATCCTTTATGATTTTGTGTGTATGTGTGGAATCACATCACAATGTTAATGAAATATGAAGTAAAGATTAAGTAAGTCACTAATACACGAATACCACTCTCGTAGACTTCCAAAGAACGAACCACCGAACCTCCGTCACTAGTGACCACATTAACTCTAACTAAAGGACATACCTCGTACAGAGAGTTAAAGGAAAACTCCTCGTCATACATAAATTGTTCTCGTTTAAGAACCATCAAAACAGAAAAGGTTAAGACTAAACGAACTGGACTAACTAGGTTCTCAGTTTATGTATGATTTAACCTAGTCGGGTACTATTTATACGAAACCATGAGTCTCGTTCAACCACAAAAGAAAACAATTTAATACTCAAATAATGTTTAGTTAAAGACTTAATTTAAGACACAAATTACCCGAGGGTGTCATATACTAAAAAGATACCGTATTCTTATTACTAATTATAAAGTATATAAAGTGTTAGATATAAAATAAAACATTCAAAAGAGAGTAAGGTATGAACACTTCTAAAAATATTGACATAAAAATTAATTTTTCGACTCTGACTCCCCTAATTACTTTGAGTCCCAGTGTCTTGAATAACGTTTCAACCTTTTTCTTTTGAAGTCGTTTGAGAGATAAGAGTTGGTACCTGAGAGTAGTCGAAGGATCGGGACAGACAAACGACAAGGAACCATAGTGATCGAACAGTCGACTGTCGAGAGAACGGATTTGGAGTGTATCGGTCCCCTGACAGGAACTTATGCTTCCGAGACAGACGGTGTGGGGACGAGGTCTGGGAGGCGTCGAAGAGTAAGAGTTTTTTCTTGGAGAGGAAGAGTCGTCCCACACGGTTCGTGACACACTACACTGAGACAGGGCCGAAAGAACGAGGAGAAGTGAACCGAGGGTATTGTGACAGTATTTCGTTGAGAGAAGACTTGGACACTGTGAACTTCAGAAGAGGAACCAGGAGAAGGAATGAAGAAAAGAGACTCCAGTGAGACGCCTCTGTCTAAGGCACTGAACGAAGACCAGAACAGATAGGTAAATGAGTCGAAATCAAAAGGAGTAACATTTCCAATGATGGACTGAGGTACGTTTTATGTAACAAAGTAACAAATAAAAGACAAAGAAAGTGATCTGATGTCAAGGGTGTTCCGTCCCGGAAACAAAACTAGTGATGACATAGAGTCACGGATCTCGTTATACATCCACCACCTGTGAGACTTAAAAATCAATGTATTAACTTACTTACTTTTTATTTTGGAACCGAAACTGAGAGTCAGGTGATACGGTACGAGTCTAGGGTTCCCTACTTTATTCTAAAACAAATGTCGGTCGTGGTCTGAAAAGTCACTCGTGGACTTGCCCACGGGGAACGATCGAGAAACGAGATCCCGCTCAGTCTCAGAAGGACAGAGAGACACAAAGTAAATATTCTCTTATCAGTAGAAAGGAAATAGAAGAACTAATTTGACATGCTTCTAGTTTTTTCTTTTAAAAATTACTCTAGAACGATAGACACTCTTTAGTTCGTCTCTTATTAAAAAACTCTTAAAATCTTAGTAATTAGACCGTGTTCGCGTCATCCAGTCATCGAGACCGTCATTTCCCTTTGGACCCCCCGTAAATGAAGGTTCAACACTCCCTCCACTCTTGTCCTAACTCTCGGGTTCTGAGACTTCTGCTTCCTTGAAGTACAGTCAGGGACGACACGGGGAACGACGGATTCACTGAAACCCGTCTAATAGGTCTAAGAGACCCGGAGTCAAAAGGAACACATTTTACTACATTGATTTCGACGGAACTCCAATAATATCCCTATAATGTACTCTGACTACGTACAGTTCGTGTCACGAAATAATAATAACGTTCACCCTACTGAACCTTACTTGAAACGTCACGGGTTTCTAGTGTAGGAGAGTAAATTTTGCTATATGACAAGTCTGGTGGTTCACGGGATGGTCACCCTTCTCGGGACTCCCAAGTACAGGAACGGGACGGAAGACAGTCAGACATATTAGGTTCTTCACAGTGGGTGTATCCCAATCACCTCTGTCTTTGATGTTAGGATCAGGTGTCGACGATGATGTCTAGTGCCGGTGTACCACAGTGACAACGTCTGCCGAGGAAATATCAGGATTTCGGAGAACAAATGAAACACGGAAAACGATTGGTCGAGGGTCCTTTTGGTCGCACGAAGCCGAGTCCCCACGGTCGAGAGTCAAGAATGTGTTTCCCGTGATACCAGAGGTCTAGGACTCCCTGAAGGTCACAGTTGGTGTCCGAAACGAGTTCTTACTCACTGGGGACTCCGGTATAGACTCGAACTGAGTGGTAGTACCCCTCAATAAAGGAGACACCATATCGGATGGAAGGGATATTCCTGGTCAAGACGTCTTGTTCCATAATTTATCAAAAACGACATACTGTGTCGTACACGTGTGTGTGTTAGTCAAGTCGAATCAGCACAGACTGAGACGCTGGGGTACTTAGTGTCATGTCAACGTGTTAATGACAATGGAAGAGAGTCCCGTCACATGTACGTAAATGTATTAATTATTCTGACGAGTTTACTGGAATGTTCTAGTAAACATTCAGGGAATGTTCTAGTTCCCTGAACGGACCGTCAGGTCACCAATTTTGAAGTGGAAGGTCACGTCCCCCCATCCAAGTTAGGCACTACTCCGTCGATTCTAGGGTGTACTGAGTGCCGGTTTTTTTGTTTGGTACTTTGTCTTCGTTATAACATTGTTTAAGTTATTTCTGAAATTTTTAACCAGGTGTATTTTTTAAGAAATTTTTTTAATCTAAGAAAACTATCATTTTGTTGTCTTTGTTGTTGTACGACTAGAATGGAAGGACAAGTCAAGTCAACGAGTGAGCACAGATTGAGAAACGCTGGGCTACCTGACGTCGTGAAGTCCGAAGGGACAAGCGGTTGAGAACCCTCAAACGAGTTTGAGTACAGGTATCTCAGACACTACGGTAGGTTGGTAGAGTAGGAGACAGTAGGAAGAGGAGGACGGAAGTTAGAAAGGGTCGTAGTCCTAGAAAAGTCTACTCAGTCAAGAAGCGTAGTCCACCGGTCTCATAACCTCAAAGTCGAAGTCGCAGTCAGGAAGGTTACTTATAGGTCCTGACTAAAGGAAATCCTAACTGACCAACCTAGAGGAACGTAAGGTTCCCTGAACGTTCTCAAAAGAGGTTGTGGTGTCAAGTTTTCGTAGTTAAGAAGTCACGAGTCGACAGAAATATCAGGTTGAGAGTGTAGGTATGTACTAATGACCTTTTTGGTATCGGAACTGATCTACCTGGAAACGACCGTTTCATTACAGAGACGAAAGATTAAACGACAGATCCAACCAGTATCGAAAAGAAGGTTCCTCATTCACAGAAAATTAAAGTACCGAAGTCAGTGGTAGACGTCACTAAAACCTCAGGTTTTGTTATTTCAGACTGTGACAAAGGTGACAAAGGGGTAGATAAACGGTACTTCACTACCCTGGCCTACGGTACTAGAAACAAAAGACTTACAACTCGAGATTCGGTTGAAAAAGTGAGAGGAGAAAGTGAAAGTAGTTCTCCGAAAAATCGAGGAGAAGTGAAAGACGGTATTCCCACCACAGTAGACGTATAGACTCCAATAACTATAAAGAGGGTCTTTAGAACTAAGGTCGAACACGAAGTAGGTCGGACTGTAAAGTGTACTACATGAGACATATATTCAATTTATTCGTTCCACTGTTATATGCATGAACTGTATGGGGAAAGGGCTAAACTTTGGTCAGACAACAAGGTACAGGTCAAGATTGACAACGAAGAACTGGACGTATGTCTAAAGAGTCCTCCGTCCAGTCCAACAGACAATAAGGGTAGAGAAATTCTTAAAAGGTCTCAAACAACACTAGGTGTGTCAGTTTCCGAAACTGACATTGTAAGGACATTTATAACAAGAATAAAACTGACAGTGTCACCATCACTTATAAGACACTGCCACTGAGTCGAATTTGTCCCCTTTTGTGATTCGAGGTAGTGGTCATCCCTGTCGACATCGGACCCAGAGGGTCTCAGTGACACAGTAATGTTTCGAAAATACCTCTCCTCACTTCCCCAATACTTGACTTGACGGGTCCGTTTTGGAGAAGAAGGGGCATGGAAACGTTTTAGATGAGAAATCGAGGACACGAAAGGTACAAAAGGGAAGGTCGTCCCGGTCCACCAATCTTCTCCAGACCCGACAATGGTGAAGACTCTTCGTGTTCCCCGTAATCTGTTTTGTTTTCTCCTGTCCCACCCTCCAGAAAGGTTGAATAGGGGTAGACTTGGAAGGTACCTCTCCCGTCGTCTCCGAGGGTATTCCTGGTCAGAAGAGTCCCACCCCTCGTTTCGGAGTCCATTAGAATTTCTCGTGTAAGTGGTACAAGACCGTAGAAGATCTTCGGTCCCGTCATTAACTGTCACTAAAGATATAAGTCTCAAGACGAAGACCCGTCTATACTAACTAGTAGTGGTTGATACACAAGTTTATACGGTGTGAAATAAAGTAAAAATATCTTTATGTAAAGACTTTGTTTACAGGATCACAGTAGTATATCGGGTTTCGAGACAGATGAAGGAGAAATAGAGGTTTAGTCTGATCGAGTAAATGTTTGAAAGAGTAACCCGAAAAGAAGAAGAAGACTCACCGTTTGAATCGGGTAATTAACCGTGCGTGAGTCGTAACGGTGGAACTCGTAGAAACGGAAAGGAGAAGAGGATTTGAAGTTTTAAACAGAGGTCCAACCGTAATATCGGTGTAAGGATCTTAACGGTCAGATATGGGAGAGAAAAGTGGTGTGTCAACAGATTTTATTAAGTGAACAATAGAGATCGGTACTACCCTTTTTAAGAACGAATAGTATGTGTGTACCAAAGGTCAAGACGTCCAGACACTTTGAAGACGATATTTATTTTAGAGAAGAATGACAAAAGGGTGATAATAAGACCGAAAATGGACGTCTTAATATGACAAGTAATGATTTTACATATTAGTGTAAATCTGGCTTACTAGATTAACGTATTTAAAAGGAGACTAGGTCTCAAGGACCGTGAGTCTGGTAAAGGATCGTTTGGATAATGTTGAGTGTCCGGTGAAGGTTTAAGACACGTAACCGAGGTCGAAGAAAAAAGTTTGGTACTTTTGGTTTGAACTCTGAAAAATGTCAAACTTTATTTAGTCTCTAACAAAAGAAGGAAAGTGGTTGGGAGTAAAGAGGTGTTTTTATTCCTACGGACCTGGTTTCAACTTTCCTTTTGAATCGTAGAAACATCTTTTTCGTGAGATGGCTACAATAAATTAGGAGTTTTATTGGTTGACACCTCTAAATGAAAAGTAATAAGGGGAGACGACTCTTTTAACTTTGAATCTCTTCATTGAATAGGTTCTAATTAGTCGAGTCGTCTGTCTAGGTTCAGGAAGACATGAATGGTGAAGGTTAATTATAGGACCGAGAGTCTTCTGTAATTTTTTATCACTTAAATAGGAAAGTCTGAGAAATTCCGAAACGAAGTGTTGGGACTTACCTGACAACAAAAATCATCTTATTATAAGTTACCGACTTTAAGTTTTAAATTTGGTCAAGAAATATAAGTCAAGTCAAGTCAGCGAATCAGAACAGACTGAGAAACACTGGGGTACTTGGTGTCGTACGGTCCGGAGGGTCAAATTTTCTTTTTTCTATTTGGAAATACCACTCTTTTCTCGTTTCGATTCACATAAACAATCAATGTTGATCCGACTGGAGTATCTGACAAAACACGTCTTAGTGTTACTAGTGGTGAAACGTATATTGTCCGTGCACCTCACACGACAAAATAATCTCTTAACGTATCGGTACCCGAAATAGATAATATGCACCAGTTGTTCCCATCAATTTTAGGATTACCTTCACCTAATAAACCCGTTGGTTGAGTTGGGACGTCCCAAGTCACTTGGACACGAGGAACAGACGCTACGTAAGGTCTCACAGGGTACTGTCCAAGTGACACGTGGTACGTGCCGGGATCTGTTTTTCTGTATGTGGGAGAGCGAGTAGACACCTACTATCTGAAACTTGTAATCTCGTGAAGAGGTCAATACCGTACTTAGGTGGGGAAGGTCAAGGTTGTGAGAGACACTTTCACTTTTCACTTTCAGTGAGTCAGTACAGGCTGAGAAACGTTGGGGTACCTGATATCAGGTACCTTAAGAGGTCCGGTCCTATGACCTCACCCATCGGAAAGGGAAGAGGTCCCCTAGAAGGGTTGGATCCCTAGCTTGGGTCCAGTGAGTGTAACGACCGCCTAAGAAATGGTTGACTCAATAGTCCCTTCGAGGTGAGAGACATGGAGGACCTTGTGACATGGAGGGGGGTTAGAAGACTCCGGGGAGATGGATAAAGTGCGATATTTTTCTAAGATACTCGTAAGTAAGATTCTTTCTTCAGTACTGACCCTCTCTCAAAACTAATGACCATCTTCTTAGAGTAACGGAGTCAGGTGACTAATGAACCTATTTTATAAATTTACAACCAGTCACCAAAAGTAGAAATAAATATCATGGGAAGTAATTTTAATTAAGATGGACAAAGAAACATGAAAACTTTTATACCGATTTTCTTTTAACAGATACGTCATGTACAACATATAGGTAATCTGTCACACCGAGATCACCTAAAGGTAATCAGTAAAATCCCTAATAACATACCTTACTGACTATTAGAAAAAAAAAAAAGTAAATTCTAACATAGTAATTTAGAAAAAAAGAGTTCGGTACTAAAAAATTATTGGAGTATTAATAGGTAGTAAACTTACCGGTTACTACAAATTGGTGTCGTAGGAGAAGACAGGGGTAAATCGGTAAATCCAGTAAAAGTTAAACGCTTCATTCCTGAAAAACTTTTACTTAAACAAAAATTGATTATGGTAAAAAGAAGAGACGGAGGTTACCTCACTTAAACCTTTTCTATTTAGATCTTTTTTAGTAATTTTTAATTTATTGAAGTAATATCCTTTGTCTGTGAAATTGCAATACTACCTAATGTAAAAGGAAAAAACTAAAGGACAAAACGTTTGAATATATAACTTAAAAGTAAGAAAAAATAAACTTACATTAATAAAATGTAAAAGAATATTCAATAACATTTTTCTCTTTAACACATTATAGATACGTTATAAGAAACCTCACTTATATAGTAAAAGGAAACGACAACCGAAATATCCGGTTTAAGACAAAACCTGGTAATGTATATTACATTAAAAAAAGGAGGTTGTAAATCTAATAAAGGTCAACAAGTGACTTGTTCAGAGTCATCCCGTAAATTCTTTTTCATGTTTTTCTTTCTGGTACATAGTGTAAGATAATTTACGGTACGAAGTCAAATCTTTAATATAACAACTTTTCAATATCTTACGAGAAGTGTTAATCTTATTAATTCTGGAACACAGAGGATCAAGAGAAAAAGTAAAACGACGCGACGGTCGTCTTGTTTATAAAGAATTATTTTAGTCAGATGGTTTCGGGTAGTAAGAGGATGAATGACTGGTTTATATTATAATGAAATTATTTTTGTACATAAATTAATCGTGAACTTACATTCGGTTAAAAAGGTAATAATTATTAAAAATAATAAACATGTACCAACACGATACTCACAAAAGTCGGTAAGTTTAGCGTCTCAACGATGGTCTTAAAAAGAACACGACAGCACCGAATAATATTTACAGTCGTCTCGTGATTTGTTAGAAAGCGACGTGGTGACCTAAGACCAGTGACCGAGACCGATTCAAACCCGACACCTTCACTTTACAATTCTTTCTTCGAACACCCCCTCCCTCATTAACACGATTTAAAAGTCGTCCCTTTCGGTACTCATTAACTGTACGTCTCGTTCCAATGCCCGCTCCTGTGGTAGTGAGTAAATATCAGTCGTAACGACGATCACCCAACGACAAGAACTCATACTCACGTCATATTACCTACTCATATTCCGGACATCAGGAAAGGAAAAGTCCAATCTACATTGTCCTATACCTACAGTCACTTTTACCTTTCCCTTTGTTTAGTTCTAGTCCTTCGGACTCAACTCGTCACATAACTCGCGGTCGTCTCTTCTTCCTACTCCTAAAATTGGGTAATACATTAAGGTAAGGAGGGTCCAGGAGTCGGGACAAGTCCACCCATAATTTATCGTCCATCGTTCCTCGCCACCGGTTTCGTAGCTGTACTCCTAAGACCTTTGTATCCAACAGTAAGATCCAGTCCTTTTATTCAATTGGAGACTCCTGAAATCTGAGGAGTCTTCAGTTGAGATTATACCCCCGACTCGGGTCCAGTCCCGTTCAGTTATAAAGAAGAGAAGATATTGAACTAACGGATCTCTTAGGGTCCCTACCCCCTCGGGTCATCCGACGGCAGATACCTCGGTGTATCTCAACCTGTACTGACTTCGCTGAATCGTCGTCGTCGTCGTTCTTTAGAAAGTCTCTTCCGTTGCCGTGGGGTGAGGTCATGAGAACGGACCTCTTAGGGTACCTGCCTCCTCGGTCCATCCGACACCAGGTACCCCAGTGATTTTCAGCCTGTGACTCGTTGAAGTGAAAGTGAAAAGTGAAAGCACGTAACCTCTTCCTTTACTGTCGGGTGAGGTCACAAGAACGGACCTCTTAGGGTCCCTGTCTCCTCGGACCACCCGACGGTAGACACCCCAGCGTGTCTCAGCCTGTGCTGACTGTGCTGAATCGTCGTCGTCGTCGTTCCTTGCCATCGGTTTCGTACCTGTACTCCTAAAACCTTTGTATCCAACAGTAAGACCCAGTCCTTTTATTCAATTGGAGACTCCTGAAATCTGAGGAACAGTTGAGATTATACCCCCGACTCGGGTCCAGTCCCGTTTAGTTATAAAGAAGAGAAGATATTGAACTATGAACCCTTACTGAAGGATTTTAAGTCATAAATTTGATATAAACCCCCGTCGATGCCCTATTTTCACAGGACTTGTTATTAATTATAGACACTTTTCATTGCACTAACGAGACAGATTTGTTTTGGTAGAGTCTAGTGGAAGATTCAATTTATAAGACAATAAAAACTGAAGTCTTCTAAACACACAAGACGATTACACTTTGATTTTTCTAAGTCAACTTACGAAAGTGAAGAAATTTTTTTTAGTCATTACTAAATTTCAATAAACACACGAAACATTTACCGTGTTTTTGTCTCGGTCACAACTAACTTTTCGACACTCCACTGTCATTCTAAGTTAGAATCCCTTTACACATTTAGGTGGATTTTAATACGTTTCGTTCCCAAGAATAACTGGTACTACACACAATTTATTACTAATTAATAGTAGTACTATTTAAATTAATTATAAAATTTTAGTAGTCCTCATTTTACATTCTTACCACGTTCACTAATAAGAATCATGATCCATTTAAAACGTACCCCTATTGAATCAGGTAACATAAAAGATTCAGTTACCAGGAACGAAAGTGTCATCAGATCCCCGGATGCCAATATAAGACAATACTGCCTACAGTTTCGGTATCCACTGTGATCATGACCCTAAATTACTCAAAATGAGACACGGTCCTACGTAAGTTTCACAAACTGTGTTACGTCAAATAACGAGTATGTTCGGATTATTTAGACATAATAATAAAAATGATAGTAAGAATAATTAATCTTTTGACTCCGTGCCTTATTGACATCGCAGATGAGTCCCAGTATAACGACCATCTGTCGTCTCGGGAATTGGACTATCACTGTTATTAAAGTTAAAACTTCCAGACGAGCGTGGTTCGTGACACGACCTTCGTAGGGTAACTACTAGAATATAGTCCAGACAAGACGACTACTCCATTGACTCGGAGTCTAACCGATTCATTGCCCACGTGGAAGTGGGTCGACGACGACGACGACGATTCAGCGAAGTCAGTACACGCTGAGACACGCTGGGGTATCTGCCGTCGGGTGGTCCGAGGGGGTAGGGACCCTAAGAGGTCCGTTCTTGTGACCTCACCCGACGGTAAAGGAAGAGGTTGCGCACTTTCACTTTTCACTTTCACTTCAGTGAGTAAGCACAGACTGAGAAGTCCTGGAGTACCTGACGTCGGATGGTCCGAGGCAGGTACCCTAAAAGGTCCGTTCCCATGATCAATCAGAGTATCAACTCTTGGAGACTAAGGTTTCTTGTACTACCCAAGTCACGAAATTTCCGGAGACAAGAAAAAGATTTAATTAACAATAACATCGTATCAACGAAATATTGCAACACAATCAAATGATATGTCGTTTCACTTAGTGGACATACATATGGATATAGAGGAGCAAAAACTAAAGGAAGGGTAAATCCAGTGTGTCTCGTGGCTCGTCTCAAGGGACTTGATATATCATCCAAGAGTAATCAATGGATAAAATATGTATCATAGTTATCGAATATATACAGTTAGGATTAAAGGGACAAGTAGAGTAGGGGGAAGAGGTTTCCGGAGAGAAGACACACACCAATATGTAGATACCTATAAGGAAAACGAATTCGTATCCCTTATTTCATGTCCATAACTTTAGACCTAGGGTCAGTGATGAGATCCAAATGTCTTAATATTTAACGTCTTCCAGACCTTTAAGTAGAACTTATTCGTACACGTGTCAGGACGTCTGTAAAGTGGGACGTATCGTCCCACTTTGAATAAACCCAGTTTCAAGTTTCCAATGAACGAGTCCTCTATAAGATACAAGTGGGATACAACACGAAAATATCATGGAAGATTTGTATACTTAGGAGAGAGGGTGTATTCGAGTGTGTGTAGATGTGTAGAGACAAGTTAATGAAACAAAATAAAAGAATACTCGTAAATAGTGAAACTAAAACAGGATAGACAAGAAATGGTCCTTTATTAAAGAATTCTCGTCTCTCGAACACCAAAGCAACTGGTGAGGTAACGATCTTTGAACCTGTCAGACCCTGTGTTTGAATTTGAACAATAATTTTACTACGTAAAACAAGAGGAGTAATTTTTATGGTTATAGTCGTTTAAAAATAACTGATTCAAAGGGAACACAGAATTCGCGTGTAAAAGACTTAAAGAAAGATTGTCATTTTAATCCTTCAAACAGGACAGTTGAGGGACTCCTTTTATTCAGTATGACTCCAACTCAATGAACGTATTCTTGTGTGAGGATCACCAAGTCTCGATGTTCGTTTGAGTGTCTCTAGTTTGGGTTATATCGAGAATGGACACTGACGTTTTACAGGACGTGCTAAACTAGATGAGGAACCAACCAAAAGAGTTGTCTATAAATACACTAAAGTAATGATTAAAATATCTGTTCTACATTTCAGTTGATTGTGAATAACTTGTGTGAGTGTCTACCATACTGTTTGTAGTAATTAGAGGGAAATGTTCCCCTTTTTCCCTTTAAGTTTATTCACTGTAACCATGACGACCGTTCACCAATTAGATATTATGTTTGGGTCCGGACATCTCAGGTCCAGAGGACAAGTAAGACAGAATATGATTTCTGTTTATCGTAGTAGTCGGTATCCAAACGAAAGGTAATAAAAGTTTACTATATAATTCTCTCTCTCAAGTCAAGTCAAGTCGACGAGTCAGCACAGACTGAGAAACACTGGGGTACCTGACGTCGTGTGGTCCGAAGGGACAGGTAGTGGTTGAGGGTGTCGAACTAATGTGAGTACAGGTAGTTCAGTCACTACGGTAGGTTGGTAGAGTAGGAGACAAAGGAAGAGGAGGACGGAAGTTAGAAAGGGTCGTAGTCCCATAAAAGGTTACTCAGTCAAGAAGTGTAGTCCACCGGTTTCATAACCTCAAAGTCGAAGTCATAATCACGAAGGTTACTCATAAATTCTGAATAAAGGAAATCTTAACTGACCAACCTAGAGGAACGACAGGTTCCCTGAGAGATCTAAGAAGAGGTCGTGGTGTCAAGTTATCGTAGTCAAGAAGTCACGAGTCGAAAGAAATACCAGATTCAGAGTGTAGGTATGTACTGATGACCTTTTGGTATCGAAACTGATCTACCAGGAAACGACCGTTTCATTACAGAGACGAAAAATTATACGGCAGATCCAATCAGTATCGAAAAAGAAGGTCCCTCGTTCGTAGAAAATTAAAGTACAGACGTCAGTGGTAGACGTCACTAAAACCTCGGGTTTCTTTATTTCAGACAGTGAAATAATTTCAAAGGTATAGATAAACGGTACTTCTCTACCGTGGCCTACGGTACTATGAAAAAACTTACAACTCAAAGTTCAGTTGAAAAAGTGAGAGGAGAAAGTAAGACTAGTTCTCCGAGAAATCAAGAAGAAGTTAAAGACGGTATTCCCACCACAGTAAACGTATACACTCAATAACTATAAAGAGGGTTGTTAGAACTAAGGTCGAACACGAAGTAGGTCGGACCGTAAAGAGTACCACATGAGACGTATATTCAATTTATTCCTCCCTCTGTTATATGTAGGAACTACATGAGGAAAGGGTTAATCCTTGGTCAGGTAACAAGATACGGACCAAGATTGACAGTGAAGAACCGTATGTCTAAAGAGTCCTCCGTCTATTCCACAATAAATTACTATTCCTTCTCAATAACGTACTATTTATAATACTGAGGATTTTTCACGAGAGAACCCCTACTACTAACTTATAATTAAGAACTACGTGTAAATCAGGTTAGAGATACGTACTCAATTAAAAAAAAAAACGTCTCTAGATTGAATGTGTTTCTCCATAGGACTCACTAAAAGAATATTAAAAGAAAAAGATTTTCACTCAAAAACAAACACAAAACATGGGGATTTACCGTTAACTGTTCAAAGACCTCGAGAGTAACTAAACGAAAACCTTATTTCTTATTAAAGTCCTCATTAAGTCTTCATAGTTTCGTTTAAACACGGGGAAATTTTCTTCAGTCTATCAATGATTTAATTATTTGTACGTAAAACCAAAGAGGGTATGATCTTTCTCTCCGACGTCAATTCAAAATTCCTCCTTTCGATAAAGAATATTACGAATCGAGTTGATAAAATTTTTCAATAGATAAGTCTTCCTAACTTAACGTCTTGTTGTTTTGTGTTTTTGTTATTTGTTTGGTGTCGTTAGATCTCTAAGGTTTGACTCGTTTATCTTCTTTACAAAGACATAAAGAGGTCCTTGACCCCCTTTTCATCTCTTTTTAGGTACAAGTCGATGTTATGGTTAACTATAAGGAGATTCCAACTGTTCTTAAAAATCTAACAGTTCATTTATAAGACTAAGATTTTTCCCTCTGTCCGGGTATTTTAATTTTTATACAATATAAGGAATCCGACAAAATCTTCACTATCTTGGTAAGTATCGAAGATTATGTTAGTTTCCTTTTGTACTTTAAATAACATAGTTAAATTGGTATTGTAAGGTCTTCTAGTAATGATGAGACGGTAGTCGTTGATATCTTTAACACTCTTCTATTTAAAGACACTGATGTAGTCTCAATCGTGTAGTCATTTAAAAAAAAAAGGTCTCTTCACACAATTATATTTGGGTTTACGATTTAAAGACCACCGATACATGACTTACAATTTCTAGAAAGTAATTAAGGTGTAACAATTTGGTGTATAAACTGGTAAATAGTCAACTCACTACAACCCGTTGAAGGAATAAGAGGTACTTATAACTGAAGGGGTAGACCTTTTGACTTCATTACCAGTATGGACACGAGTTCTATTGAATACGTAAGTGAGTAATCTGTCCAGAAATAACTCGGGAGTATGACAAGTACCCAAAGAATTCCGTTCTTATGACTTCACCAAACGGTAAGAGAATAGGTCACCCGGTCCAAAACAGTCTTGAGAGGTGGTACTGGGTAGTTAGAACCCACTGGGATGTACCGTACCGAGTATCAGAGTAACTCAATCTGTTCCGACACCAGGTACACTAGTCAAACTAATCAAAAGACACTACCACTAAAAGTAAGACAGACGGGAGACTACTATTCTTATTCTCCGAATACCTTCGAAGGACAACCCTCTCCGAGTGACACTCCCTTTGACCCAGAACAAGAGTACCCGTGGTACGAGTCATTTAGAAGTTAGGTTTAAAGACAACCGTCCTCCCCGACACAAGGGAGGGACAACAAAGTGGACTTTGTTTTGAGACCACCTCCATTATTTCTATGAAGGTTTTTGTTCTGACCCTCGACTGACACAGAGTCTATTACTTTAGGAATAACGTTCTAAGTCTAATTTAACTTCTTTCATCCCTTTTGGTGCTCTGGTCTCGAACCACTATAACATGTCCTCCGTCACTAATTCTGGTAGGAGCTCTTTTTCTTTTCGTTCTTCCGTTTTACTAACAGACTCCTCCGGAATGTTTATTGACTCTTTTCTTCTCTTCGATTTCCGTTTCCTCTTTTCCTTTCTATATGGGTAAACTTACATCTCAAGGTTTCTTATCGTTCCTCTCTATTCTTTCGGAAGGAGTCACTAGTCACGTTTCCTTATCTCCTTTTGTTATCTTACCCTTTCTGATCTCTAGAGAAGTTCTTTTAACCTCTATAGTTCCCTTGTAAAGTACGTTTCTACCCGAGTTATTTCCTGTCTTTACCATACCTGTATTGTCTTCGTCTTCTATAATTCTTCTACACCGTCCTTATGTGTCTTCTTGACATGTTTTTTTCTAGAAGTTCTGGGTCTGTTGGTGCTACCACACTAGTGAGTGGATCTCGGTCTGTAGCACCTTACACTTCAGGTCACTGGGAATCCTTCGTAGTGATACTTGTTTCGATCACCTCTACTGCCTTAAGGTCAACTCAATTAAGTTTAGGATTTTCTACTACGACACTTTCACGACGTGAGTCATACGGTCGTTTAAACCTTTCGAGTCGTTGTCCTTTCCTTTTCCAGTTAAAAGTAAGGTTAGGGTTTCTTCATTCTCAGTGAGTCAGTACAGACTGAGAAACACTGGGGTACCTGATATGTCAGGTACTTTAAGAGATCCGGTCTTATGACTTCACCTATCGGAAAGGGAAGAGGTCCTCTAGAAGGGTTGGGTCCCTAACTTGGGTCCAGAGGACGTAACGTCCCCACCAAAGAAATGGTCGACTCGGTGTTCCCTTCGGGTTAGAGTTTCTTTCCGTTATGGTGTCTTACAAGTTTGATGGTGAGTTAACGTGAGTAGAGGACCACCGAGTCTACCATTTCGTAGACAGATGTCACACTCTCTGAACCCAAGCTAGGGACCCAACCCTTCTAAGAGACTTCTTCCTTTATCGTTGGGTGAGGTCATGAGAACGGAACTTTTAGGGTACCTGCCTCCTCGAACCACGTCCGATGATAGGTACCCCAGTGTTTCTCAGCTCGTGCTGACTCGCTGAAGTGAAAGAAAAGAAAGTGAAAAGTGCGTGATCGTTTAATTACGAGTTTTAAGAGGTTCGGTCCGAAGTTGTCATGTACCTGACACTTGAAGGTCTACAAGTTCGACCAGGAAAGAGGACCCAGGACCACACACGTTCCAAAACAAACACGGGAGGTTCTCAGACAAAGGGGTTAGGACACATTCAAGACATTAGTTTAGGGTGACTGGAGATTTCAGTTTAAGGGACCCCCAAGAGTCAGGGAAACAGTCTAGGGGTCCATCCCTTTAGACAACACCCAGGATCTTGAAAGAATTATCACGTTCTTAAAGAACCCATATTATAAAGACGTCAAACAACCAGAAGACAAACCACGGAGATACCACTCCAATTACCGCTGGAGGAGGTTCTCCCGAATACGGTGTCCGACACACTAGGTCCATCGACGGGGGTCTCAGGGACGGGGACGCCGTCCGGTGACGACTGGACATAGAGACGTCTTCTGAGTTTGTGTCCAGACCGAGTCAGAGACACCCCAGAGTCCCAGAACCACACGTGTTCCAAAACGGACTCGGGAGGCTCGTAGAGACCGTCCATACCACAAACTAAGATTTACGTTAAAGTGGGGAGGATGACAGAACGACCCCGGAGAGGAAACGGGAACCTACACCCCATAGAAAAAAACCACCCTAGGTTTTAAGAGGACAGCCACAAGTCGTCGCTCAACATTAAAACCTCAAGAGCGTCCTCTACCGTTCACGTGCAGGAAGATGAGACGGCAGAATTCCATGAGTCATCACTTAATTGATTCAACGGATAGAACTTTATCAAATTGTTCCCTTCTGTCTATTATTCGATAATTATTTATTTAAATACATCACCATGCCCAAGACCTTTTTATGTGTCGTTTGATTCTGTCAATCAAACTGTGAAGAGTTTGTTTGTGTCAACATTCTCTTCACTTTCCTACTAATCCGTCGCCCCTATATATTCAATTGATTCCTTCGAAGAGAATATTGTCAACTCGTCTGTCGACTTTCTTTACGATGACTTTCTTAGTTTCTCCCCACCCTTTAACGTATACCTCACCAAACGTACTATGATCGACACCCTTCAAAGTCTGACAACGACGTACGAGTAAATTAAATTAGATTAATAATTATAAATAGAATACATATTTAAATAGAACACTATTTTTGTGAATTGTACCCTAGATGGGAGATTTTAAAAACTCATATGTTAGGTCATAACGATTGACATTTGTTCTGTAACATATCGTCTAGACATGTTACATTGAATAGAGTGTGTTGACTTTGAACTATGACTAACTTAGGGTAAAAGTCAGAAATCTTTTCACTAGGGGGACTCTTCTCCCCTCTGAACACAGAACAAGTAACGACGTACGGGACGTGAGTGTTACGGACCCACCTAAAACTCCTGTTGTCTCGACTCCGAAAAAGGTGTTTCAGAACAGAGTTGTTGTGACTCTGTCGTCTTCATCCCTCTCTTCCCAGTCTCCTACGTCCCCTTCTACGACTCTCCTGGTCCGGTGAGACTCCACCAGGGAGACGGGCGGAGGGGTCGTCTTACAGTCGTCTCTACGTCTGGGTCTTCAAAACCCCCGTACTCGAAGTGAGATCAAAGTCTTCTCTATACTACGAAGTCATTCAAAGGAAGTTTCGTCGACACATTGGATGGTTTTTGTTCGTGTCCAATCCGGAGTTCTGGTCCTCTATTCGGGTCTGAGGGTGTGACTGGACCGACTCCTGTTACCTCCCTTTACATATCATTTCCTAAATTTTCCGTATTCGAAATAAGGACAAGTTGAGTCCGTAGGGTATGACTGAACACATCTCGGTTCCGTATAGGGCATCTGGGGTTTCTTAGAAGGAAGGAAAATAGGTAAGTTAATGATAAATGACCGTTTACATACCCACGTCGGAGAACTGAACGTCTTATGTCTCACAAAACCCAGAAGTCAAGGAACAAGGTTTGAGACACGTATTCTGTACTCTAGAATTTCAAATACAACAAATTTTAACCATAGACAGTGTTCAGATACGACAAAATAAACCAGTACACGACACGATTCAGCGAAATAGGACAGACTGGGAAACACTGGTACTCGGGAAGTCCGAGGAGACAGGTACCCTAAGATGTACGTTCTTATGACCTCACCAAACGATACGGGAGGAGGTCTCTTAGAAGGACTGGGTCCCTAGTTTGGACGTAGAAAATACAGTGCACGTAACCGTCTGTCCAAGAAACAGTGGTCGCGGTGGATCCTTCAGGAATAAACAATCATATCTTATCATACTAACAGAGATTTATTGAACTCCTATTGATCATAGAACACATGGGTATCTGATAAACTGTTTTGACTTACTAAATATATCGTCAGAGAATTTCAGCCCCCGAAGGGAACACAAGAAAGGGGGTCCATTTCTTAGGTGAACGGTTGTCTACATCCAAAACAGGAACCTAACTCTTCTAGGGGATCTTTTCCTTTACTGTTGGGTGAGGTTGTACGAACGGACCTTTTAGGGTACCTGTCTCCTTGGACCACCCAATGTCAGATACCCCAATGTTTCTCAGTCTATCCTGACTCACTAATTTGGTGTTGTTGAGAATTCACTTAAACGAAGATTAATTATATTACATGTAAGGGGTGGTCCTAGAATCGATTACATTTTCTGAAAACATCTGATACGTAATCTTTGGAGTGGTGCGAAATGGTACATGACAAATTAACGTCTAGAACCTTTGTGAATAAGTTTCTACGGTCCGTAAATTGAGTTAAAGACCAAATCAAAACGATTTAACGTTTGTAGAAACTTTTTGACTATTTGTCCTTACTCGGAGGTTTACGGAGGTCTTTCCGTTTTACGAGTCCTTTTTTTTTTTTTTTTTTTTTTGTTGTTTGTTTGGAGATTAACGTCGTCGTGTAAAATACCAGTTATTTCATAAGTTATACGAGACGTCGTCCCCATAAAGCTGACTCTCAGTTTATTTTTATTGACACGTACACTATCGAGTTACTTTTCAAAGAAAAGAGTCGTTCTCTATTTTTTGGAGTCGAGAAAGGTCGGACCGTATAAACTACTTAATGAACATGTTTCTCTTACACATCTAAATCAGATCGATTTTGTTTTGTTTTGTTTATTTAAGGACCATCATCCGATGATTCTTTTCAATACATAAACTAAGACTAACTAAACCCTAACAAATTTACTTTCGAAAAGATTTTAACCTCAGGGGTACGACTGGGGTAACTAAAAAAGAAGGGTCCTCCCTTATCGTGAAGAAGGGAGGGAAAGAAAGAAAGAAGAGATAATGAGTAGGTAGGTAGGTAGATAAGTAGGTAGGGAGAAAGTAAAGGAGGTAGGTAAGAAGGGAGGAGGGAGGTAGATAAGTAGGTAGATAGGGCAGATAATTATAAAGGATTTATGTATGAACATGATGTAAGTTTCCGAATACGATCAGTTATAGGGAAGACAAAAATTTTTTTCTAAACGACCATCTTTTTTTTTTTTTTTTTGGGACTCTTTATACTCATTTCAAAACACCTTAGAGCCTCCTCCCTTGTTGATTGTCGGGACCCCTCGACCAGTTTCGGTGTGCCATTGAAAACTCTACCCAGAAGTCCCGTCTCCTTCTAATACGGCGTCTCTCACCAGAGTAAATGCATCGTAACGGTCGAAAAGGAACTTACGTAACGGTCGAAAAGGAACTTGCGCAGAATGGACCTCAAGTAAATGTAGAAGGTGTAACACTAATACGTGTATTAATAACTAACAAGGTAGACTACGATACGATTATTGGAAGGGGGGATTCCGAGGAATAGGAGTACCGAGATGACCAAAAAAAGGTAGGGATACAAGTTGGATTACTACCAAAGTACACTTAAATTTACCTAAACCCGTAGATCAATGTAATTACTTCAAACCTGTGTAATGGACCGTTTACGTTTACTAGGAAAAACCCTAAATTTTTTTAGTCAAGTAAATGAAAAGAATTTCGAAAAATACTACTTTTAAAGTGTACATTTGTGCTCTCTCCGATGTCACATTATTTGAGGTGCATGGGAAATGGGTCTAAGGTACTCATAGTTGTCAAACGTCGGAACAAAGTCGACAATAAACTACCCCCTTCGTGAAAAAATTTGTTTACTATCTGTATTACGAATAAAAGATGTTTAAGAGTGGACTCATAGAGGTTGACTTTTCTTGTAAAAATATATATTCGGAGTACATTAATAGTGTGAATCGTGTTGATTATGATAAATTTTTCAATTGTGAGTCTAGTATAAATGTATAAGTGTAAAGAAGTAAACATAGTTCTTGAAACATTTATGACACAAACAGTTAGATCGACTAAATGTTACCACACAATCAAAGTCTACATGTCGTTTCACTCAGTCAATACGTATAGGTACACAGGTGAGAAAGAGTCTGAGAAAAAGGTATATCCGGAATGTCCCACGATATATCGTTCAACAATGATCAATAGATAAAATACATGTCATCATCCATATACAGGTAGGTTGGGTCAGAAGGTTAAATACGGAGAGGAGGTAATAGGGGACCATTGGTATTCGAACAAAAGACGTAGAGACTGAGATGAAGACAAAACATGTATTTAGGAGTTACAACACAAACCGGGAACACAAAAAGTCCAGATAAAATTATGTTTTATGAACGAGGTACAGGGGAAAATAAGTCCGGAGCTCAAACTCTTAGAGTGGCACACAAAACCTACCATAGAACGTGGGACCCGAACCGACTCCCGAAGGAGTACCGCAGAGATGAGTGTATGGGAGACAAGTAAGACGGGGACATCTCGAACTAACAATTAGTCAAACGTTCAGGACCCATTGGTTGGTCCGTCGTCAAGGACCCTCCGTCTACTTTAAGTCACACAAGGGGTCTTGACGGTAAGTCCTTTAATAAGAGACACGAAACGAAACCCCATCTTCTACCCTGTGGAATGAGACACGTTTCCCCGTCGGAATTAATTACCATCTACGATCGTCAGAATAGTATGATTCTCCATCCACTGAGACAAATTGACTCAAATACAAGGATTCCCCTAGTATTCAAGTGTCGGTCTCGACTTAACAAACTCTGGGACCTCCTTTTTATCTCACGACTGTGGGGGTCATACGTAAGAGAGTAGAAGAGATGTCGAACATAAAAGTTATATTTAGTCACAATCCGTAAACCTCTTATATTAAACTTTCCTGTCATCTTATAATTGGAAGTGTTCCGTTGGTGTTCTGAGTCAGAATATGGAGTATCTATGTGTCCTAGTCTACTTTTTTTTTTTACATATATGTCCTACGAACCCCGACCACGTGTCCCTACTAGGTCTCCCTACCACACCCCACCCTCCACCCTCCTCCCAAGTACAAACCCTTGAGTACATGTGGGTACCACCTAAGCACAACTACATACCGTTTTGGTTGGGTTATAACATTTCATTTTATTTCATTTTTATTTTTAAATTTTTTTACATATATTTTATATATCAAATGAAGTATGAACCAGGGTCATTCACGACTTATTTACGGTCGTAAATAAAAATTTTATGTAAATATTAATCGGTGAAAAGAAACTCCTACGGTCACAAGGTGAATAAACTATCATTTTGGTAGAAATCCAAGTTATTGACGTGGGACTAAGGGTCGTGTCGGAGTCTACATCTCTAACCCTCCCTGGGTTTCACGACGAGAGTTGCGACTGGGACTGGTACTTCTAAAGGTCCGAGACTTTAGTAATCCTTCTAAGGGGAAGTGTAATCGTAGTATGGAGGAATAAAGACGAAGAAGGAAAGGTGTAAAGGAACTAACCTAACCTAACATGTCAGGATCTTATAATACGACGACACGACACGAGTTAGTACAGGCTGAGAAACGTTGGGATACCTACCATCGGGCGGTCCGAGGAGACATACTCGACAGTTTTAATGCACCTGAAGGTGGGATCCTCCACTGAAAACACAAATTAAGGTATATCATAAGTACTTAACCCACACGAACCCACTCAGAAATTTAAAGAAATTCACTTTTACTACCAGTATCAGAAAAGGAAATATTTTTTTTTTCAGAAATCTCATATACTTCACTAAACATACGAGATATATAGTACATTAGGAATTCGTTACATCAAAATTTATTAAAATACGTGTTAACAACTCCAAGAAATTACCTGGCCTTGGACCACCAGGTCTCAGCTGGCTATTCTTTCATTTCCTCTCTCTTTCTCCGACTATAAGGAACCAAATGTGTCTTTCGGTTATTTCGGGGACGTGTCCCGAACGAGACAAGTGCTTCCGGAGTCCGTGGGAGAGCTACCCCACTTCCGTGTCTCGTGGAAGAGCTCTCCCAGAATCTTCGGACCCGTCCTTTCACTTGAGTCTCTCGGAGACGTGAGGTCCCCTAGTCGGACTTTTTCTTTCCTTCTCTGTCTGTCTGTCTGTCTGTCTGTCTGTGTCCCTGGTCTCGAGACTACCTCGTTTCCACAAAATTAATTGCACCACACACATATTTATGAAAGAATGTTTCAACAATAAGAATTGTTTCTATTTCTAATTTTAAGGTCTGAATGTTTTGTATCCGTTAGGTATAATTTCTCTCTCTAAACATTTGTTAGTAAAAATGACTTTCAAAGTGTTCCTCCTTCTCCTATGAATGGTGACATATCTTTTTAATTACTTCCTTTACGGACTTAAGGAGTCAGGGGTCCTCTCCGAACGGAGAGGAGAATTAAGGACTCATAAGTCCTTAATTATTCCTCGTCTCTTAAGGACTGTCTAGGTTTTGTCGTGTGTCCTTCGAAGGACAATTTACGAAGGACTGTGTGTTATTTGTACGACGTACCTCTTAAATCTGTTGAACAACTTACAATAACTCATCCTTTACTTCAGACAAAGATTAAGACAAACAAATAATTTTTATAAAATCTATGAAGGAAAAGACCAAAATACCAAGGTATCTCATAGTTCCATCTTCCATCTCAAGACGGTTTCTTTGAACTGATCCATACTTTATATTACACTACCGTCCATATGAGTTTCTCCCGTTTTCTCTTGTCCTTTAAGTAGTTCCTGGGTCCCAAATCCTTCCTAAACACCAAGTTCGTCAGCACGGGACGATAAGAAAATGAGTTTTCAGGTATCCTGCTCTCCGGGTCCGGGAGGTACACTACCATCGTATCGTACACCCTCCAGTCACTACCCTCTATATCTATGTCTTCATTTGTCTTCAACTCACTACTTCCGGGGGGTAACCACTTATAACGTTACTACATAGGTTCCTACTTACCGCTATATCTCTTTAAACCCTCACCAGTTCATGAAAAAGAAGGATTAATAGTGACCGTACAGAGTTCCACCACAGATCACTCCTCTCCAATTATTTCCAGTCTCGTCACTCCACAACCGTGAACGGAGTAACCAGGAGGTAAACTTGGGGAATTTGTTGTCCTCTTGTTAGTGTCGACAGTTCCAGTTCCACTCGAAAATGACTTTTATCGAGTACTAGGTTAAAACTGTTTTATGAATAACTCCTATACCTAAAACCTCTTTAATAAACGACAGAACAAAACCATCCTTGTGGTCACTAAAGGGTAACGCCTTACTCGGGATTTCTTCACTTAGAACGAAAGACGAGACTATCCCTTCTTTTGTCCTTGTGGTCCTCGAACCTAGTATAGAAGGTAAATCAAAATTTTTGGAAAAATCTATCGTAGTCAAGACTCTCTGACATTCAGTAAACGGAGTGACTATAAAAATAACGTATTTCACTAAGTGTTAGTTCTCAATATTTAAATTAAAAGACTTATCCTTAAGATTCGACAATTCCTTAACTCAGTAAATAATTGAGAACTTAAAAAATCTTCGTCATAACTTGATACAAATAATGACTTGATTGACGTTAGTCAAAAGAACGGAAACTATGGTAAGTAGACTACGAGAATAGTTTAAGTCTCTCACGACATTTCTGGGTTCTCGACGTACACTCGTCGTCCTAAGAAACAACGATTGAAACACGAAAAATAAGCAGTGGTCACGATTTTGGCAAGATGGTACCAGTCCCAGTAGATAGATAAAAGAATAGGTTCAAGTCTACTGACTTTTACGTTGTCTACTAATAAACACTGTCGTGTTGAGATTTTTATTGAGTCAGGGGTCAATGAGGAGAAAACTTTATAGGGGCTATTAAGTGGAGAAATACACTATTTACTAAGTATGGACCCAGGTTTCAGTCAGAAGTCCTCTATTCGGGTGGGAATTCCATTTTTCTAAGAGTTTATCCCTTTCCTGACCTTCTGTTTGACTCGTACGTGAAAATACTTAAAGAAAGTATATAAGTCAACAGTATAAAGGACTTATGTATAGATCATGTTTTAACTGCAAATGCGACTCGGTAACGGTTGTTGTAATTTTTTATTTTTAAAGACAGGTGACGTGTCGAATAGTTTACGAACAAAGTATTAACAGAGCAAATTGGTACAGTTGTCTTACCACACTAACTATAATACTAACACAGAAAACTTCTACCAATTTATCTATAAGTCCCTCCGATTGACCTAACGGGTCACCTTTCCACGTTTTACCTTAACCATGGACAAGCGAGGTCGAGAACACACACGAGAAAGATAGTGTGGTCAGACGAAGGTCATAAATTCCTCTATCGAAAACACTCTACACCGCAATAAGAGAGAAATTTGGTGACATTTAGTGAATTAAAAGATCTTGAAGTTATCGTTTAATGATGTTTACTTCACCGAATTTTGTTGTCTTTAACTAATAGGAAGACAAAACGTCCGAACTTCAGGTTCTACTTCCACAACCGTCCCACTCCAAAGGAGACTTTTGAGATCCCCTCATTAAACTGAGAAGGTCGACGAGGACCACAAGGAACGAAGCACCGTCTTAGCGAGGTTAGAGACGGAGACAGAAGTGTACAGAAGGACGGAAACACAGGGACACAGGGAAAGGCAGAGAATCTTTCCGTGAAAGTAACTTAAAGCCCGGGCGAGATTCGATCATACTGGAGTGAAACCTGGAATGGAATTAATATAGACGTTTCTGATAAAGGTCTATACCAATACTAGAGTCCAAAGTCCCCATATCTTTTAAAAACTTTCCTTTGACAAGTTGGATAAAACAAAGAATAAAGATTAGATCATCCTTTTAATTTTATAACCAATTGTAATTACAATTTAATTGTTTGAACCAACTCCAGGACTATAAAGTCTACCAGTTAACTAACGGGTTTCTAATTTTAAACTCTGAAAAGTACTAACACACACGAAACTAAGAGACATAAAATGGTTTCTCATTATATACGATAAAGTGATCGAGGTTACCCTGTCACAAGACATGGGACACGAATGATCTCAACCAAGGGTATAAAACCTTGAACAGTCTTGAACGACACACACAGGGCGAGTCAGTATCTCTTTCTGTCGTCTATAACAGAAGTCAATAACTCTACGGATTTCTTGAATATTTTGTAACGAGACTAGTAGTCTAGTCTGGATACGTTACTTATAAAAGTCCAACTGTCTGACTTATCTCTCGCCAGTAGTCAAGGGGTCTTTCACTCGAACTAGTTGATCACTAAGAGTTTAGGAAGAATATCCTTAGGGGTTGAAGAAGGTGTGTTCTCTATTCATACGAGAGTAGTAAAAATAATACAATCATCACTGACCCCTTCTTATTTCACCCCAACCGTTACTGCAGAATTTAATTCCACAGTGAGTATAGTTATCTTGTCAACCAATTTTGGGTCCACTGTCATACTTTCGTTTTGTAAATTCATTCGTCGACTGAACAATTGGATTCACACTATCTTAACTTTGACTTGAAAATGTTTAAGTTAGTTTAAAATGGATTTAAGACAAAATGTAATATCTTTGTTTACACATAACGAAAAACCTTTAGTTTTTTTATACATTAGTCTTTCTTTTTTTTTTTTGTGTTTGGAAGTCAAAATAATAGGATTTCATTACTGACTGATATCCAAACAAAGAACGGAAGAAAATAAGACGTATGGGTAAATTGTATCAGGAACGTAGGTCGAAATAAAAATTTTATATTTTAAAGTCTATAAAATACAAAAAGTACTAGAAATATGCATAAAAACATCGACGTATTATAGAATGGTTCTCAACCTAAATGTATTCTCAAAGGGGTCACACCCGTATATTTAACAAAGTTTATTAAAACCATAACATTTATTGTGAGTCTACCCATTATAAAGTGACTCTTATAGAGGGTCTTTCTTCATATGACGAGAGATCTATATAAAAATAATAGACAAAGAATAAATATAACTAGACATAACTCTTTATCATAAAAAATATAAGGACTAGATATAACGTTTAAACAAAAGGTTTTATCGAACGATCAAATACAACGAGACATCTCGTAAGTCATCGGAGTAACTTGACTTATAGACGGTCGTAATTTTACGACGACGACGATTCAGTGAAGTCAGCACAGACTGAGACATACTGGGGTATCCTGCCGTCGGGTGGTCCGAGGGGGTAGGGACCCTAAGAGGTCCGTTCTTGTGACCTCACCCAACGGTAAAGGAAGAGGTTACGTACTTTGTCTTTTCACTTTCACTTCAACGAGTCAGCACAGACTGGGAGTCGCTGGGGTACCTGACACCGGGTGGTCCAAAGAGGTAGGTACCCTAAAAGGTCCGTCCTCATGACCTCACCCCACGGTAACGGAAGAGGGCAATTTTACGATTGTCGTAATTTTACAAACAAAGTCAGTGATGATTACACTTGTTTATTCTTTACGTTAGTATAAAATGGAAATTAATTGTAAGAAAATGAACGATCGTTTCTATTGTAAAATTAAAAAAAACGTACTATGAAAAACTTAACGACTAAAGGTAATACTCGAGCCAACATAGGGGGTGTTTAAGGACGTAACTTCAGAATGTAGTCTTACACAATATAAACCTCTATCCTGGAACTTTCTCTATAATTCCCCTTTACTCCAGTATATCCACCCGGAATTAAGTCATATCGACCACAGGACTACGTTTCCCTAGTCTTATTGTGTTTCTAGTTCGCTCTTGGTACGCTTCTGTGTCTTTCTTCCGTACACATTCTTTTCCTCTCTTTAGAGTCTTCTTTGGTTGGGACGATCGTGGAACTAGAGTCTGAAGACCGAAGATCTTGACACTCTGTTATTTAAAGACAAGGATTCGGTAGGTCAGACATCATAAAATAATACGGTGGAGATCGTTTTATTACAAAGAACAGTTAAATAAATAATTCCAGAACCTTGAAAAGAATCATTAAACGCGTCAGACGAAAATCCCATTTATAAAAAAAAAGGATAAACCAAAAAGTGTCACAGAATAAAAAATCGAATGTTGCACACATAAATTATAAAAGGGTGTTAATAAGTGTAAAAGGAAACACAAAAAGAAGGATCATGAAGTTTCGAATTTGTCAGACAGAGGGAATTCTTTAAACCGTGTGACAGGCAAGATAAAAAACAATCAAAAAGACACCGAACTACAACTGGACATATTAAGAGGTACAAACTCTTGGGTCTGAGTGTTTTCATCCACTTAAAGTTTAAATGTCTCGTTTCGAAAGACATTCTAAAGATACGGACACATTATAGGTGAGCAGAAATAAACTTTACTGGGTAAATTCTGTTGTCAATAAAAGTCACCGAAAATGAAGTAAAACTTTCGAACGTAACAGTTTACCTTGTTATTGGAGAAAAAACTTTAGAAGTTTAAATAATTCTAGTTGTCAATATCTCTGTTTCTAAGAGTTCCATCTGTTATCGACGGCGAGAGACTTGAGACAAGTTACAGAAACTTTAAGACGACTTTAGAAGAAAGTCCACTTCCCGTAATAACAGAATATTCTACTTTCTTTGTCAGGGAAGACAAAAGGTACAAAAAGTGAATACTAAGAATACGATTCTTTTTTTTTAATTTGATGATAAAATACCTAGTAAAATAGATTACAAAGACAAAAAAAGAACAATTTTAGAAATATCTCGAATAAATCTTTACAAATAAAGAAAATCAAAACATGAACCCGGGTAACTTTTCAAGTGGAGAATTTATGTAACAGTACAGAAACAACCACCATAAGTAAAGTTTTATATATGTTAACAGAACTAAACACTCTATTTTAACAGACTGGTAACATCCTAAAGAAGACTCGACTGGGTAGAAATATAGTTACGATTTATCATTTTCTACAGTAAATATAACGAAATTTATTCCTAAACCTACTGAGAGAGACTTCTTCATTTCACATATGAGGGAAATAAAAAAAAAAAAATTTAACTTCATACCAACTGAATGTCACAACACAATCAAAGTCCACATGTCGTTTCACTAAGTATATATAAAAGTATATATAAGAATATGCATACACAGATACATACCTACATAATAAAAAGTCTTAGAAAAGGTAACATCTAATAATACAATCTAAATAGTAGTTGAAATTACACGTATCAAGACATTTACAACCAAAATTCTCAGTCTTGGGGGGTTTGTTTTCAGTCTGGGATTGGAGTGTTACAAAACTCAAATATCATCACAAAGTAATTATCCGAGGAGGAGGGTGAGGTCATGAGAACGGACCTTTTAGGGTACCTGTCTCCTCGGACCACCCGACGCCAGGTCGCCCAGCGATACTCAGCCCGTGTTGACTCACTGAAGTGAAAGTGAAAAGTGAAAGGATGTGACCCCTTCCTTTACCGTAGGGTGAGGTTACAAGAATGGACCTCTTAGGGTCCCTACCTTCTCGGATCACCCGAAGACAGATACCCCAGCGTGTCTCAGGCTGTACTGACTTCGCTGAATCGTCGTCGTGGTCGTCGTCGACCAGACTTTTGTGGAACTCTCAACCTTGATCCAGACTTACGTGAGGAAACACAGAGGGAGTTACGAAAGTTACGAAAACTCATGACTAAAAATACATATGTCAAGTGAACCGTTTAAATGGCCATAACCACAGACGAGGATTAAGAATATACTCAATTTCTCAAGGTAGAATCCTAAAGGTCGAAGAGTCACAACCTGAACCCCTACTACTAAGTATAAATCTTTAGAGTGTTCTCTGACTCCTTCTACTCCATCTTATAGTTGAAGAATGGAATGTCTCTTTATTTTAACAGTATAGTGTCCAAAGGTAGTTGGACAGAGGAAATGAGTGTCATCTGTTAGGTGCATTCCTTGGTTTAGTATTAGTTCTTCTACCGAACTCTTTGTACCTTAGTGAGACTCACTTTAATTGACAAAAAGTACGAGTCGGTCTGAATTAACAAACCTTGTAGGTACACGTTGTCTTCTGACAGGGGCAGTCAAGGAAACAGAACAGTGGAAAGGACACGTCATGTACCAACTTGTTACTTTCATGTAACTTTGACAGTAAAAACTTGTTGAGACGTTTCGTTAGATGGAAAAGGAATTATGTAAAAGATAATCTGTGTTATTGTGGTAAAGTCATAACGTGAACTGAAAAAATAAATACCGTTTCTTCGAAACCACAAGAGACACCACGAAAATTTAATCCTCAACTAAAATGTAAGATTGTTGAGTCAAAACCTTCACGAAATAAGATTGGTGTTTAGACGTGGACAAAAACAAAGTAACATAAGTAATTTAACAGATAAATTTTAATTATGTTAATCTTATTGTTATGTTTATTATGTTATCCCTCTGTTAGACCTAACTCAGTCTAAAAGGTCTTAAAATATCGTTCGATCACCACTCTGAATTTTAGATTTCCTACGACCTAAGGTGACTCCGGGTGACGAAAGTTTATGGTGAATCTTAGTAGGCCAGATAGGGTCACTACTTCCTAAAGAGTCATATACTCTATCGTCCTGTACTGAATGTAAAGACCTCATGAGTCGTACAGGGATCCATCATTAAAGGATAACTATTATAAGTCAAAAATTAACAAAGGTAGTAACTCATAAGTTGTCTGGATGTAGGGAAAGGTCGAGTAGACAGAAAAGTGTACCATTGAATAAAGCACCTCTGTTTCTTATAACGGGTGGTACCGACCTCCGGATAACGATATCGACGGAAGGGTCACTCACGCTCGTGAAGGACACATTTTTTGTTCTATTATTTTAACCCCAACTCTTAAAATGTTCAGTCGTAACCCATTACTACGGTGAACACTAACTTCTCCTTTTCAATTTTAAAATGTATTGGAGGAAGAGGAAGACGGACACATTGAGTCGCACGGGGAACGTTTCAGATCTAGTACATCCAGTACATCAGAGTCTTTCACCCCTGAACGTTTTGATCTCTGACCTGTTCAAAAGTGGGAACAGAACGAGAAACGTTAGCGGGTCGGGGATGTTTGGACGAATTAGTACGGGCAGTTCCGGTCTGTAGGGGGAGGGATAAAACTGATGACAAGGGTGTGCACGTGCTTTTGGGAATCAAATTTGGTCGGATAATTGTCGATCACAACGGATGATGTCAGACAGATATTTCTGACATTAGGGAAACAAACCCCGAGTCTCGAACCTCACAATTGAGGGGACCCAGGCGACCGTATTATTTGGACTCAAGAGGTTGAAAGGCTCACACCACGAACAAAAGAACTCATGACGAAAGACGTTGTACTAGTCATATAGGAAAGTACAAGTATGGAAAATTAGATTGTATGACTACGAACACACACGTACGAGTCCACACAGATTGAGAAACACTGGGACACCTTACACGGATTGTCCGAGGAAACAGGTACCCTAAAGGGTCCCTTCTTATAACGTCACCCAACGGTAAAGGAAGAGATCCCCCGGAAGACTGGGACCCTAGTTTGAACACAGAAGACACAGAGGACGTAACGTCCGTCTAAGAAATGGACGACTCGGTAGTCCTTTTGGATATAACTACGGGTGTACCCGAATAAATAAAAGGATATAAGAGACACAGTGACTACGAGTCTAAAAGAGAGAAAGAAGGAAAAACACCATTGTCTCAAAAGTTAGTGACAAATTCATGAAGACTCATTTTATAAATAAAAGTCAAGTCAGTGAGTCAGTACAGGTTGAGACACTGGGGTACCTGGAGTCGTGTGGTCCGAAGGGACAGGTAGTGGTTGAGGGTCTCGGATGAGTTTGAGTTGCAGGTAGTGCAGTCACTACGGTAGGTTGGTAGAGTAGGAGACAGCAAGGGAAGAGGAGGGCAGAAGTCAGAAAGGGTTGTAGTCCCAGAAAAGGTTACTCAGCCAAGAAGTGTAGTCTAACGGTTTCACAACCTCAAAGTCGAAGTCGGAGTCAGGAAGGTTACTTACAAGTCCTGATTAAAGGAAATCCTAACTAACCAACCTATAAGAACTTCAAGTTTCCTGAGAACTCTCAGAAGAAGTTGTGGCGTCAAGTTTTCTTAGTTAAGAAGCCGTGAGTCGAAAGAAATATCAGGTTGAGATTTAGTTATGTACTCATGACGTTTTTGGTATCGAAACTGATCTACCTAGAAACAACCATTTCATTATAGAGACGAAAGATTATTCGACAGATCCAACAAGTATCGAAAAGAAGGTTCCTCATTCGCAGAAAATTAAAGTACCGACGTCAGTGATTGACGTCACTAAAACCTCAGGTTTTGTTATTTCAGACAGTGACAAAGGTAACAAAGGGTAGATAAACGGTACTTTACTACCCTGACCTACGGTACTAGAATCAAAAGACTTACAACTCAAAATTCGGTTGAAAAAGTGAGAGAAGAAAGTGAAAGGAGTCCTCCGAGAAATCAAGAAGAAGTAAAAGACGGTATTCCCACCATAATAAACGTATAGACTCCAATAACTATAAAAAGGGCTGTCAGAACTAAAGTCGAACACGAAGTAAGTCGGACCGTAAAGCGTACTACATGAGACGTACATTCAATTTATTCGTCCCACTGTTATATGTCGGAACTACATGAGGAAAGGGCTAAACCTTGGTCAGACATTTATAAATAAATCTCATTATATTTTGGGACTCGTATAAAAGAAAGAATGAAAAAAAAAAAAAAAAACTGATAAACGTTTGGACATTTTCACTTCGAACCCAAATTATCGTTTAAGGACAAATTTACATACACTCCTCTCGTCTACACAATATAAATAATTTGGTAGATAATATACAGTTTAAGAGGTGAGATAAGAAAGGTAAGTAATAAAATGAATTTGGTGTTCTATGTCCTATTCAAATTTAAATAACGGTAAATCGAAAGTTGACATCACAACCTCTTCTGAGAATCCTCAGGGAACCTGACGTTCCTCTAGGTTGGTCAGGTAGGATTTCCTCTAGTCAGGACCCACAAGTAACCTTCCTGACCACAACTTCGACTTTGAGGTTATGAAACCGGTGAACTACTCTTTCTTGACTGAGTAACCTTTTCTGGGACTACGACCCTTTCTAACTCCCGTCCTCCTCTTTCCCTGCTGTCTCCTACTCTACCAACCTACCGTAGTGGCTGAGCTACCTGTACTCAAACTCGTTCGAGACCCTCAACCACTACCTGTCCCTCCGGACCACACGACGTCAGGTACCCCAACGTTTCTCAGTCTGTGCTGACTTGTCGACTACAAAATACTTTTGCTATCGTGCCACTTCAATTTATTAAAGGGTTTCCACGTATTCACTGTCGTAGTACTAAACTTGTTCCTAGACTTATCTGGGTGTCACACACTATGTCTCATTTTATTCAGTCTTTTTGTTACTCTTTCAGTTAGTATATAATTACACACATACGCCTTAGATCTTTTTACCACGGTTACGTGGATAGACACCCCGTGCTTATCTCTACGTCCACATCCCCTGTCTATATACCGGTACCCCCACCCGACCACCCCCACACTTAACCATCTGATCCTAACTGTATATACGTGGTGGTGCACATTTTATCTATATCACTCTTCGACGACATATTGCGTCCCTCCAGTTGAACCACGAGACATTACTGGGTCTCCCCACTCTATTCCAAAACCCCTTCTTCCGGGTTCTTCCTCCTCTACATACATATGTATATCGACTAAACGAAGTAACATGTTGTCTTTGATTGTTTTGTAACATTTCGTTGATATGGGGTTAACTTTTTGTTGATATTTTTTAGGATACAAAAAATAGACAGTTGTTTACATGTATGTCATATTAATGTCGAGGTATTTTCGACCCAGGAAGACATTAATAAGTGATGATCTGGAAACCATGAACGGTCAAGGGTTGTATACACTAATATTAATTAAAAAACACGTTCCTTTTTTCCTTCTTTACCTATCTTTTATCTCACTTCCTTCTACCACCCCTTCCTTCTCTTTGTCTTCCAGACACTTTTATCAAAGCGAAGTCCATCGAGTTCGTAGTGATGATATCTTACATTCCTTAAATATTTGAACGAATCACACATTTACATTTATTGATAACCTTTTCGTAGTGAATACATACATATAGACACACGTATACGTATATACACATACACACACAAGTCAGTCAGTCAGTACAGGATGAGAAACTCTGTGCACCTCACATCGGGTGGTCCGGGGAGACAGGTACCTCGAAAAGTCCGTTCTTATTACGTCACCCAACGGTAAAAGGAGGAGGTCTCCTAGAAGGACTGAACCCCTAGTTTCGTCGTAGAGAACGCAGAGGACGTAATAATCCGTCTAAGAAATGGTCATCAACGAACTCTTTCGGGTATATATACGCACATACACACTTACGATGACGATTCAGTGAAGTCAGTACAGGCTGAGACACGCTGGAGTATCTACCGTCGGATGGTCCGAGGGGGCAGGGACCCTAAGAGGTCCGTTCTTGTGACCTCACCCAACGGTAAAGGAAGAGGTTACGTACTTTCACTTTTCACTCTCACTTCGACGAGTCAGCACGGTTGAGAATCGCTGGGGCACCTGACGTCGGATGGTCCGAGGAGGCAGGTACCCTAAAAGGTCCGTTCTCATGACTTGACCCCACGGTAAAGGAAGAGATTACGTACTTTCACTTTTCACTCTCACTTCGACGAGTGAGCACGGTTGAGAATCGCTGGGGTACCTGACGTCGGATGGTCCGAGGAAGCAAGTATCCTAAAAGGTCCGTTCTCACGACCTCACCCCACGGTCAAGGAAGATATTACATATAACCTACCGTAATACGTATATGTTGGAACTGATAAACTTTTAAACGAATGGACACCAATGAGTTCATATACATCACAGTAGGTATAAAAACTTTGTGAGGGACCGATTAGAGGATACACTTCTAATTTTGGTAAACGAAATTACTAACTCACTTATACTTTCGTTTAATTTAGTTTTTAGGGACAAAAGAACATCTATGGTAAAACCAAAACGATACTTAGACGATAACCTATGAAACCAAACTCGTAAAACAAATAAGTAAAAAAAGAGGAAATAGTTTTACGATCAATCTAAAATTGCTTTCTTTGACTTTTAACCGAAAATTCATTTCCTAAATGAAGTTTCTTCGTTAAGTTCTGTTTTTCCTTTTAAAAAAACCTGTGTTGACTTAAAACTGTTCCAGTTTTAAAACTGGAAACTGTTCCAAAAGTGTCCAGTATTACTATACTCATTACTTCTTTCGTTATCAAGAAAATTTTATATGTCTGAGTAAACTTTGTTAGGATTCGACAGTATATACAAAAACCGTTCGTGTAAAAAGGTATATTTAAAAGGACTATGAAAAAAAACTTTTTGTACAACGTTGATCAGACATTTATTAAAACAGATTCAATAAAACTCTTTTTATATCTACCCCGTTAGTTCTCGACGTTCGAACTTTTTAACAGAAAAACCGTTGTAACTAAATTAAAAGTTTGAAGCTTCAATCGAAAATCTCAAATATAAAATGGAATTTTCCGTTAACGTATTTTGAAAATAATACTATTTATAAGTTGTATGTAAAATCTCGTAAATTTTTAAAACACCTCAGTTCTCGTCCACTTTTCTTATGTAACATTCGGGTTCTCTTTTCATTATAATTCTTGTGGTAAACAACTCAGTCCGATTGTACCTAAGTTCGGGAACGAGACGGTGAATGATTCATCACAAGGAAAGAAACTGTTCAACGAATCGGAGAAAGTAAAGAATTAAGATAAGTCAGGGACCATCGAGTCGACCATTTCTTGGGTGGACGTTAAGTCCTCTGGTGTCAAGTTAAGGATCTAACCCTTTCAGGAGACCTCTTCCCTATCCGATGGGTGAGATCATAAGAACCCGAAGGGAACTTCGAGTCGACCATTTCTTGGGTGAACTTTACGTTCTCTGGACCCAAACTAAGGAACCAACCCTTCTAGGGGACCTCTTCCTTTACCGATGAGTGACGTCATAAGACCGGACCTCTTAAGGTACCCGACATATCAGGTATCCCAACGTTTCTCAGCCTATGCTGACTCTTGGAAGAACAAGTAAGTCAGGGATTTTATGATTCTCTTACATATGAAATGTACATAACCTAGAATTACTCTAACACTACTTTTCTAGTAATAGTTTCTCATTAGTAGTGTTTAACCACTATTTTAACTAGGATAATACTATTTGTGTTATACATTTGAAATCTCACTTCACTGTACTAAGAAATAGTACTTGTACTTCCAATCATATTAAAAGACATTGTCACCAAGTAGCAGAAGTCCGACATGTAATTATCAAGAACCTTCTAATACTTTTATCTGAAAACTTATAATACTCTTGAGAAAGGAGGCAAATATTTTATCCGAATTCGTAAATCGAAAAATACTATTCGTTCAATTAATAATAATAAATTATAAGACGACGTAACCCAGAAAGAACGAAACACATCTGAAAGGGAGTGACATACTCGCCCCTGATCAGAAGTAACACCACGTGTTCGAAGAGTAACACCAGTGAAGAGTATAACACCTCGTGTCACACCGTATGTCCGAGTTATCAACACCGTGTGCCCAAATCAACAAGATCCCGTAAACTTTAGGAGGGCCTAGTCCCTATCTCGGGTACAAGGGACGTAGCCGTCCATCTAAGAAAAGATGACACAGTGGTCTCTTCAGGTTCTTTCAATTTAAAACATTGAGAGACAGACATAACAATGGAAAGGAAGGGAAAGACTCGTTATACATGATCACGAGACACACAGATTTCATGGACCCAGTTATTAGAGCTGAGGGATTAACAAAGAATAAGTTTACACATCGGACACTAAAGTGACACTTAAATTAGTTTCGACTTAGTTCCAATAAACATGGTGAATTATTACAATGAGTTATTAAGGTTCTAGAGTTTTATAAATATAAGGAGTTTGGGAAACTAAGAAGGAAAGTATCAATCACCGACGACGACACCAAATCAACGAGTCAACACAGGTTGAAAAACGCTGGGGTACGTGACGTCGGACGGTTCGAGAAGACAGGTACCCTAAAGGGTTCGTTCTTATAATCTCACCCAACGGTAAAGGAAGAGGTTCCCTAGAAGGACTGGGTCCCTAACTTGGACTCAGAGAACGTAATCGTCCGTCTAAGAAATGGTGACTCGGTGGATCCTTCGGGTATAAATCACCGTCTAGTAGTGTATACAGACGTATAGGTCTCGACAACTGATGTGTTATGACAGGGTAAAGTTGTCGGATACACTATGTACGACGATGTTTAACTCCTCTTTCTCTCCTCCTGTTCCTTAGTGGTCTGGTTTCTCGACTGGAACTATCAACCTTTTCGTAGTACGGTACACTGGGGTACCTGACATCGGACGATCCGAGGAGACAGGCACCTTAACAGGTCCGTTCTTATGACCTCACCCAATGGTATAGGAAGAGGTCCCCTAGAAGGACTGGGTCCCAAGTTTTGACCCAGTGGACGTAACACCCGTCTAAGGAATGGCAGACTCGGTGATCCTTCCATCCCTCCCCCGTATTAGTTATTTCTAATACTCATTCCTAAGAATAAGTATTGAATAAGTTAGGAATTATTCCTAAGGTAATACTTATACGAGATCTCCAGAAGAAATAATGTGGTACGTATATGACACAGTCATGACTTAATATGTGAAGTTTTAGACAATACTCCCCTCTCGAGTACGATTCACAAGAATAGTGTTATTTTAAATAATTTTTTAGTTCAATATTGTTTCTTTATTATCTCGTAAAAAATTAACCTATGTCATCGATGCTTTTACTTTTAAAAAATTTTACCCATCTCCACCTCCCTTTTTTTACTCTCTCTTGTGTCAGTTTCGAATGTAATTAAACTGGTCTCGACGGTACTTTTCGTCCTGTGCTTACTCCTATTTTACGTAAGAATTAACAATTTGTAGTTACAACGTGTTTAGATCCCGTTACGACAATTAAGGTAAGTCACTACGAAAAGTCGGTAATTCTCTAAAACAAACTTCCTGAGAGAAATCTTCTGACTCTCAACAAAACAAAAACATTTAATAATTTAGACATCAAAAGGTAAATAAAGATTACACATCGATATATATCTTAAGATGAGATTAGGGAACGGATTAATGGACCTCACCTAACAGTTCATCAAGGTAAAGTAAATCTTTCGAAGCTAAGGAAACGGAGAGTACAAAGTAGATTTCACTAGGAGAATTATCATATTCCAAACGAAAATTTTAAGACATTTGTCCAATACCTTCCTCTTTATTTTTCTGTCTAAATTCTTCGTATAAAAGAAAGAGAGGAAAAAAAATTTACAAAGAAATTCACGTAAAATAATTGTATGTACACGGAAGATTGTAATTTCCTATAAAAAGGAAATAAAAGAGAATGAAAAATGAACATAAATGGATTTTTTTGGTATACTCCTTGAAATAAATATAGTGAACATAATGAATTAGTTTCGTTGTCTTTACTCTGGGACTCGACTTTCCGTTGTTACTGGTTTTACTTGTAGTTTTATTTTGGACACAAAATTTCCTTCTTCTTGGGAACAGAACCGTAACTCTATAGACTCATATAAGAGTACAACCAAAGATACCAGAATTAAGTCACAACCGATACACCGAAATTAATTTAGTACAATGAAGAGACCAGTGAGGACCAGTGAAGTTCTAAGATTTTAACTGAAATTTAACAAAGGGGAAAAGTAACTCACCGGTGAAGTTCTTTATAAAATCCCTTGGTTTTTTACATTTCTGACCAACTCTCCATTCTAGTTATATACCTTTGTCCCGAATATTTTTATTTAACTTTTTATAATCGTCTATTTACTACATGTAAAATCACGTACAATTCTATTGGAATAATATATTCCACTGTGAGTCCTACCCATTCACCGTCAGGGAGACTCATTCTTCCGGAACCCTAAGATAAGTCTGAGTTAGTTAGTCAACGTCCAATGGTTTATAGACACCCGGAACTAAAAGTAGGGAGCGTACTCCTCTAATCTCATTTACTAGTTTGAACAAAAAGACGAAAACCGTCTTCAGGTTCTATGTTAGAATTAATTTAGTCGTAGTTCTTTTGTTTTCCCTTTCAAGACGGGATCACCTTGTACAAATCCTTTAGTTTCTAATTGAGGAACCTACATAAAGAAAGTCAAAAAATTACTCGTGACACAGTTCAGGACCCTTAAGTCTTTATCTCGGGTCTTTCGTTCCAGGTCTATCTCTTTATATGTCTTGGGTCCCTGACTTGGGTTCATAGAACGGAACGTCCGTCTAAGAAATGGTAGACTCGATGGTCCCTTCGGGTTCTTATGACCTCACCCATCGGATAGGGAAAAGGTCTCCTAGAAGGACTGCGTCCTTAGTTTGACTCCAGAGAACGTAACTTCCGCTTAAGAAATGGTCGACTCGATGGTCTCTTCGGGTTATTGATAAAAATCAAAAAGAAAAAAAAACCGATGTGGTCCAGAATCAAACACCGTGTGTTCTAGCAATCGACGTCGTATACCCTAGATCAAGAGACTGGTCCCTAACTTGGGACCGAGGGACATAACCTTCGAACCTTAGAATCAGTTACCTGGTGTTCTCTTCAGACCTATATAAAGAACGTCCGAAAAATACTCGTGATATACAGTTCAGTCTCCCTAAGTCTTTATCTAGGGTCTTTCGTTCCAGGTCTATCTCTTTATACGTCTTAACTGACATCACAGTGTTCTAGTAACGACGACGACGATTCGGTGAAGTCAGCACAGACTGAGACACGCTGTGGTATCTGCCGTTGAGTGGTCCGAGGGGACAGAGACCTTAAGAGGTCCGTTCTTGTGACCTCACCCAACGGTAAAGGAAGAGGTTACGTACTTGCACTTTTCACTTTCACTTCAGTGAGTCAGCACAGGCTGAGAATCCCTGGGGTACCTGACGTCGGGTGGTCCGAGGAGACGGGTATCCTAAAAGGTCCGTTCTCATGACCTCACCCCACGGTAATGATGGTATCTTTACATTCGTTTCACGGAAACTTTGTATGTCTTTTCTCTTCCATGGGTAAATCGAACTCCAAAGTGTATTATTCATGAACTACATACTCGTACTCAAATAGTTCTCCTTCTAAACTCTACTCTCGTACTTCGGTTCCAAACGTACAAGACTCCGCTCCTTCGAACAAACCCTTTGCATAATAAAGACACACTAACCTTGTAGTTATAATCCTATTTTTAGTACTCCCGGGAAACTTACATGGTAAAATATCATAAATCTGGATGGAACATGTTTTACTCCTATAAAACTTCTACAAATTTATCTTTTCACAAACCCGTGGGTCGAGATCACATATATCTTCACCAACTTCCTACAACTCTGAACCTCGTCTTGAATTACCGACAACGTCAGTAAGTCCACCCCCCAATTGTCTTATCCCTACACTTGACTCTGTTTTCAACACTTTCCTGGTAAAGTTTCCAAGATATCATAAACCGTCAACATACTTAGTCCTACCAAACCCAAAACGACCTTATTACAAAGTTTATAATCCCGAATTTTGTTGTTTTCACATAAAGGGTGACTTATATGTATTGGTTAGGCTCATCCTAAAATCTCCCTCCATAAGTCTTTAAGAAACGAGTGGTATCAGTAAGTCCCTGAAGTCAATTGACCAAGGTGTCAGTGGTGTAGTCCAAATTTACTTGTCCCGTGTGACACACATTTTCGACATTGGATCTCTACTGGGTGAAGTGAAGACCTATGTCACGTAGGACAATCGGTAAGTTGAGTAAACACGACACGATTCAGCGAAGTCAGTACAGGCTGAGAAACGTTGGGATAACTGATATCGGGCGGTCCGAAGAGAGAGGTACACCGAAAGGACCATTCTTAGTACATCACCCAACGGTAAAGGAAGAGGTCCCCTAGAACGGGTAAGTCTCTAGTTCGGCCACAGAGAATGAAGAGGTCCTGACCGTTCGTCCAAGAAATGGTGATCGGGGTGGACCCTTCAGGGTAACAGTACTACTTGAAGTTCCCTCATAGTTTCACGTTAGGATATCCCGAGACTTTTACTCTTGGTCTTAATCTCCTTGTTAAGATTATTGATTAAGATTATCGTTTATTAACCTAAACCTCCTTTGTCTTACTCTCTTCAATCCTGTTGAATCTATAAAAATCGAACCTGAAAATAAAGACGTCCGACCAGAAATGAGACACACACTGTTTAAAATGAAGAGACATAAGGGAGAAAAAGGTCCTTCGAGAGGAAATGGTACTGATTTATCCCCGGTCCTAAAGGGACCACCGTGTCTATCATTCCTTAAGTGACGTTACTAGGGGTTCAACCCTTCTAAGGGACGTCCTCCCGTATCTTTGTGTGAGGTCATAAGAACGGACCTCTTAGAGGTACCTGTCTCCTCGGACTACCCGACTTCAGGTGCCCCAGGGTTGCTCAACCTGTACTGACTCGTTGATTCGTGTAGTGTCTATCCCCTCGGTTCCAATCTACAGAAGTAACCATACGACTGTACACAAATTATTAACCGATACAAAAACCGTCCCCCTACAAACCACCATATAAACAACTTAAGGGACCATATCTATGAGGGTGGTACCGTTTGGAGTTCAATAGTTACACTACGACTGTGTATTTCAACCATTCTTTACGGGTCGTCCTACGGTAATATACTGAAAAGGTGGTATACACACGTTGTCTTTATTTATTTGAGTTCACGTATCTATTAACAACGACAACAAGTCAATGAGTCAGGACAAGCTCAGAAACGCTGGGGTACCTGTCGTCGTACGGTCCGAAGGGACAGGAAGTAGTAGAGGACCTCGAACGAGTTTGAGTACAGGTAACTCAGTCACTACAGTAGGTTGATAAGGTAGGAGACAACGGGGGAAGAGGAGGACGAAAGCCAGAAAAGGCTACTCAGGCGAGGAGTTTAGTCCACCGGTTTCATTACCTCAAAGTCGAAGTCGTAGTCAGGAAGGTTACTTATAAGTCCCAACTAAAAGAAATCCTAACGGAACAAACTAGAGGAACGACAGGTTCCCTGAGAGTTCTCAGAAGAGGTCATGGTGTCAAACTTTCGTAGTTAAGAAACCGTGAGTCGGAACAAATACCAGGTTGAGACTGTAGATATGTACTGATACCTTGTTTGTATCGAAACTCATATGTCTATAAACAACTTTTCATTACAGAGACGAAAATTTATACGACAGATACCAGTATCGAAAATAAGATTTCCTCGTTTACAAAAAATTAAAGTACCGACGTCAATGGTAGACGTCACTAAAACCTCGGGTTCTTTTATTTCGAACAGTGACAAAGGTAACAAAGGGGTAGGTAAACGGTACTTCACTACCCTGGTCTACGGTACTAGAAACAAAAAACTTACAACTCAAAATTCGGTCGAAAAAGTGAGAAGAGAAAGTCAAAGTAGTTCTCTGAGAAATTAAGGAGAACGAAAGACGGTATTCTCACTACAGTAGACGTATAGACTCCAATAGTTATAAAGAGGAGTGTCAGAACTAAGTTCGAAAAGAAAGTAGGTCGACTCGTAAAGTGTACTATATGAGACGAACATTCAATTTATTCGGTCCACTGTTATATGTCGGAACTGTATGGGGAAAGGGTCAAATCTTGGTCAGGTGACAAGGAACAGACCAAGATTAACAACGAAGAACTAGACGTATGTCCATAGTGCCCTCCGTCCAATCCACCAGACCTTAAGGGCAGAGCTTCTTAAAAGGTGTCAAACAACACTAGATGTATCAGTTTCCGAAATCGCATCAACCACTTCGTCTTCATCTAAAAAAAAAGACCTTAAGAGATCGAAAAAGATACTATATTACCTACAACCGCTAAACTAGAGACCAAGGAAACGGAAAATTTAGGTAGAACATGTAGACCTTCAAGGGTCAAGTGTAAGACAACTTCTGATAAAACTTCCTAAAGCTCGTAATGAAACGATCGTACACTTTACTCAGATTAACACACCATCAAATTCGAGAAACCGTAACGGGAAGAAACCCTAACCTCACTTTTGACTGGAAAAGGTCAAGACACCGGTAACGACTCAAAAGGTTTAAACGACCGTATAACTCACATTATCAAATTGTCGTAGTAGAAAGTCCAAAATTTTATCGACTTGACCTTAAGGTAGTGAAGATGATCGAAACAGGCGTCACTACGAAGGATTCCGGGTGAACTGAAGTGTAAGGTCCTACAGACCGAGATCCACTCACTAGTGTGGTAGTACCAATAGGCCCAGTAATTCTAGAAAAAACCTATCAAGAAGACACATAACAACGGTGGAGAAGAATTATAGAAAAGAAGACAATCCAGGTATAGTAAAGACAGGAAATAACGCGAGTAGAAACATACTTTATAAGAGAACCATAGAGATCAAAAGAACTTCACTAGCGATCAGAAAGGGTCAGACAACAAAAGGAGATAAAGAAACGAAAGTGAATTTTTCAGAAAGAATAGAGGGGAGTTATAAGAGACCTTGAGACGTAAGTCTACGTCGATAACAACAAATCAACGATACAGGACAGTCTGAGAAGTACCGGGGTACCTGGAGTCGCACGGACTCCGAAGGGACAGGAAGTGATAGAGGGTCTCAAACGAGTTTGAGTACACTTTAACTCAGTCACTACGATAGGTTGGCAGAGTAAGAGAAAGTGAAAGTCACTATATAACGATACTTATTACTTTATTTGTCCTTCAATATCTCAAAGCTCATAAATAATGGAGACGAAATTGAGATTAACATTGAAACGGATTTAATCAAAAATTATTACCAACATAAGTCACTGACCTAAAGTTTTTAAGACTTTTGAAACATCAACCGACAACGTTCACGAGCGTCGGACCGATGTCGTGTAAGGACATCGAAAAAGAAGACGTGAGTGTACTACAAGGAATGAACAAGATAATAACGAAAATAGTCGAAATAAAATTAATAAGTAAATGGGAAGACAGAAGATGTGACCTGTCACTAGAGGAGTTCCGTTTCACAGAACAGGGTGACACCTTCCGAAATCACGAACTGTACCATGAACCTTGTGTCTTATTTCAGCTATTTATGATCAACTCTATTACTTATGTGCTTTTGTACAAAAAGTACTTCATTCGTTTAGTCACCAACGAAAAAAAAGGTGACTGGGGATAAACGTCCCCGGTTCAGTAAAGTAAAATAATTCTTCCTCGGTGAGGTGTGTAACGAGAATGAAATTCGTAAGGGACGGACGTTTAGGAGTTGACAACTTTGCTTTATAGAAGCTCGGACCTAAACGAGGAACCCACTCACAGTCAAAGAAAACTTTTATAGAGTTCCACTTACATACAGGTTCTGACATCGAAATCTTTTAAGACAACAAGAAAAACCTCAAAATAATAATTAAAAGGATACATTTATTAGATATATATTAGTAAAGTTAAAATAAAACCAGAGGGTTTCCTCTACAATAAGTTTTGTCATCAAGACATAATACGAGATAAGTATAGGAAAATTGGACCGTGTAATAACCAGTATAGTCTCACTGATTTTGATAAATTCTAAACTGACAAAGATACGGTCCATTTTATTTAGATTATAATGAAAGACTTCGGGAAATAAACAGAAGATATCAAAGGTACATTACTCAATCAATATCGAAATAATATCCTTACGGTAACGTAAGATGTTTTAGAGTAACGAAACACTAAAACAAACATGGAACTAAGTGAGTCATAGAACAGTGACTGAATTTCAGTAGAAGGGTCATATGTAAGTCGACTTGATCGGGACGTTCACGTCGTCTGGTGAAGTCGATTCTCGTTCTCACGTGTCGTACTGTTTAACGTCTATGAACGATATCGACCTAATAATCTGAGGAATAGATTTAACAAATGTACAGTTCAAAGAGACTATCGGGTCTTATTAAACCTATTTACTTGGAGGGTCGGTCATTAACGTAAAGGGATTGTCATAAAATCGCTTACATGTATTTTCCATTATTAACGAAGGTGGTCGAGAGACAGGACGTCGTACAGTGTCGGGGCCCAAGACTATCACAGACTGTGAATAACAAATTCAGTATATAAAGATTTTCGTCTCCGGAAACGTTCCAGAAGAGGGTTTACGATGACAGAGCTCGACGTTCCTCAGTTTTTGGTCTAATACAGACATTGAAAGGTACCTACAGTATGTGTAAATACCCTTTCAGGTCTACAAACCGGAGTCCTTACTAGTTTACCTGTCATACTTTATATTAGAGATCTGGGACGCCCCACCCCTCCCCTCCCACGAAAGTTGGAGCGAAAAGGAGAGTTCTGTACCGGTGTGGACGGCTCTCCGACAGGACGGGAAAGGGCCTACTCTCAGACAAGAGAACTCACAAACGACTTTAGGTACCCATAAGTACTCGTCCACAACAGACTCCGTCTGTCCCTGTCCTTCCCTTCTGTCATACGACATCAAGAAATAGTTTTCTTATTTTTCTTTTTAGTAACAGAATGTCCAAACATTTTTACATATTTTTAACTGGAATAATAAGGGGTAGTCGTCCGTAACCAAAGTCTAAGGACGGTACATTTTAAGTCGGTGTAATATTCAATATTGGGCATCAACACAGAGGTTTCTACGGGGTTGTCTTACGAAGGTACACGGTCACATACATATACACACCGTCCCTAACCCTACCCCCACCTCCCTCACAAATATAATTATCCAAACACTTTAAGACATATAGTAAATTGGGAAAATTTTTCAGCCATTGTGTATAATTATATGAAATCTCAGAGACTCTTTAGGAGGTCCTTTTTGCCACACATAAATAAGTTAGATAATGAAGGGTTTTCCCAGGTGAGTCTCTTGTTTTTAATGGGTCATTAAGTGTGATTCCTTAAACTAATAAGTACTATCGTTCTAACATCATTTTTAGTCCGACCGAAGATTTTTTATTCCTTTCGAGGTTTCTGACACACGTAACGTCTGTATTCCTTGACGTCACCGGGACCCCTATTTTCATAAGTGTCATTCGGAGGAGGAGGAGGAGTTCCGACTCTAGGTCTAACGTGACCCCGCCCCAACCCCCCCCCCAACACCTCGACAACTTTCAACTGGTAAAAGATACTTTTGTATAATCGAAATTATAGTTATATCAAAAAAGGATAAAAACCAATTTACTTTAGTGTATCTTATCTTTATCTTCTCGTTACAAAACCTTATCTCATAAAACCCTATCCAAAAATTCTGAAAAACAAAATTCAAGTAAAAAAGGGCAACTGATAGTATACTATACTTAGGACCATTATGATTCAGTCTCGTCTGTCGTTATCTACCTGACATTGAAAAATTGTGACTACAGGAGGAAGGGAACTACGGCGGAATTCTCCACTTATATAACTCCTTTGTCACAACGTTCCCTTGTTCCCCTCATCCCCTTCCATGAACACAAATCCCTACTTGAGACCCTCCGCGGTGACTTACCGTCCTATAACGGTTCGAGACTTAAATCAACGTCTAGACCCGATTGAGAACGGACGATACTTTATCCATGTAACTGAAACCCGTTCTAATTTATAAAATGTCGATGACGCTCCCTATTTAAAGTTTTTCGTCTGGAAGTCTCATCGGTCTTTCTTGTGTTATCCATTATTAGTTATAACAAAGAGAAGGAAGAATGAAGAGACCTTTACTTAAATGATTAATTCCTTTCTGCTTTGTCAATGAATCATACAAAACTTGATACGAATGTTTATACTTTGATAATAAACTTATTCAAAGTATCATAAAAGGGACAACATGTAGTAAAGTAGGATCTTACACCGTGACCTTTCCAGAAGTTCACATTAAATTAAATCATAGTAATTATTTACCTCAAGTCAACTTCATCTAATAAATAGAAAGGGAGTATATGATATATGTAAAACGCATACAGTGTTTTACCTTTTGGTTCTTCATTAACTGTTCGAATACAACATTGATTCTTGATTCGGTCCAAATATTTTGGTTCCAATAAGTTAATTTAATACACACACACACACACACACATATATATATATATATGTGTACATATATAAATGTGTATACTCACACTCATATATTGTATATATTAACCTTAATAACCTTATGTCAACTGGACTCGTTGTGCCCAAACTTGACATATACGGGTGAATTTACACTAAAACAAAAATTATCATTTATGATGTCATGACATCTCAGGTTCTAATAAACCTAGAAGTCTACACCTCGACCTATGTCCCCTTGACGTCTATGCCTCCCGACTGATATTTAATATACAAATGAAAACTAACGTACCTCGGAGTGTGGTGATTGGGGATGTAACAAGTTCCCAGTTGAGAGATATATTCTTTATTTCTTATGACCAATTGAGAACTAAGAACTCAAAGAGTAATTCACGACCCCAGACAGGACGGAGACTTCACACGGTCATGTCCCGACAGAATAGAAAGACCAAAAACACAATTACGAAACCGTTTTATTTTACTATTATAACACTAACATAACATAGTGTATTATTTCAACTAGTACCAAATACGGGACCTATAGTCTTCTGACACGTTTCGTAACGATCAATCTCTGAACAAGGGTATTTCTGGACTATCAACAAATGTGGAAACTTATAATTGATATTCATTTACATATGGAAAAAAAATTGTAAATCCTACAGTACCTACTTCCTGACCATACCACTGGTTTTTACAACACGAAGTTCTTATTGTATCTCTACTCTTACTTGTACCATAAACACCGTGTAATAAAAACGGGATTTGGGAAACTTGAAAGATCGGATGGATTTTACGTTACACCAATTTTTATTTGATAAGAAGTATAGACACAAAATGTAGGTTGAGAAAAGGGAGGGGAAGGAGACGAAGAAGGGAGTAGGAGGTACTACGACTTTCATATAAAAATTCAGATTTGTATGTCTGTCTCTAGACGATGAAGCGAATATTTATCATCGAGACACACACACCATACATGGAGGAGAATTGTACACGTCCTCCGATCGAATATGATCTTTCTAAATATTGTTTATTATAACGGAGTGTCATCCTGTCAGATTCGTTATTACCCCCCAAGTTAGTGCTCAAACAGACTGTAGTCCTATATAAGGATTTGACTCATCCTTTTTCCGGGTCCACTGTATACACTAAGGAAGGTGAATGTTCCAACACTAAGACTTGTCTACGATTAAAGTTTCGTTTAATCTTAGTTTTGTGTTAAAGTCACGCGTCCATTGATCTGTTTCAAGAGGTCGACAAGATATTTAGAGAAACGGGTATCCCAACCAATAGGATTATAAAATTAAAAAATAAAGAAGGAAGTACGTGTTTGAATAAAAGAAACTCCGTAGAATTATAAAGGTTCTGAGTGTCGGAAGGAACGTTTCTGACATCCGTAATAATCATTCATAGGATAGAACAGTGACAACACAATCCCGAGGTGGACTTGGTCAGATTTTTTCGATGAAGAACAACAAATCAGTGATTCAGAACAAACTGAGAACATTGGGTACCTGATATCCGTCGGTCCCAGGAGACAGGTACTTTCTCTAAAAGGTCCGTTCTCATGACCTCACCCAACGGCAAAGGAAGAGGTCCCGTCCCAGAAGGGTCGGATCCCTAACTTGGACCTAGGAGGACGTAACGTCTACCTAAGAAATGATAAACTCGGTGGACCCTCCGTGGACTCGTGAGTCCCGTACAGTCGACACACGGTCGTGACACGATGTCACCGGTATTTCTATTTGTGTTCTGTCTTAAGAAAGGAAATTCTTCAAGTGACAGTCTCTTTTTCTAAAATTCGACCGTCTACTATTATGAGTCACCGTTTACGGTTACTTCTCAATTTTCTAGTTACACCAATTCTCGATCCTGAAACTAAACTTAGGTGAAGGAGTTAAATTATGGACTCTCTAGAAGTCATTCCGTAGAGAAAAAAGTAAAACTTTATTAGAATACAGGTATAATATTCTGACCTATAAAAACCGTAAACGAAGGTCATTTCTACCTCATTGTCCCTGGTATAAATGGAGGGTTGACTTTGTTCACTATTTGTTCAATCTGGTATTTTATTGACAAAAGTTTTCTCCCGTAGTCTGATATCTCCCTTCACTAGGACCCTCTATCCTTCATTTGATCGTTACAGACTGAGTACGACCCAAAAGACTTTGTTAAAATAGTCGTTTGGAATGTAACATAGATTAAATACTAAATAATTTGAAATTATGTAATTTATGAAAAGTTTGTCGTAAATTGAAAATCTTACATGGTGATAATACGTATCTACAAATACATAATCGTCATATAACATAAGTTTACCTTCATCTTTTAAAATCACACACTTTATGTACATAACGTCTTACCGTCGGATGTGTTTTCGGTGTAGGACTTGTAAATAAAATAAAGTATTACTTTATTTTGTGTAAATAAAATATTTATTTTGACGACGACGACGATTCGACGAGGTCAGTACAGGCTGAGACACACTGGGGGTATCTACCGTCGGGTGGTCCGAGGAGACAGGGACCCTAAGAGGTCCGTCTTATGACCTCACCCAACGGTAAAGGAAGAGGTTACGTACTTTCACTTTTCACTTTCACTTCAGCGAGTCAGCATAGGTTGAGAATCGTTGGTGTACCTGACGTCGGATGGTCCGAGGAGGTAGGTACCCTAAAAGGTCCGTTCTCATGACCAACGACGACGACGATTCAGCGAAGTCAGTACAGGCTGAGACACGTTGGGGTCTCTGTCGTCGGGTGGTCCGAGAGGACAGGGACCCTAAGAGGTCCGTTCTTGGGACCTCACCCAACGGTCAAGGAAGAGGTTACGTACTTTTACTTTTCACTTTCACTTCAGCGAGTCAACACAGACTGAGGGTCACTGGGGTACCTGACGTCGGGTGGTCCGAGGGGGTAGGTACCCTAAAAGATCCGTTCTCATGACCTCACCCCACGGTAACGGAAGAGACTCTCATGACCTCACCCCACGGTAACGGAAGACACTATTTTGATGACGACAAATTTATAAAAGAACCAATTCTATTTTCAAACTTTTCGGAAGACTATAGAGAATAGGAAGGTCCTTTAAAAACCACCTTACTCGGAATTTTTAGAGAGGTTATAAATAGAAATAAACGTCGTCATAATTACAAATAAATTAGGTAAGTAAATAATTTTATTAAACAAAAATTAATTATTCGACATGACACTGAAGTATCTTGTGTTGGTTTTAGAAATTAGACGAAATTACACTCACCCGTACAACTTTAGATTAGTGTCTTCCGAACTTGAAACGGAAATTCTTTAAGATCACCTTATTAATATTCGAAGATTGTTTAATATAAGGGATCTAATTGTGATCCTAGACTCCTAAATGGTGTTATAGAGAAGATTCACCAGTAACAACATAGGAACAAGGAAAGATTAAATCAGATTCGTACCGTCTAATTCACGATTGCACAGAGATTATTACTTTAATTTTCTAACACATAGATCATTCTACGGAACCAGTTTTCATGCACTGATTTGTTTTCCGTCAGTCCTGGGATTATTAAAAAAAGGTCTATATCTAAAAGTTCACAAACAAATAAATTTTTCATAAATAACTCCCGGAATATATCTAATCCGTGGAATGGTCCACGAGTCGTATATCTACATTCTTATCTCTATTCTCAAACACGTGAGTCTAAGATCTCCCCTCTCCGTTTATTTATTTATTTCTTTACGTTCTTGGTTCGTACACACACATACACACACACACACCACAGTATAACGTTATTCGGTCCTTATTTTATTCCGTGTTTCCCCTATCTCTCACACGCCACACTCTTTAAAATAAAAATTATCCTACCAGACCCTTTCGGAGTAGTTTTTTAACTGAAAATTCATCTCTAAATTCTTTAAATTCTGTTACTCTAGATCTATACAGGAATTCTTCCTCAAGGTCCGTCTCCTTTATAGTCCCCGTCTTGACAACTCCGTTCTGTACAAGTAACACCAAAAAACAAACAAATAAACAAACAAAATTCCTTGAAGTCGAGACACACTTTGGTCTCAATCGTCCAATGGTCATTCACTCTACTTCAATTTCTCCTTGACCTCTGTTTACCACTCCCATCGGATTTCTAAGTGGAAATGAGAGTTACCCTATATATCAGTAACCTTGTCTCCACACCTTACTATACCTAAAACAAAATTTTCCTAGTGACACTGGTCAATTATCCGACATCCATAATCCTATCTACGTCTCTTTAGTCAATTCTTCGATAATGTTATTTCTCCGGTTTTTAGTACCGTTAAACCTGATTCACCATCCTTTCAGAAATTGAACATTTGTGTCTTAGGTGTAATAAACGACTTCCTAATCTGCATCTCACGCTCCCTTTTACAAACTAAAATAAAAATCGACTCGTGTACCCTTTCACTACAGTAAGTGTCTCTACCCTTTCTGACGTTCCACACTTGTGGAAACGTAGTTCTCTACACCTCAAACGAAAACTACTGAAAACTCCACGGGCAACGTATATATTAAGCGACACGATTATATACTCAGATGTCATGTCCCTTCTCTGAAGTGGAACTCTACACACAAACCTTCAACAGTTGTAACGAACCCTACTCGAATGGATCTTGTACTCACGTGTGTCTCCTCTCTGTAAGACTCTGACTGACTTCCTGGTGTCACACCCTCTGATTCTTCCATACCGACAAAACTCATCCTCGTTTTGGTCCTTACTTCATGGTATCTGTGGTTCATCTCTTCATACTCCCATTGTGGAACCGACAAATGACCACTACAAGTCCTACACCGAAAACACATCCGATGTCTTCTGTAATTCTTCTCCACCGTTCTTATGTGTCTTCTTGACATGTTTTTTCTAGAAGTCCTGGTTCTATTAGTGCTACCGTACTAGTGAGTGGATCTCGGTCTGTAGGACCTTACACTTCAGTTCACCCGGAATCTTTCGTAGTGATGTTTGTTTCGATCACCTCTACTACCTTAAGGTCAACTCGATAAAGTCTAGGACTTTCTACTACGACACTTTCACGAAGTGAGTTATACGGTCGTTTAAACCTTTTGAGTCGTCACCGGTGTCCTGACCTTTTCCAGTCAAAAGTAAGGTTAGGGTTTCTTTCACTTTACTTCAACGAGCCAACACAGGCTGAGAAACGTTGGGGTACCTGACATCGGATGGTCCGAGGAGGGAGGTACCATAAAAGGTCCGTTCTCATGACCTCACCCAACGGTAAAGAAAGAGGTCCCCTAGAAGGACCGGGTCCCTATCTTGGGTCCAGAGGGCGTAAGGTCCGTCTACGAAATTGGAGACTCGGTGGTCCCTTCGGGTTTTTTTCCGTTGCGGTTTCTTACAAGTTTGATGGAGTGTTAACGTGAGTAGAGTCTGAGATCATTTCATTACGAGTTTTAAGAGGTTCGGTCCGAAGTCGTCATGTACTTGACACTTGAAGGTCTACAAGTTCGACCAAAATCTTTTCCGTCTCCTTGGTCTCTAGTTTAACGGTTGTAGACGACCTAGTACCTTTTCCGTTCTCTCAAGGTCTTTTGGTAAGACGAAATAACTGATACGGTTTCGGAAACTGACACACCTAGTGTTACTTGACACCTTTTAAGACTTTCTCTAACCTTATGGTCTGATGGACTAGACGGAGAACTCTTTGGATATACGTCCAGTCCTTCGTTGTCAATCTTGACCTGTACCTTGTTGTCTGAACAAGGTTTATCCTGTTCCTCATACAGTTCCGACATATAACAGTGGGACGAAAAAAGTGAAGAGACGTCTCATGTAGTACTCTTTGCGACCCGACCTTCTTCGTGTTCGACCTTACTTCTAACGGCCCTCTTTATAGTTATTGGAGTCTATACGTCTACTGAGGTGGAAATACCGTTTTTCACTTCTTCTTGATTTCTCGGAGAACTCCTTTCACTTTCTCCTCTCACTTTTTCAACCGAATTTCGAGTTGTAAGTCTTTTGATTCTAGTACCGTAGACCAGGGTAGTGAAGTACCCTTTATCTACCCCTTTGTCACCTTTGTCACAGTCTGAAATAAAAAACCCGAGGTTTTAGTGACGTCTACCACTAACGTCGGTACTTTAATTTTCTACGAATGAGGAACCTTCCTTTCAATACTGATTGGATCTATCGTATAATTTTTCGTCTCTGTAATGAAACGGTTGTTTCCAGGCAAATCAGTTCCGATACCAAAAAGGTCATCAGTACATACCTACACTCTCAACCTGACACTTCTTTCGACTCGTGACTTCTTAACTACGAAAACTTAACACCACAACCTCTTCTGAGAACTCTCAGGGAACCTGACGTTCCTCTAGGTTGGTCAGGTAAGACTTCCTCTAGTTGGGACCCTAAAGAAACCTTCCTTACTACGATTTCGACTTTGAGGTCATGAAACCGGTGGAGTACACTTGTCAACTGAGTAACCTTTCCTGAGACCACGACCCTCCCTGACCCCCGTCCTCCTCTTCCCCTGCTGTCTCCTACTCTACCGACCTACCGTAGTGCCTGAACTACCTACACTCAGACTCACGTGAGACCCCCAACCACTACCTGTCCCTCCGGACCACACGACACTAAGTACCCCAAAGTTTCTCAGCCTGTGGTGACTCGCTGACTTGACTTGACAAGACGTTTCGTATGACCTGTTTCCGTTTACTGGTAAAAATTGTATCGTACACTGAATAAGATACACGAGGTTCACCATCTCACAACTGACTACCGTTTAAACTCCTTTTTTTGGAATAGTCGAATGGTATAAGAACCGTTACATTTCGTGGTTTGTGTTATAAATATAGGAAGAAGGGATCCGTCTAACTTTTATACCGAACTGTCTTAAACCAAAATGAAGATTTACTTCGTTACCCGAAAGGGGTTGTGACGTTTCACCTGAACCTTAAATTATCGTCATAAGAGTGTATACTACTTGTTTAGTCCTAACTATATAACACAGACCGTGACACTCACGGTAGTTTACTCGTTACCACTTGTCCTATTAGAGAACCACACGTTCGAAACCCCCTTGTCACATCACACTCTTCACTAAATAAACACCTTTATCTTCCTTGTTTCCGACGAGTATAGTCCCTGTAAGCTAGATTAGAATCAGATTCGTTCTTGAAGGGGGTTAAGTTTGTGACCGTAATTTATGGTTGTAAAGAGTCCTGGTAAATTTATGTATATAAGGACGAAAGACTTAAGAACAGAATACTACTAAAAGGAATGAAAACGAGATCCGGTAGATGTCAAACCGTTTTTACAACGAGTTGGAGAAAACGATGTACTTTCCGTAGAAATACGGATCTGTAAAGGTGCAGTCACAAAGTATACGACGACGACGAAAAGAAAAAAAAATCGAGAGATTTTACGTCAAATAATCATTCGTACTCTGTACGAAGAAACTCTGTTACATTTCCGAAAACTCAGACCGATAACTCCCTTGTTGACGAAGTAACGAGCGGGGTCCTCGTTCAGTAAAGTCATCATGGTATAATAAATAGGTTCTTCTCAGACTTTCCTCTCCATTTGTAGAGGTCCGATTACCATATTACTACAGGATTGAAGAAACCTAGATTCGTAGTTTGAATTACTTCAATACTCTGTTATTGTGGTAATACGTATCTGAAGAATGAGATATCAAACGTCTAAAATACGTCTACGTGAACTATCCTTAGTTTGAGTTAGGTAAACACATAAAAATTGGATGTGTATCGTAAACAAACGAGATCTAATTCTTTTGTGTATAACGGTTTCGTCCTCCTTAAGAAAATTACTAAAGATCTTTACAAGTTTGACCTTAAATAAAAGAAGGTGAATTTCATCCTCGAGGAAAAATCACGTCGCCTAGAGACTAATTAATTAATTAATCATTTCAATAAAACATATTAAATAAGACACGAACGATACACGGTCCACGAAACGAACCTTTAGGTGTTGAATCCTTTTTGTGTCAAAAACAGTCTTAAATCACTACTAATAACATGTGACAATTCCACCTTTTTCTAGGAATACATCTTCCTTTGATAACGTTTTTTTTCAAAAAACCACAGGAGACGAAAGTGAAAATCTCTTCTACACTACTTTATAGTTTTACTATTCCAACAAACAAATCCGATATATATATTTTAAACAAATGAAGACTATTTCGTCTCTAACGACCTGAAACAAAGTTTCATTGGGAGGTGTAAACAGTCTTCCACCTTCCGAATACAGATGGTGAGACGGTCACTCGTACAGTCTCTATCACTAAGATAGAAACTTACAGAGAAACAGGAGTTCACCAGATGACCGGTATCTATTGAAGTAAAACAGTCGAAACATCGACTAAAACAAAGAACTAAAAAAAAAATGTAACTCGTAAAATACCTACTGAAGATTCACACTCAGACTTTTTATGTTAAAAGGTCGGTATGAGGTTTTGTGGTCAAGGTCTAAAAATAAGTGTACAACACACTTACAACACTGTCAGTCAGATTCCTTTTTTTTTTCTCGACCTCAAAAAGAGATCTCTACCAAAACTTTATAAATGACTCTTCAGACTAAAAACCTAGACACAAAACTACCTCTCAATAACTGAATGTTCTTTGGACGTTAAGGAATTGTTATTATAATCCGTAGTCTCGTAGCACTTCCGTCTCCACAGTTTGTTTATTAGTGATTCTAAATTATACAAACCTCCGACTTACCCCAACTCATTTATGTCTCGACCTCACAAAACTACAGAGTGTCCTTGAAAATACTTCGATTTTACAAATATTTCGTCCAGGTTTTTCCTTCCTTACTCCTGACTCTTCTCCTTCGAGTCGTCTATTACATCTCCTTTTTTCTAATCCGGTCTTTATGTTTCAGGAAAGAGACCGAAAACCAATACTACACCAACCGTAGGATGGGTTTACGACTCTACATTTCGTTCGACACGGTAAGCGAGGAACCTCGAGAGTTTACCCCGACTACACAGTAAAATAAGACGACACTTGCCGTCCATAAATTCCGATGGCACTTCAGAAGTAATCGGTAAGTGAGGTCTTTTTTTTATGACCTTTTACAACACACACTCCACGTTAAAAATGATTCCCTTGTGTTCGGACCGACGATTTAGATTATTAAATTATCGTTAGGAATCCGGTTGTCTTTTTTCTTGAAAAAAAGGGATCTTGAGATTTTCAAACTTCTATTGACCTCTGTATTTTACCCGGAGTGTCTCAAATGTATCCCCTCCGTGACAGTTTACTACAAAAGAGTGTCGACATACGTCTTTCCGTTGTGAAGTAACATATCAGTGTCAAGTCGATTTCAAAATCGATGACAAATACATTACTCTTAAGTACATACTACTTACGGTTCGTACGTGACAAATAGAGTGCACGTAATAAATGTTGAGAAAAGTGTCGTGAAATCCCAATATATATCCACCAGAACTCTGACTTTTTCCGGTTCTTTTACAAGAAACCTCGTAAATAATTATTCCACCTTTCGACCTTAAGTCTGAAACCGAAAGTATTAATGTTTTGAGAACGAAGGATAAAGATATAGAGTAACCAAGAGTCCTTAGTGAATAATGGACCCGAGACACTATCAACCAAGTCCATACAGACTAGTTTCTCTTCTCTCCGTACCGAAGGCTTAGGAGTTTTGGTAAATGGTAGTAAATATATGTAAATATATGTAAGATAGGGTCAAGTCCTGGAAGAAACTCAGAAAAGAGGTTGGGTACTCCGTGAGGGGATAGGACTACTAGAAGGGATGTTCAACATAGTAATAAGACCGGGAAGGTCATAACAAGTGACAAGTCACCGAATCAGTACAGGTTCAGAAACGCTGAGGTACCTGACGTCGTCCAGTCCGGAGGGGATAGGAAGCGATAGAGGACCTCAAACGAGTTTGAGTACAGGTAACTCAACTACTACGGTAGGTTGGTAGAGTAGAGAGGCAGTGGGAGAAGAGGAGGACGGTAGTTAGAAAGGGTCATAGTCCCACAAAAGGTCACTCAACCGAGAAACGTAGTACACGGTGTCACAACGTCGAAGTCGAAATCGTAGTCAAGAAGATTACTTATAAGACCCAACTAAAGGAAATCCTAACTGACGAACGAACGAGAGGAACGACAAGTTCCCTGAGAGTTCTCAGAAGTTGACGTGGTGTCAAACTTTCGTGGTTATGAAACCGAGAGTCTGAAGAAATACCGGGTTGAGACTGTCGACATGTACTGATGACCTTTTTGGTATCGAAACTACTCTGTCTGGAAACACCCTTTTCACCACAGAGACGAAAAATTATGAACGGATCCAAACAGTATCAAAAAGAGGGTTCCTAGTTCACAGAAAACTCAAATACCGAAGTCAGTGACAAACGTCATTAAAATCTCATGTTCTTTTATTTCAGACAGTGACAAAGGTAAAAAAAAAAAGGTAGACAAACAGTACTTCACTACCCTGACCTATGGTACTAGAATGAAAAAACTTACAACTTAAAACTCGGTCGAAAAAGTAACAGGAGATAGTGGAATTAGTTCTCCAAGAAATCAAGGAGAAATGAAAGACGGTATTTCCACCACAGTAGATGTATGGACTCCAATAATTATAAAGAGGGTCTTTAGAACTAAGGTCGAACACGAAGTAGGTCAGATCGTAAAGTGTACTACATGAGATGCATATCCAATTTATCTGTCCCACTGTTATACGTCGGAACTACATGAGGAAAGGGTTAAAACTTCGTCAGATCATGTTCCGGACTTATACTTTAACTCAGTCACTATAGGAACCGAGGAAAGGATACCTAGTATTATGTTAGTGTCGTGTAGTTCCCGAGTTGTGATAGTGTCTCTTTTCCGGAACTTTTACATTTGAGTTCCCTTCGTCACACAAAAAGTATCACATCTGAGTTATACTTTTCCCGTTGTTGGGTCATTAAAGAGACCCCTCAGACAATGTAACGGCAACTACCTTCTCAGTCCTCCGTTCAGGACGTGAATAGAACCTCACATCTAACATACTCACCGGTCATCAAATATACACGTTTAAGATATTGATAAAACACTTAAAGGTACACAACACTTAAACAAACAAACAACAACAAAAAAAAAAAAAAGGAAAATTGGAACAAAGGAGGTAAAGGGTTGTACCATGAAGACGTATTCATGTGGTTCAATTTCTGAATGTGGATTATAGTGGACGACACCTCAATTTTTGAACAGTTTTCTCTTTAATGATATGTCTTTTCCTCTTCGTCGTCACCGATAATCGTATTACAAGAGGACGTCGAGAACAAATGAGTAAACCCAGGGTGTCTGAGACGGACTCTTTAAACCCTTTATCTACTTAAAATTGTCGTGTCTTTTGTTAAAAAAAAATCAAAATCATTTAAAAATTAAAATCATTAAACAAAAGATCAAAAAATCATTCACCCCAGACTTAGTCGTACAAACTTCTTGAAAATGGTAGAGACACTTGAATACTGGGGACTTTTTATTTACTCTAGCCCTTGATTCCGTCGTCTACTGGGTAAGCTAGTAAGACATAAATGAAATACTTTACATATATTTCTATATGCATTCATGTATCCATCCACTCATCTACGTATAAGTATGTATACATCCGTATATCTACCCAAAGGGTCCACCGTCATCACCATTTCTTGAGTGGATAGTTATGTCCTCTACATTCTCTGCGTCCAAGTTAGGGGTCCAGTCCTTCTAGGGGACCTCCTCCCGTACCGTTGGGTGAGGTCATAAGAACGGACTTTTTAGGGTCCCTGTCTCCTCGGACCACCCGACTTCAGGTATCCCAGGGTCTCTCAACCTGTACTGTCTTCGTTGAATCGTCTGTGTATCTGTATAACTACATTACTAGGAATACCTTGAATGAGACAGATTTCTACCGGGAAAAGAATGTACAACGATCGTGACCTTAGGAAACCGGAGGAGAGAAACTGTAATCTGTATGACGTCTACATAAATATCAATACTATTAACTTTATTACAAATTAGTTCACCGTGTTTTTACAATGGTACCCTACACTTTTATCGTTTTACACTATATACGGCATTTTACCGGCGTCATCGTACAAAAGTACTCTGAAGTGTCTCTAGATTGTCGGATGTACCCCACCCCCACTCCACGTGCCCCCACCAAAGTTCTGTCAGTCTGTCGGTGGTAGGAGAGAGTTTAGTCCCTTTACGTCCCGTCGTCGGTTGTTACGTCAGAACGGTTTAAACGAAAGTGTTAAACTTGACTGAACACTAAAGAGGTAAAGTTATCTTTTAAGACCACCAACGGGTTTACCATACACCCTAATTTGGACGTATTCGATTACTTTTTATTCTCGTGAAAACCGTGGTCCCTCGGGCACAGTGAGTCAAGGGAAAGGGGAGGTCCAAGTGAGTACAGAGACACGATAACTCCACGAAGAGAAAGGGAGGAGTCTTATACCTCACAAGAACGAAGGAGCAAATTGGTGAACCTTTTTCGGATGAGTAAAAGGATTTTAAGTAACGTTTGAGGAAAATCATTGCGGATGGGACTTGTGTACCAGGGAGGAGAGGCGAGAGGTAGAATGTAGGGGTTTGGAACCTAGATTGGCGGACACTACGTGACCTCACCAAAAGTGTAGAGAGGAGAGTCAACCTGGTACTCTCAGTTTTTAAGTCTCGACCGAAGTTACGTAAAAATATGGAGAAAGTCACGGATCGGTAGCTTACTTATTTACTGACTATAAAGTAGTTTATAGAAACAAAACAAAAAAAAAGACTACTTTCTGACTTATTACTCGAGTTACCTTAACATTAAAATGACTTATATTGTAAATACTAGAATTCTTGAGAATCCAAAATCACGTTTAGTCTTTTACCTATAGAAACTCTATTTTATTAGACAGAGAAAAATGTGGTCACTACATGAGCGTATTTATTTTGTGTATCCGACACGAATCTCATGGAAGTTTCTATTTGTAATAGATTTACGTTTCAGTACAGAATGCTTATGCTGTACATTAACCCTCCTTTAATAGAAATTATACCAGTACTCATACTGAAATACAACCAAATAATAATACCTTCTTCCTTTACTACCACAGCTGGTACACTTATCATTCACGCCTCAAATCCGAAATATCCATACCGTCTTTTTCACAATAACCTACATAATCTCAGTAAAGACCTCCGAACTCGAGTTGTTGTATTATTATTTTTGGTTTTTCCCAATCTATTAATCTTCCACCCACTTAAAAATACACCAAAAAGACGGTCAACTAGTTCTTGAAGTCGAGACTATGAATGAACGGGGGTTTTAATGAATAAAAGTTTTTAACACACCGACTTTATATAAAATAAAATTGACTAATTTTATACGCTTGATACAATTGATTTTGACTGTAACTTGAAACATTTCACATAGTGATTCAACCATGGATCACATTACGAAGGAAAAATGAATTACGGAACAGTTATGAATCTCAAGGAAACAAGTAACAACCTTAGAAGCTTATGACTCTTTATTTTTGTGTTTCTTCTTTTATATTTAGTGGTAGTTAGGGAGTTCACGTCTTCATTAAACTGGTCACTACGTGTCAAGCATTTCTATTTCTACGTCAGGGTCCGTAGGTATAAAATTTAGTAATGTGGTGTAACGGAAGTGACTTGTGAATAAAACGAGTAATGTGGTGTGACGGAAGTGACTTGTGAATGAAACATACATTTGTAACCTTAATCGAATGACTTGTCAAATTCCTTTGTAACTTAGTTCCGAAATTTCAATGTATTGTTGAAACTTAGTAAGAGAAAATAACACTTCGTACTAGTAAATTTAGACACTCTTATTGAACCGTTAGTACCTATCTAAGAAGATTGACCTTTTTTTTTTTTCTTTTTGTCTTTTCCTTCCTTCCAAGATTACTCACTTGTCTGTCTGTAAGGTCGTAAACCTATACCTTTAGTTCTACCCTCCCAGACCAAAGTTAAATTTAAAAGAACTGCAGATAGTCGACACTCCGAGGTAAACAGAAAACTTCAAACTTATGATAGAAAATAAGAGAACTAGGGAAATAAGATGAATACAAGATGTACCCCCGTAATCACTTTATACCTTTTATGAAGTACACTATAAAATACAGTAGGAATACACTATACACTATAAATTACTTTACAGGATTACATGCAAAGAACTCTTACTTTCTATCTCAACACAAATTTGTCTCGGGACTTATAATCTTTTCTTGAGAATAGTGGTCAACCACTTATTTGACCACAATGTCTATGTCTTTTCCATAGTTCATTGACCGGGAGGATGATAACAAAGAAAAAGGACAGTGTCTTCAAAGAAAAGAGGTGACGACTATTTCCCAGTACCACGTCACGACTGGAGATAACGTGGTAGCTAAAGATCTACCGAATACCTTTCAGTGTAAGTAAGTAAAAAAGACGTTTACAAACAACTCGAAAAAAAGTCACTTGATCGAGGTTTAATGATCTAGGTAACTCGACCATTATGTTTGGAACCGGAAATACTTCATGACAATAAAAGTGTAAATGTAGGTAAGAGTGCTGGTAGTAAGGTTCAAGTACGTTCCTCTTAGATATTCGAAAAAAGGGGTATCCAAGAGAGACCTCGTAGACCATCGTCGTCGACGTCACCGTCGTCCGTCTATTATTCAAATTTAACTGAGGGAATATACAGAAGTACAAGGAGACTCTACTTACCTCAAGTGAAGTCTCATAGGTCCCATAGAATATATTAATTCAAAGGGAGATAGAGGAAAGAAAGAGGAGAGACTGAAAGAATATAAGGTAGAGGATATAACTTATACACAAAGAAAGTAACTAAAGGTCACAATCCATGGTATTACTAATCACTAACACCCCAAAAGGGATGTTTTATAACGAAGAAATAACTAAGGAATAATCGAAGGGACCATCGAGTCTACCATTTCTTAGATGGACGTCACGTCCTCTGGGTCCAAGCTGAGGACCTCGTCTTTCTAGGGACCTCTTCCCTTACCGTTGGGTGAGGTCACAAGAACGGACCTCTTAAGGTCCTTGTCGCTTCGGATCAGCCGATGTTAGGTACCCCAGCGTCTCTCAGTCTGTGTCGACTTACGGAAAGTGAAACTGAAATCCTATCGTCAACACAACACTTTGAATCATATATAGAAACCGTACAAAACAAATAATTCAAGAACGAAGACTCCCGACAGTAGAACTTTTACTGATTACGTTAAAGATAGTGACTACTACGACGTTCTCTAATCTTAGACTTTTTACGTTTAAGACTGTACATTTTAATTCTACGTTATTGGGTCCGTTGGTGTTTGACACCTTTTAAAAATTTCTCTACCCCTATGGTCTGGTGGACTGTCCGGAGGACTCTTTAGACATACGACCAGTTCTTCGTTGGTAATCTTGACCTGTACCTTGTTGTCTGACCAAGGATTAACCTTTTTCTCATGTAGTTTCGACATATAACAGTGGGACGAATAAATTCAATATACGTCTCATGTAGTGCGTTTTAGGACCCGACCCACTTCGTGTTCGACCTTAGTTCTAATGACCCTCTAATAGTTATTGGAGTCTATACGTCTACTGTGGAGAATACCGTCTTTCGTTTCTTGGTCTCGGAGAACTACTTTCACTTTCTCCTCTCACTTTTTCAACCGAATTTTGAGTTGTAAGTCTTTTGTTTCTAGTACCGTGGACCAGGGTTGTAAAGTACCGTTTATCTACCCCTTTGTTACCTTTGTCACTTTCCGAAATAACAAAACCCGGGGTTTTAGTGACATCTACCACTGACGTCAGTACTTTAATTTTCTGTGAACGAGGAACCTTTTTTCGATACCGGTTGGATCTGTCGTATAATTTTTCGTCTCTGTAATGAAACGGTTGTTTCCACGTACATCAGTTTCGATACCAAAAAGGACACCAGTACATACTTACACTCTCAACTTAGTATTTCTTTCGACTCACCGTTACTTAACTACGAAAACTTGACACCACAACCTCTTCTGAGAACTCTCAGGGAACCTGACGTTCCGCTAGGTTGGTCAGGTAGGATGTCCTTTAGTCAGACCTTATGGGTAACGTTCCTGACTACGACTTCGACTTTGAGGTTATGAAACCGATGGACTACACTTCCCGACTGAGTAATCTTTTCTGGGACTACGACCCTTTCTAACTTCCGTCCTCCTCTTCCCCTTCTGTCTCCTACTCTACCAACCTACCGTAGTGGCTGTACTCCCTGTGCTCAAACTCGTTCGAGACCCTTAACCACTACCAGTCCCTCCGGACCGTACGAAGTCAGATACCCCAACGTTTCTCAACCTATACTGACTTGCTTTCTTGACTTGACTTAGGTCCGTTTTGACTTTAAACTCCTAAGTCCTTCTCAAGTAACGTTTATCCAAACGAGTAATTATATTAGTGAATCAAAATAAATATGGAACCAACCTTTCAAAAATCTCATTAAGGTGTTTGAAGGAAGTAGTAAATTATAAGAACACAAGGAAGTTCGCATTCTTATAGGTACAAATTTCTGTGTTGAAAAATTTATGAATCGTTTTCTCTTCACTTTAGAAAAATACTTTCAAATCTACACGAAGGAAACTTCCTTCGAGAGGATCAAACATACTTCACAAAGGAACACAAAGTCTTGAAGAAGCTCAATGAACCCAACTTTTACATTTAGTTAAAAAACGGACATTTTCGTAGGTAAAATACACTAAGTTGGATTATCTATATTTATGTTTAAACTATCATTTATAAATCCATTCCACCATAAAATTTATCCACATAAAAAGTCTATTGGTCTCGAAGGAAGATTACAATATTGAAGAGACAATTGGTCTACTCTACCTTGACAGAGATTCGTGTTATGGATGAAAGGAGAGAAGGGTTCATCCGATAGGGATGAGAAAATAGTCTCCGGGGTTTAATAATGATGTTTATAAGATTAGTATTGGATCACACTACTACATTATAAAAGTTTTCGAGACTTCAGACTTCCGCACATAGACTCTTACACAAGAACCTAAAAATGTCAAAAATAGGAAAACGGGGTGATCATTTGAAGAGAATGTAGACACACAAGATTCACAGAGACAGTGCGGTGTTATACACTTCTAAGTCCTGTTCCCTTTTTTTTCTACGGTCTTGATCCTCTTCGGAACTTGACTAGGGTTCATTACAACTACTATGTGACGTTGTGTTTCTTCGTTAAACAATTAGTATCTAAGGCTCATGTTTTGTTTGAACTCTACCTTTGATATAATTTCTTTCTTGATGTTCGTCTTTTTCTCCCGACTACATACACTTGTGACTAGTTCCCAGAACTTGAGTCTTTTGTTTCCTTTATTCCGTAGTCCAATTATTCAATTATACACGTCTGAGAGTAGTCAAATTGGGTCAGTTCTTTTTATTCGTTCCATCGCCCTCACTTTACTCCTTTACAACGGAGAGACAGAGACAGAATCCGACGACCATCTCACGTCCACCGGTTTTTGAACGTTCCACCCAAAGGGTAGTCCCTCTCAGGGCAACCAAGACTATATCAATTTGAGAACGTTTCTACTTCTGAGTCGAAAAGATCTCCCAGTATGTTACGAGTCACGTAAATTGACTGACGAATAGTGGATAATCTAAGATCCCTCGATAAATCGATTATATATCATTCAATACGTTAATTAAAACAGTTTTGGTTTACATTTTAGACTCAGTGAACCCGAGATTTGTTCTTAGGTATCTCTAGAGTAATTAGTTCAGTATCGGTACTTGGTTACCAGGAAGGAGTCATCCCCATAACGAAGGGATCCTCTGTAATCCATTGTAGACCCCTGTAAACTCAAACAATGTTAAGTCCCTCCTGAAGACTGTAAAACATCCATCTCCGGTCCCTAAGTCGATTTATAGTATGTTACATGTCATTTCAGGGATTATTTTTAATAAACTAGGTTTAATCATAGTTCTAACTCTTTGTGACCGAATCCTTTTGACTCATAATCTCTTCTTACACCTTAGACGTTCGTGGGAAAGTTCGGACATTTTGATTTACCAAAATCTCCATGTCCCACTGTATTTGATTCATTGAGGTTAGACCACCAAAGAGGAAACCTTCCTGTCATCCGTTTGACTGGGTCGTGTTTTAGAACGGAGTACGGAAATAGACCCAAACATCTCTTCACTAAAGAATCTTCTAAAAGATTTGATTGAATAAGACTCGAGAATCATCAGTCAATGGACTCTTCCCTCCTTATCGACAATCATTGACTCTCTGTCGTTATAAACCAGTATCGACAAATCAGGATAGTTGTTCGGTAAAATCCTCCGTCCCTACTCAATTCTGGTTGTAACCTTAATTCCTTTAAACTTACAATTAGTCTGACCCTCCACCTCCTACGCAAGGGTTGAGCGAATGAACAACTCCAAACAGACAGACTAGTAGAATACTAATTCAAGGGATTTCAGTGGATTATTACTTAGGAAGAAAGTCTCAAAGTTCCTTGGTTTACAGAGACGGAAAATAGTCTTCGAACTGTGATAAGGTACAACGGGGGTATATACTTGACTTAATAAAACCGATTATATCAACCCCCAGAGAATCTGGTGATAGAATGGTAGTTTAGACTGGTTCTTACTAAACTGAATAAGAATCGGAATCAACAAGGGGTATTCTAACTCCAGTAATATCTTCTCCGAAAGCGTACCGTCACAATTTAAAACGTGGGATTAAGGGAGGTCAATCTACCTAGGGAGATGAAATTATGACTAGAATTTCTTTGATCTTGGTATAGTTTCATTGGACTAAAATATCAAGGAAGGAATTACGACCTTACTTATTTACTTATTACATTTTCAGTTCACTTTATAAAACGTCACTACCGTGGGTTTCGTGTTTCTTTTATAATTTTTTATGAATAATACTTTTGACACTTAGAAAAGTTCTCCTTTCGTTTAATTAAAATTGTATTATTGAAAAAGAGTCATAAAAAAATTTAAAATGAAATAAAGTGAAATGTTATGACATAACCAAAACGGTATGTAGTTGTACTTAGACGGTACCCACATGTGTACAAGGGTTAGGACTTGGGGGGAGGGTGAAGGGAGAAAAACTATGGGGACTGTGACCATCAGGATATGTTAAAGATCTCGTCTACATTAAGTACGTGAATAACCCGGACTATATTCCTTTCGGTATACTGGGTTAAGTGTAAACAATTTGACTTAACTTTTATTGAATATCGTCCTTACCGTTACTATATGGTAGATTTCAAGATAGTTAAGTTTTCTCGTTATTACCTCATCTTCCCTGAAAAAAAAAAGGATCAAGTGGTTCCTCTTACACCAGGAGAGTAGGTAAGACGTTGTTTATTGATCAAACCGTTATCGATTTCTTCTTCGTGTGAGATGTGACTACATACCATATATTCATCGAACTATGATATCATAACATATCATTAAACTATGATATATTATGAAATTTTCCCGTTTAATAAAATTTTAACCACATAATCAGTATCAACTAAAATTTTACAGTAAGTATCCATCGAAATTTTCGACATCTAATTTAAGAAATAGAGTCTCTTTTACACGACTCACCCATTTCCTCAACTCCCCAAACCCTCACAACAGAGAGTCTTTGGATGTATAATTTATAATTGTACGGTCTTTGATGGTTCAGTATTAGAGAGAAGGGAAAGAAAGAGAGAAAGAGAGGAAGGGAAGGTAAGAAAAAGGGAAGGGAGGAAGAGGAAAAGTAGGAAAGGAGGGAGAGAGAAGTGGAGACACATACTTAGACCGGAGAGACAGGGTAAAAGGAAGGAAGGGAAAGGAGAAAGGAAGGAAGGGACAGGTACGGGATCTACCGGTCACTATTTCTTCCCGAATAAGAATGGAGTGTTTCTTGTCCCCTCCGTACCCTCCCCCGTCTCTAGTTGCGGTCCCCTCTAACATAGGTCTTTCCCTCTCTTTCCTAGTAAAGGTCGGAGACACTCACTCTTTGACGGTGATCCTTGGTAACCGCCATGTCAGTAAAGATGATATCAAGTAGAATTCTCCTTGAAATATTAAAAGTCTACAATAGTTTCCCCTGTCAGTGGTAGACGGGTTTTCTACTGATTTGTACCGTGGGCTAACATAAAATATCAAACTATATAAGGAGTCAACAGATCTCCCTTATTTTAGACTACTGTATTTAACAAATGGAGTCATATTGATCACATCTTAGTGTAGAATAAAGATTTGACAAGTTTTGAAAAGTCGTAACTTCCCTTCACGATTTAAGAAAACAGTTTTTACACATGTATGAGTATGGTAAAATATTTGAAAACTTCAGGGAGGTACCCAGACAGGTACGAGAACTTGACACTTCATGTTAATAAAGTCGTTCAAAAAAAGGTAGTGATATCAGTTACAAATGTACTATCTTACGTCTATATAAGGATACAACGAATATTTGACTATAATTGAGGATAATAATAGGTTAATAGAAGTATCGTCATACACTCTACCAAGAGGATTCCATGAGCCTGCTTGAAATCTACGAAGGAGGTTGAGATAGACTATAAACGAAACTTTCTAAAGGAAGAACTAAAACCTAGATTTTTATTTTTATGGTCGTCGTTGAAGGTGACGACACCATAGACGATATATGGTCTATGAAAGGTCACACAAGTTATCTGTAATATAGTGAGTTAAGAGTATTCTTAAAATAACCCATCCGAATAAGATACCCACAGTACTTAAAGGAATGTGTACTAATTTTACTCCGTGTCTGTAAGATTTCACTATACGGTTTTAGTACCTATTATACAAGTTTCTCGACCGTGTCCTTAGAGTCTACCAGGTTCAGGGACCAAGAACGAGAAATGTTCTACAGGTCCCTATCTCATTCATGTGTACACTGGAAGAGAAGACACACTTCTTACGACTCTTTACTTTCTACTCTTACTTCTGATTCAACTGACTACCGACGATACCGGTCTAAAAAAAGTGTAAAGATTTACCTTTTTACCGGGAACTTAGGGTGTGTTATCGTCGGTAGGTACCGTGACATACTTTGCAACATCTTTACTTAGACACAAAACCGTCGTTTTACATCTAAGATCCGATTAGAGTCTTCTTCCCATACCTCTCTTAAAAAGAACCCTCTTTAGATATACTCTTTCCAGAGTCCTTAGTATAACATTTTCTATTTTAGGTAGACATGAGTATCTACTACTCTCTTAAAAGTTTTACACGGGTTTACGAATACGCTATTTGTCATAAAATAATTTCCGTTTTAATATTTTATAACTTTTGTATGAAGAGTCTGACTAATTTCTAACCCCTCTTTTCCAAAAAAGGGTATTTGGATGAAGTGACTGTGTGTTCTTCAATGAGATATCCTGATTATCATCTGGATGGAGTCAACTTTAACTTACGACAAGTCAAACGGTTCGAGATAGAATATTTTAAGGAATTCATATTATATCATATATCCAGGGAGATACTTTGATATCGTAAGTAATTTTTATAAAGTCTCATCATTTCTAATATAATAAGTTATTATAAACAATAAAAAGATTCGTTAAAATAATTGAAAACGAAACTCATGAAGAGTGTGTGTCCCAAATAGACAACGTAAAGTCGTGAGGGTAACATCTTTTGACACCATGAAAACGAGATTCAGTATCCTCACTACGTACTCCCAAACAGTCCGAGGTACCGTCTGTCTCGACCTGTGACTACAAGGTACTACGAAGTCGCGTACCTAAATCCCCAGTCCGTTTACCACTTTATATAAATCCTATACTATGAACCCGAAGGGACCACCGAGTCTCCCATTTCTTAGACGGACGCTATACCTTCTGGACCCAGGTTAGGGACCCAACCCTTCTAGGGGACCTCTTCCGTTACCGATGGGTGAGGTCATGAGACTGGACCTCTTAAGGTACCTGGCATGTCAGGCACCCCAACGTTTCTCAGCCTGTACTGACTCGCTGAAAGTGAAAGAAAGTAACATGAATTATAGTACCGTGTAAATCCTCTCAACCACTTAGAGTCGGAGTCAAGGAGGTAGGAAAAACATCTCTAATCTTTTGGATGGAGTCCTCGAAGAACACTTCTAATCTATTGACCTGTGTTAAAAGTGTCACTACCGGACGGGTATTTTTCACAAGTTATCTACAGTAACCGTAAAACGTTCGTATCTTGGACATTTTCTCCAAGTATAATGTCTAAAGAATAAAAGGGGAAAACAGATATACAATGAAGACAGGTTTTTGTCATGTATTTTTATCGTCTTTTTTAAACGGATACAAAGGACATTGAAGTATCTTGATTAAAAAGAAAATTAGATGTATAGAATGAGTATATACATATAATTTTAGAAAGTATAAAGTAGTCAAGATATCACCATATAAGGGTTACAATCGTGATATGGTGCTCTCGTCGACAAAACACTGTCAGAGGAAAAGGCACACAGAAGACAACAGAGGGTGGTTGTTACATCCAACGGTAAGAAACGTTTACTATATGCGTGTCCATCTCATACATCAAAATAAAGTGTCTTACCCAGTATAATGTATGTACAGAGACATCGAACAAAAGACAGACTTGTATTACATCATCCGTACGTAGATTTATTTACTATATTTGGATGTCGTTATTTTTGAGGTATAGTATTCTTACATAGATATAAATAGCATCATAACAAACGTTATCGTACCGTCCTGTGGACTTTTCAGGACTTATCGACAGTCATTCTCATACCATTTATCTGACTTAATGTAAGTATAATACTTTGTAATATACCGATAATTTCATGAATAAAAAATCTAGGGAAACACATCAGTAATTAAAAAAACCTAATCTTTTCTTATGTCCCTAATAAACTAGGTCACGGTAGTAAAATGTGTTGTCCCGTAACTCTGGACTTCGTTGAGTGAGTTGAGACCCGAAACTCTTTAGGTGTTACGAACGATTGAGAGCCAGGTCACGAACAGAGTGTTGGAGGGTGAGAACGGCGTACTCGATACCTCAATTTGTACCTCGTCCCCCAGTCGACACCTACCTAGACTTATACTTAAACGTCGTACGTAACTTTTCCGAAAATCACCCTGATGACGTCACTTTTAACCTATCATGTCAATGACAGGACCTCTCAAACAATGTACTTTTGACTTAATCCACCCAAAACCAATGTCGTGTGCCAATCACAGTGGGTAACAGTACGTAAACAAGGGACTGACTAAAAGGACGTCTTCCAGTCTCAGGACACAATGAGACGAGCTGTGGTGACACCGTCTGACTTATAAATTAACGCGACGAGACTACTCTCCCCCCAGACCGTCGTTCAAGGTCCCTTCAGACGTCACACTAAGAGAAGACTGACGACAAACCTTTACTTAGGCACCTCGTGTGAGTTCCTGTAAGTTCTCCGTGTCGTCTAAGACTCCGTAAGAAAAGGAAGTCGATCAGTTTTGACTTGAATCTTGACTTCAGGATTTCTTCAGAAAAAATCTTTTACAATAAAATAACACCATTTTCAGTGTATTATAGTAGGCAGAGGACTTAAAAAGTAACAGGATTCGACTGTAAGGTAGGGGTAATTTGTGATTGAAGGAGGGGTGAGAGGTCGGGAGACGGGGACCGGGGACGGTAAATGGTTACATGAAAGACTCAAACACTTAAACTGAGGAGATTCATAGAATACATTCACCTTAGTTTGTCGAAAACCGAAGGGACCACCGAGTCTACCACTTCGCAGACAGACGTTACGTCCTCTGGCCCCAAACTAGGGACTCAACCCTTCTAGGGGACCTCTTCCTTTACCGTGGGGTGAGGTCATAAGAGTGAACCTTTTAGGGTACCTGTCACCTCGGACCATCCGATGACAGGTACCCCGGCATTTCTCAACCTATACTGAAGTGAAAGTGATTACATATAACCTTATGTAAAAATTCCAATTGAATTATATATAGGATGTTTGTCTAAAATGGAAGAAACAAAAAAAAGGGACACGATATGTCATCTAAACGTAATCAATAGATAAAATATGTACCTTCGTACACATACATTTAGGGTTCGAGGATTAAGTAAGATGGACGATTCGGGGGGTGTGGTAAAGGGGTAAACCACAAGTACAAACAAGATAGACATACACAGAGATCAAGCCGAAACGTTCATCCAAGTGGACATGGTAAAAATTCTAACACTCATATTATAAAACGAAATACACTTACTTTCGTCCTTATATATTCAACCCTTCTTATCGTAACCAACACAAAACAACAACAATCTAACGAAAAGGTATTACCACACGGTCACACACGCAGGACAGTTAAAGTAGATTTTCAACGTACAACACCGTCGAGATCACCAAAAGTATCGTACTACCTCCATTAATAATCGAAGTCCTGCTCTTATACAGGACCGGATATCATAATCACATCAATATTTTAGTAGTTACCTTTGAAATCGTCCTTAAAACGTTTTCTCTTAGTATTTGTACATAATTACTTATAATACAAAGTTACTAACAGATTACGGTAATGTATATTATAAAGATCGACAAATTTATTCACTCTACCTCTTCCTTTACCGTTGGGTGAGGTCATAAGAACGGACCTTTTAGGGTACCTGTCTCTTCGGACCACCCGATGTCAGGTGCCCCACCGTTTTCAGTCTGTGTTGACTCGCTAAAATGAGTGAGTACGTTTATTCACTCTTTAGGAAAAAACAACTTGTTTAGTTCTTTTAAAGTCTAAATGATAGTGAATAAAGAGTATTAGAAATCTGATCTAGAAACAAAAGAACAAAAATCAGACTCAAGAAACTAATAAAATTCAAGTGTAGAGAAAATTTTTCTCTGAAAATACTATTTATCACATTCCGTTAAGTCAGAACTCACTTTTTATCCCGTTTCGGTAAATATTGACTCTACGACACTGCTGTCGGAACGCCCAGTGAAGACACAGGAAATCCTCAAGATAGACATCAGTCGAAATTGACAGTGAAGTGTACCTACTGAAGATGTACATTGGATGTTGGGACTGGAAAGAAGACTGTCGATTCGAGTGTAAAGATTTACGGGTCATACATGGAATTGTAGTAAATTCTCAATTAATGACTGGAGACGGACCTTTCATCATCTTTGAGTTATTAAAGAAAAAGAAAAAAAAAAAAAAAATTAGTCGAGTAGTAGATATACATAATCAACTCTCAATCCTACTCCGGTTATGTAAATAACGAGGAAAGTCATAAATTTTTAATATGTGACGGGAAATCGAATAATGGACTCTGAGTTTTAATAGAAAAGACTATAGAGTGGAGTGTCCTCTTACTTCGTCTTTCAGGACACGAAGAAGGAATACTTTGTTTTTGTTTATAATTGACCTAAGTCGAATGAGTATTAATATAAGTGGTTTCATTTCTTTTTGTGTACCATTAACCTTTTCTTTCTGATTATAAGTTTTTTATATTATCATCCGCACTCCCTTCTCTTGTTCGTACGAAATAGGATTAGGTTTAGTAGAAACGCCGGATTAATAAAAAGTAATGTAACCGGTAAGATTATTTTACAACATATAGCGGTAACAGTGGTACGGATACACACAGGTAATCTAAATCCTACCGAACACCAACTGCTGAAAACCACTTCGGTTTTACTCGTTGGATTAACACAATTGGGTGGGACAACTAACAGAGACTATATTCTCTTTTAATTCGAAGGAAGTGAGTGTACATTAAACAAAACTTTACTTTTCGTCCCCTACCTAATGGTTCTACTATAGGATCGGAGAGTTGTTAAAGTCCACCGAAATCCGACGGACCACCTAATAACTTTGTAAGTATCTAAATATTAAAATAGTAGAAGTTTAACGTTAATTAAGAAGAAACTGAAGTAAGATCCCATCTTCAGTCGAATTCAACAAAACTAATAGTTTTAAGACAAAAACTCCTGAGTCCTCTATGATTCAAACATTCTAAAGGACGGACTTAGACTCCTAAGATACTGACATACAACTTCCACCCCCGGTTCTTAAGAAAATTTGTCCGTATGGTCGATCAAGACTATTTTTATCAGGTTTCTACATGAAACTCTTTTTGGTATCTCCTCACACCTATTTTAACTTCATTTATTCAAGGTCCCTAGAGTCATTTTTTTTCGTAAATATTTACTCGTGAAATTTTAACTATATGTGAACATCCCATAACAAAATATGAGGGTTGTATATATAAAAGTCCGGTCTCTAATGTGTCGACGAATTATCATTTTACTCAAACTCATTTTCATTTATTCAACTATAAATTAAGTTCATGATTTAATCTTGGGTCAAGTAATGAGATATCCGAAGGGACCACCCTTAGAAGGACGTTACGCCCCTGGGTCCAAGTTGGGGACTCAACCCTTTTGGAGGACCTCCTCCTTTAACGATGGGTGAGGTAATAAGAACGAATCTTTTAGGGTACCTGTGTCCTTGGACCTACCGACATCAGATATCCCAACGTTTCTTAACCTGTACTGACTCGCTGATTTTGAAAGTGAAAGGAATGAGACATACCGGGTAATCTTTGAGACCCACCCACCCACCCACCGACCCCCACACCCACACCCACCCACCCACACACACACACGCGTGCGCACGTGCACGTACGTGCGTGCCACCACCACCACCTTAAATAGTATTTCTTTTCTTCGATTATACTTAAAAAGGTCGAGCATAAAAAGTCAGATTAAAACACTTTATTGCCCGGTATTCTCAGAAGTACAACAGGAAAAATATTAGACCCTCATTTAGACACCGACTCTTTCACCGTTGAAAGTACGTCGATCGTGGAGTCAGATGGTCGGAAGGTTCAAGATGTACGACTGGCTCTTTGGGCGAAGACACGGGTGCGGGAGGCGGCACAGAGACGACTGCTCCTGAGAAATTACACGTAAATAAAAGAAACTTCACACTGCGTGCGGAGACTGAACCTGAAGGTCCCGAGAGGTTGCCGTTTTGTGTAGATAAGGGCCGAGGGTACTGTATTATTATTAGTCCGAAAGTCTGTCCCGAGACCCACCTACCTCGGGGCCATTCCCTCAGGAGTGAGTCGAGACCGACCGTATATAAATGTTACCTGACAAAGGATTTCATACAGCATTTGTTAAAATATGAATGGAGAGTTCTGAGCACATACTTTTTAATACCGAGAGGGAGAATTTTTGTTCTGTTTTTTATCGACCTTTAAGTCGACAGACCCAAAAATTCTGTTTGATATTAAACAGAATTTACGTATGAAAATACCTAAATAAACGTACATTTATAAACATCACATACTGGAGGAAATATAAGGTCACACCACGTCTTAAGAATATAGACAACCACCAAAACCAGAGTAACATACCACCATTTAATGCATACACATATTCACACGAGACAGTACAGGCTGAGAAACGACGGGATACCTGACATTGGGCGGTCCGAGAAGACTGGTACTTTAAAAGGTCCGTGCTTATGACCTCACCCAACGGTAAGGGAAGAGGTCACCTAGAAGGGTTGGGTCCCTAACTTGGGTGTAGAGAATACAAAGGACGAAACCGTCCGTCCAGGAAATGACGATCGAGATGGACCCTTCGGGTTTAATACCTATTAAATCACATAATAATATAATAGATCCATAATGGATCTTATGATCAAGTCACAAAAAAAACAAAAGTAACCAAATGGGGACCCGTGTACTTTACCCATGTAAAGACCGGTCGTACAAACTAAAACCGTACGAAACATAAGACTTTCGACAAAGGTTTCAACTACGTTTTCAATATCAGACAACTATACGAGATATAAGTAACTTCATCCGCTTATCGCTACAAGGCCCTTATTATTACCGGGACCGTAACCGTGTCAGGAGAGATTACCTGTTCATCGATCAGACTATAAAATAGTTCTGGGTGAAAGTTTTGGACACTGAAACGGCGTTCCGAGACGAGACGAAGAGAGACGTCGGGGTACCACTCGATAAAAATTCGACGTGTACAAATTAAACATTGAACACTGTTAAACTTTTCGTATTGTTACAGATAAGGGTGACTCTTTGTGGCTGATGTGGTTCTACATAACTCCCCTCGTCGTAAACCCCTTTTTGAAGTGACCCCGTTTTCAGAAGAACCCTTAGTGACCCAAGAGAGAAGGAACTTCCTTTCGGTTGTAAAAAGGGAATTGGTTAGTTAGTACAAATAAAAAGTTAAAATTCCTAGTCACTCCCAGTGGGTTCACACAAATTCTGCACGAAATGGACTTGAACCCGAAGAGTTCTTCTCGACCGGTCTTTTTATTTATTTTAAGGTTGTACATCGATCCTCTCTACGTAGAACTTTACTCGGACGTCAAAGTGTCAGGGGACATTGAATTGTTCTGGTCACCAACCAACACCTCAGTAGACAGTAGAATTCTACAAACAAAAAATAATGTACTATATGGTAAACGAAAAGTTAATTTAAATTGACATAGATTTAACGTTCTTCGCAATCATAGGAGACATGGTACGCGATATTCACAATTGATCAAGTAGATCTTTTAGGAACTCGGGAACACTCGACAACATTTCAAACGAGTGTAAAGAGACATTTATTTCACCGAAAATGAGTTCGTGAAGACTTTGTAATTCCTGTAGACAACAAAAACTTGCACGTTGGAACCAATAACTATAACACCCTACATTACCAATATAATTGGGTTTAATCGACTATTAATTCTTGTGAAAAGAAAAAAGGAAAGATTACGAGACACTGTAACACATAAATAAAAGGATTAATACAAAGCACACAAGGACTCCTATCGTAATTCGTTGTTATAAAAGGAATATATGAGGTTGTCATTTATCTGTTTCCGTCACCTAAGTGGTTGTTTTCACCACTAAATATCAACGAAAAGGATCTCCTTTTTAACCAGTCTACCACGAGACACGAAATTGCAGTCTTTACTCTGTATTTCCGACTAAAGTTCTTTCAAGGGATTGTCTCACTGAACGTCTCATATAATTGACTGACAGGTCTCCAACGTACAGGTTCTTCCGTACGTATACACATGAGATCCATAAATGCACCGAGGGAAAACGTGGCAGAAGTTTAGAAACGAGTTTATAGTGTAGTTACTCCTGAGTTACTAGTGGGGTAAAATGAACGTAGTGGTAAGGGAGGGAGGTAAGTCGTATAATTTAAGAGGAACGGGTTAAGATGACAGAGGGGGTATGGTAATATCACACACACACACACCAATCAACGACTCAGCACAGGTTGAGAAACACTGGGGCACCTGACATCAGACGGTCCGAGAAGACAGGAACCTTAAGAGGGTCGTTCTTATGACCTCACCCAACGGTTAAGGAAGAGGTCCCCTAGAAGTACTGGTTCCCTAGCTAGGGGTCAGAGGACGTGACGTCCGTCTAAGAAATGGTAAACTCGGTGGTCCCTTCGGGGTAATATTACATTCGAGGTACTTAGTAACCAAAACAAACCAACACATATAAGTCTTGGATATCATCTACAATTTTTCAATAAATTTAAAAAGTTAAATTACAAATTCACTTGATAAATTAAACTCTATTAACATTTAAGCATCGTTAATTAACATTCTTTACTATGTCTCTCTATGCACCGTTTCATCAAAGGGGGTACCATTGTAGAATATTTTGATCGTCTTATAGTATTGATCCTATAACTGTAACTGTTATAGGTAATTGTACAAGGGGAGTCGTACATGGAAAACGTGTAAGCGAAGGGAGACTGGGGATGGGAAAAGAATGAGAAACCATAGGTGAAAAGTCTTTTGATTCTAGTACCGTAGACCAGGGTAGTGAAGTACCCTTTATCTACCCCTTTGTCACCTTCGATAGTCTAAAACCAAAAAACCCGAGGTTTTAGTGATGTCTACCACTAATGTCGGTAATTTAATTTTCTGCGAATGAGGAACCTTCCTTTCAATACTGGTTGGATCTATCGCATAACTTTTCGTCTCTGTAATGAAACGGTTGTTTCCAGGCAGATCAGTTCAGATACCAAAAACGTCACCAATACAAACCTACACTCTCAACCTGACACTTCTTTCGACTTACGGCTTCTTAACTACGAAAACTTGACACCACAATCTCTTCTGAGAACTCTCAGGGAACCTGACGTTCCTCTAGGTTGGTCAGGTAAGACTTCCTCTAGTCAGGACCTACAATTAACCTTCCTGACTACGATTTCGACTTTCAGGTTATGAAACCGGTGGAGTACACTTCTCGACTGAGTAACCTTTTCTGAGACTACGACCCTCTCTAACCCCCGTCCTCCTCTTCCCTAGTTGCCTCCTACTCTACCGACCTACCGTAGTGGCTGAACTACCTACACTCAAACTCACTTGAGGTCCTCAACCACTACCTGTCCCTCCGGACCACACGACGTTAAGTACCCCAACGTTTCTCAACCTGTGCTGTCTCGTTGACTTGACTTGACTTAGATAGTAGGTAAAAATATTAAACAGTAAAGTTCTTACAACGTATGTACATTAGTACGTCGTACATTAGAAAAATCTAACCGAAAAAAAAAAAAAAACCAGGCGTATTAGAAGACCTCTAAGTAGGTCCAACACCTATGGTTATCAAGTAAGTAACAAAGAACGACCACACCCACAAGGTGACAAACAAATATCTAATAAATGTCAAACACCGACCGTTTTTACGATATTATTAAATACATTTCTGAAAAACAGATTTGTATATAAAAGTCACGAAACCTTAATTACGAGTCCTCACGTTAACGACTCAATTTACAGACGATATACCAATCTAAAAAAAAAGAAATATTCGATGGCGTGACAAAAAGTCTCACCGATATAACGTAAGGGTGGTCGACACACACTTACCAGGTCATAGAGACGTAGGAGTGGTCGGAAACCAGAACTGATAAAAAAGTGTCGGTAATGTGTAGCCTAAACATTATTACGGAGTGACATCAAAACAAAACGTAAAGTCATTACTGATTACCATAGTTCGTAGAGACTAACACGAAACAACGGTAAGCATATAGAATAAAACTACTATACAGAAGTACAGAAAACAAGTACAAGATTGACCCAACATACGAAGAATGACAACTTAAAACATGTAAGAAATATATAAAACAAATTATCAGTCTATAAAACAGTCTTTACACCAAACGTTTATAGAAGAGAGACCTCGAACACAAAAGTAGGAGAATTACTTTAGACTTTACTCACTCTCAAAGATTTAAATTACTATAGGTCGAATCTTTAAAGAGAATTAATAATAGATATTCTGTTTATAAAATTACAGTTCGGATGTTTTTTAGAAACGAATCAGGGTTTAACATCTATAAAAGATGAAAAGGAATTTGAAAATGTTCAGAAGTAAATTAAGACACTAGGTAACACTCGATTATAAACATAGTCTACACTCTAGAACCACTTCAAAAACGGACATCTACAGATCAACGGGGTCATGGTGGACAACTGTTCGAGAGACAGGATGTAACTAAAAGAGAACCGTAGAAACAGTTTTGAGTTAACACCTATTAACACTTCTAAATAAAGATCCAAAAGACAAGACAGGGTATCCTAATACACGGGTAGAGAGATGGATATGATGTCAGAACTAATCACTTCGACGTATTGAAAACTTTAGTCCATCTTAATAAAGTTCTGAATTAGAAAATTTTCACCTAAGTCGATAAGATCAAGGAAAAAGACAGGTATATTGGGTATACTAGAAAAGACATAACTTTTATTAGAACAAGTATAAAATAACCTTTACACAACTTGGACACATAGTTAAACCCTTCTTAGCCGTAGAAATGATACAACTCACGACAGTATGTATTTGTGTCACAGAGAGGCAAATAAATAAAGGAAGACGTTTCCAAAACAATAAACCCCGTATGTGTAAACGATGTACAAAACAATCTAAATTTAGAGTCGTAAGTAAAAAACTCGGTAACAATCACCATGGTACAGAATTATAAGTGGTAGGTACAAATAACGATCATATCTACTGAAGAGTCATCGTCTCAATTAAAAATCGATCGTAGGACACTGGAACGATTTGAGTGATAAGTAGGATCCTCAAAAAAAAAAAAAAAATTCAAAAAAGGACATAAAAGATACATCTGTTAGTACGATAAGAGGTTATCCTATTAAAATAAAGTAAGTCAGGGAGTAGTAATTCATATTACATTGATCATCAAAAACATCTGTATACACGAAATAGTTCAATTCCTTCAACGGGAGATAAGGATAAAATAACTCTAAAAAAATAATACTTACGTACAATTTAAACAATGTATAATAAAGATTTAGTTGTCTATACTGATACTAAAAAAAAAGAAATCAGACAATTACGTCATTTAATAAAACTAATAAAAAAGGAACAATTGAGAAAGTCAAAGTATCGGAATCTGACTTGGGATGAACCGACACCGTCTATTAAGAAAAATATATAACGATTTAATAAAAGAATTACAAACAATCCTAAAAATTCAGATATAATTACTCTCTACAAACAGAGATCAAAAGAAAAAACAATAACGGAAATAATCCGATTATGACTCAAGTATTTTACTTAATCGTTGACGACGGAGGGAAGATAAAAGAACTTCTATAAAACCTCTTAACTACAATTACTAAGAAGTGTAAAAACCATCTTAAGAGGTTCCTTTGGTACATCCGACTTCTAAAGAAAACCCCCCTGAAAAATTTAACATTTAAGTTAAATGAATTGTTAAATCCAGACAAGGTTGATAAAGGACAAACCATCGAAATAAAAATTTCTGACAGGTAAAGTGGATGTAAACGTTTAAATACAAATATCTCAATATACATCATAAAAGGATAATAGGAAACTATAGACTTCCGAGACATCACTTTAGGAAGAAAATTTATCTATACAAATGTACTTACTCAATTTCATATATAGAGTTTAAAACATATGTATGATAAGTGAAAGATAAAACAATTAGACCAAACTTGTCAGAGGTATCGTAAGTAAGAATACACTATAAAAGAATAAATGAGAAACAATTAAACAACAAAAGACTAGACTCCACATTTGAGACATACGCCTTCGAAACGAAAAGAAGTAATGACGACACAAAGGTCGCGGATCTTTAGATTTTGGTACATACTTCCATTTCCACTTCAACGAGTCAGTACAGGCTGAGAAACGCTGGGGTATCTGACATCGGATGGTCCGAGGAGACAGGTACTCTAAAAGGTCCGTTATCATGACCTCACCTAACGGTAAAGGAAGAGGTCCCCTAGAAGGGTTGGATCCCGAGCTTGGGTCCAGAGGGTGTGACATCTGTCTGCGAAATGACAGACTCAGTGGTCCCTTCAGACATTGGTACATATCTAGTATTGTTCACGAGTTATGTATTGAAAACATAGTCACTTACTTTCACGACACGAATTACGGCAGATGTAATCTAGTAAATTTTTATATGTAAATAAACTGACTACATAAACAGACACGGTCCAGAATCGACGTCACGACCTTAGAACCCAGACGTAACGTCGTACGTCCTAGAAATCACACCGTACACTTGAGGAGCAACGTCGTGTACCCTAGAACAAGGGACTGGTCCCTACCTTGGACCCGGGGGACACAATCCCCACACCTCCCTTCTGGGATGGTGTAGATTGAAAGGTTGTTTACTCGTTTCACAGGATAATGGGTAAAATATCTATTTTTACCCGATATCTTGATGTTACCATATAAAGAAGACGTAGAAAGTTTGAAACCCTATGATTGTGAGTACCGTTTACGAACCCTCTTTCTTGAAATTTATTTCATATAACGATTGAAAACACATATTTGGATAGGAAAAAATTTTGTTAGAGTCTGTGAAAGTTGATTTCAAGACTTTTAAGAACCTTTCGTACGAAGTAATAGAGTAAGTCTACTAATATAGTGACTCAGACCACCCTGACACCCTCTCGATTTCTTCTCTCACGACGACGACGATTCAACGAAGTCAGCACAGGTTGAGACACGCTGGGGTATCTGCCGTCGGGTGGTCCGAGGCGACAGGGACCCTAAGAGGTCCGTTCTTGTGACCTCACCCAAAGGTAAAGGAAGAGGTCACGTACTTTCACTTTTCACTTTCCCTTCAACGAATCAGCACAGGTTGAGAAGCGTTGCGGTACCTGACATCGGGTGGTCCGAGGCGACAGGGATCCTAAGAGGTCCGTTCTTGTGACCTCACCCAACGGTAAAGGAAGAGGTTACGTACTTTCGTTTTTCACTTTCACTTCAACGAGTAAACGCAGGGGTACCTGACGTCAGATGGTCCGAGGAGACAGGTACCTTAAAAGGTCCGTTCTCATGACCTCACCCCACGGTAACGGAAGAGGCTATCTTCTCTCACTCAATGATGATTTAGACCAATACAGATACCAAGGTCGTGATGAAATAACATCTTCCTATAGTAAAGTAGAGATCATAGTACTTTATAATCAAGGTTCATCTTAATACTGTTAACAGTCCTTTTTTACCGGACACATAAATTTTATATCTCCTATGTGCAAGTGTATATGATTTATGGTTCCTCTAAAATATATATATATATATATATATATATATATGTGTATATATATATATGTGTGTGTGTATGTATGTGTGTTATTCGTTTTTGTTTATTTATTCGTTTGTGGTATTCTTTTATTTAATCTCACGTCTTGTTTAGGGTCTTTGATGAGTTCCGTTAGTCCTTACTCTTCGTTGTTGTTGTTGTTTTATAGGGGGTTTGACGTGTAAGTTTCTTCTGTTCGGACATCAAAAGATCGAAAGTATCGTTGAAGGATGGAAACATTGTGACAGAAATTATTTTTTCATGAAACACTCTTAAGACTCGAGAGTGTTGACAAGAGTGATAATTCATGTTAACCATTCCTCGATCGTTCAACGTAAAACGGAAAATAAATAAATAAATAAATAATAATAAAAAAATTAAAATTTTAGAAATTAAGAATGTACGCAAGGGTTTGTCCTTGGGGGGAGGGTGGAGGGAGGGGTATTGTAGGGAGACCCAGTAGGGGTACGTGGTCGGGGTTCGTACGACATAGGACGTAGTCTGTATCTGACCGCTAAGTTAAGAATGTACTATCATATGTACAATCTTACGGTAACGGAAAATCTTTACACTCCTTTGACTCCGTCAGAACATCCTATTCCGTCCTGTAATCACAACCTCGAGACAAAGTACCTATGTTCGTATTCCCGAATTCTCAACACTAAAGGTCAGATGACATAAAATTTTATTTGCCACTGAAAAGGGGGAGTAAAAGTTTAGGGACTCGGACCTGTCACGTCTTTTGTGTCGGTTTAAATCCATTGTCGAATAAAAAGTTGGGACACGAGTACTTCACCTTATACAAATAACCATTGTTTCCTTGAAACGGAGACCATTTAGAAGTCGAGACGAACAAATCTTAGTCCCAGTCGAAGAGTTTGCTCGGAAAAGTGGTAAATCCGAAAGACTTAGACCAATTGTGACATAGTCCCTTAACAGACCACAGACTGGAACTTCTCGTACGAAAGGATCAACGAAAAGACGTCCCTCACCCCTAGTAAAACGTGTCAGAACCTGAACTCTAGGGAGAGCTCGTCCGAGTCAACGTAATCGTTCGAGGGAAATGACTATAGGCTTCCCAAAGTCGGGGTCACTGGACAGTAGACAGGGGAGTGGACGAATGTACGACTAAGTAACTACTCGACCGTAGTGTCCGGGGCGGAGGGAGACTTACCAGACACTCCAACGCTAACGACGACCTCTCCCCTACGACTCGACTCGGTGTCACCCAATGATGTTCACACTTGGCCGCGGATAGACAACGGTGTCTTCTTGAACCACTGGTTTGGCTCTTCGTCGGGAAAGAATGGTGGGACAATGACACGATAGACATAGGCCGAAGAGATCGAAAAATTTCCTTAAAGACTAAGTCCGTGATTGTCGATTAAGGTGTCCTCAACATTCCGTCGGACACTGTATTTGACTCTGTCTTCAAAAGGGAGTCTCTGACAGAAAAAAAAAAAAAAATAACCGTTTCTGAAGACCGAGAAGAGTCTCCTTATGGAACAACGAATTCTACTCACCGACATCTTTTGCTACATTTGCACTTTATAACTTTAAACGGGTCATGGAAGAGTCTGATAATTGTCCAAGAGAAGTATGTCCATTACTGAAAAAAAAAAATTATCTCCGACTATCTCGTACCATGACTTCAACTTTACTTTCTCCTTTCCGAGTGATAAAGACACAACACAAATAAAAATTACAACAGTTATTTTATTTTGGCACTCACAAACGACTCTAAGTGCAAAGATTTTTACACACGTCACGTCGAGATTAGACCCCTATCTTGACCTTAGACACCTATATAGAAAATACAGAAAAACCGTCACAGCGACAATTTACACGAAGTTAGATTCCTTCGTCACAGACGTCTCATCCCTCTAAAAAAAAATTTCGTACTAATATACTCCCCAAAAAGGGAGAGAGGACGAACGACGTCAAACGACTTTTTAGTGTTTTGACCAGAAGGACGTCCATAAATCTTTAAGAGATGTTGAGAAACTAGTAATATTAGGTATCTAGTAAAGGTCGTAAACTAACATCTCGAATCGTCACTTTCTCAATTCCTGTAAAGAAAACCTAAAGACTTAAGGAACGTTTTACACTTTTGTCGACTTCTCATATTACAGGTACTCTCGAAACTATAAACAAAGTAACGTCACCTAAAATTACAAATTGTTGAACGTGCTAACTTTATCTTTGATAAATTTAGATTCACAACTATCTTTTATAAAAATTCTACAAGGTTTTAATAATTGGATTTGGTCGTCAAAACGACGGGTACTTTAAGGATCCGTTACGACAGTAATTCTATCACTGTCCACCCTGGTTTTGATGAAACTGAAACTATTATCTATAAAAATTACCTGGCAGTTTGAATACGCCTCGTTTCGACCCAACTATATTAGGGAGAGAAACTAAGACCGGTACTTCTTGATAACAATCGAAATAAAAAAGTTGAATGTAAATAGAAGAATTTAGATTTAGTACTCTTTCTTCTCAATCATTGTTATGGATGTGTAGTACCACGTTCCAACTCTCTACTTGAACTGGTTATAAAAGAAATCTTTCACGAGGATACCACTTATCGTCTTGACGTATATATTAATACAACTGTTAGACTAGTCCTTTTTGTCAAAATTCCCCTATTGACACTTTTAGTTTACTAAAGACTCTCGTAATAATTTACAAGTATTTATAAAAATTGTCTAACAATAGTCTATGATTAGAAATTCGTCACTTTTAACACAACCGAAAACTGCGAAAATTTTTATCAGTGACTCTCAGACATGGACGCAAACCACTTGGTCCTCGAGACAACATAAAAAAATGGGTCAAAAATGTGAAGATAAGAATCAGTGTTATACTGAAACGACAAAGTACAGATAACACTAGTCACCATAGTCACATAAACGACACTTGTAAGTCAATGCCTACCACACGGTAAATACTATGGCACAGAATGACTTTTCACGAGTTATCCCCCAGAAAGTAGAACGATATTTTAATCTCTTTATAAAATATTTTCTTTCGAAAGCTATCATACATGAAACTATTCAATTAAAATTCCAAGATGGACAAAGAATTACCTAAACCCACGTCACGAAACGGAAAAGAACGAGTCAGACTCATCAAAATACTTTGAGATTAAAGTTTCTTAAAATACTTCCACCATCTACCAACACTGTAGTATTTGACATTCGTAACTTAGGTTTTAGATCACCAACCGATTACTGACGCACCATTAAATATTATACTCTAAATACCTTTCGACCATATCGTCTTTATAAAATTCGGATAAATCACGTATAAATCTTTAGTTATGTCAATCTTAAGAGAAGAAAGTCTTGGTGTCCTCTTTTCGTATTGTTGAAACTCTTTATCTAATAATATTTCATCAATCTAAATACTGGACCCTTTACCCTAATGTGGTTGAAAAAAGAACATTTTTAAGAAAAGTCGTGTCACAGATTATGATTTACAACATTTTTAGATCGATCTTAGACATGTTGACGAGTTCTACGTTGAACCTTTTCGGTTAAATACGTAAATGATCTACGACACTATTATATGTGACAAGTATAACATCTTAGATTACATTTTAAGTAATCTCGTGAAGGTTCAGGGAATCGATCATTAATTACTTCTTCATCCTTCGTCTCAACTTGATCAAATTTTTAAAACGAAATTCCAACCTATACGTTCGTCAACGATTAACATATGACTTGGTAGTCGTATACAGAAACATCAATAGTTTTTAAATTTTTCTATACTTATGCGGAACCTACGAAAAAGAAAAGAAAAAAAAAATTAAAATGTTGTTCCGGAAATAGAAGTGGAGAAGTTAACTTCTACACTAGATTACTTTAGCACTAAAACCAAATGTAAACCTTTGTCCAATGAAGATATTATATATTGGACATAACAACCGTCAACGGAAAGTAAACTATAGTTTTACGGGTACGGAAATATGTTTGTCTATTAAACTTCTCGTTCCTTTAAAAGTGCCTGTGTTTGAGAGGAAACTACACAGAATAATCACAATAGTGTTCAATCTCCTTTCGACAAAGGAAAAGACCCTCTAAAAGTATGTTGAAACCATCACGGACCCTACCGAATGTTTATTTATTAAGTTTTCGTCACTTAGTAAAATTTTTTATAAGAAACAATTTCTCACGTTAAGTTATTATTTTCAAACAGGTCTATTTTATTCTACAAAAGTGAAATGGTCTTTGAAAAATATATAAAAATAGTACCACTTAGTAAACGGTTTCTCACCTAAAATATTTGTGTACATAACCGGAATGAATATTACTTTTTATATTCTTAAAATTTACTAAGAAAACATATATTATTTAGAATCTTTAGTATTCTTTTATAATTTTCAATCACCGATGGTACAAGTCACATCATTCCACACTATGTCCTAATCAATAGGATTAAACAAAAGTTAAATTCTGGAGGTAGAAGAACATGTCATAATATAAGATTATATCTTCAGAGTGTTATTGACTATACAAAGACACGTAGATTTCTTCACCTCTACTAAATACTCCTAAAATCAGACAATCATACTCTGAATTGAGATAACCACCCGTTAAACATATGATATCCTTAGTTTTTTTGTGGGACAGTATATTTACGACTTGGTAAATTTCCCCATTTGTTACAATGTCTATAACTTAAAATTTAACAAAGAAGATATACACACTTTAAATTATAATCTTACAAAATACCAAGAAAACCCCTCCAACAAACCCGTGTAGTAAAGAGCCGTGCATCAAAAGAACTTTTAAGTTCTGGACTTGTGTAAAAAGATAATCGTCCTTAAGGGTTTTGTATGCACACTCCACCGAGAACGGACCTCAAGACAAAGTCCGAAGTTCTACTGTCCGATGTCCACACTTCTAGTTGAGAGGTGGACTCCCATTGTTTCCGTCAAGTTTGGTTTTGTAAGACAATTTGAAAGCTAACGACAAATTCATCATCCAATGTCATGAAGTCTACATTATTTTAACATAATGATTTTCGTACTGTATTCGTAAGTAGTAAAGAAGTTCGTCTCCTGAAATCTCTCTCTCTCTTTGTCAAACAAAATGTTTATACGTAACTCAACGAAGGTCAGAATAGTAGCAACTTCCCTGACACCTAGTTCGGTAAGTGTTCCGATCACTAAATTTCTAAATCTAAAAACGAAAAAAATTACAATGTAAAACCTTCACACTTCTCTTTTATTTCCCGTTATAAATCGGTTTATTATCTGAATTCTGTTTGGACAAAGATCGATAATATGTGTGAAGGAAGAAAAGGGAGTACTAATGTTTAGTGTCTTAGTACAAAAGTCAGGGGAGACTGGAGTAAAAAAAATTAGGGACAAAAGTAACCTACGTATAGTACGTTTTCTACGCAAGACTTTTACAGTGTATTAATTTTTAAGTATTTTGAGTCTAAAGAAGGACCGTTCCACTGTTCTCAAAAGTAAAGTGTCAAGTGCACCGGGACTGTACACTGGCAACTTATTTGTCAAGTATAAGTGAACCGGACGGACGAAACTTTAATACGATGAGAACTAATACAAATATAAAGATTAAGTAAGTTTGAAACGACTATTTCCCTCTAGTATAAAAAATATCGTGACATATTTTAAACGTAATAACTTTACATGTATATTATGGTGGTTAAAAACAAGTTAAAAGAACTTGAAGAAGACAACTTTGGACGTGAGTTCACTCTTCTTTCGTTTCTTACTACAAAAAGAACTGACAGTTTCTTAATACATTAACACAACGAAAAGGATCAATCCCAAATGTAAAATTTGAAAAATGGTCTTCTTTATAAAACCGGAGTCAATTATTTAAACTAAAATACCCTATAAAACTTCCGACGTCGAATAACGGATTAGAGTTTAAGACGGCAAGGACGGTATAGTCTCCTAGGGATACAAGTTACCCATTTGGTGGGTATATACGTCTTATAACCAACGGGGAAAGTAAAGAATTCTGTTAGATGTATAATTACTATTGATATAAAATCCAATAAATGGTGAATTAATCACACAATACATCTCGAACTTCTGAAGGTTTTTTCTCTAACAAAACTAGTAACACTCTTGAAGTTTCATCAGTTATTAGACTAAAATATCAGTATCAGTACAATTTGAGAATTTTACGTAAAGAACTGAGTGCCTGTTTTCATTAGTAGACCAGAGTTCCCTTCTCGAGTGTAAGTATCTTCCTCGACATAAACGGGGATAACCAATTCCATTAGTCTCTAAAGACTCGGTGTCGAAATTTTCAATGTGTAGTCACGGAGTAAATTTATACGTTTCTTTATAACTTTAAAGTGTGTGTCCGACAACTCCTATAATATGTAACTAATACTATACATAGTCAATACAAGGACCGTCCTTTCTCTAGAGTTTTTTTATTAAATTACTTCCCCGGGACACACACCCGTCTCATTCCTTTAGTTGTTCCCCTCCACCCAATGACCTCTTTGTTACTCACCGACTTCCCGGTTCCCTACCTTTTACAAAGAGTTCGACCCTCTCCCTTAGACACCCGTCTTCCGACGAACTGTTCTCTACACCGGAAGTCAGGTCCCTGTGTCGGTTACGTACCACTGGATTGTCCTTCCCTTGTGTCCCTTTTTTTTTTTTTAACGACCAGAAAGAGGTTAAAAGTCTAACAACGAATACGAAGGTAACCGACTGGGGTAGGATATTCGGTCACCCTTTTGATAAGATTCATCCTCTTTATACGAGTACCGGTATAAATAATAAAATATAAGTGGGTGATTGTGACTGTTCCGAAAGAAACAAATTTCAATGATTGTGACCAGTACAACAACGAGGTCTTTCTATAACTTTCTCCGTGTTCGTTCGAGTATAGGAACCTCACTGAGCATTTTAAGGACAGTTAGATTGTGTAGAAAGTAATATCAACAAATAATAAATGAAACTGGCATATCAAAAACAGGTTTTAAAGAGACACAGAAAATTTGCAATCTTCATTGTATTTGGATGTGGAAATTTGTTTACCTGATACAAAAAACTCCTCAACAGCGGTACTAGTCGCTACAATTCACTGTGTACTTCAGTTACGTTACAAAGAGAATCTCCATCTACCATAATGTGGGGGTCCCACCATACCAATACCAACCACGAACGACTCGTGTTATTACCTAAAAGAAAGTATTTCATATAAAAGCAAGGTTCGAAGAATAAGGTCGTACCCCTATGTAACACCCAAACGTCCCTTCCCTAAGTCGATACTCCTTGACAGGAAATAACACATTCTTCCGTTTCAGGTTGACAGGTACTACCTTTAGTTGTAACTATATAAAAAAAAGTCACATACGGTTTTTTAAACTGTTTCATCAAAACTAGTAAGAAACATTTGTCAACGAGACACGGATGATAAGAGGTAAAGAAGATGGACTATTTCTATGAAATTTTGGTATTTTTACAGAGTTCCACAAGAAATACAACCTGGTCACAAGTGAAATGAAAAAAATTAATTCAAAATAACCTCATATCAGCTACTTGGTACAACACAACCGAAGTCTACATACCCTTTCACTTAGTTAATATGTGTACAGGTAAGAAGAAATCAAAGAAAAACGTATATCTAATAATCTCTTATAACTAATCTCAAGGGACATACCATCCAAGAATAATCAACAGATAAAATCTATATAATCACATATATACAAATTTTTCACTTAAGTATCCTGAGACTTCGTCTAGTTGTATATAATTATCCACTCCTCCCGACTGATAATAAAAGGCCCTCACACTTAGTCCTCTTGAACTTACTCCCTGGTTCCATCCTCCTCTTCTTGATACGGTTCAAAACGAATCTTTGCAACTGAGCACGTTCCATAAGGTAGTAAACTGTAGGAGGAAGTACATAAAGTACAGACCGAGTGAGAGACCGAGACAAAAGGAAGGAGATTACAACAAAGTAGTATCAGAATTACTGATATAATGTAATTTTGTTTTTTATTATTAAGAATCTTACACAAAGGTCCTCTCGACAAGAGACCAGTTGGAGGTCGACACGAAGACCTCTCATCGCCGTACGGATCCCCCTTCCCAATCCTTGGAGAACAACCTGAACGTCGAGAGAGGAAAAACGATGTTAACACTTCCAGTAGGTCGACGAGACTCGTCCCAGTTGAGGGACAGTTTACCTCTGTAAGGATGTATATAAAGAGAACGACCGTTTGTAAGTTATTTACCCCGTGAAAAGAGTGATAGTGACCCGACTATAGGTATCCTACAAGACAAAAGTTTTATTTAAAAGGGATTTCCATTAACCTACGGATTAGTAATAATACGACAGACCATAAATCCTTATTTGTATTTTATTGGTTATTTTACTGACGTAAAATTTTATAACGGAAAATAATACAATCAAAACTTATTGATATAAACGGTAAATAAAAAAGTTGATTTTACATCATTCAGCACCAATTCTCGAACACAAAAACATTCGACAAAGAAGCACTAAGAACGGACGGGTGTAATGAGACGATCACGTCGTTTATTTACGTCCTGTCTATTGAGGTGTTTGGAGGTACACGATTTTAAAGGTTTTCTTCTCCCGTCGAAGAACAGAGGACTCCAAAATCGGTTCCTCTCCACTCCTGTTACTCGTTGGATCTACTCCGTAATTCGGATATTTTATACAAGACGACTTTTTTTAATCTGTCTCTCTTCGGTTACTCTCCTCTTGGTTTGTTCCTTCCGCTCTTTCGTAGACCCTTCCTCTCTTTGACCCCCTAATAAAAGTCTTCCTTCAAAACGACTTTTCGATTCAACGGGTGTCATGGTCTAACGACGTTTTTGATGGTCGTTTTGGGCAGTCTTCCAAGACAAGGAACAGGTCCGTCAACCAAGACACCGAATGACTCGTTAGTCCATCACTTAGTCAATTCGTGGACCAGTGTAGGATAAAGAGGAGGTGAGAGAATCTAGACAGAAGTGAGAGACTATACGTGACTGAAGAAAGGGAAAGCTCGAGAGTATCATGTTCAACAGATAGGAGGTAAAAAGCCGTAAATTAATGAGTAGTTGGAACATAATAAAATATCTAAGACCACAACCTTAACATAAAGTTCATCTGGACTCAGAAGATTCTCTGTATTTCTATAAATTAATAGATCGTAAATGGGAATGTGTCCCAAATAACGTATAGACAAGTTTTTATATCTAAACACCGTCCTATAATATTTATTCATAGTCAAAGAAAGAGGTATATTACATTACACAAGGAAAGACTGAGTGTAATAACTTGAATTTACTATGGTGAACTCGTAGGGTACCCTTTGGATCGGTTTAGGTCCTACACCACCCTGATTCTATCTTTTGATCTAAACTGTCTTAGGTTTGACATAGAGAGAAAGTGATATGTCAAGAGAGAGGAGTTCGAGTCTGTGTAAGACTTCTGGACACACTACTGAAAGAGTCGAGTTTGTAATAGTATAATTCAGTAAAGGACTAGTAGGTTAGGTTTTATTGGGGAGGATATTACTGAAAGAAAATGTAGTGGAAAAACTTTAAAGAAAATGTCTGTTCTACTGGTTTTGACCCCGTGAAACCTCTCATTTTCTTCCGTTGGAATTATTAGGTGTCGTCCTTATACTCGTGTTTGGTTCCGCCAAGGGCTGTTTGGTTTATATACCAGTAGTAGAGGTGTCTTTACTGGTACTAGAATTTATAAATAAATATTAACAGATTTTTATACCCTACACTTGAAGAAAATTTCCTAGGACAAATAAAAAAAGAAAGAACGTTAGATCACATATCTAGTATGGACCGTGTATGATTTATAAATTAGTCTCAGTCTGTACTGACTCGCTAAAGTGAAAGTGAAAAGCGAAAGTACGTGACCTCTTCCTGTACCGTTGGGTGAGGTCACAAGAATAGACCTCTCAGGGTCCCTGCCCCCTCGGACCACCCGACGGCAGATACCCCAGTGCGTCTCAGCTTGTGCTGACTTCGCTGAATCGTCGTCGTCGTCGTAACCCACAAACTCATTTAACATATGGTCATAAAAAATCCCTTGTTTCGATGTTGTAGAATCTGGAGACAAAGTAATACACAAAAGGGGTTTCAACCATCCGAACATCAACAAACGGACATAGTGAAGACTAGAGTCGGTACAGTCGATGAGTAAGATTAGAGACGACATCAAGAAGCCGAAAGAATAGAGACGGGACATGAAGAAGGGTAATATCTTTGACGACATCTATTAGGTCTCGGGACGTTCAGACTTAAGAGAGATTAAAATGTACTTCCTCCATCTTGATGTGTAAAATTCTATCCCCATCCATTACATATCAAGGGGTAAACAAAGTTTTAGTATATAGAATACTCACTAAATACATATTTCAAGACACATAAACATAAAAGACAGATGTTATTTGTATCATATATACATTAACATGAAATTACAAAAATTTTATCATTATATCTGTAAAGATCTAAAAAAGTTAGACTTTGATACTATTTGGAGGATCTTGTTTTTTTCTATGGTGGAACTTACATGACATTGATCTATCTATTTATATCTATATTTTAGTCCTAAAGTCAACTAGACAAAACATAGATGTCAAAAGAAGAGGTCAAACGTATATACAAACTTTTTCAAAATTCAAGGGGATCGAATCATAACGATCCAAAGGGACCACCGAGTCGTCATTTCTTAGGTAGACGCTAGACGTTACGTTCTCTACAATCAAACTAGGGACCCAGTCTTTCTAGAGGACCTCTTCCTTTACCGTTGGGTGAGATCATAAGAATGGACCCTTTAGGGTACTTGTCTCCTCGGACCACCCGATATCAGGTTGTCCAACGTTCTCGACCTATGCTGAAACACTGATTTGATGGTGGTCGTCGAGGTATAACGGTGGAGATGGTGCCTTTCTAAAGGTAAAACGCGTCAATGGTCCAATCCTATTGTCTAAATTTTGTATGGTGTAGTCAACACGAAGACAAGACACTACGTAGGAACGTTATGTATCTCGGATAAAGTAAAGTTCCATACGTATCTTCTCAAAGGATTGGTAAAATATTAAGAGACTCGGTTTGTTTTCAGTTTTCGGAAGTTTCTCGACATTTCGGCCGAGATATTTCCCGAAATTTCTAGTCAAAATACGACACAGAGTATTTCTAAGGAATTCCCTTTAACATATCGGATGACGACCCGTTTATGGGTTTATGTACGTTTACACAGTAGGTGACTACGGGAGGATCGGGTAGAGGTTCATTTCGGAATGAGACACTAGAACTTGCCAATTCCTCGAACAAGTTTAAGTCATGTCACTTTTCACGTGTTGTGTTACTGTCATTATCTTTGTAATACATCTAATACGATGAATATATTTATCAACACAACCTTATACGAGAACCTAGTAACTACACATTTTAGAGCCACCTAGTATTTTTAGAAATCCAGACTGAAGAAGTAAAAGTCTTCTCTTACAATTCCAGTCTCAATGAGCTCACTAAAAATAGTTCTGACACCCTCGACCAATCAGGACAATGATCAGGTAATGTAATGATAAGGTCTTCTGTAACAAGAAAATCGGAATGTAACACTATTAACGGATACCACTACAGAACGAGACTATCTCTATGAACCAGAACCGTCGGTTTTTCTGGACTTGAATTTAGAATCGTGGTACAATAAATTCATCCACTGGAACTCGTTCAACTGTAAGAAGGGTAGTATGAACGAAGGAATAGTCTTCTTAAGTCAAGTCAAGTCAGCGAGTCAGTACAGGCTGAGAAACGCTGGGGTACTTAGTGTCGTGCGGTCCGGAGGGACAGGTAGTGGTTGAGGGCCTCAAGTGAGTCTGAGTGCAGGTAACTCAGTCACTACGGTAGGTCGGTAGAGTAGGAGACAGCAGTGGAAGAGGAGGACGGGGGTTAGGGAGGGTCGTAGTCAGAAAAGGTTACTCAGTTGAGAATCTTCTTAACCCACTAGGGTTAAGTCCGACGATTGTCCATGAAAAATTTCTGTCGTAAAAGATCCTGTCATTAACCCTAGTCATGAGGAAGTTCAACAGAATTTGGGACAAAACCCATGATTACACACACACGATTCAGCGAAGTCAGTACCGACTGAGAACTCTGGGATACTTGACATCGGTCGGTTCGAGGAGACGGGTGCCTTAATAGGTCAGTTCTTATGATCTCACCCAACGGTGAGGTCCCCTAGAAGGGTTGGGTTCCTAGTTTGGGTGGAGAGAATACAGAGGACGTAACCGTCCCTCCAAGAAATGACGATCGTGGCGGACCCTTTGGGAAAACAACAACAAGTCAATGAGTCAGTATAGGTTGAAAAACACTGGGGTACCTGACATCGTATGATCCAAAGGGACAGGAAGTGATAGAGGGTCTTAAACGAGTCTGAGTACAGGTAACTTAACTACTACGGTAGGTTGATAGAGTAGGAGAAAACGGGGGAAGAAGAGGATGGGAGTTAGAAAGGGTCGTTTCAACTAAGAAACGTAATCCATCGGTCTCATAACCTTGAAGTCGAAGTCGTAGTTAGGGTGGGGTCACTTATGACTATGTAGTCTCGTTTCATAACGTTGATTGTAGTAAGCCAACATAAGTTAAGGAGTCTTTTCCAGTTTCACACAAGGTAAATATAGTTAAATTCAAAAAACTTTTCGTTTATTTTATACATTGAGTTTCTTGTAGGAAGTTTTATTATTTTACATTCTCGACATATGAACGAATTAATACGAAATCACAAGAAAATATTTTTTAGGAGAAGACAGATTTTTCTCCGGTGTCGTAAACACATAACGAAATCATACACATTATCTCTATAAAAACGACTTTTAAGTACTCAGATTTCAGGAATTTAAAAATTTTTAATCATTTCGGGAAAAAAGATTGGTTTTAATTATTAACATACATAGGTAGAACGGATAAAGGACCTACATTTCATAATATCTCAAATTTTTGTTGTTACCTTTCATCCTGAACAGATGAAGTCTTCAGTCATAATTCTTGAACAACTAAAAATTTTAACAATTACTTTACAATATTCCACTACCCTCCATACATATCCATACTTTTAAGACAGAAATTTTCTCAGTATAAATAAAGTATATTGGGTAAGTAAATACAAAATTCCGAGGTCAGTAATGTTTCTTTTATTCTAAGTAAACTTCTCTATACGATAATACTTAAACTTAAAAATTTTAAACTCAGTAATATATTTGAAGTCTTCACATGTCGGTGATGAAAAAATCTTAAGTCTTCTTCTTTTCATCAGTAACCTTTACACTTCAGTCAAGTAAGTTCGGAGATTCTTAAATCCATTACTATACGGAAGGAAACGGAAGTAAAGTAAATTGTACTATGACTTTAAAAATACTGTTTCATTTGTAAAATAAAAGGAAAAAACGAACACTTTGACATATAAAGGCTAGAACTGGAATTACCTGACATATGGACACAAATTTTAGACCGAAGTGGTGAGTAATCGTCCCACTGGAACCGTTTAATGAAGTGGAGAGAATCCGAGTCACTGTAGTAGATATTTTCCTCTACTGTTACGGTGGAAGTATGTCCAAACGATTAAAACGTTTATTGAATTTCTGTTCTATCTCGGACCGTGTCACAATAACAAGTCATCGTCTACAAAAACACTATTACTACATACGTCATTCAAGTGATTTGTAAATAATACGAAGTTGAAGTACACGTGTGAGTCACCTATACCACTCCTTAAACTTCTACGCACTCTATGGTCGAGCGTAGTCTTTCTTCGAACATCTCTTCAATTTTGTATATATTGTTAGAATAATGTCTGAACTTAACACTTTATCGTCCTCTCTCCATATCTAACACATAATCTTAAGTTTCTCCCTCAGGTAAAAAAACGACTACAGATCTCTCTGTGAGAATCGTCATCACGGAAACTTTAAACCTCTACGACTTAACCGTTAACCCGGAAACGGTCTTCTTCTGTCTTTATCTCCTACCTCTACGTAGTTCTAATGCACAACAATCTATAGTATATAGGTCGTCTATATACACTTTACGGATGGTTTTTCCATCCGTGATAAGACCCTTAAACCTTATGTAGTCATTTACTTTCTAGTAACGGGAGTACATCGTCCCTCTACCATTATTGGTACCATTCAACAAAGTAATTTATCATACAATCATTCTCTATTCACAAGACCCATTTTTGTCTTGTTCCACCCCGTCCAAACCCTCCCGACACCTTCAATACCACACACAATCAAACGATGTGGAAGGCATTGTTTTATAGTATCTAAACCACCGAATACGTTCTCTTTATATAAAAGAGTGTACACACGTCGGACCCCAGATTCTAGTTCCAAAAACGTCCAAACCAAAGAAAACCCCTGAGAGAGGTCCCGAACGTCTACCGGTGAAAGAGTGACACAGGAGTGTACCGGAAACAGGAGACTCCTATTCGGAGACTATAGAAGGATATACAGGTCTAAAGCAGAGGATTTCTATGATTAGTTTAACCTAATCCAAAGTGAGCTTACCGGAGTAAATTGACTTAGTGGAGAGATTTCCGCAATAGATGTTTATGTCGGTGTAAGACTTCATGATCCGTAATCTCGAAGTCATATAGTTAAAATCCTCTTGTGTCAGTTACCTGTAATCCACCAATTTTAAATTTGACTAACCAGCCCTATCTGAGAACCTCTCTTACTACAATCGAGTTTTAGAGTTCCGTATGTTCTCGAGGTGCCTTTGTATACTCCTTTTTGTCTATGGTCCGTCTCTCTGGTCGGTCACGTTTCTGGGACCCTATCCGAACACAACACACACAAGTTCTTACTTTTCGTCCCATCAATTGACCTCGTCTCGTTTTGGTCTCTCATCGATCTCATCAACCTCTATTTCCGTCACTTCCTTCTAGTCTTATATTTTCCAAAATATATCCGGTAATACCTCTGGACCTGGAAACGAAACTCACCTTGACCGTCGGTGCCGTCTTGACTCACTCTCAATTTAAATTAGTACGATTATTGACCAACGAAAAAACTCTATATATTATCTTATCCTCAACCAGGTGTCTGGTTAGATAGGGTAACGGACAAAAACATACCAGGTAATTGATTCTTCACAAAGACGTAATTCAGTAACTTTTCTTTTGTAGTGTTCTTATCATAAAGTACTGAGTCCTTTTGATACACTTTAAGTTTAAATCATAGGTTTTTATTTCTAAATCACCTTAAAACGAGTAAGTAATTTATGACGGATACCGACAACAAATGTAACATTGTCATCTCAACTCACCACATTCCCTTTGACGATCCCGAAGGGTCCTCCGAGTCACCATTCCTTAGGTGGACGGTTACGTCTTCTACACTAAGCTTGGGACCCAGTCTTTCTAGAGGACCTCTTCCTTTACCGTTGGATGAGGTCATAAGAACGGGCCTCTTAGGGTACCTCTCTCCTCAGAACACCCGATATCAGGTACCTCAACGCTTCTTACCCTGTCCTAACTCACCACTCGTGTGTTTGTGTGTGTGTGTGTGTGTGTGTGTGTGTGTGTGTGTNTCCTCCGAGTCACCATTCCTTAGGTGGACGGTTACGTCTTCTACACTAAGCTTGGGACCCAGTCTTTCTAGAGGACCTCTTCCTTTACCGTTGGATGAGGTCATAAGAACGGGCCTCTTAGGGTACCTCTCTCCTCAGAACACCCGATATCAGGTACCTCAACCCTTCTTACCCTGTCCTAACTCACCACTCGTGTGTTTGTGTGTGTGTGTGTGTGTGTGTGTGTGTGTGTGTGTGTTCCCTTTCACGATCCGGACGTTTCGGAGGTCATAAATGAGAGACTGGGTAGGTCTCATCAGACACTGAGGACGATCCCTCTCAGTTCTTGTCTTTATCCACCTTACACCAGTTCCTATATTTGTCTCACTAACGAGGTTAGTCCTAATTTCGTCACCTTCGGTTTCCCCCTTAACCTGTCGTAACAATCACTTCGTTTCACGACCCCTCTTTAATAACCTATACGTGACCCCTCTTCAACATTCCAAACTCGTAAAATGTCACTTTGCCCCATAGGACGTCCGGAAACTTATCTCTACATGGTGGTACATCGTCATAAAATTCTTCCAAGTAACCGTCGTCTACCGATGTCTACTGACACTACCATGTCAGTTCTCTAGGACTACCGGACCTTTACCTCTCTTTTCCCGGTAGTTTTCCATCTAAGTTCTCACGCTACTTGTGTAACTCGTCGAAAAGGTAAAAGACACGGTCTTTCCTTGGAAGACACTATTATATCATCAAAAGTTTGTCGAAATTTTTATATAACTTCACGATCTTATGATCATAAGATTAATATATAAGAAACTCAATTTTATCTCAAGAAGTTCACTCAGTCCGGCCTACGGAAAATACGGAAACCTACTCACTACAATTTTTATACCTAAACTTTCTCTTTTACTAGTTAGCCATTAGACAATCACCGGACTCTTTGAGGGTTAGACGTAAAGGTTGAATAAACTAATAATTAACCAGGTTTCTTTTTAGAAACAGAAATGAAAAGACAAAACAAGATACTCAATGAAAGTATTAGATTAAGAGTTGACATAAAAATTTCATGAAAATATCTATAGGTAATAGAAACGATTCGGATAAACTCAGTAAAAGGGGGATTATACATAAAACCTTCTAACTACCCATTTTTCTGTAAATTGAGTTAGAATACACAGGGAACTTAGTAGAGTTGGTATATATACATGTCTCTTTAAACGAAGAAGGAATTTTTATTAGGAAATAACAATATTTCATACTAACGTTACAATTAATATATTAGGGTCGACCTTATAAATTTCTTTACGATCATAAAGTACTTGATACAGATTTCAACACGTTCAAATGAAAGATTGTATATATAAGGTTTAAATAACTCGGGGTAGAAGGGTTTACGTTCACCACTATTCATTCCGGTTTAGACTTCGTGAGTTTATCTTATCTCACACTATTATGGAATATTTAGAAGAAATTCTTTATTTTTCAATGTTTCGCATTTTATCTGGAGTCTGAGTCTCCACTAAATAAATATTCACTTCCTCATATCGTAAGGAACTTACTTGTATAAAGACAACTGTCTTAAAGAATGTGTATCGATATAAGATTTAAACCTGATCAACTTTCTTCGTACTTTATAGAGGAGTCGTTACTCCTTTCCTATCCCTCCTAGAGGACAAGTAGATTTTATTAGTGACAAATGTTTTTTGGGTCTCCATGAATTCCCAGGAATGATCCTAAAGGTTCTCTTCCCAGTAAAAGGTCTGTTCTTAACTCCTACTGAAGAGGTCCAATACTACACTGAAACCTTTACGATGAGAATTCGAATATCCGTCTACTAACTTAATCCTTCTACTATCTTAAGTAAAGTGTACGTAACCAAATAGAAACACTTTTCCCCCGAAGAATACATAACTTCAAGGGTTTGAGACCCTTGATTATCTGTCTCACAGTGTTTACAACTATTACTTTGCTCTGTCACTTCTGTTACTCAAGGTCTGAGGTCTTTATTCCCCGTCACTGAAAGGTTAGGTGGGGGAAGTAAACCGTCTCCTTGGACTCCAGGGTCCTCCGGTCGAAGTAACTCACGGAACTAAGAACCGTATCAACAGAGTCATATAGAAACAACACCCTGGTTTAAATGGATTGTAAAATCACAAGTATGAGTCCTATTTTAAGGTAAGAATCCGATCCTTGGGGAACGAGATAGAAATCTCAGATCAAATGTACAGGAGGTTCACACACAATGAATGTGACCATCTACAGTCGACTAAAATGTACTGAGAGTTTGAACCGTAATTTTACGTCAGCCTTGTGTATTATTCCTTAGACTGGAAGAAACAAAATATAAAGACAGAAAAATATAGTAGTCACCTGTAGAAACTCAATTGACGTTTATACAGAAGTAATGGTACGGTTTTGAACAATGAGATTAAAATTGTTCTCTTGTTCCGTCATTCTATTTAGTTTTAAAACTCTTATATGAGAGTAAAACAAATCTTCTATAAAATACCTAAAGAAGGTAAATACCGTTTTATTAAAATACTCTTAATTTAAACATAAAATATTATGTAAATATATTGATATTTTTACTAAATAGAAATTTTGTAGTTAGGTCTTCGATGTGTCTATGTCATTTTGAGTACTCCCTCTATCATCAATCTTATGTCGACGATATGTTGAGATTTACCCCAGGTGTCTATTGGTTCGTAATCTCTGTAAAAAGGTCTGTACTGGTTCCGACAGTATAGATCTCTACGTCCACCATGTCTTATCTCACTTTTGGAGACCCTATTCTCGTTCTTTTATACAAGGTCAAGAACTAAAGAATCAATTCCTACGTGTTAGGTTCGAAGTAAAGAGTCTCCATGTTATTTCCTCTAATACCAACCCTTCTCGATTCATATGACGACAAGACGTAAGATTTTATTAAACGTTTTCACTATTGTGGTGAAAAAAAGGTTCTACATTATAAGTTTTGTTAATCCCTTGTAATTAGTGAGTAGTATTGGTAATCCCTGATTTAACAGGGGTCATTAGTGTTATGTGATAATGACGAAGTTTCAATGAAAATGAGTCTTCATTTGTCTAGTTAAATTGGGAGGTCTTTCGAATATACTTAATGTACATCTTTTTAGGTCGTAGGTACTAGTAAATTCCCCGAAGGGAGTATAGAGTCAACCATTTCTTAGACGGATGTTACGTCCTCTGGTCCCAGGCTAAGGACCCAGTCTTTCTAGGAGACCTCTTCCTTTACTGTTGGGTAAGGTCATAAGAGCGGACCTCTTATGGTACCTGTCTCTCTCCTCGAACCGTCCGATGTCAGGTACCCTAACGCTCTCAACCTCTGCTGAATCACTGATTTGATGTCGGTGGGTGTACTAGGAGATCTTTTCATGTGTCCACTCGTATGTGTCTGTGTGTGTGTGTGTGATTTAGCACGAACTAGACACTTGAAGGTCCAGAGGGTCCCGGTATAAAGACCAATGATGAGATTCTATTCTAAATCTACACCTAAATTGAGTTACTCATATTGTTTTTCGACATAATGAACTGGAGACGACTGTTCAGTAATTATAAGAAGTAAGATTTAGGTTAAACAACCATCTTAAAAGTACGATTTCACAAATTTTCTAAGTCAGATAAACCTATCCTGTGTCTCAATCTGTGTTGACTCGTTGACTTGACTTCAAAATAGAAGTAAAGAGAGATACAAAAACTTGTGAAGACGTTCCGTATCTTATCTACGATCACGGAAAGTTAGACTATTACTCGACTCTCAAAATTTTGATATTTTCGTACACATGTCATTGAACAGTCAATTGAAAGTACTTTTGAATTAAGAAGACACTGTAACTGATGTTAAGTCAGTTCATCTTTACTACCAGATAGATTAGTTCACTAATAATCTATCACGTATTATGAATACGATTTTAGTCGACAAATTCTTTTTGACAAATTTCAACCGATAAAGGACCTTTTTAAATTCTCCTATCAAATAATAGTAATCGATCAAGTCATATAGCCTCTTCCGCTACCGTGGGGTGAGGTCATGAGAACGGACCTATTAGGGTACCTACCTCCTCGGATCACCCGACGTCAGGTACCCCAGTGCTTCTCAACCTGTGGTGACTAGCTGAAGTGAAAGTGAAAAGTGAAAGTACGTAACCTCTTCCTTTACCGTTGGGTGAGGTCACAAGAACGGACCTCTTAGGGTCCCTGCCCCCTCGGACCACCCGACGGCAGATACCCCAGTGTATCTCAGCCTGTACTGACTTCACTGAATCGTCATCGTCAAGTCATATATGTCATAAAATCATGATATGATTAACGACTGAGTTCTAATCTTATTATCAAAATTTCTCTCAAGTGAAGAGTATATATTTTAACAAATTTATACAAATTTTTTAAAACGGTCTCCACATTCAATGTGAAAATCTTACATCCTAAACCTTATTTCAGGTTATGATAACAATATAATTTCTTTCTTAAGAGAAAATAAAAAGAAATTTTAGAAAGTAATTTTTTTTTTGGGTCGTAAGAATGACAATGTGAGGCAAAATTGTTAAATGTAACAAAAATAAAGTTTTCAGTGGACGGGGAGGAAGAATGGGAACATTCTTTGGAATGTCATAGACTTGGTCTGTCTTTGTTTAATCTTTGCCAAGGGACTACCGAGTCTCCCATTTCTTAGACGGACGTTACTCCCTATAGGTCCAAACTAGGGACCCAACCCTTCTAGAGGATCTCTTTCCTTACAGTTGGGTGAGGTCATAAGAACGGACCTCTTAGGGTACCTGTCTCCTCGGACCTCCAGTGTTTCGCAACCTGTACTGACTCTTTTGTCAATAGGGATGGGTGTCTATATACGATCCGACTAATTTTTGTTTTGTACATAAGTTATATATCACTGGTAAAAAAAAGGAGAGGTTCACTATTTAACACTAGTCTTCCAACAATGGAGTTAATTTCAGGGGTTCGTAAGATCCTTATCTAAGATAATAGGGGGAAGAGCTTTCTCCTTCGGTGTTGACCGTCTTCAATTCCTTACTAGTGTCCCGTCTCGACCAGATGTATGTCACAGGATTTAGTGGAGAGAGGGGATACCGATGAAACATATAATTCATTCGTAGTCAGTCCGAGATTCTCCAGTCGATTCATGTGTCGAAATGACGTCCCAAGAATCATGTAGGTTTTCTTAAACAAAATAAATAAAGTTCGAAGTCTTGACCCGGGGTTCCCTTACACAAACGAACTTCAGACCGGAAACTCATTCTCCCCGTAATGAACCCCCATAGTGAGTTAAAAAATACATAGATTGAAAGAAAGACCTTTAGTAATCTGAAAATTTTACTTACGAATGAAAACGTTCGATAGACCCAAAAATATGGGACAGGAAGGAGGGGTTGAACACGTAATGTCACAATTCATAGTCCGAATCATGAGACCACATCTCGAGTTTCCCGACATTGTGTGGACGAAGACTCACTATAATTGTCTTCCCCTTGTTATTTAGTGTATCTAGATAATTATCGGTACCTTTTTACTACTTCATATCGGTGGACTTGTTCATCTAAGACGACTGTCAACTCTACACTACTTATAAGACACTGTCTATATTATATCCTTCTTGTAGATACATTTTTTATTGAGTTTTACCCGGTCACCACGCTTAAAAGGTGTGTGAATGAACTAGAGGTAATATTAAGATTTCATCTAGGGTTAGTGAAACACTACCCTTAATATAGTCCGTGGGTACGTCTTCCTTTTCAGAAGGTTTTTGTACGATAACCGAAGACTTTTTAACCGTACCATAGTCAGTACCGTCAAGTCTTAGTAGAACTAGGGACATTCTCAAAGAATTTACACCTACCGATATCGATTTCTCATAAACAAACGAAAGTATCGGTTGGTAAGAACAATCTAAACCCTTTAAGTCATTCGAGACTGACAAGTATTAAGTTTTAGAATCACTGTGTAAAAATCCAAAGATTTAATCAAAATACTCCGTACACTATTTTTATTTTAGTTTCAGACAACTTGTGAATACCACGAGTCAGTTGAGACTTATACTGGACATTCTTTGTCATCTTTGTTTTACTGTAGTTCATTGGGTTAAAATAAAGTAAAAATAATTTTCTTTTTCTTACTAATTTGATCACCGTTTGTATTGTTCGGTGATTTTAAAAATTTCTTGAAAAATAAGTATTTCAAGATAGATGAATAAAATAGTCTACACCAACTCCACGTTTTAAATCTAATTTATCTTAACTAAAAGAAAATCGTAATTCTTTATATAAATAATACAATGTCAAACGAAAGTCTACACACGGAACAAACAGAACTATCGTTTAGGATTCACTTCTAATAAAATGATGGTCATCCCCCTTTTTACCTTAGACTAGTCAATACGGATTAGCAATGTCTTTTGATTGTTTATAAAATCGTATCTGTTTAAGATAGTGCCTTATAGTATTGAGAGAGAATGACTTGCATTATGTATAAAGGGGAACGTAGGTACGGAAGTATGTCGTCAACAATTTTCAGGTAGGTGTAGTGATTAAACCCCACTTCAAGTAAAAAATCTATGTCTTACATTGAGATTACAGGTATCGTAGAAAAAAAATTTCTACATAAATAAAAATAAATACCTACACGACCCAGAAGTGACGACGTACGTTCGAAAGAGATCCACGTCTCTTGTTCCCGATGAGAGACCAACACGTACCCAAAGAGTAACACCACCGAGGCGAACAAAGTCTCGTACCCGAGACCCCGTGCACCCGAAGACATCCACACCGAGTGTCCAAGAACTCGCGTCCACGTCATCAACACCCCGGACCTGGATCAACACAACTCCTTACACCCTAGAAGGACGTCGTTCCTATCTTGACTACAGGGAATGTGACCGTCCATCTAAGAATTGGAGACCTGGTGGTCCCTCTGAGATAGGTAGTCAAACTCGAACCAGCGAGTTAACGTAGACTGAGAAACTCTGGGGTACGTGGTATCGTACGGTCCGAAGGGACAGGTAGTGGTTGAGGGCCTCAAATGAGTCTGAGTACAGGTAACTCACCCACTACGGTAGGTTGGTAGAGTAGGAGACAGCAGGGGAAGAAGAGGACGAAAGTCAGAAAGGGTCGTAGTCCACCGGTTTCATAACCTCGAAGTCGAAGTCGTAGTCAGGAAGGTTACTTATAAGTCCTGACTAAAGGAAATCCTAACTGACCAACCTAGAGGAACGACAGGTTCCCTGAGAGTTCTCAGAAGAGGTTGTGGTGTCAAGTTTTTTCTTATGTAAACTTAGTCAAGATTACTCCACCTACTTTGACCTCGGATAATATGTCTCACTTCGTTCGGTCTTTCTTTTTGTGGTTATGTTATATGATTGCGTATATATACCTTAAATCTTTCTACCATTACTATTGGGACATACGCTTTGTCTTTTTCTCTGTGTCTACATATCTTGTCAGAAAACCTGAGACACCCTCTCCCGCTCCCACCCTACTAAACCCTCTTACCGTAACTTTGTACATATTATAGTATATACCTTACTCAGCGGTCAGGTCCAAACTACGTACTATGACCTACGAACCCCGACCACGTGACTCTGCTGGGTCTCCCTACCATGTCCCTCCCTCCTCCTTCCCCCAAGTCCTACCCCTTGTGCACATATGGACACTACTTAAGTACAACTACATACCGTTTTGGTCATGTTATGACATTTCATTAATTGGAGGTTAATTTTATTTAAATATAATTTTTTCGTAGTTAAGAAGTCACGAGTCAAAAGAAATATCAGGTTGAGAGTGTAGGTATGTACTGAACTATTAAAGTGTAATAATCCGTAAGTACGGACTAGACTTATTTAGTAAGTAAAAGGAACGGTAGATTGACTTTCGTTATAGAACGGTCCATCGTCTTCTCATTGGAACCGGTACAAGAACAAGACGTACACGTCTTTATCATAACAAACATTAGGTTCGAGACAGATGTCTATTAAATAAAGAGAGACAGAGAAAACACTCTCACTTGACCTTACATTACCGTAACTTATCACACTATACATTTGGAACGGATTGGTCCGCGTGTGTCTGGTCGTCTGAAACGTCATACTCCCACAGAGTGACGTATAGGACACGGTGACATCTTAAAAGAGAGGATAGTCCATGCAGACACGAAATGACTGTATGTCAGTTACACGGGTGATTCCGAATTACGTTGAAGTAAGAGAGAATTTTTTTATTTTGTAAAAAATATTACAATAAATTATTATAAAAGAAGGTTGTGGGTAACACCTCTGTTGGTTCAATACCTTATTTCTTCATTAATTAACAGTAGAGTAGAAAAACGTCTTATTCTAAATCAACACAACACGTGTATCCGTTAGTAGTACCTAAAGTTTTATGTTTTTGTATTTTAGTACAGACCCGTGTACCAATGACTCATCTTATCGTCTCATGGGACACGTTTGAGAATAGTATCAGGGCGAAAAAAAAAAGAAAAAAAAATTAGGGACCGACAAAAAGGTCGTAGAAGGGAGTACGTTGGGTTGGGATTCTAGGTCTCAGGTCATTCCCATCTCTAAGGTAATAAATATATGACACAGAAGTTAAGATCGTCTCGTATAGTATCTAAAAGTCATCTAGTAAAAAATTAATGATTTGTACATGTTAGTTCTTATCTTCATCAACCCTGAGGTCTTTTTATACCTGGAAGGGAGACCTGTTCACACTTCTCCTCTTAACCTTTCGAGTTCACTCTACTTGTCCTTAATATACTTCCAGAACGACTCCAGACTTACAATCACAGGGACGGTTTATACACAACTTTAGAATCACGGATTGCACTACCATAATTCTCCGTCCGGAAACCTCCTTCAAATCCAGAACTCCTACCTCACCCTAATTATAAAAATATTTTCTCTGGAGTCTTTCGAGAGATCGGGAAAGGTACACTACGTTGTTGATACTTGATCCTCCATTCGGGAACGGTCGACGGTGTCGGTTAGACGACCACGGTAGTAAGATTCTGAAGGGTCGAAGATCTTATACTCTTTATTTATCTATAACAAATATTTGATGGGTCAAACACCATAAAACAATGTCTTCAAGTTTAACTGATTCTGTCCGGATACTTTAGTACCTTCAAAAGACGTCGAAAAGGGAAAGTACAGAATCGTCGAGAAATCAGATACTTTCTGGACTTCCTTACAGCTTTCCTCAAAGGTAATAGCAAAAAATAGTTTTTCTGTCGAAACCGTAAAAGTGAATTTCAGATATTTTGACGAGACCTCTTCATGGTACACTTTGTGTCTCTAATCATAACAATTAAATTACGTCACTCGAATCTCAGAAATATTCTATGGTAGAGGAAAACTTGAAATACAAATTTAGTCATCTCTGGTCTTGTCTTAAAAAAAGGGTTTCTTATAATTGAAACGATGAAGTATACAGTTCGTTTATCTTTTCGGTCTCTTTTATGTTTGTGAACCCGAGATTGTAACCGTATTTAATGTGACTATATACCCTTTCCTCCGGAAAAAACTAAACAAAAAAAGAGTATTTGCCGACCCCTTTAACCTACTTGAACCAGGTATCTATTACCTATGTCATTACGTCTCTCTACTAGACAACGTCACTACGTAAACGTTTACGAGATTACTCCATTTCTGGTTCGAGTTAACTACTGTACTTCTTTTGTTTTCAATAATTCCTGTTTCATGGTATATAGAATAGCAGTTCGACAAGGAGACTTAGTCTCTCTCCGTCACAATGGAGTCACGTAATACGAGAGTAGAATTTTTTCATTGTTTCGACTCTGTAAGGTCAAAATAAAAATACGTAAGGGAAACTTTTCATGAGAGAACAAAACCGAGGTTCTTTTACAAACTTTTCTGACACTATAAGAGGACCTCCGTCCTTACTCACGGCACATCCATGTCAGTCTCTTTACGAACCTCGTTTTACAGTCGGTTTCTTTTATTACTCCGAAAAAACAGTTACTAACAAAACTGAACACTCATAGAAATGATGTATCTAAAATTATTTAATAGAAAATTAAAACGATGTCGACTACAATTTCAATCAAAAATGGGAGGAGTAAATGTTATTAACTTTTACTGTTTTCTGTTTCCCTGAGGCACACACCAATCCCCGGTCTAGTCCTGAAGTTCCGTATATGTATCAAACGACGTTGACTCCAATTTGTATCCTTTATTTCTGGACCTATTGAGTCCAGAAGACGTAAGTCGTAGGGACTTGTTCAAAACGTTGCACCAATTAGACGGAAATACTAAATGGAAGGGGTAACGTTTATCGTTAAGTATTACGGGGATTTTCTTTAAAGTAATACACTGCCCAGTAGTCGATTCACGGATAAACAGATCACCTATGAGGTGAAATTTAAAGGTATAAACACTAAGAAGGATCACAGTACTGTACGAAAACCGAAAGTAAGGTTACTTTTCACTTTCACGTTCACAATCAACGAGCCTACACAGCCTGAGAAACGTTGGGGTACCTGACATCGGGTCGTCCGAGGAGACAGATACCTTAAGAGGCCCGTTCTTATGACCTCACCCATCGGTAAGGGAAGAGGTCCCCTAGAAGGACTGGGTCCCTAGTTATTCAAGATGATTCTTTCACACATATTAATAAATTTTGTACCCTCACCCCCTCCCCGTTCTAACACTACCTTTTTCGTCATCACTGGTAAGAAGTCGAAAAGGGCTGAAGAAAGGTTCAAACGTTAAAATAAATTCTCAATCCGAATATTGATATGATGGACGATATTATACAAGTCAGAGTGTGAGAACAAAGAATACGAAAGAGAAAGGTGACAGAGATCATGACTCCTTTTTTCTCAATTACAACGAGACAGAATTGGTCTCTCCGAGTCCTGTACCTTCTCAGACACCTGTAAATATTTTAAGAAAGAAGTCTAGGAAATGGACTTTAAACGTCATGTAACCGATTAGTCTCTTGGTCATTATCTAAGAATTTCCTCACTAAAAAGGAACGACTTTTTTATTGTTACCGTCACTAACTAACTCCAGCAAATATAAAATAAATTATAAGTGGTTTTTTTATGATATACATTGGTAATTATCGGTCGGGTACGCTATCACTTCTTTCATTCGTAGTCACACAAATTCAGTCCTAGAAGGTTCCTGATCTCTCGACACAGTACAAGTAAACACAAACAAAAACAAAAACTGATAATTTCAGTGTTTTCAGTAATACTTTAAAACTTTGATAAAGATATTGTTTTATTTTTAAAATTGTCTTTTTGTTACGTTTTTTCAAAGATTACGTGTTTTAGAAGTGTTACACGTATAAAATTTGTAAGTGGGTATCATATAATATGTACCGTACCAATCTATTTCCTTGTCCTGAATATAAATATAATATTTACAGGAAAAAATTAGAGAATACACATAGAGACTCTTCATAGATTCTATGTCCTCTAATTCATTTGACGGGAATCAGTGTGTCGATCATTTATTGTTTCGGTTTTCTATTTGACTCCACAGACTGGGGTCTCAGATACGAAAATTGCCGAGACGATCTGATAAAGGGATCCGTCCAAATGTAGTCTTGTAAAAATAAGTGGTATTCTGAAAAGTTCGAAAATCTATCGTTCTTCTACTTTTCTTCAAAAAAAAACCTAATTTAAATAATATTCTTATTCATGCAAGAGTCAAAGGATGATACAGACACTAACAAATTCATAATCTAATATCTCCTGTGAAGAAAACGAAAATTACTGGAGACAAAGAATAAATGTCCATCTGGGTGGTTTCTCGTAAACACCCCATCAAATGTACACTGGTCACACCAAATCCCCGTGATTGGTTACCGATCTTTAGGTCTCTTGGACCCGAGTTTAGAGTAAGACTACAAGACACGGAACCTAAAGAATGGACGTTTTATCACCACAACACCCCTCTAAAGTCTTCGACTTATTTACAAAGATAGTTATTGTGTCTCTGTAGTGACATAAGCTACAGTTTGAGAAGACCTTATCTAAACCAGTCTCCACCAGGGTTTCATACACACGTTCATGGACGTCTTCTAACCACCTAAGATTTCCTAGAAAGTCTTTACTTCCTCACAATTAGAGTTGAGTTTCCATAATCCGGAATCGTGTTCGTTCCAGTACTAGTGTCCAAGTTCTAGACATACTGAGTTAATTGTTGTGGATCTTCAATAAATATTCTGGTCAGGACACGGTAACTTCCGTATGTCTTTCGTCCATGTTATCGAAACTACATTAGGACCGACGGAGATTCATCTGTCCTCTATAGTCGGTAGAGTCACGAGGGTTTAAGAGTGTGGAGGGGAGGGTCATAAGGGATGCCACCCGGTCCCAGTCGAAAAGTATTAGTCCTCTGACAGTACTTTGAGGTGAAATGTAAAACGGTTTTCCCAAAATTTTTTCTTCCACTGTCAGAGGAACTATCCTATACATAAAAATTACAGTGGACACATATGAAATAAATCCTAGTTCTTACTTTTACTCAAAGTTTGATGATAACTGTTTCTGTGTAATTACCAAATTTTTTGAGTAAATTTTAGTAAAATATTCAGAAGTACTCTTCTTAACGAAATAGAAAAAGTGACTATAAAGATTTTACCGGGGGTGAGATCCAGAATTGGAAGAGGGTGAACGGACGGAGTTTATTCTGACATCACCTTGTCAAGGAACCATTTATCGATAATATCATTGTAAAATTTTTATCAGTCACACAGAGAAAAAGTATATCACAATTAATAGACAAATTTTATGTAGATGAAACAAACCGCCGACGTACCACGACCTCGTCACCGACGCGACGTGTCCTCGCCGCTCCACACCAGTATCGTTTGTGGGGGAAGGTTGTTACGTTTTCTTTCGATATATACCTGTAGTGGCTCTCAGGTGTGACTCTAGTCTAACTAATGTAAGAAACGTCGGTTTCCACCTCTTCGAGATATGACAGTCGTTTTTGTTCTGACCCTCGACTGACACCGAGTCTTTACTTGAGGAATAACGGTTTAAGTCTGAATTTAACTTCTTTCATCCCTTTTGGTGATCTGGTAAGTCCATACTGGATTTAGTTTAGGGAATGCTAATATGTCACCTTCACTGTTTATCTAAATTCCCGGATCTAGACTATCTGTCTCACGGACTACTTGATACCTTACTCCAAACACTGTAACACGTCCTCTGTACCTAGTTCTGGTAGGGGTTCCTTTTTTGTACGTTTTTTGGTTTTACCGACAGACTCGTCCGGAATGCTTATCGACACTTTTCTTCTCTACGCTTTTCGTTTCCTCCTTTCCTTTCTATATGGGTAAACTTATGTCTCAAGGTTTCTTATCGTTCCTCTCTATTTCGGAAGGAGTCACTAGTCACGTTTCTTTATCTCCTTTTGTTATCTTGCCCTTTCTGATCTCTAGAGAAGTTCTTTTAATCTCTATGGTTCCCTTGTAAAGTACGTTTCTACCCGAGCTATTTCCTGTCTTTACCTTACCTGGACTGTCTTCGTCTTCTATAATTCTCCACCGTTCTTATGTGTCTTGACATGTTTTTTCTACAAGTACTGGGTCTATTAGTGTCACCACACTAGTGAGTGGATCTCGGTCTGTACGACCTTACACTTCAGTTCACCCGGAATCCTTCGTAGTGATGCTTGTTTCGATCACCTCCACTACCTTAAGGTCAACTTGACAAAGTTTAGGATTTTCTACTACGACATTTTCACGACGTGAGTTATACGGTCGTTTAAACCTTTTGAGTCGTCACCGGTGTCCTGACCTTTTCTAGTCAAAAGTAAGGTTAGGGTTTCTTTCCGTTACCGTTTCTTACGAGTTTGATGGCGCGTTAACGTGAGTAGAGTGTGCGATCATTTCATTACGAGTTTTAAGAGGTTCGGTCCGAAGTCGTTATGCACTTGGCACTTGAAGGTCTATAAGTTCGATCAAAATCTTTTCCGTCTCCTTGGTCTCCAACGTAACGGTTGTAGGTGACCTCGTAATTTTCGTTCTTTTAAGATCTTTTTATAGATAAAGACGAAATAACTGATACGGTTACGGAAACTGACACACCTAGTGTTGTTTGACCTTTTAAGATTTTCTTTACCCTTATCGTCTGGTGGACTGGACGGAGAACTCTTCGGGTATACGTCCAGTCCTTCGTTATCAATCTTAACCTGTACCTTGTCGACTGACCAGGGTTTATCCTTTTCTTCATGCAGTTCCGACATATAACAGCGGGACGAATAAATTGAAGATACGTCTCATGTAGTACTCTTAGCGACCCGACCTCCTTCATGTTCGACTTTAATTCTAACGGTCCTCTTTATAGTTATTGGAGTCTATACGTCTACTGTAGTGGGAATACCGTTTTTCATTTCTTCTTGATTTCTCGGAGAACTACTTTTCACTTTCTCCTCCCACTTTTTCAACCGAATTTCACGTTATAAGTCTTTTGATTCTAGTACCGTAGGGCAGGGTAGTGAAACACCGTTTATCTACCCCTTTGTCACCTTTGTCACCGTCTGAATTATAAAATCCGAGGTTTTAGTGGTGTCTACCACTGACGTCGGTATTTTAATTCTCTGAACGAGGAACCTTCTTTTCGATACTGGTTGGATCTATCGTATAATTTTTCGTCTGTGTAATGAAACAGGTGTTTCTAGACAGATCAGTTCCGATACCAAAAAGGTCACCAGTATATACCTACACTCTCAACCTGCTATTTCTTTCACCTCACGGTTTATTAACTACGAAACTTGACACCACAACCTCTTCTGAGGACTCTCAGGGAACCCGACGTTCCTCTAGGTTGGTCAGGTAGGATTTCCTCTAGTCAGGACTCACAAGTAAGTTTCCTGACTATAACTTCAACTTTGAGGTCATGAAACCGGTGGACTACGCTCCTGGACTGAGTAACCTTTTCTGGGACTACGACCCTTTCTGACTTCCGTCCTCTTCTCCTACTGTCTCCTACTCTACAAACCTACCGTAGTGGCTGAGTTACCTCTACTCAAACCCATTAGAGAAACTCAACCACTACCTGTCCCTACGGACCACACGACGTAAGGTACCCCAGAATTCCTCATCCTGTGCTGACTCGCTGACTTAATCGACTTTAGACACAAACTAAAAGAAAAAGTTCATCGGGAATGAGTTAATAATCTGGATGACGAATTCAAAGAGTAACTTACATGATCCCCTAAAACATAAGGAGGACGAAAAAGAGTCTACATTGTCGACAGATAAACACGTTATGGTCCACCATAGAAAAGGAACCAATTGTAAAATCAGGAAGACAGCAAGACACATACCCTAGACACCAAGAACTCTCACTTGTGTACATTGACGTTTCGACAATGTTAGTAAAAATATATCTTTGTTAATAAAATCTGGTGTTTGGTTTTAATGTACTTCTATTACACTACACCCTCCGGATTCAACTTTCTTTATCCCAGGATTAATTACGACGGAAACACGATAGTAGTCAAAAGACCCACCTAATGTATTACGATGTAAATATTGCCCTCTGTTCAAGGGTTACGACAAATCGTTCAGTCAAATATCCGTCTACAATATCACACGGTAGAAAGTCCGGTCACCCGTTGTAAATAAAATAAGGTACCACAATGACCCGTCCCTTCTTACATAAAACACCTAAAATTGTCCTCTTTGCCATATATACGTCTCTCATTTCGTACACTGAAACCTTTTTAAAAATTCCTGTCTTTATTTGTTTTTACTGATACATCTTTTTTATTTCTCGTCGACATAAAAAGGTACTGACCTTTACCAAAATTCGTTTTTATATTGCCGACAGTCATAGAGGGGTTCGAGATGTCCGGACGTCTCAGTCTCTCTAGAGTCCCGTAAGGGTGGCGACGAAAGCCAAGAAAAGTCAAAGTCCTACTTCCACCGTCTCACAAATTTTATGGTCTTCGTCAGTGTGAGACCGACTATATGCAACCAGGTTTTCTCCTGCGGGATCGTGTGAAGACCTTTCCTCGAAGGCTGAGGCTGAAGAAAGACTTCACGGACGTCTGAAGATCCCGACACAATACAGTGGGGATGGTCCTAACCTCTGAACAGGAAGTGTCGATATTTACGAGAGGAGTCGGAATCAAGTCTGGATTTTGTAAGTAAATAAAAGGGAAACTCTTTATTTCCGAGAGTCATTATAGAATATGGTTTTAATAAACTATATCAAAGGAAACGGAAGACCGTGACTAAATAAAATACAAATAAAACAAAAACAAAAACAAAGAAACCGTGACTAAATTTCCATCATAACGTCTGGACGACAAAAGAAGAAGAACGACAACAACAACAATTAAAGGAGAGTTGTAAGGTCCCGATAGTCAACTCATTATTCCTATTTTTCTTAGACACTTCACACCACATGGTCCTCCTCTCACCCCCAACAGTCTCTTATTACCTAGATAATCATTGAACCCCAGTCAAATCAGTGAGACTCGGTGTCTCAAGAGTATCTTTCCTGGCTAAACTATTGTTGTTAGAGTGTCTTAACCCAACGTCATGTTCATTCTTTCACCCTTACGATATATTTACTCTTCTTACTCATAACGACAATACAAACGTAGAAATGTCGGTCATGACCTTTTACCGCGATCCAAAGTTCTTATCCGGAAGAAACCTGAAGACCGATCCCTGACGAACTCGTTCAAATCCCATCACCGACCTCTTGGTTGGGGTTCGCGTCACTCGGTCGGGACTGGAGGCACAGGTTTAACTACCACGATCGGAGAAAGGAAGACGACTCAACAAAACAAAACAAGAATTACAGTGTTCGTCTCGTGTGGTCAAGTGACACCTTTAAGGAGACTCGACAGGTTTGAGTAGAAGAGGTCGACAGGAGCCATTGGCAGGATTGGGTACTAAGGTGTAGAAGTCCCTTCAAAACTTTTCTACACACCCGTTTAGTTATCTTTCAACTTATGACAATACATACGACGAACTACACTTTACGAGGACTTACATAATTATCTTGAATGAAATTTACCTTTCATTTCTCAATATATTATCTCAGATTTTATATTTCTTTTTAGTATTGTATCAATTGGTTTCAAATAACTTATAAAGACTATACGTCCCGTAAACCTCGTCCATTAAATGCTCTGTACTTCTTCTTATCGTACAGGTATGGACGAAAAATATCGAATGTCAGATCTACTCCCCTACTTCTCCATATATATTTATTCCTGTTATACATGTTCCTAACATAAACTATACTATATCCCCCTATGTCCCCCAAAACTCCAATAAAGAATCATTTTAAAGGGACCTGAAAATTATTTTCTATGTAGAATCTACTCAGAATATACTACTCATTTCTACTTCGATGTCCTTAAGATCAATTCCCTGATCGGGTTCTTTTTTAAACCACCGTCCTTTCCTGTCGACGTTATTTATTTGTCACTGATCGGACTTCGATCTCATATCCCATCTATTTTCTACTTTCTCTTACTTTTGTTTCAGAGAAACGAAAAATTTAATCTAATGGGAGTAATTAATGAATTAGATTATGATGGAGATTAGTTAGTATATAACAGTAATCGAATGTTTATATCTTTGGCCTCGGTCTACAGTTTGTAGATTGTAATCTAAAAGAAGACAATATCATTTGTATGAAAAAGACGTCACCTCAACGTTATTGTTATCATTATAGTTTATAACACTGAATAAATCAGGGATGACCCACGGTGTCAAAAGGAAAAAAATTTGTAATCTTTCATGGATTTTATATTGTTAATAATATATCTATAGGTACATGTCTTTAATTGAGTCTCTTACATAAACCATATATTTTATTACCTTCTAACTTTTTTTCTTTATCTCTATCTTTACCCTATCCAAAGTTATGAACCATTTAAAAAGGTCCAAACGGTCCTGATTGATTTACTTCTTTACTTTATAGGAATCATTTTTAAAAATTTACCTAATTATAAGTCTTATGTGTTTCTTGATAATTTTAAGTTATTCTTTCGTTGGACTAATTTTCACCCAGTTTCTGATATTATAAGTCATCTATGGAGTATCTTTTATATTTGTCTACCGTTTATTCGTATACTATTCTATGAGATGTAGCACAATAGTCCCTTTCCGTTTAATTTTGTTGTCACACTGTGGTGATTGTGGACATTCTTACCGGGTTTAGGTCTTGTGACTGTTGTAGTTCACTCCCGCTCTTACACCTCGTTGTTCTTGAGAGTAAGTCCCGACCACCTTTACGTTTACCAAGTCGGTGAAACCTTCTGTCAAACTGTCAACGAATGTCTTGATTTGGATGAGAATGGTACGATAAGGAGTCATTGTTAGAAACCATCAGTAGTAGGAACCATAGATGGGTTTCCTCAATGTCTGAATACAGATATGTCTATGAAAGTATACCTACAAAAATTGACGAAATACATATTTGTAGTCTTGAACCTTCGGTAGTTCCATAGGAAGACAGTTACTTGTCTTTTCATTTGACACCATTAGTTCTGTTACCTTATAATAAGTCTCGATTTTTATTTACTCGATAGATCGGCGTTTTTCTGTACCTTCTCAGAGTTTACGTATGATGATGAACTTTCCTCAACTAGAATTTTCCAATGTATAACGTTCTAAGATTGATATACTGAAGGACCCTTTACACTTTGATACTTTTGTCATTTGTCTAGTCATGGTCCCTAAACCCTTGATCCATCTCTACTTATCCGTTTCGTATTTCCTATAAATCCCGTTTATTTTACGAGACATACCATTGCATCTACATACACACTGATACATTTGGGTGTCTGACATGTTGTGGTTTTCATTTGAGATTACATTTACTAAACCCCACTAATACGACATAGTTATATCCAAGTAGTGAACATTGTCTCTATGGTGAGATCCACCCCCCGACAACTATTTCTCCCTCCGATACGACAACTCCTCATCTGTCATATACCCTTTAAATAATAAAAGATCAGTTAAAACGACACTTGGAGATTGACAAGTTTCTTGTTCAGAATTACAAAATTTTACCTTAATTTTTCACTACCAACTTTCAACTTACCTTCGTTTAAAGTCGGTGATAACTCCAAAATTTATACAAATTTTTAATAGAAGGACAGAATTATACTAATCCGTTACTCTACAAGACCATTTTATTTACACACGTGATTTTACAGTCAGTATGTGTCTAGTCAAAAATTCCTTTTACATCATGTAATAAAAGAGGTATTGGTCAAAAACTCACGGTTAACGTACGTTTAATGGGTCTCAAATTTCATACCATTCTATAGACCCGAGGATTCCTACATTCTAGAAGCGTAAAGACCTTCAAATTGAACACTATAGGTACAGAAATAGAGTCTCACTTTCACTTTCAACGAGTCAACACAGGCTGAGAAACACTGGGGCATTGATAGGTCAGATGCCTTAAAAGGTCCGGTCTGATGACCTCACATCGGAAAGGGAAGAGGTCCCATGGAAGGGTTGGGTCCCTAACTTGGGTCCCAAGGACGTAACGTCCGTCTAAGAAATGGTCGACTCGGTGTTCCTCTCAATCCGAGAGTCATTTTCAGTAACTAACTTATATAGTTACTCACCCACTTAGTTAGTTAGTGACTAAGATTACTAATAGTAAACGACTTATCGGTATGAAACAAGAGTCGAATTCTACTCCATAGTAGTTATGGAACCTTGTATTTATACAATAATAGAAAAGACTTTTACTTTTAATATAAAATCTGTTGAGGTAAAAAATAAAGATATCAATGGTTTGGTTAATTTACTTAAGTATTTTCTACGTTACCATCTAAAAAATTTTTAATAAAAATAGATCATATAGTATGACTACTTTACAAGTCCGAAGGTTCTTGGAATCTAAACTGAATTATAACACAGTCGTCATAAAAATGTGATAAAATTCCGTATTTGACAGTGTATACAATAGTCAAGTCCGATTTTACAGATCAACTAAGGAGAAAATGAATCTAAGTATAATTTATAATTATATTTATAGACATAATTTATATCGTAGGTTTTGTAAACATACTATAGAATGAAAAAAAGGTGGCTTTTTAATTCTGTAATCCACTTATCCAAAATAAGGTAAAGAACGTAGGTATGAAGTAATATAATTTGATGGGTTGACTAACGTCTCGTCGATTTCAATTTAAAAGGGTCTTTCTAAAAGTCCACTTTAAACACTTCGATTAGATTATTATTCACCTGATGAAACATTTGACGTATATTTTATATGTATATTAAAACTCTCTGAAATTTGACCAGATAAATGACTAAGTCGAAAAAGTTATCCTATGTAAACGTTTGACTGACAACAGTAAGGTGCGTAATGGTCGGAGAATAACCTCTCGTGAATATCTTAGTACTTTCATAATTTCGAACACTCTTCCAGTACCACGTTATGTCCCTCCCTTATATCCGGACACTGAGAACTCTCAGGGAACCTGACGTTCCTCTAGGTTGGTCAAGTAAGATTTCCTCTAGTCAGGACCCACAAGAAATCTTCCTTACTACGATTTCGACTTTGAGATCATGAAACCGGTGGAGTACTCTTCTCAACTGCGTAACCTTTTTTGAGACTACGACCCTCCCTAACCCCCGTCCTCCTCTTCCCCTGCTGTCTCCTACTCTACCGACCTACCGTAGTGACTGAGCTACCTGTACTCAGACTCACTTGAGGCCCTCAACCACTACCTGTCCCTCCGGACCGTACGACGGTAAGTACCCTAGCGTTTCTCAGCCTGTACTGACTCGCTGACTTGACTTGAGTTGGGAGTCAGACCACGAGTACTGTGCGACGACGGGGGGGAAAGGAGGGTTCTGGTTTCACACAATATAATTCTTATGTATAATACACTATGAGACCTCAAAATGACACAGAAGGACACAGACTATGTCGTGACCAGTGTAATAAATTCTATTTCATCACTTAAGAAGTACAATTTATTCGATAGAGGAATGGAGGATATCTTTATTTACACAAAATACTCTAAAAATTTACAAAACGAAGACCTTTCGGATAAACCATCATCATACTCAAAAGAACAAAAGTCATAAAGACACTAACACATAGTATTGATTTACTATAAATTTCTATAAACTACTGTGGAATCATTGTGACACGACGTCTAAGTAGTCTGTAGTTTAATACTTGTTTCTATTTGGTTTTCTCAAAGACTTCCGAGAGTCATCTAAAGTGTCCGAACACATGGTTTCCACTGTGTGACCGAATATCTTTCTTGGGAGAAGTCTCAAATCAAGAAGAGAACAATGTCCATCCAGGTTTTCTATTTGAAAATATGAAAACAGGGACATCTGATCCTTTTCTTTTTATATCAGATTTACTTTGTAACTATTATGATTCAAGTATATAATCACTGTCAAGATCAATGCTATTAATAATTTATTACTCATAGATCCATGGTCAGTACTCAGTTCGTGATAGGGTCTACATAGAGATTTAGGAGTGTAGTCGAAATGCTGTATTCTTAACATAAAACTAAAAGTTCTACTTCTTTACTCCTAATCTATAAAAAACGGAGCGAACTCTAGTTAGTGTTTCACACCTTTCATCTTTCCCTCAATTAGACTGTTGTCTACACGTCTAGACAATAGTGTCGTTTCAGATGTGGTCTTTTATTATTTGGTTGTGTCCATTATTTGATTACGAGTACTCTTTGGAATTAAAAGAAATTAATTTTTTGTCTAATTTTTGTAATACTCTCTTTATTTTTCGTTTACTAGTGACTCGTCCAAATCCTTTTGAGTCGTAACGAAAGAGAGTAACATAATACTGACGACTTACACTAAATATAAATAGACTATAATAAGTATTATAATCGACTCTAAGAGATTCGATGTAACCCCTTTCGAAGAACCTCCTTCCCTTTATCATCGTGACTGGACTCACTAATTAATCGGTCAACACTTCCCATACCCTCTTTGTCCCTACGTTACCAACTCCCTCACAAGATTCACACCTCTTCTCACATATGTTTCCGTGTATCTATTCTCTGACAATGCCCAACTTAACTCAAGAGGTTTCAGTATACAACTTTAGGATTGAAGGTCATGGAACCTTACACTGGAATAAACCTTTCTCCCAATGACGTCTACATTAATTGAATCTACTCCAGTACAACTTCATCCCACCCGGGGATTAGATTATAGTGACCACTAGTATATTTCCCTTGAATCTTAAGCGGACGTTACGTCCTCTGGGACCAAACTAAGGACCCAGCCCTTCTAGGTGACCTCTTCCCAATCCGATGGGTGAGGTCATAAGAACCTGAAGGGAACACCGAGTCGACCATTTCTTAGACGGACGTTACGCCCTCCGGACCCAAAATAGGGACCCAACCCTTCTAGGGGACTTCTTCTCTTTCCGATGGGTGAGGTCATAAGACCGGACCTCTTAAGGTACCTGACCCATCAGGTACCCCAGTGTTTCTCAGTCTGTGTTGACTCACTGAACGTGAAAGTGATCTGTCTCTACGTATGTCCCTCTCACGGTACATTTCTAAATACGTTTCTATCCTCACCATATATGTCTTCCGTATATTGTGGTCTCTAGCGGTCTTCCATCCCTTCTTCGTACCTTACCGAAGAGTGAGTGTCGGCAGTCCTCCTCAGGCGATCTAGAGGTCTAGAACTAGAGAACTAGAACCTGAACATTGAAGGTCTTAACAGTCTGATATTTAAAGACAAGAAATTCGGCGTAAACCAGTACCATTGACAGCGTTTGAGTATGTCTCCGATTCTCCGTACAGTAAGTTTCTGTACGTCAAACCTAGTACTGAGAGTCAGTAATTTTTCCCCCTTTGACAAGAGATCATTGTCAAAGAGAGAGAATCATTCTACCGTCTTTTTGTGAGTTCTGGAAAATTTTGTAAAGGTAAGTATTACTAGTTATATGATTCTTATATAACATCCCAATATTCAATATACGATACTCGACAATTTAAGTCAATTATTCGTATATTGTGACACAATACACCAACAAGTCACTTCTTCATAAACCATAGATATTACAAGGTATAAGACATCCTATCATCAGTTTTCGAACCTGACAGTTGTCTTGATACTTATCTCTGAGGTGTAAAATCCTACATCTAAAACCTTGTATATGACGGGAGACCTTATAGTTATAGGACTTGTCGAAGGGTTCCCTCTTCTCTACATATCTATATTGACTTAGTAAAACGACAAGTTGATATTCTTTGTGTTATGACAATTATTATGAGATTATATTTTACTTTTCAATTTTTTCTAATGTCATTATCGTACAAATAAGTCAAAGTACAAAGGATCATTCCGACTTGTGACTTCTTAACTACGAAATCTCGACACCACAACCTCTTGAGAACTCTCAGGGAATCTGACGTTCCTCAAGTTAGGTTAGTTAAGATTTCCTTTAGCTAGGACTTATAAGTAATCTTCCAGACTACGACTTCGAGGGTATGAAACCGGTTCACTACGTTTCTCAACTGAGTAATCTTTTCTAGGACTACCACCCTTTCAAACCTCCGTCCTCCTCTTCCCCGACTGTCTCCTGCTCTAACAACTTACCACAGTGACTGAGTTAACTGTACTCAAACTCGTACGAGGCCCTCTACCACTTCCTGTCCCTTTGGACCCTACGACGTCAGGTACCCCCAGTGTCTTAGTCTGTGCAGACTCGTTAACTTATCGTCGTCGTGATATTATTTCGACACGACAATAATAATAACGACAACAAAAACAATAAACAATAATAATAATCTCACCCCTCTACGAGTAAAATAATAGGGTAGGGAAATACGAGGACGGAGAGGGACGGACACTCTACATAACAGTCAAAGACCGACACAAGGGACTAAGGAGTAAAGACCAAAAACTACCCCGCACTACTAGTCTACCGACACTAATCAAGAGACCGCGCGCAAAGTCTAATAGATAATTCATCGGTAGAGGAGTCGGTGACTCCGTATACCAGTCGTGAAGGTCCCGAACTTTATTTAGACGTAGAATTGTACACCTTAAAATAATACGTTTTCTCTCGAGTGTACCCCAGATTAGAACAATAAACAATACGACGTGTGTAGATGTACACGTAAGACCTATCTTAGTGTGTAATCCGGGGTCCGGAAGGGAAAATATCGTTACATATCTATGAGACCCACTCTTATAAGATCCGTCATCGTAGTCGGGACTTGACACGTCCCACGTCCTTCCCTCGTTTCACACTCCCCATTAAAAGGGAAGGAAGAAAACGTACGATCAGTAACGAAAAAAAAAAAAAATTAGTTTGTAAATAAATCGTGGATGATACGGGGTCGAGAAAAGGGTCCATGAACCTACCGTGACGGAACCTACGTTCCACGAACAATCTTCTCTAGTAGGGAATCACGATTAATCCTTTTTTGTGTAGGAAAGAGGTCCGACTGATTCGAGATTTAGTCCTGTGGGCGGTAACGTTTACCTCACACCTTATCTAAAGTTGAACGAAGGAGAACTGATCCACAGTGACCTGACGACGATTCAACGATTCAGTGAAGTCAGTACAGACTGAGACACGTTGGGGTATCTGCCGTCCGTCGGGTGGTCCGAGGGGGCAGGGACCCAAAGAGGTCAGTTCTCGTAACCTCACCCAACGGTAAAGGAAGAGGTTACGTACTTTCACTTTTCACTTTCCCTTCAACGAGTCAGCACAGGCTTAGAAACGCTGGGGTACCTGACGTCGGATGGTCCAGGGTACATGGATCAGTAACCTGATCCGTGTGTTAAGTCCGTCAACTTGTCAATGATTTCTCGTACTAGTCGTCTATTGTTCGTTCTACCGATACCTTACGAGACTCCTGACGAACCAAATCCCCTATGTTCACACAAAACCTCTGTAAATAAGTTAAAGAAAGACATGGGAGATTGACTAACTGAAGTAATACACTAACTCATCTGTCATAACCAAATAAACATCATGAATCAACTCGTTCATATAGTCCAAAATGTGAAATTTTGATCAACAAGAAATAAGGTTCTAAAAAAAGGGGGCACAATGACAGATCTTATATTCATCTTCTCTAATTACCGTTTATACTACAAACATCTTCAATCGAGTTCTCATAAAAAGGGTATAGTTATCTTTGAAGCTCAGAGGTTTTGTACCCGAAGATTAAAAAAAAAAAGGTCTTTACAGTACAGTAGATTCAATTACTGTCGTGGGTTTGGTTTTTATGTCCGAGACCTTTGTCTCTACACCTAAACCTAAGATTAAGGAGACGGACGAACAAAACAATGGTACCCGTTCAACGATTAGGAAAATCTTCCGACCATTATTATGATGTAAGAAACACTCCTAATTTCTCTCTTACGGTCCCCTCCCCCGTCGTGTCGGGGACGTGTATCATTTATAAGTTATTCACCATCGACAATATCGACTACAACGACCACGAAAAATTTTAAGTCTTCCTAGACGTTGTACATTTGCTCGTGGCGTATATGATCTTGTTACCCAAGAGACACATAGATTTACGTTATGTACACATCTTTATCTACACTATTCGAGTGACAAAACATGGACCTGTCAACTCTCACACAAATGAAAATACTGTAACATTTTTATTATAACCGATTACGTACATACTGACACGGTGTGGGAAACGATACATGAAGGATAATTCTTTGAGTATCGTAGGAAGATTATTAGGACACCCATCTATAAAAAGAGAAACATAATAATAAATAGACATACAAAAATTAACTTCCTATTAACGGAATAGTAATAACTCAACCAAAGACGTTATGTAGTTGTACTTAGTCGGTATCCATATATATACAGAGGAGGGACAACTTGGAGGGTCGGGTAGGGTGGGAAGATCCAACAGTGTCTTGAGACCAAACTCAGGGGACTCAGTATGTCCTTTAAGGGTGACCGACAGATAAATTGTACACCATCGCATATACATGTACGATGAGAGAGGTAAGTAACATGGGAAAGGGAGGAGGGGAACGGTGGGTCACAGGTATTCAGACAAGAGATACAGACCCAGAGGTAACGATGGGACGTTTCTCGAAGTAGTCATGGTAGAAAGATCCAAGGTCTATATACGTAATTTGATGTTATAAACAAAAAGAGAAAGACTGAATGAAGTGAGACATACTATTTGATATCCCAGTAGATGACACCCATCTAAAATAATATTGGTAAAACGGCTACTCTTTTGACTCTGAGTTTCCACTCCAGACATCGATTATTCGACGTCTCCACGTTAACGTTGGATCCGTTAGACGAGGTTGAGTTCACAAAAATTGTAGTTAATATAATGTTTAAAGTAACTATTTATCCAATTTGGACATATAATGTTATGTGTTTACACACATAAACGGATTTTTACGATTACGTAGTACTGTGACATCTTTTTAGAAGGAGATAATAAGAAACTCCAGACATCGGTGTGAATGTGAAAAGGGAGTGTCCGACTTAATATTCCGTGTAGTATACGTTTTACTCTACGATTTAACTTTGGAAAGAGCCAACGGGCCGTTACCTAATAACGAACTCAATTCGTATAGGAATCCGTAATAAGAGGAACAAATGAAGGAGAGTGGGACTGAGTTCACTGAACATGTCTCCAAGATATAGGTTAATGTACAGTAGAGCACCGTCTTCCTACCGTAATTATACCTAATTAATATAAGACGTTCGAGAAATCACTAGAAACGGGAAGTCACGACTTAGTTCACTACATAGTCAATCTTTGAACACGGACCGACGTAAATTGTCTCTAGAGTGATAACATCGAAGGTTTCACCGGTAAATAAAAAGAGTGTTAAGTCCTTCATGTTCTCACGGGACAGGTCATAATTACGATGTCTAAGAATTCAGAGTAACGGGGACTGAGGAATACAGAAGGTGTGACGGTAGGAAGTAAACACAGAAAAGGAGAAGATCAACCACGGAGTTTTCCTGTTTTACCGGTAAGGTAGAGGATGGAGTGTTTGAGTAAGAACTGACCCCTTAGGGTTCATGAACGGGACTGTAGAAAACCTGTCTTGATATGGTGTTCCCTGTTACCAAGTTACGCCGACCGTGTAGAAAGGTGGTCTTGTTTGGGCTCAAGATAATCAGTATTCATATTTACACTATACCCGTCGACCGTCAGACGATATTGACTTTTGAGTATGACGTTTTCACTAAAGGATGATTCCGTATACACTATAAGTCGTTCGGTATACATAACAGATGACACCCCGAACTCCAAATGTAGTCACTGTCGTACCGAGAGACGGAAATTCTTTTGAACGGTGGGGTTTTTAATCTATCTACTTGTTCGTTTATTGATGTTTCACGAGACGATCTCCGTACACGTAACCTCGAAACTCGATAGTCCCCATCCTGTCTCCGTATGTTTGAAATCAAGATTATCAGTTTATAATTCTCATTATACTTGTGATCACGATCGTTGTTACCGACTAGAAATATCGTATAATTGATTCAGTCCGTAATTTTTAATAAATACAATATATTATATATTAAAATATATAAGAATATAAATCCCATGTATATATAACGTGTGGTTGAAATATACAAAAATGTCACTTCAATACACTCCTTTTACTTCAACTTATTGAAAAGGGTACCACTTTATCGATCACTCAATCTCTCGACCCTAAGGTTTGGATCTATCGGGACTCGGGACAATTAGATAATTAGACATTAGGTATCACTCCTATGACTCCTTCGAGGAGGGACATCGATAAAAGAGTAAAAAAAAACAGAATTTTTTATAGGTCTTAAAGGAAAACTATAAAGGTTAACACAAATTAAGTAAATCGTAAGTAGTGTAAAGTATTGAACCAAAATGGGGCCTAACAACCCCAAATCGAGTTAATGGGTTAACGTGTCTTCCTATGTTCGTCCTAGGAAAAGTCCACCTCTTACAATTCAATGTAAATGAGTGTAAGGAGATAATACTTATCTTATGAAAATTGTTACAGTAATGAACCAGTTTTATAGGACAAAATGGGGAATTAGAATTGATTCTAAGACAGGAGTGAGGATAAAGGTCTCTACGAGAGCACGACGGAAAAGACCTTTCGGGATGATTTCAATTGTCGGTTGAACAGAACCGAGTACGAGACCAAAGTACTACGAGGTAAGTTTCGGAATGCGTAAACCGTCTTAAGATTCTACTGGGAGGAACGTTTCTGTGTGTGGGAATATATTATAGGAAGGGAACTGACACACTCCCTGGACACTACTACTACAGCATAGAGTCACAGTAAAGGTATTAACCCAAAACAAAAAATCGTATCAATTGAAATTCTTACACGATTCAGTGAAGTAAACACAAGTTGAGAAGTATTGGGATACCTGACATCGGACGGTCCGAGGAGACAGGTACCTTAAGAGGTCTGTTCTTATGACCTCACCCAACGGTACGGGAAGAAGTCCTAGGGACTGGGTCCCTAGATTAGACGTAGAGAATCCAGAGGACGTAACTGTCCGTCTAAGAAATGGTGATCACGATGGACCCTTCGGGTTCCTCTAATGTAATTCGCCACCACCAAACCAGTGATTTTACACAGGTTGCGAACGATGGGGTACCTGACCTCAGACGGTCGGAGGAGACAGGTACCCTAAGAGGTCCGTTCTTATGACCTCAGCCAACGGTAAAGGAAGATGTCCCCTAGAAGGGTTGCATTCTTAGTCTGGGCCCAAAGGACGTAGAGTCCGTCTAAGAAATGGTTGACTCGATGTTCCCAGAATATAAGTCACCCAGATTGGATTGGAAATTTAGTGTTATTGGAAATTTCAGTTCCGAGAAAGACCGGTGTCTCTAAACTTACACTATCCTTAAGTCACTTTCTCCCTAAGAAGTAACGACTGAAACTTCTACCTTACCCTACGTACCGTTCCTTGACACCTACCGAAGTTCCTCGTCTCTCACGGGACACGACAGTCGGTCCTCTTTTTATCCTAGAGCTAGAAAATTGACGTTCCTTAACCTAAGATGTCGGTATCCTCGAACGTATTCCTGAGGTCCGATGTATATTACTCTCTCGGACCGACTGTCATACTAAAACCGGGGCACTCTGATAATCGTCTCTTGAATCAATAAGACACGGGCCTGAGGACTGGGTACCTTTGACTCTCTATTCTCAAAGTACAACACAATTCAATAATTCAAAGTCCATTAAACAATACGTCGTTTTCCATCGAATATGTAGATCCGAAATCAAAGTCTGTAATTAGAGAACGGGACTGGAGTTTCCAAGTGTTCATCTGATTGAGTGGGTTCAATCGAAGGGACCACCGAGTCTCCAATTTCGCAGACGGAGGTTACGTCCTCTGGACCCAAGTCAGGGACCCAACCCTTCTAGGGGACCTCTTCCTCTACCGTTAGGTGAGGTCATGAGAACGGACCTCTTAGGGTACCTGCCTCCTCGGATCATCCGATGTCAGGCGTCCCAGCGTTTCTCAGCCTTTGCTGACTCACTGAAGTGAAAGTGATAGCCGAAACGGGTTTGATAGGACTTTCACTTTCAGTGAGTCAGCACAGACGGAGAAACACTGGGGTACCTGATATGTCAGGTGCCTTAAGAGGACCGGTCTTATGACCTCACCCATCGAGAAAGGAAGAGGTCCCCTAGAAGGGTTGGGTCTCTAGCTTGGGTTCAGAGGGCGTAACGTCCACCTAAGAAATGGTCAACTCGGTGGTCCCTTCGGGGTATGATATGTTACATGGGTTTGATATGATCTCCGTAATAACAGTTCCACTCTTTATCCCAGGGTATAGTATTCACCAAAATAAAAATAATATAATGGTAAACATGATCTTTCTAAAATGGTCTCAAAAGGGTATAGTGTATGGAAAATGGTGAGGGATGATACGATGGTTTTATACTTTTGTTTTGTGGTAGACTATGTGACTAATTTTAAGTGTCAAATCACCTTGTTCCTGTCTCAGGCTCCACTTTCTCATTAAAAGTTTACGCGTTAATCAATCGGGTACGTGATTCATTCCCAAAAGGTTTTTTCACTCTCTGTGTTAAACTACGAGGAACAGAACGACCTACGTCATGCCTACGACATCTCACCCAGTCCTTCCTTCTAAGAAAACGACAACCAAAGATGATGTTTCTCATGAGATCGTTAGATAAACAGAAATAATTGCATACTTCTAACTTCCCAATTTAGTACCGTCCGCAGTAAACAAGTCTTGTGTGTTACCAAAACGTACCCCTCCCTTTCCGATTTCTAAACACCCACACACGTAAAAACCATTGACAAACGTTTCAACCTTATTCTGTGGACGGACGCTATTTTATACTGGGAGTGAGTGAGAACATTTAACGAAAACGGGTAAGTGTAAATCTCCAGTAATTAGAACAAAGGGAAATACCTACCTGTAAGTCGTGTAAGAGGTGTTAACTAAGTCGAGATATCAAGTCTCACCATATTTTTTAAGTGTTTCACGACGACCTCTTTTTACAACGTTCCCATGTTTATTCTTCCCGATAAGAAATAGCATGGATCTCTTTTTGTATCCGTAGACGGTTTCCCCGAAACTTTTCCTAGTTTTTTTGTTCTGTATTTATCGGTTACTTATTAGTATTCAAAAATCGGATGTTCCCTGACAAAGTCCGGATGTGTCATATCCTTGAAGACAAATGTGTTAACTATTCTTTTATCAGGATATCGTATACGAACTTTCGTAGGACTTACATCCCCTTGATTGGTCAAATATTCTGTAGGGTAAGAAAGATACTAAGGAAAATAACGGGCTCTCTCTCTCTCTCTACGAATGAAACTTGTATGATTGTAATATCGACAGTATGAAACAATATAAAGAAAGAGTAAAAATAGAGAAGGAACTTAGAAGAGATCTACCATAATATACAACTTACAAACATCCGTGAATCATATAAAAAAATTTACATTCAAAGTTACTTTGACACCAAAGTAACTACTATAAAGGTCTATGACAGAGGATAGTGAGTGTCCTCAAATTCTTACTATCATCTTTTAATCGGGACACATGTACCAAGTCCATGATTATAATAAACGTACTAGAAAAAAAAAAAAAGACTACACAAAGGAGGTCCGGTAAGGTTATCTCAAAATATTAATAGAGAGATTATATGGACTACGGGTTAGTCTTTATTTACACTCAATACCATAGACCAATGGATCTTTGTTTCACAAAGTCGGAATCTACGTTCGGTATTTCGGTCACATCCCCCGACGTTGGAGGACAGAAAGGAATACAAGTAAATTTAACTAATTCTTACAATTCTGTAATAATTTAGTTATGACTTTTTTCTAGACCTCATATAATTAATATTGATTTCTCGTAAAGTATTTCACAAATTAGTCCTTCTTCCGTCATATACAGTAACTTGTTTGTGTTCCTTCAAATTTTAGTATGGTGTTTAAAAACTGAAGGACACTACATGTCCCGAACAGACAGAAGTGACTACATGTACCTTTTATTTACACTATTTATACTGTATATGGGTATGAAATGATAACATCTTAATCCCGTTAATTACTAACGGTATGAAAAAAAAAAAGAACTTTACCTGATACACATTTGGTTTTACAACCGTTTTTTAATAAGTCAAACTTTAAAAAATAACTTAAATAGACATCAAAGACGGGAAGTACAATCTTTAACTACAGTTGACAACCGTAGTGTGTAAACACGAAGTGTTGAACGCTTATTCCTTCCACACAGACCACCAAGAAAGGTGTCGTCCATCCCATAGTGGTACGGATATTTGACGTAGAAGGGGTATTAAATGTTTTCGTCCAAGTCTTTAATGACTTGGTAAAGATTTCTCGGAGTCTATCAACGTCTTAGAGAGGAGAGGTTTTCCATTATAAGTTATATTCAAGAATGGTGACGAAACGTATAAATTTAAGAGTAAAAATCCACCATTTAATACTGTACACAACGGATGTTTTTTTTTACACTGTAATGCCGTACTATTTCTTCCTTACCGAACTTCTTAATTAGTAACCCTTATATAAAGTATCCCAAAAGAAGTTAATAATCTCTAAAAAGTCCCTAACCCCTACTCTTCTAGTTACATACGTAGACAACAAATTTTGATCAATAACTACACCATTCCTATGGTACGTTCCCTTTACGGACTCCTTGTCTTCTACTGAAAAAAACGTACTTAGAATCATACCGATTCACTCCATGTGTCTAACTCTCGGTCTCGACTTTACGACTCTCGTTAATCTCGCTAAAAATCAGATACAAAACACGTCCACTTCCATTCTCTTTACTTCTCGGTCGATCTTCTGTCTCCTATGACTGGTGATCCTGATTCTGGAACTTCTCCTTACACCACTAAGAAAAGATATTGTACATTACACTTGAATTAAAAGAAGAAAAGTACTCAAAAAGTCAGTTGACAGGTGAAGAATGATCAGTAAACATCCTAATCTAGCAAAACTCTTTTATCTTATTTTACTCCTAATACCAGATTCCGAGACCATTTCTTAGACGGACGGTTACGTCCTCTGTGTCCAAGTTAGGGACCCAACCCTTCTAGGGGACCTCTTCCTTTACCACTGAGTGAAGTCATAAGGACGAACCCTTTGGGGAACGTGTCTCTTCGGACCACCCGATGTCAAGTCCCCCAGTGTCTCAGTCTGTGCTGTATCAAAGATTTGTTGTTGTTGTCCGTGTTTCATCTCCAGGGACTTTTCCCGGGTGAAAATAGGAAGCGGGTAGTTTTAGTCCTAGTGTATAACAGGAGTGTAAATCTAGTTCTATCCTCTTTTACCTCGGAAGGACCGTCGAGTTGCCATTTCTTAGGTGGACGTTACGTCCTCTACGTCCAAGCTAGGGACCCAGTCTTTCTAGGGGACCTCCTCCCATACCGTTGGGTGAGGTCGTAAGAACGGACCTCTTAGGGTACCTGTCTCCTCGAACCTCCCGACTTATCCCAACGTCGGGGGTATTCTGGTGTTTCTCAACCTGTACTAACTTCACTGATTTGTACGTCTGTGTTCTCTTTACCTAACTATTAATTTTTTTTATTATTAATACTCTAAAAATAAGAATGCCCTTTCTTTTTAATACCCTTTGTGAAAAGGACGTCTTAAGATCTTTGTAAATACATATAAGAAGTTTCGTTTCATACATACCTATAGACATAACACAAAGGTGTACTATACCAATTTGATTCCGTACTAAGTCTACATTTTGTTTATCGTCGAATTTCTCTTAATCTGACTTTCTGTCTCAATTATAATTTACACAAAAATTTAAAAAGAAAATTTTATATGAAATGTTAAAACCTCGTAGAAATTTAGCGAAAAAAAAAAAGTAAAATAAAACAAAGAGGAATTTTTAAGGGTCGAGAAAACTAAGATTTGTTTAACCTTACTCCTCTTCTTCAACTCTCTTTTATTTTAACGTTTAAATTGGAAAGGGTAGAGTGCCCTCTGACACGGAAAAGTTCCTTACTAAGGGGTCAAACAGTAAGTCACTCTCTTATTTCAACAAATGTAAATTTCGTTACCCGTTATCTTACTACTAACTGAATATTAGTCATTGAACACAATTCATTGAAATATATACCACGACCTCCCTCACAGTGAGTTTCCTTTTCACTCCCCCCCCGTGTCGACCTGTTGGTTCTTATACGGTGCATAGTATAATGGTACTGGACACGGGAACATGGCTGGCACAACGATCCGTCTCACGACGTATAGACCCAAGAAGTTACTGACGATTTAACTTTGATAGAGTAATTTTATAACAAAAAAATTTTCTTGTAGACTACCCTTTTCATCAGAAGCCCCTAATAAGGATGTCATTAAATCACATTTCTAAGTCATAGGGATTATTAACATGTCTAAATGTAACACGAAGGAAAACTCAAAAATGAATACGGTTGATCACGTTGTTGTATCTAAGTAATTACTCTACCTATCTCGATACCTCCTCAACCTGAATCGACCTCATCCTTCCATGTAAATTGTTCTATCGTTCTTTCTGTGAATTGGTCTATTCTACGAGAAGACCCGACAATCTTGATCTGACTGTTGAGTCCATTCAACCTCAAGTCAAGTCTTACCCGTTATAAAATCTCTGACGTTCACGCGAAGGGACGATCGAGTCAGTAAAATCTCTAATGATATGTGTTCAGGGTAAGTCCCTAATACTACAGCAGGAACCATCTAATGGTTGAACTACCTCGATAGTTCTTTTTGTCTTCTAATGCCACTATTTCGAGTACTATCCTTGGGACGAATGATCTTATGTTTCGTAATAAAATATACCGACCTTCTTACTCTTTTCCGAAGGACCTCATTCATTTAAACGGTATAAGTTCTCTGACTTACTATCACGTTGTCTATCTCTTCCCCGTAAACTTCAGTACACTTTTGACTGTCGTTTCGGTGTCTGTTCAACATTACAATTTACAATACCGTCTTTCACTTCTTCTTGATTTCTCGGAGAACTACTTTCACTTTTTCCTCTCACTTTTTCAACCGAATTTCGAGTTATAAGTCTTTTGCTTCTAGTACCGTAGACCAGGGTAGTGAAGTACCGTTTATCTACCCCTTTGTCACCTTTGTCACCGACTGAAATAAAACCCCCAGAGGTTTTAGTGACGTCTACCACTAACGTCGGTACTTTAAGTTTCTGCGAATGAGGAACCTTCCTTTCAATACTGGTTGGATCTATCGTATAATTTTTGGTCTCCGTACTGAAACAGTTGTTTCCAGGTAGATCAGTTCTAATACTAAAAAGATCATCAATACATACCTACACTCTCAGCCTGATATTTCTTTCGACTCGCGTCTTCTTAACTTCGAAAACGTGACACCACAACCTCTTCTGAGAACTCTCAGGGGACCTGACGTCTCTCTAGGTCGGTCAGGTACGATTTCCTCCAGTCAGGACCCACAAGTAACCTTCCTGACTACAACTTCGACTTTGAGGTTATGAAACCGGTGGACTACGCTTCTCGACTGAGTAACCTTTTCTGAGACTACGACCCTTTCTAACTCCCGTCCTCCTCTTCCCCCGCTGTCTCCTACTCTACCGACCTACCATAGTGGCTGAACTACCTGTACTCAAACCCATTTGAGGTCCTCATCAACCACTACCTGTCCCTCCGGACCGTGCGACACCAAGTACCCCAGCGTTTCTCAGTCTGTGCTGACTCTCTGACTTGACATACTGGTCTTATAGACTTAGTTAGTAGAGTAGTATCAGAATACGAAAACAGAATCATGTGTTACCGTTTTACAAAGTCATCAACAATAGATATGACGGGTACCGTCTCCTTGTCACAGACAAAAACTTCTTCCGTACAACCGTGTGAATTCATGGTCGACTCGTCTAGTAGGGTCCGTTTCACTTTGTAAGCGTCTGTCTGGACCCTGGACTTTTGTCGTACCCCTTTTTCCATCTATATTCCAGAGTTTAACATTGGAGAGGGTGTAGTCTCGTATTGGTCATCCAGACGATTAGGGTCGGACACTCGAGAACCTGAGACAAAACTAAGATTTATCTAAAGGACGTAGCCTGTACTGACTCGTTGACTTGATTTAACTCGAAAGGACACCCGTACAACCGTAAAGTTCCCAAAACATTGTCTCAGTTTCACGAGACCACAGAGTCTATGATCTATAAGAAAAAAAAAAAGATTAAAAATAATTCACAATTGAAGTAGTTGTAAAAAGATCAACAGAATTATCAAAGTAGTCGGAGAGTTTTGAAGTCAAAACGAAAGAATTCAACAAACAAAAAACGGAAATCGTATCTTCCATCACAATCTACCACCATTTTTAGAATCTGGTGCCACGATCCGACAAAACCTACACTTAAACCGGAGATGATAAATCTTAGGTACTGAAACCGTTCCATGATTCACTTGAACTACCGGTTTAAAATAATTGAAGATAATTACTTAGTTATGTTACCAATTTAGGTGTCTTAACTCTTGCTCAGAGACCAAACTTAAAGACGACGAATGATTCACATGCTGAACCCGTCAAATAAATTAGCGACACAAACAAGTAGAGGTTCCACCCCTACTATTACCGATAGAACTCCTAATTTAAATTATCATACAAAGTCAAGTCAAGTCAGTGAGTCAGCACAGACTGAGAAACGCTGGGGTACTTAGCGTCGTGTGGTCCGGAGGGACAAGTAGTGGTTGAGGGCCTCAAGTGAGTCTGAGCGTAGGTAGTTCAGTCGCTACGGTAGGTCGATAGAGTAGGAGACAGCAGGGGAAGAGGAGGACGGGGGTTAGGGAGGGTCGTAGTCTCAGAAAAGGTTACTCAGTTGAGAAACGTACTCCACCGGTTTCATGACTTCAAAGTCGAAGTCGTAGTAAGGAAGGTTTCTTTAGGGTCCCAACTAGAGGAAGTCTTACCTGACCAACCTAGAGGAACGTCAGGTTCCCTGAGAGTTCTCAAAAGAGGTTGTGGTGTCAAGTTTTCGTAGTTAAGAAGCCGCGAGTCGGAAGAAGTGTCAGGTTGAGAGTGTAGGTATGTCTGATGACCTTTTTGGTATCGGAACTGATCTGTCTGGAATCAGCCGTTTCATTACAGAGACGAAAACTTATATGATAGATCCAACGAGTATTGAAAAGAAGGTTCCTCATTCGCAGAAAATTAAAGTACCGACGTTAGTGGTAGACGTCACTAAAACCTCGGGGTTTTTTATTTCAGACTGTGACAAAGGTGATATGAAGTTTTGAAGGACCGAATATGATTTATATTCGTACGGACAATACGTTTTTTATAAATTATTAATAACTAATAATACCGAAATTCCTAACAAAACCATTCATTTCTTCTTATTATAATTGTGTCATAGACCGTATATCATCGTAAGTTATTTACAATCGACATCATGAGATCCCTTTAAAATTATAAATTGACTTTATAAGAGACTCAGGTGTCAGAGACCTCTGATAATCATTTAATTAATGTTTAATCCTATGAGTCGTTTTACTTAAAAGAACCGGTTAAATATACACTAGAAATACAAGAATAAGGAGTTTAGAATTCTATAAATTTCCTTTATATTATTTAGTATCCTAAGTTTTTAGTTTTTTTCATAGAATTTTTATGTTCAATAATAAGGTAAAATTTCTGATTTCAGTTTTCTGTTTTTGTTTTTCATTTTATATTTTGTTGGATTCTGGGTGTATCAACCGTTGAGGTCCTGTTAAATGTTCTACTTGACTCCTAAGGTCTCATGAGACTATAAGAGTGTCATTTGGATCCGGAACTGATGTAGAGGTTTCGTTTTTATCACACCCATAGTCATATCGAAACTTACACCTATATGAGATGACCTAAATACACGACGTTGGAGTAGTCGAGAGTCTACACTTTTGGTTCCGATTCTTTACCTCTCAGAATAACGATTATTTGTACATTAAATAAACGACAAGTCTGGACCTAATTTAGGTCCGGAGTAAAGAGGGTCATATGGAGTGAAGGGTAACTTGTTTGACACGAAGGGTAGTCAGATCTAGAAAGTCTCAAATGAGTAATATGACAAGATGTCGTACCTAACCTATTCTTAAGATATAAATAAATAGTTTAGGGTACCTACCTCCTCGGACCATCCGACGTCAGGTACCCCAACGTTTCTCAGTCTGTACTGACTTGTTGAAGTGAAACTGAAAAGTGAAAGTACGTGACCTCTTCCTTTACCGTTGGGTGAGGTCATAAGAACGGATCTCTTAGGGTCCCTACCCCCTCGGACCACCCGACGGTAGATACCCCAACGTGTCTCAGGCTGTACTGACTTCGCTGAATCGTCGTCGTCGTCTTAAGTAGTTGGGGTAAAACAGGTTTTCATTATAATCTAAACTAGACACTAAATAGTCCATCTTCAAGTAGGACGAAGACATAAATGATAAGATCTTAGGGATCACTGGGACCTAGAGACATCTACCATTAACGTAACGCATCTAAGTCAAGTACCTCTATGACCCTTTACCTTTCTAATATCACAAGTTATTAAGAAGGTTATAAAAAAAAAACAAAAATCTTTGGTCCTGTCTTAGGAACACTTCTGGGTATGTGTCGAATCTTCAGAGAAAAGATTATGTATGTAAATCCCCTTTTATAAAACTAGTACACTAGTATACTGGACTCACAGTCTTGTCGACCCGTCTTCGGATCTGGACAACGTCTTGGAAGTGAACAAGACCCGGGACAAGTTTGATTGTTCAGTAAGCCATTTACCCGGTCTCAATGTGTGGGTTTAGTCCCTGTAAAATGGAGACTTTAGGTTTCTCTGGGTGATCCGTCTCTAAGATCTAAATTACAACGTCGAGTCGTTTAACCTCTCTTGAGAATTGTCAAACAAACTAACGGACAACAGATTTTGTACCCGGTTTTACACTAGGAGTCATTTTAATTGAATTTTATGATCTGGACGAGACTATATGATATCCCTTTCCCTAAGTTTCCAAATCCTTCCATCTTTACGATTTCACCCAAAAAGTGAATCTAGATGAGTGGGTAGGATCCTCCCAGGTCTCCTGTATGGAAAGTAGTACTGACACTCTTTATTTAAACACTTCCCTCATGGTCGTTAGAACTTATCGGGAGACTAGTGAAAAGAGACAATCGGTCTTTTGTGGTACTCTTGACGATGGTGACTTAACCTTTTGGTTTTTACGTGACCTCTATTAACCTAAGATTTCACCGTCTCCGTTTACCCTCGTGAGTCAACCGGTTCCGTTCCCTCACACCAATCGTAGTACTTTTAGTCTCGGCTTCCTCACTAGTCCCATCCGTCTGAGTGTCTATGGATGGACTGCGACCGAACGACTAGTGTCACAAACATCTTCAATCTTTCACTCTTCGGACGATTTAAGAATGAACTAGATTCACCTTCTCAAGATCCTGTTCACTTGTTTTCGGATTACACTTGGTACTGTCTTAGTACCTGGGAGACCAGTTAAGGGTCTGAACTCGGTCAAATGTCTTAGGGAACTTACTTCCTCTCCGATCTAGGGGAACTCTTTCCTAAGACGGGAAGATGGTTTTTACAAACGAAAATTAGATAGAGGGTAGGAAAGGGTCTCACTGAACCTGGAAAATGGTTCCATTGACATCCAACCCCCCCACCCCCTCTCCTTTATCTAGAAGGTCCCTAAGGACTCCTGACCGATACTCGACTGTGATTAAAGTCCTCTGGGATTTCCAGAGACAACAGGGGGTCAGTATCATTCCCGAATGCTACTTACCTCAAAAGTGAGTCCGGGTAGAGTATCTCCCAAGTCCCCCAGGACTTTGAGTAGAACACCAGAAAAGGAGTCCAGGTCTTATTTACGAATCTTATCCGTATGAGTCGTTGACCGTTTTAGGGACTTAAACTCAGTCCACGATATAAATTGAGAGTTTCTTGGGTATTTGATTCCTTACTGTGTTTGTAAAAGGGTAAACACATATTACCTAAGTGTTATAAAACTATATAAGTTAAGAGTTTAAAGAATATTTCAAAGGATTTTAAACTAACACAATAGAACCTTGTTCTTCTTTTAAATAATTACTAAATAGTTATAGGAACAGTCTAACTACAAAGAAGTAAACGTTAAAACAGATCAAATCCTCCTCTTACGATTTCAAAACTCTATGTTATATTTTTTTAAACTAGTTTCCATTTAGGAGGAGTTTAATAAATTACTATGTCTAACGGAGAACATAACTGTAAATATATATGAACAACTAGAGGTAAAAAATCCGTAAAGGATAGGATAATAGTACAAAGTTAGAATAATAACGACAAAAAGTCAAGAGTTTAATCGAAACGACTATGAAAAGAAGTTAACCTATCAATTTATACTAAACTTGAGTTACACTAATTCAGATTACCTAACGTAAAGGACGACGGAAACAAACTAACCGTTGTATCTCTTTATCTTCATTTACATCAACTACCTTTTTAAGTTAATAAAGTATAGGACCTTTTAGAACTTGTAGGTTCAGAAGAATTCTAGAGTAAAGAACCGTCATCAGAACAGTTCCCGAAACTTAAGTACAGGTGTAAATATAGTGTAAGAAAATTTTTGGTTAATTAGTCGTCTTATTAAATATAGTCACGGATTTTACAGGGTACGTTAATAAAACGGAAAAAAGAGATTCTATTAGGAAGTGAGTTATAATTGGTCATGTAGTCACTTAAATCCCATAAAATTTTATTATAATAGTTTTGTATGACGACGACGATTCAGCAAAGTCAGTACAGGCTGAGACACGTCATCTGCCGTCGGGTGGTCCGAGGAGACAGGGACCCTAAGAGGTCCGTTCTTATGACCTCACCCAACGGTAAAGGAAGAGGTTACGTACTTTCACTTTTCACTTTCACTTCAGCGAGTCAGGACAGTCTGAGAACTGCTAGGGTACTTGACATCGGATGGTCCGAGAAAGCAGGTACCCTAAAAGGTCCGTTCTTATGACCTCACCCAACGATAAAGGAAGAGGTGCCCTTATGGAATATACGAGTATGAAACGATGTAATAATGTTCACTGAAGAGAATTCGGTTTTTCTCAGAGAGACCTCCTAGAAAAGAAACTTCTGAGTGAGAGAGAGAGTACAAGCGTGTTACTCTGTAGATCCGACATAGTCTTTTACATACACAAATCTACCTTACAAAGGTATTTTAGATGTGGTAAGAAACGTCGTCTACACAAACCGACAGTTTCAGAGTTAATACTGTTCGATCTTGTCAAAGGTCTTAAGTTTCACGTTCTTAACTTTAGAGACCACGGGTTCCTTACAGTCAACAGACCCTGACACGAACATAAACATCATCTCCAACGGTTCTAGTACAACGTCAAACGGAACATCTCAAAAGTGATGACATTATTTTTATACCTTTGTAATCTTTACGCCCTTACAATGTCGTGAGTGAGAGAAAATGCACCAAGGTTTAAAACATAAAGGTTTCCTACGGTTTTATTAATAGACTTGTCGGACATGGTTCATGTCGGTCTTTTCTTTTTTTTTTTTTTTAACGTTGGTCCATCACACAACTTCCGGTAGATTTCGTTTGCGTGTTTAGATCTTGCGCAAACCTCAACAAAAATTTAACGAAAATTGCCGTACGACTGAGAGAGAACCCAACGACTACTTATAGTGACCAGAACTACTAACTAGGATTAACCTCTTAAATAATGTGTTCATAGGTAATTCTGTACACGTCAAGACGAGGGACATTCGAGAAAATAGGAAGATCTTTCGTAAAAGAAACTGTTAACTTTACCTGGAAAATCAAGTCGATTTAATAGTAATCGTAGAAAACTTAGAGGTTTCCGTAACCAGACAATATAACAGAATGCCAAACCCCTTATCATACTGTCCTTCTCTTCTTTTTTCACACTTGAAAGGAGACACAAAATTGGGGACTAACCACATCTCCTTTCTTGTACCTGTAATTTTAATTATTCGTGACACCTTACCATCAATGTTTGATCTTTAAGACCGTGATCTGACAGTCAAACTTAGCGACAAGTCGATGAATGATGGCCACATAAATTACTCTGTCGGGTCAATTGGAGGAATCGCGTCCCGAACTGTATAGTCTCTAGGCACACCTGTTAATAAATACGACAAACTTATAGTCAAAATCGTTAATGATTGACTCACTCGAAGGAGTTTCATAAATGATAAAGGGAGGAAAAAGAATTCAAATTTTTACTTCTTATCTTACGGGTAACTCACAATTTTGACCTCTTGGTAACTCACAGTTTTGACCATATTTGACAGTTCTCAAACCGTAAATCACTGACTAAATATATATGATCAAACGAGGAAAGAAATGACGGTGAAGTCATTGTTGCTGTTTTATTGTTATTCGTATCGATAATAATTTATGAAGAGTTCACAGTCAGTGACATATAGGATGTTTTTCTGTCAGTGAGTGGTAACGAAACCATGATTTTACTACGGTACTAAGTCACCATGTTTAAGTGTCAAAACAGTCTAAAGATCCAGCGATAAAACAACAACAAGTCAATGAGTCAGGACAGACTGAGACGCTGGGGTACCTCGCGTCGTGGGGTCTTAAGGGACACGAAGTGACAGAGCGACTCAAACGAGTTTGAGTGCAGGTAACTCAACTACTGTGAGAGGTTGGTAGAGTAGGAGACAGTGGGGGAAGAGGAAGACAGGAGTCAGAAAAGGTCGTAGTCCCAGAAAAGGGTACTCAGTCGAAAAACGTAATCCACCGGATTCATAACCTCGAAGTCGTAGTCAGGAAGGTTACTCATAAGTCCCAAATAAAGGAAATCCTAACTAACCGAATTAGAGGATCGACAGGTTCCCTGAGAACTCTCAGAAGAGGTCGTGGTGTTAAACATTCGTACTTAAGAAACCACGAGTCGGAAGAAATACCAGGTTGAGAGTGTAGGTATTGACTGATGATCTTTTTGGTCCCGAAACTGATCGACCTGGACATAACCGTTTCACTACAGAGACGAAAAATTATACGACAGATCCAAATAGTAACCTCTTCCTTTATCGTTGGACGAGGTCATGAGAACGGACCTTTTAGGGTACCTGTCTCCTAGGACCATGCGATGACAGGTACCCCAGCGTTTCTCAGCCTGTGTTGACTCGCTGAAGTGAAAGTGAAAGTGAATCCAAATAGTACCGAAAAGAAGGTTCCTTGTTCGTAGAAAATTAAAATACCGACGTCAGTGACAGACGTCACTAAAACCTCGGGTTATTTTATTTCATACAGTGAAAAGGGTAACAAAAGGGTACATAAACGGTACTTAACTATCCTGACCTACGGTATTAAAAAAAAAAAAACTTACAACTCAAAATTCGATCGGACAAATGAGAGGAGAACGTGGAAGTAGTTCTCCGAGAAAGCAAGGGGAAACGAAAGACGATAATCCCACTATAGTAGACGTATATACTCTAATAACTATAAAAAAAGACCGTTAGAACTAAGGCTGAACACTAGGTAGATCGGACCGCAAAACGTACTACATGAGACGTATATTCAATTTATTCGTCTCACTGTTATATGTTGGAATTGTATGAGGAAAGGGTTAAAACTTGGTCAGACAACAAGATGGAGACCTATATTGACAACGAAGAACTGGACGTATGTCCAAAGAGTCCTCCGTCTATTCCACCAGACCATAAGGGTAGAGAAATTCTTAAAAGGTGTCAAACAACACTAGGTGTGTCAGTTTCCGAAATCATATCAGTTACTTCATCTTCATCTAACGAAAAAGATAAGAGGTCCGTTCTTATGACCGTACCCAACGGTACGGGAAGAGATCCCCAGAAGGACTGGGTCCCTAGTTTGGACGCAAAGGACGTAACGTCAGTCTAAGAAATGGTACACTCGATGTCCCCCAAGGGTACTAGGTCGTCTACGACCGTTAAACTTGAGACTAAACAGACTAAAAAGATTTAGGTCAAACAGATAGACCTTTAAGAGCCTAGTAACAACTTCGGATCGAACTTCCTAAAACTCGTGATGGAACGATCGTACACTTTACTAGTGTTAACATACCGTCAAACTTGTAAGAAACCCGTAACGGGAAGAAACCCTAACCTTACTTTTAACTTGGTAAGGTCAGGACACCCGTGACGACTCAAAAGGTTTAAACGATCGTATAACTCACGTAATATAATTGCCGTAGTAGAAAATCCTAAACTTTGTCGAGTCGACCTTAAGATATCGTAGGCGATCGAAACAAACATCATTACGAAGGATTCCGGGTGAACTGAAGTATGAGGTCCTACAGACCAAGATCCACTCACTGGTGTGGTAGTACCAATACACCCCAACAATAACGAATCACAATTTATTAAACATCGAAAACGAAACCTGGGTATAAATTACCAAAGGTAATATGATAAAGAATAAACGAGTAGCACTTCATTAGTCAATAAAAGAGAAACAGTTGAAGACGACCTTCTTTTTCATTCTAAACTAGATTTCTGAAATAACTTCAATACATAGAAAGACCCCAAAAATCTACTTGAAAGATGGAGATGTCTCCCTCAAGAAATCATCTTGGACCTCTTAAAGTTTCTCTTACAGTCACAATGTAGTGCAACAGACGACGAGTCGTCCTTTTTTATATCTGGGATATGGTCCTCTTATCCATTTTAGATGTTATATTACAAAGTGAAAGTCCACGACGGTCCCGGGAACGTCGAAAAGTTTATCCTTTGTTATAATTTAGGAATACCTATTCATGAAGAAAGTGACAAAAGTCTTTTATCAAAATCCTTTTATAATGAAAGAGTAAAGAACCGTTTCAAAAGAGTTCCTGAAACTTAAGTTCAAGTTTAAATATAGTCTAATAAAATTTTGGGTTAATTGGTTGTCGTATTACATAATTTTCTTCGTGTAAGACTACTAACTAAAGGAAAGTCGAAAGTAAGAGGAAATCTTGAGACCTGACAGACACATCTACCTTTTGTTACCTAACTAAATTATATCGACCCGTGAATTGTGTTTTGAAATTATTCTTACACTTCTTAACGGTAATCTTTCCTGCGACAGTAAATAACGAGGAAAGGATTCTCGTCTTTTAGATAATGTCACTAAACTTATTTAAAACTACTTCATACTTCTTCGACACCTAAAGTACTGGAGGAACAATACAGTTTCAGGGGTAAAAGGTCTTGTTAAATAAAATTTTATCGAAATATGTACACAACATCACGAAACTGTTTTCTTATACCTGAAAATCTAATGATTAAGAGGTCTGAATCGGGAGAATGCAAAAATCCAACAATCTTCGACTTAGTTGTACTTATTTTAAACGTTGGACCTATAAACACTACATAAGACTTCAAAACAAATTAAAAACTTATATCGTATAATCAACGACAAAAATGTTTAATCGTTTAATCGAAGTTTTTACCCTTAACGTTAAATATTATCTTACACTCAATTTCAGTCATACTACATCACCATTATTTTGAACTAAGTCTCAACCATTTGGTCTAGAAATGGTAAAACACTTAAATCGTTTCCTTAAAAGAGAGAGACTCTGAGACATCGAAAAAATATTTACCCTAATTAATTCCATCTACTTGAGACAGAATTCAAGATTTTAAGGTTTTGAGATAAGTAGAAAAAACAGAGAAACTTCTATATTGAAATATAGTGAATTCCAAAAATTTATTGACAGTGTACTTATTTACTACACACTATTAAAACTTCTGATATAAAAATAAAGATGTAACAAACAAACGATGACTAACGTTCAAGGATACGGTCTACGTGTTACTCCGGTTTTGTTTGTTTGTTTGTTTTTTTTGGGACTTTGTAGTCTTAAACCTCGTCTCTTCGAATAACATACGGAACGTTCCTCTTCCACACCAAGTACGGGGGTTTTGTGACTCGAGGGGTTTCCCGAAGTGGTTTCGTAAAAATTTCCGTTCCACTCTCTCCCCACACCAATCAACAACGTTTGACGAACCAGATCCTTATGAAACAACAACGTCGACAGGTGTTTCCAGTCCAGTCCTACAAGGATATTTGGAGGTTGTTCTGTTTACAATAAGAGACAAGACGTTGAAAAATAGAGCCATACTTAACTGAGAATTTCCAGTCTCGGGACTCTTATTCGATAGGACATATAAAGTCCGACATCGTTGTAAGAAAATGTTTTCCACGTCTCGGTCGCACTGATTCGTATCCGTCACCTCGTGTGGCCACTTTCGTTTTCCTTACCTAGACTGCACCTGAGTCTAAACAAGAAGGGACAATGTACCAATACACCGGAACACCCTCAGTGAATGGAAAGGGTCTAAAAGTTTTAGACTTGCATTTTTTACTTTGTAAACTTGTTATCCCATAGATTTCTTTAAAGGTCAAGATTATAAAAAAGAAAGATCATATATAAATAATTTTAGTATAGTTTATATTACACATACCAAAAGTTATAATACCCTCTATTTTTTACTTTCTGTATCATAGAAGGGATCTATCAAAAATTGACGGTGACTTACTCCGAACATCACATAGCCAGATAAACCAGATGATATTGTTTTTGTGGTATCTGACCCACCGAATATTTGTTATCTTTAAACAAAGAGTGTCAAGACCTGGGACTCTATAGTTCTGACTACGGGACAGTCTAAAACACGACTGACAGGTCCGAAGGGACAGGAAGCGATAGAAAGATTCAAACGAAATTGAGTACAGGTAAGCTAGTTTACGGTAGGTTGGTAGAGTAGGATTCCGCAGGGGAAGAGGTGAAAGGAAGTCAGAAAAGGTCGTAGTCCCAGAAACGAGAAGTGTAGTCCACTGGAAGTCGAAGTCGAAGTCAGGAAAGTTACTTATAAGTTCCAACTAAAAGAAACCCTAACTGACCTAACTAAAGGAACGACAGGTTCCCTGAGAGTTCTCAGAAGAGGTCGTGGTGTTAAACTTTCGTAGTTAAGAAGTCACGAGTTGGATGGAATAGCAGGTTGAGAGTGTAGATTTGTACTGATGACCTTTTTAATATCGAAACTGATACACCTGGAAACAACCGTTTCACTACAGAGACGAAAAATTATGTGACACATCCAAACAGTATTGAAAGGTAGGTCCCTGGTTCGTAGAAACTTAAAGTACCGAAGTCAGTGACAGGTGTCACTAAAACCTCAGGTTCTTTTATTTTAAACAGTGATAAAGGTGAAAAATGGGAAGATAAACGGTACTTCACCACCCTGCTCTACGGTACTAGAAAAAACTTACGACTCAAAATTCGGTCGACAAAGTGAGAGGAGAAAGTGGAAGTAGTTTTCTGAGAAATGAAGGAGAAGTGAAAGACGGTAATCCCACCATAGTGGACGTATATACTCTAATGACTATAAAGAGGACCGTTAGAACTAAAGTCGTATCCGACCATTCATTGTTTTCACATCGTTATCACATCCTGTAATTCTGTGTACCTTAGGTGTACAAACTTCTCAGTAATGATACTTTCTAGTATATTCATTGGATTCCTATACTTTTTCCTACCCCCCTTTACCCTTTGACGAAGTATAGGATTTTAGTAATTGCTAAGATCCTTAAAGATCACTGTCCTATTTTTGACTCTCTCCGACTCTATTCTACCGTAGGTAGAATTCTGTACCTTTAATAACTGTTTAATATTACTTTATTATTGACCTTTCAACGTTGAGTCTATAAACAACTTACTCGTCTACAACCATCTACATATCTATTACTTTATGGTGGAAAGTAAAATAATATAACGAACTGGGAACTCTGATTACCACGGTCCCTTTTTAATAAATAGTGACTTGTTCTCGTCTACTTTACTTATCACAAAGTATTCAATCTTTGAAGTCAGTCAGTCAGTCAAGTCAGCGAGTCAGTACAGGCTGTGAAACACTGGGGTACTTAACGTCGTGCGGTCCGGAGGGACAGGTAGTGGTTGAGGGCCTCAAATGAGTTTGAGTACAGGTAGCTCAGTCACTACGGTAGGTCGGTAGAGTAGGAGACAGCAGCGGAAGAGGAGGACGGGGATTAGGGAGGGTCGTAGTCTCAGAAGAGGTTACTCAGTTGAGAAGCGTACTCCACCGGTTTCATGACCTTAAAGTCGAAATCGTTGTAAGGAAGGTTTCTTGTGGGTCCTGACTAGAGGAAATCTTACCTGACCAACCTGGAGGAACGTCAGGTTCCCTGAGAGTTCTCAGAAGAGGTTGTGGTGTCAAGTTTTGATAGTTAAGAAGCCGAGAGTCGAAAGAAGTGTCAGGTTGAGAGTGTAGGTATGTCTGATGACCTTTTTGGTATCGGAACTGATCTGTCTGGAAACAACCGTTTCAGTACGGAGACGAAAAATTATACGATAGATCCAACCAGTACTGAAAAGAAGGTTCCTCATTCGCAGAAAATTAAAGTACCGACGTTAGTGGTAGACGTCACTAAAACCTCGAGGGGTTTTATTTCAGACTGTGATAAAGGTGACAAAGGGGTAGACAAAGGGTACTTCACTACCCTGGTCTACGGTACTAGAAGTAAAAGACTTACAACTCGAAATTCGGTTGAAAAAGTGAGAGGAGAAAGTGAAAGTAGTTCTCCGAAAATCAAGGAGAAGTGAAAGACGGTATTCCCACCACAGTAGACGTATAGACTCCAATAACGATAAAGAGGGCCGTTAGAACTAAGGTCGAACACGAAGAAGGTCGGGTCGTAAAGAGTACTACATGAGACGTATCTTCAACTTATTCGATTCACTGTTATATGTCGGAACTGTATGAGGAAAAGGATAAACCTTGGTCAGACAAAAAGGTACAGGTCAAGCTTGACAACGAAGGACTGGACGTATATCCAAAGAGTTCTCCGGCCAGTCCACCAGACCATAAGGGTAGAGAAAGTCCTAAAAGGTGTCACATAATACTAGGTGTGTCAGTTTCCGAAACCGTATCAATTATTTCGTCTTTATCAACAAAAAGACCTTGAGAGAACGAAAAAGGTACTAGGTCGTCTACAACCTTTAAACTAGAGACCAAGGAGACGGAAAAGATTTTGATCGAACTTGTAGTCCTTCAAGTACCAAGTGCATAACGACTTCGGACCGAACCTCTTAAAACTGATAATGAAATGATCGCATACACTACTCACGTTAATACACCATCAAACTCGTAAGAAACCGTAACGGAAAGAAACCCTAACCTTACTTTTGACTGGAAAAGGTCAGGACACCGGTGACGACTCAAAAGGTTTAAACGACCGTATAACTCACGTCGTGAAAATGTCATAGTAGAAAGTCCTAAACTTTATCGAGTTGACCTTAAGGTAGTGGAGGTGATCGAAACAAGTATCACTACGAAAGATTCGGGGTGAACTGAAGTGTAAAGTCCTACAGACCGAGATCCACTCACTAGTGTGGAAGCACTAATAGACCCAGTACTTCTAGAAAAAACATGTCAAGAAGACACATAGAACGGTGGAGAAGAATTATAGAAGACGAAGACAATCCAGGGAAATCTGTTTATCAAGATCCCTTTTTAATTAATAGTGACTTGTTCTCGTCTACTTTACTTAACACAGTACAATCCTTTTATCCTCTCGAAATAAGATTCATTTCCTACTTATAGCACCTTAGTTAACCAGGTCTCCGACCCACGTACGTCTATCTCAACTCGACTGGATCTAACTCCTCTATAATACTCTCTTTCATCGTTTCGCAAAACGTATGACACCTTAACGTCTTTAATTTTCTACAATTATAATCTCCTTACCTTTTCAGTCAAATACTTCACAAAGATCTTACTTGATGTACGTTAAAAGTTAAACTTTATGATAATACAACCGTATGTTCATAGGTCCGAAAGTAGAATTTACAATTCAATGATAACTAAATAGAGAACTGAGATTCTTCTTTCATTAAAGAAACGTCTCAGGGACAAACTATCCAGTAGAAATCGATTATAAATGTATTGATGAATAAAAGAGTCATTTTATAATGATAAATTTGTTTATCCATTTATTGTGAGAGGTTCCACATTATTTTTACTTAACTCCCTAAGACAATATATTCTAACTTCACTTAATATTATTGGATACCTTTACCGTAGTAGTAGGCACGAACACCACAAAAACAACAATTTTCATGGTCCTTAGGTTTATTTTGTACCAAAGATAAACTTAACAATTGAAAAAGAGAATTCAAGTAAAGACTTCAGATATTTATGGATGACACACAAAGTTCATCTAAAATATGACTTAAGATCCATATACTTCTATTTATTCTGTTTTGAGTACGGAAATCCTCAGAGTATAAACAACCCCCTTTGTTTGTACATTGTCTGCTCACGTATCGAATACTACACTCGTTATTCCCGTCTAAATTACATTATGTCTCATCATGTAAATGAAAGAACTTCTATCTTTCCTCTCGGAGTGTCCCATTATAATGTCGTACGAAACTTCCGACCCATCTTTCAGTAGTTCACGGGATCTTTGACTCTGTAAAGCCCTACTTACCTGACGTATTCTTTTCTGTGCCCGCACATTTTGTCTTATAACAGAAGTCCCGTGACAGTACATGAACGATAAAGACTTTCCATTTACACTCCTCTTATGATCTTCTACTATGAGTCATGGAATCTATCTTTGGTCTTTATGGAAAATACGGTACGATTCTTCGAACCTGAGAAGACGTCCACGTACTTCGGATCACTCCTTCGTTTACAAAAGATCTACTTACTTTTCCCGTATCGACTTTCTAAACTCTATCCTTTCCAAACGTCAGTATAAACAAATAGACACAACATTAGTAACACAGACGTCACTCCTTCTTCAAACTCCTTTTTGGTATTCCTTCACTAACCTTATTTGGTCTGTGAACTATTAAACTTTGGTTTACTTGTCTTAGTCCCCTTCCTCTTTCTTCAAGTCAAGAACTGTGTCCTATTCGTAAGTTATACAATACTACTTCTGAGTTTACCATACTTCTACCTATACCATTACAATCTCTTTTCCGTCACTCGAACCTCCCACAGATTTTATATACAAAACGACTATAGTCTTGTAATCATTAAAAGTACAGTTTGACGGGTCCTCACATCGTATGTGAAACGGTCTGTCCTGGGTCTTGACTTTACAAGAGACTTAAGAGATGTTCATAGGTCAACAAAGGTTTAAATTTTCTTATATATATAAAATTCAATACTACAGTGATGGGAGTAAGTCAAAATTACAGTGGATTTCCCTGTGGAATCGTAAAAGACGACTAATTCAATACCATTGTTTTGGGATATCACAGGTACCATATAAATCTGACTACTATGATCGTCACTTAACCTGAGATAGGCCTGTAGTTTATTCCTGTAAGATGTAATTACACGAATATTGACTGTCACGAAAACAAAGTAACTCTGATCAATCATAATAACGAAGGAATTCCTCAGTACTTTGATTCGATCAATTAAGGAGGTCTATTAAAAGAAGATATAATTGAGTTACAACTTTGTCTTAGTCAATGCAGACTATCTCGACTAATAACTAAATAACAAGAAGACCCCACGAAATCGAACTTTCAGTATAACACTTCTGACAACTGTGTTAACCAGAAGAAACTTTTAATTACGAGATAAAGGTCGGGTCCCAAGAAAAAACGTGGGGAGACCCCTGACGGAGAGACAATTTTAAGGAGATCGGATATTTGATGGGACCGAGTGAATCCAAAGACTTGACACTAGGTGTATTGTGAACCCCTCTGTAACTCCTTTACTTTAAGATAATCGAATCTAGTCGACCTTGAGGTGGAAAAATTAAAAATATTAAGACATGAAGTCTAAAAGAGTTTTTTGGTGTTTCAGGACATCACGAAACATATTGATTTTCGATACCCAGAAAAATTTATTGTAGTAAATATACTTTCCGTGACATTTAAACGTTCACGATTACTTTACATTCACCTTTTAGTACATCAATACTATCATATTTTAAGTTACCACTAAGTGATACCATATTAAAAGATAAATGAATTTCGACAAGGAGCACACTGAGTAATATAATCATCCCTCTGTAAACAAAGACAAGAAAACAGTATCTTTAATGGAATTTGTAACCTCGTGTCTCCTATAATCACTGTTTTTCTATTTATTTTGATACTTCACTTCACAATCAGTGAGTCAGTACAGGTTGAGAAACACTGGAGTACCTGAGGAGACAGGTACCATAAGAGGTCCGTCCTTATGACCTCACCCATCGGTAAGGGAAGAGGTCCCCTAGAAGGGTTAGGTTCCGAATTTGGGTCCAGAGGACGTAATGTCCTTCTAATAAATGACAGATTCGGTGGTCCCTTCCGAGTTTATTGACACCAATCGAAGTTTGTTATTGTTTACGGTCTTTGATTGTTGTAAAGTTCCACTATAAAGACCACTATCTTACTTTACAAAAACTACCCTTAAATTTTTGGACAGACATCTCCGAGTCAACCATTTCTCAGACGGACGTTACGTCCTCTGGGGTCAAACTAAAGACCCAGTCCTTCTAGGTGACCTCTTCTTTATCCGATGGGTGAGGTCATAAGAACCCGAAGGGAACACCGAGTTGACCATTTCTTAGGCGGACGTTACGTCCACTGGACCCAAGTTAGTGACCCAACCCTTCCATGGGACCTCTTCCCTTTCCGATGCGTGAGGTCATAAGACCGGACCTCCTCAGGTACCTGACATATCTCAGCCCGTGATGACTCACTGAAAGTAAAAGAGAACGTCTCTGATAAATGAAAGTTGGAGAAATGATGAAGTAAAAACTCACGGACTCAGTAGTACGGATAAAACTTCAGGGACAAATAGATAACCAAACAAATAACCAGGTATCTAGTTCAGGGTCGGTACACGATCCTTAGTACACGGAATACCCTATTGTTGGTTCGACACCAGAACTGTTTGAGTACGGAATCGTCCCTTATGTCGGTTCGTTTCTCTACTAACGTTGAGTCGTCCTATTACCATACGTATCCCATAACCCATTAGTGTCCGATCCTTGTGTGGATGAGAGTCGAACAATTTAACACAAACTATCAGTCTTAAATCTTAAAACCTCCTCAACTTCTTCGTCTGACTTTCCTTCATTTTACGTAGGTAACCCCTTTATAGAAAAAAGATTTTTTCGTGTTTCCTCGGTACTTAAGTTCTTACTTAAACTTTACTTTATTTCATTCGTTATGAATGTCTCCTTTGGTCCGAGTACGTTGAATATTATTTGGTTATATATTGTAAGAATACATTTTACACAGATAAAACCCATCTTTTCGAGTCGAATTCAGTCAATTTGTCCGTATTGACGTATGTCTAAGAGAGGGTAACCTAGAAATTTTCAACTCATTTAAAGTAAAAAACGTATTAAATCTTTCGAAAAGGAGGGTTCTTAGTAAAGGGAAGTTGAAAATGATATATTTACATGAAAAGGATTCGGTAATAGTACAAGACTTTTTCAAAATAATTGCTGGTTGTGAATAATCTGAGTTACCATTAGGTTCGTTCGTTTAATAAGACACGAATTTCAATTCTTGGTTTTACTTTATTCGAAATCTCACTTTTCTAGTTGTACCCCTTCGGATTTCATTTAAAGTATTTGGTGTTAAGAAAAATATAATATAAAAACTCTTATAAAATACCCTTTAAGGAACTCTCATTAACGTGATAGAAGGTCCGTCTTAGAAAGAGAACAAAAGGAGACTCTGATTACTTTCTTTTATTGAGTCCTTATTAAAGTATTTAGTCTTTATTAACTCGTATTGACGTCCAATCACAACAGTCTTTTGTTGTCGACTACATAACTCATTGACGACACATATATCGTGACAGAATTAATACGAATTTCTACTTACTTTTTAGTCATTCTCAATTATGACAGACACATACACACATACCCTCTGTTCATCCCCCTTCCATCTCCCTGTCCTTCTTTGTCACTCAAACTCTAACTCCCCCTTTCTCCAGTCTTTACCTCTCTTTTCGTTTTCGAAATCAAAGGTCAGTTCTCGAGTCGATGGATTACCTCTAACTTGATATTTTTAGGTTTATCCACACCCACTTATACACACACTATTTCACTTTTTTTTTTTCACTCTTACAATCAACGAGTCAGTATAGGTTGAGAAACGTTGGGGTACCTAGGGTGGTCCGAGGAGACAGGTACTTTAAGAAGTCCGTTTTTATCACCTTATCCATCGGGAAGGGAAGAGGTCTCCTAGAAAGACTGGGTCCCTAGCTTGAGTCGAGAGGACGTAATACCTAAGAAATGGTAGATTCGGTTATCCCTTTGGGAACACATACGATTTTGTTAATCATTTCAAAAAAAAAAAAAAAAATTAGTTCCATCTCTAAAATCTTCAACGTGTGTTTTGAACACCTTCTTAACTTTTTAGATCCGACTCAAAAGGTTCACAAGACATTGTTTATAAAAAGACTTCACCTTTTATTTTAACTTTAAGTCGTAAGTCAGTGGCCGGATGACATTGTCAAAAGTCAGAACGGACTTAGGTGATTTTGGGGAAACACCATTTTTATTGTAAGTTACCCGGTGTCTTTTCCCCCGACTGTCACCTATCTGTTCCCGAAATAATTAGACAATAACCACTCTGAAATTTCACTTCTGTTAAACATTCATCCCGTGACATGTTGTCACAGATCTTGGACCTTCTCACACCAGATCCCTTTTCACTTCACCTTGGGTGAAAACCTTTCCGTCACTCAAACTCTAACCTCACTTTTCTCCAATCCTTACCGTCTTTTCGTTTTAATTAATCTTTCTTTTTGATACCTTCGACTCCCGCAGGGTCCACCGAGTCACCACTCGACGAGTCACCGAATTAGACGAGCCAGCAAGATTATTTTATATCTGATCCACCGAATTTGTGTCTTTAAATAAAGAGTATCAAGATTTTCGAACGCTCAAGTCCCAGTTCCCGACGGGTCCTTCGAAAGTAGAGAACTCCGGAGACGGGAACCGAGAGTCCTCCGGTGAGGGAACGACACACGGGGGTCCCGGAGACGAGACACAACGGGGTTCTCCCCTGTTTGAGATTGTAGAGAAGAATGTGGTCGTGATTAGGGTAGTATTCTCAGAGTGTGAGTAGTAGAGTTGGACTAATAAAGGGTTTCAGAGGTAGAGTTTATCCATTATAATCCTCAATCTCGGAATTGTATACTTAGACCCTCCACCCCTATGTTTATTTATAAGTAAGGTATTGTTAAAGGAAAGAGTTTATTAACTTTCCTTGAAACCTTTCATCCAGATGATTCCAACGGTCCATTTTAGGTCTTGTGGACGAATTTAAACGAACAGTATTAATTGTTTATTACAAAATCAGATATATTTATACTGGGTACGTAGTAAACCTTACGTGAATATTAATTTTTTCTCAAACAACAAAAAGACTTTTATTTTAAATTGACACATCGGACAAAAGAACAAAACGATTTAGACCGTTGGAATCGAGGAGCAAACACCCGGTCTCCGAAAAAGACCGGATTAGTTAGTTAATAAGTGAGGTCTGTCTCCCTCCCGATTCTACTTGTCTGGGACTGTAGGTACTAGTGAGACTAAAACATTTGACAACAACCCATTAACACTATTAAACGACACAATGTCCCTGTCATTAAAAAGTCGTAGAGTATAACTGATAACTACTACGAGTAGTAAAGGAGATAAATCAGAAACTTTACGGACATCTAAAAACGAAATTCATGTAAATTGACTTTCCGTACAGTATAAAAGAAGAGAGAGAAGGTGAATTTGACTGAATACCTGTTACCGTCCGGTTGGGAAACAATCCTGGAGGAGACAGTTCACTTTCACAATTAACGAGTCAGTACAGATCGAGAAACGTTAGGGTACCTGACATCGGGTGGTCCGAGGAGACACGTAACCTAAAGGGTTCGTTCTTGTGACCTCACCCAAAGACAAAGAAAGAGGTCTCCTAGAAGTACTGGGTCCTTAGTTTGGTCTCAGAGGACGTAACATCTGACTAGGAAATGACAGACTCGGTGGTCTCAGTTCCATTAAGTACGAACACGAACCTACCGGGTCCGTAGAAGGACGTGGAGGGGTCTTTTCCGAGACTCAATCCCGTTCTCGTGTACCCCAGTCTTTGGATCCTACTTTGGGGATCTAAAATAATTACCATACTATCATTATTGTCTGTAGGAGTATCGTAGATACCACACTGTTCGACCTGTCTAAATAATTAAATGTATTATAAGTCGTGTGGGATACCTCCAACCACGATATTACTAGAGTTAAAATACATACACCTTCTATATCTTGGTAATTCATCATAAATGTCCAAGTATCTCTAACAAATCCTCTTCCGTTACCGTGGGGTGAGGTCATGAGAACGGACCTTTTAGGGTACCTACCTCCTCGGACCATCCGACGTCAGGTACCCCAGCGATTCTCAGTCTGTGCTGACTCGTTGAAATGAAAGTGAAAAGTGAAAGTACGTAACCTCTTCCTTTACCGTTGTGTGAGGTCACAAGAACGGACCTCCTAGGGTCCCTATCCCCTCGGACCACCCGACGGTAGATACCCCAGCGTGTCTCAACCTGTGCTGACTTCGCTGAATCGTCGTCTCCAACAAATTACATATTATAAAAATAATAGTAGTAAAATCACGAATCGCTTCCTCTTGGTTGTTTCGGTACTAGTAAAAAAAGTTTTAAGGCAAACAGGAACTTTTATGACAACCAAACGACGAATTATTTAGTCTTGAAGTTTAGTAAACCCAATTTTTTTATACAACTCGGGACAGATTACACTCGTACCGAATTGACGATGTAAGACAGACAATAAAACAGTATTTCAATCCGGCGAAACCTCATTCGTCCCCCTTTGAGATCAGAGTCAGTCAAAGTCATATAAGTCCAAAATTACTTCAATAACCCTCCAACCTCAGTAAGATTCGGACACTCTCTTATATAATTCAACCCTTCTCATTCTCCACTTTTTTTCAACCGTAAGTTAAAGGTTACAGTTTCTCAGCAGAAGAATGTCAAAAGGAGGAGTTAACAACTTTTTATCACTGATAAAAGTCCAAAATATGAAAGGAAAATAAATATTTTTTACCTTTTTTATAAGTAATAAATATTCTAAATCACTTTTACTTATAAAGGTTTCTAAAACATGACTGTACAATTTTCAGTCAAACTATAGATGATTTTATACTTTATATTGATAAACAGCACAGTATACTATATACAAGTCGACTGTCAAAATCGTTTCAGGATATCGTTTAATATTTATCCGTCTACAGTCCCATGATATTTGTTTTGGGGTTTTTGTCTAACCCATCGAATTTGTCGTTTGTAAATAAAGAGTGTCAAGAACTCCGGTCTTCAGGTACTAGTTTCATGACCGTCTAAGGGTCCGCCGTGATCACCATTTCTTGTACGGACGGCTACGTCCTCTGACCTTTCTGTACCCAAACTCGGGGCCCAGACCGTCTAGGACCTCCTTCCGTACTGCTGGGTGACGTCATAAGAACGGACCTCTTATGGTACGTGTCTCCCCGGACCGCCCGACGTTTCAGGTGTCCCAGTGTTTCTCAGCCTGTGTTGACTCGTGTGTGTCAGGAGAAGAATTCCCGAAGGGAGAATTCTGGATCAGTGGAGGATTTCAGGGTGGAGAATTGTGACAGTACGACACCTAAACTGAAATTGTAAACTTACAATCCCCGTCCCTCCCCGAGTTTATAAGTCAGACATCATCATTTGTTCAGTCATATTTAGTTTTATTAGGTCAGGACCTAATTCTTACTTACAATGTCTATTAGTTAAACTGTGAGTGAATAAAAAACTTCGGTGTCCTTGTAAAAGACGATCACATGTTTGTCTATATACTTCAATTATTATTCCATAAAAAGGGGAATTCAATCCCAGATTTTTACTTCTTTTTTAACTTTAAGACTTTGTAGATGATACTTTCCCGTAAAATCCTTTTTACAAAAAAAAAAGAAAAAATTACATCCACAAATAACGATATGTGAAAGGAGTAATTACGAAAACGACGTCATGTACAGAACCATACAATAGGAAGGTAAAAATAAACAGAACTCCCCTAGGGGGGGAAAAGAACAAAAGAAAAAAAAAGTGAAATGTTATGACATAACCAAAACGGTATGTAACTGTACTTAGGTGGTGTCCACATGTACTAAATGAGATCAAGACATTTGAGGGAGACTTGATCAAGAATGATAGAAATAAAATATACAATCCTTTGACTGAATCCTCAATGAACGGGTGTTAGTGAATCCGTCCTAAACTTCAGGGATCCAAACAGACTAGGTAACCGGTACTGGAAGGGAGGGTAGTACGTACCGGAGAGACCCTCTTTTCCTTTCCACCTCTGAACGATAACGACTTGTCTAAGATCCAACCATACGTGTGTATACATTCGTATAGAGAGACGTGGAGTGACCCTACCTCGCCTCTCTTCCTGATCAAAAGTCTAAGGTGAGACCGAGTTATTTGTGACACTTACCGAGACTTAGGACGAGGTTTTTCTTTATGGACAACCATTGAGGTTTCTACCGTAAAGGTTCAGGTATCCGATGGTGAAGAATTCAAAGAGGTCTTGGTTGACGTTTCTTAAAACTCTCATCAACAACAAGTCAGCCATTCAGCACAGGTTGAAAAACACTAGGGTACCTGACGTCGTATGGTTCGAGGAGACAGGAAGCGACAGAGGGTCTCAAACGAGTTTAAGTACAGGAAACTCAGTCACTATGATGGATTGCTAGAGTAAGAGACAACGAGGGAAGAAAAAAACGGAAGTCAGAAAGGATCGTAGTCCCAGAAAAGTTACTCAACCGAGAAGTGGAGTCCACCGGTTTCACAACCTCGAAGTTTAAGTCGTAGTCAAGAAGGTTACTAATAAGTCCCAACTAAAGGAAATCCTAACTAACCAAAGTGGGGGGATCCTCAGGGTCCCTGAGAGTTGTCAGAGAGGTTAAGGTGTTAAACTTAAACTCTCATCAAGTCAAGTCAAGTCAGAGAGTCAGTACAGGCTGAGAAACGCTGGGGTACTTAGCGTCGTGCGGTCCGGAGAGACAGGTAGTGGTTGAGGGCCTCAAGTGGGTTTAAGTACAGGTAACTCAGCCACTACGGTAGGTCGGTAGAGTACGAACCAGCAGGGGAAGAGGAGGACGGGGGTTAGGGAGGGTCGTAGTCTCAGAAAAGGTTACTCAGTCGAGCGTACTCCACCAGTTTCATTACCTCAAAGTCAAAATCGTAGTAAGGAAGGTTTCTTGTGGGTCCTGACTAGAGGAAATCTTACTTGACCAACCTAGAGGAACGTTAGGTTCCCTGAGAGTTCTCAGAAGAGGTTGTGGTGTCAAGTTTTCGTAGTTAAGAAGTCGCGAGTCGGAAGAAGTGTCAGGTTGAGAGTGTAGGTATGTACTGATGACCTTTTTGGTATCGGAACTGATCTACCTGGAAACAACCGTTTCATTACAGAGACGAAAAGTTATACGACAGATCCAACCAGTATTAAAAGGAAGGTTCCTCATTCGCAGAAACTTAAAGTACCGACGTTAGTGGTAGATGTCACTAAAACCTCGGGGGTTTTTATTTCAGACTGTGACAAAGGTGACAAAGGGGTAGATAAAGGGTACTTCACTACCCTGGTCTACGGTGTTAGAATCAAAAGACTTTCAACTCGAAATTCGGTTGAAAAAGTGAGAGGAGAAAGTGAAAAGTAGTTCTCCGAAAGATCAAGGAGAAGTGAAAGACGGTATTCCCATAGTAGACGTGTAGACTCCAATAACGATAAAGAGGGCCGTTAGAACTAAGGTCGAACACGAAAGAGATCGGATCGTAAAGAGTACTACATGAAACGTATATTCAATTTATTTGTCCCACTGTTATATGTCGGAACTGTGTGAGGAAAAGGATAAACCTTGGTCAGACAACAAGGTACAGGTCAAGATTGACAACGAAGGACTGGGTGTATATCCAAAGAGTTTTCCGTCCAGTCTACCAGACCATAAGGGTATAGAAAGTCTTAAAAGGTGTCACATAATACTAGGTGTGTCAGTTTCCGAAACCGTATCAGTTATTTCGTCTTTATCTACAAAAAGACCTTGAGTAAACTCTCATCTCCCATCGTTTTAAATTTTAGGGTTCACTATGATTTCGTTAAATTGTTGATTTCAAACTCTTGGTAGTATAAGATTCCTCGGTTCATATCCTTTCTCTGTCTCTCTCTCTCCACCATCTTTCCTTTTTCCTCTCTTTCTGTAACTTAATAAACTGTCATCCTTAAATTTCACGATAGGGTAAGTTTTAAACAACTCATGAATGATAAACATTTTATAACTCGATATGAAATGTCGCAATGTTTATACTTTCTATTTATCTAGAAAGGAAAAGGGGTTTTCCTTTCTAGAGGAAAATATATTACGTACAGAACACAAATTACGGAAAAGATTGTATATATCATTACGGTAAGTGACTGGTTAAGTCTGAACAAATCATCAGTCTGAACTAGACCACAAATAATATTAAGTAGTAGATATTTGGTGAGTGTTAAAGATTTAGACAAAAGGATTAGAAATTTTGTTTCTGGGTACGACAGATTAAATCTTACAAATACTAAAACACCAAAGTTTACTTAGTTCCTTTCATAGATAGATTTTGACATAACCTTCGATATCATAAAGTATCCTGTATTCCTTCGTAAATGACGAACATAACATGAACCGATTTGTGTTTAAATGGCTAAATTTAATAATATCTGTTGGATAACGTAACTAACAATTTGTAAATATTTTTATATTTATTAATACATAAAAACGTATAACACAAACCTTCAAAAGATTCACCCCTGTCATCTATATATTTTACGTTCAGTATAAGTCTTTGACTATGCTTAAAAGAATTCATCTTGGATAGGACTGTTAAGTACACGTTGAGTTACTTAGAGATCACCCTGTAAGTCCAGTGAGGGAGGAATTATGTTTAATAAAAGTTTTGATCAAAAATTGGAACTGACCATAGAATTTTTAATAAAATTTTTCTCTATGTATCAAAGTAATTATTAGACATTACAAAAAAGGTGATGTTTGGGACAAAAGGAAATATACGTCCTCAGTACGAGGTCAAAATATATGTTTTTATAATTTAATTCTGTTATACTTATGTAAAAAAAAATAAAGTATTTTCAAGACGTGTCACTAAGTTTCCGTATCTAGAGGGAGTGATTACTACCCTTTTAATCCCTGTACAAGGGAAAACATATCAACGACCCCTGAGTCTAAAGTCATCCTTCTTTCTCGTGTATACAAATTATTTGAACAAAAAATTAACCCCATCTCAACGCCCCATCCACCCACTTTACGACTCTTTGTGTACCTTCTTAATTAACTTTTATAGTTAGTTAATACTGGACCTAATTGTATAAACGTTCCACAAAAAAGAAAAAAGAAAAATGAACGGGGTCTCTCTTTTACTCGTGAAAACCATTTCAGTAATCCTCTACTTATCGTTTACCTAAAATTAATATATGGTAAAACATGTAGACGTTTATTAATGGATCTTTAACGATGGACCCACTGTCACCAACTATCTTTCGATGGTCCGTTCCTTTTGTAGATTATACTCATTACTTATGTTCTTGAAGTCGACGCACTTCTGTCGTTTGGTCTCGACCCTTACATGGTCGTGAGTGTAAACTCCCCACTCTAAAAGACCGAAGGTTTAAGAACCCCAGAGACCAATGGTACTTTCAGGGATTAAGTTTCAGAGATTAATTCTACTCGAAAGGAACTCTCAGAAGAATTTACGTCCGGGAAACGACTAGAATATCCCCCAAATATGGGAGAATCCATTCCCGAAGGGTCTCCCGTACTCACCATTTCTTGAGCGGACGGTTACCTCCTCTGTATTCTCTGTACCCAAGTTAGGGACCCAACCTTTTAGGGGACCTCCTCCCGTGCGTTGGGTGACGTCACAAGAACGGACCTCTTACGGTTCCTGTCTCCTCGGACAGTCCGATGTCAGGTATCCCAGGGTTTCTCAACCTGTCCTGACTACGTTGAATCGTGTGTGTGTGGAAGAATCCAGTAAGATTAAAAATACAAACGAACGGGTCATCCTCTTTTCACGACCGAGATTGGAGTCTTGCAAGAACACATAACTGTTTCTGACGTAAACTGTCTCTTAGTTTGTCGTTAAATGAAATATACTACCTTTCGATCACCCGTTTGAAGTCCGGAAACGTGTGATCATCAAAAACAAGTCAGTACAGGTTGAGAAACGTTAGAGTACTTGACGTCGTACGGTCCGAAGGGACAGGAAGTGATTGAGGGCCTCGAACGAGATTGAGTACAGGTAGTTCAACCACTACGGTAGGTAGGTAAAACAGGAGACAGTAGGGGAAGAGGAGGACAGAAGTTAGAAAGGATCGTAGTCCCAGAAGAGATTACTCATTCGAGAAGTGTAGTCTAACGGTTTCATAACCTCGAAGTTGAAGTCTTAGTAAGGAAGGTTACTTAGAAGTCCTGACTGAAGGAAATTCTAACTGAGGAAACTAGAGGAACGTCAGGTTTCCTGAGAGTTCTCAGAAGTTGTGGTGTCTAGTTTTCATCGTTAAGAAACTGTGAATCGGAAGGAATACCAGGTTGAGATTCCAGGTATGTACTGATGACCTTTTTGGTATCGAAAAAAAAAAAACGAAAATATAAGCTCAAATAAGAAGGAAATTGAAAATTTGTGATGATATCAACTTATAATTTCGTTTTCGTTCATCACTCGTATAATACTAATATCAGGAAGTGAGTTAGTGATGACGTTTATTTTGTGGTCGTCACTCACAATAAGTGTCCGGGATGATTCTCCAGTATCGAAACTGATCTACCTGGAGACAACCGTGTCATTACAGACGAAAAATTATACGACAGATAACACGGGATCGTCCAACCTAGAATTCCTTTGGTCGAATTCAGAAAATCAGATAATACTTTTGGTTGAATTCAGAATCAAATATAAAAATCTCTTCAACATTCTACTATTTTAATACCGTGTAAAAGTATACTTTTCATGGGAGGTCCAAATCTCCATCGATTGGTCTAAATCGACCTCTATAGACCCGTCGTAATTCATAAATAGATCCCCAACGTCTAAGTCGGGAGGGGGGTTCGGACGTCTATATAAACAGATCTTATCACAAAAAGAAACAAATTAAACTTAAACTCATAGAAACCACCCACGTACCGTCGACAGACGGTGTTAAGACTTTGAAGGATACATGACGAAAAAGGAACCGGATGAAGTGTAAATGACTTCCCTCAACAGACACAAGGATCAAATTATGACACTCATGACCACTCTAAAGGAAAGATCTCGGACCTTATAGAGTGTATTTATCCCTTTCCTTCCTGTAAATAATCAACTTGACGATCTCGGTTCGAGAGTCCCTTTATCATTAGTCATTGGTGTGTCCTCCGACCGACTTATAGTTTCCTCCATACCTCTCGTAACTACCATGTCCAGTCTTTGGTCCGGACTTCCTGTTCCCCAGTTCTAATATTTAGTTCCGGTACTCCGGTTTTGTAACCGGTTCACGTACCTGTTGTCTATGTCTCCGATCTCCTTCATCAATCTCCTTGATCGACCTTACCACCAATCCCACTCAAACGATTGGTTTAGAACATCGATCATGAGTAAGTACGATAAAAAGGACAAAAGAAAAACAACGACAAAAGATAAAAAAAGACAAGTTTATTGTCGTGAACTCCTATCGGAACCTTTCTTCCCCCTTTCGTGATTCTGGAAAAAGATGTCGGACTGAATAAAAAGTGGATGGGTAGGAAAAGAACACTAAATAAATGAAGACTAAAGATGAGAAAACTAAAAATAAACATGAAAATTTTGAGTGAAAGATTAAGGACTAAAAAAAGGACCTAGAGGTCTCAACTAATAACTATACAGGGAGTGTTACGGAGGATCGGATCTTCTGTACAACGGATAGAAACGAATGAGTTTTTTCGTAACTCGTGATATGCGAAATATAGTGACAAAGAAGGATAGTAGTAGAGTCGTTCATCCATGATACATAGGTAAAATGTCTACTGTTCTGTTAGAGACTCTTGACATTAAAATATCTATCGGATATTTATTTAAAATATCATATAATATTTTCCGGGTCTCACCATGTGGAGGATTGAACTTGAGAGTAGAAGACAGAGGTTTCAACATTAGTAAGAGTGCATCCCAGGGCTAAGATAAACGAGAAGTCCTCGTTTAACTAATAAGATGTGGAGGTTTCATACTTACATAGACGGATAATATCTTGAATTCTAAAACGTTATCGAGACTAAATGACGTCCGACGTAGGTGGTGATGTGACACTTTTTGAATTTCTATCACCTAGACGGACGTTACGTCCCCTGGGTCCAAACTAGGGACCCAGTCTTTGTCGACGAACTCTTCCCTTACCGATGGGTGAAGTCACAAGAAAGGACCTCTTAGGGTACCTGTCTCCTCGGAGTACCCGATATCAGGTACCCTAACGTTTCGTGAACTGACTCGTTAATTATGAAAGTGAAAGTATGACCCATTTCAAGACCAATGACTCATACCCTAATTAATAACTCATCTATTACTTACTTTAGTAAGTATCGAAAAATTAGATACATAAACTAATCGAGTTAGTTGTCTTCCTCGGACCGGAACCCTGGTCCGGAATAAACCAAATAAAAGCCGTGTACAGTGGACTCCAACAATGAAAAGAAGAGCAACCACAAGTACTAGACTCGTTTAGGTCTGTCTTCATTATTCGTCTCGACGTTAGTCTTAAACCTGACAGACTAATGTACAGAATACAACGTACGTTATGTCCAATTGTAGATCCTATACTAGTTTCGTATGCATTTATTATTTATGACTAATAGTAAAAAGGATGAACGAGATTTAGTCACCATGACGGGACAAATCGTAAACAAATTAGTTCGTGATTTAAAAACCTTTATAAAAAGATGTACCTTTATAAATTGACCTATAATTAAATGTTAAAAAGAGTAAAAAAAAATTACATCTTCTGTAGTAATAGCGATAAAATCAAAGACTACAACCTTTACTGATAGGTTCGTTATTTACATCTTACCTACCATGTCACCTTTAGCAGGATCTGATCCACTTTCACCCCGTCCTCTGAATCACTACCTCTAGTCTCCGGTCTTCTGACTCGGAGCCGAGACGACAATGAGTTGTAGATAAGTCGGGACGACACACGACCCGTAGGATGGTCGACTACCAACGTGTGTCTACTTACTTCACTCTGGGATTCGTCGAGTGTTAAATGATCTCCTTCGTCTAGTCACTTGTTCACCATTATTATATCTTTCATATATTTAAGTATATATGTCTCTGCATTCATTTTCGTCTCCCTATGCGCCTCCTTTCTTTCTTTCTCTCACTTTCTCGGTTCCTTTCTTAATAAAGGGTGGACCTCGTCATTGAGAACTCGTCTCCTCAGTGAAATGGGGAAAAAAATGAGACGAATGGACGATGTAGTTACAAAGGATTTGAAGTCACTAAAAACCATAGTAGAAGTATAAAATCTATCTAGATTCCTGGCGAAAGTACGATAAACAAAGGAGAGTTATCTGAAATTTAATCAACTGAAAAAAAAAATTATTTACATGTAAGAGAATTTGACGTTATAGATACTTTAGTGTTCGATTTTATCGATAAAGAAGAACTGTGTAGATCAAACTCAAACCACTTTGAGGAGTGGGTTTGATTCTTATTATCGAGAACCTCAGAAAATGGAGTCGTTTAACTTAATTATACGTATGTTTTGTTTATGTTATGTAAGGAGAATTTTAGTTGAACATTTTATCACATAACGATGGATATTTGTAGAGTGTAAGGTGGTAACTGTGGTTTCGGTAGTACTAAATCTTTTAAGATCTGTTCAACAAAGAAAACCTCAGGGAAGACGGGAATCATATAAAAGAGATTTTCAAAACAATCGTTTTATTCACATAGAAGAATAATAGACAGTCCATTAAGTTTGAGTGTCTCTAGACTTCCCTGTCTACTTAAAACCTAAAGGGTGTTCTGAAACGATTACAGTCTTTCCAACTTTGGTTACTAGTCTTCGGTATAACCTCGTAGGAGAAGAACGGACCTCCTCAAACCTTACAGTGTTTAGATTTTTCTCCTCTAGTTAAAGACTTGTACAAATAAGTTTCCTCCCACCTTATTACATAAGGGGTAGGAATGTAGTGTCCTCAAGAAAAATAAAATTGACTTTTGACCAAGGACAGTATTTATATTTATGACTTAATTTCTCCGTATCCTCCGTAATTTCGTCTTTTTAAGATAACTCGAAAACTCTTTTTCTTAATAAAATATTAAACAAATGAATACTATATTATTACCAAATAACAAATTTTAAGGTTTTTTCTTTAATACTATCGTACATTAGATCTTTATTCGATATCTGGAAGTCCCTTTAATTTTCTTTTCGTATAAAGATGGTTACTTTTTTGATCGTTATTAACAGTATAAATAACATAGTACAACCATAATAAAAAGAACGATAGAATAAAAGACTTTGATTCTGGATAAAGTAACACTAAAAGTATCCTCTCTATTATACCCCGCCGAGACACATAAAATTTGTATAAGTCATAATACTAACTTCTAATACAACTTCTTAGCGATCGAAATAAAACATTATACTTCCGTATAAAAAATTTTTTCCTTATTATGTGTAAAAATACAAATAGTTTTTTTTCAACAACCAAAACAACAAATCAACGATTCAGTACAGACTGAGAAACGTTGGGACACCTCGGATCGGAAGGTCCGAGGAGACAGGCACCCTAAAAAACCCGTTCATGACTTCGTCCAACGTTAAAGTAAGAGTTACCCTAGAAGAGTTGGGTCCTTGGTTTGGACACAGAGGACATAACCGGCCGTCTAAGAAATGGTGACTCGGTGGTCCCTCGGGTAGTTTTTCCCATGTCCCATTTTTAAATATTCGAGTTTTCATTGATACTTCCGTCGATGAAAACACAAAAATTACTTAGAAATAAGTCTCTATAATTGGTAGTATTACCTGGAAGATATAGTAGGAGTCGTTTTGTTATAAAGACTCGGGGAACAGTGAAAGTCTGAAGTTGACTGAATAAAATTTTGTATAACCCTGTAACAAACCCCTACTTAGAACAGGGGGTTTTCTAGATAAGTTTAGGACTGATGACCATGGAGTCGTACACTAGAATAAACTTTTATACCAGTAACTAGTGAATCCAATTGACTAATTAATCTACATTGATTTTAAGATTCAATTCTACTCCAGTATGACTTCATCTCACCCGGGAATTAGGTTATACTGATGACAGGAATCTTCTGTGTCTCTGTGTACCCCTCTTGTAACACTCTAGTACCTCTGTCTCTGACTTCCCGACTTTCGGTTCTTGGTCGTTCCTGACAGTCTTTTGGTGTTTTTCAGATCCCTCTTCTAGGAGGAGATGTCCATAGAACCCCTCGTACCGGGACGACTGTGGAACTAGAGTCTGAAGATCGGAGATATTCATACTCTGTTATTTAAAGACACAAAATCGTGTGGGTCAAACGGTATTTATACAATTCCGTTGGGAACCTTTGACCATATCCGTGTTTGTCACATAAGTCCTTGTCAACACCTATAAACTTTAGTCAGCTTTTACGTTTCATTCTAAAGACGGGACCACCCTAAAGATAAGAGGTCACCCTTTTTTCATTTGACCTGTCATACAATCCATCATTACTTAAAACCATAACGTTTCATCTCTACCTACATTCCCTTTCCTTTCTTCCGACGTCACTTTTCTCACCGGTATATATTTGCATTGTGAACACGTTTTACACCACTACCACTTTCACATTCTTATAAACCCCCTTTTTTTTTTTTTTTTTGTAAGGGTCCTCGTCCTTCGGGACTTGTGTTTCGGAATCCCGACTTTGAACGGGTAAGACGAACTCCTTGTCGGTCCTTAGTATGACAGACCTGACTCGTTCTCTTTCTTATTTCCTCGATACCAATCCCGTCATCGACCCCTTGGTCACAAGGTCTTGGACCGCACCAAAATACACTGTACTTGACCCTTCGGTGACTTCCAATTTAGTCGCAGTACTGTACTTGACTGGATGAAGAATTCTCTTAGTGTCACAGACAAGTGTTGACTACTCTTTCCAACTTCTATCTTTGGTCTCCTAGTTAAGAATCCGAGAAATTTGTTAGATCTGTTCTCTACTACGAATCAGGTCCCCACTGTCCCCCCTATTTGTCACCAACCTCGTATTCCTCGGTTGTTCTAAAGGACTAGTCCTTTGGTGACTGGAAAAATGACCGAAGTGTTAAAACGGAAAAGGTCTTCCAGTATATCAACCTATTATTGTAAAACTTTTTCTTTGAAAACTTTTTGACTGAAAAAAGTGAATCATTAGACAGATCAATCCCGATACCAAAAAGGTCACCAGTACATGCCTACACTCTCAACCTGACACTTCTTTCGACTCCCGGCTTCTTAACTACGAAAAGTTGACACCACAACCTCATCTGAGAACTCTCAGGGAACCTGACGTTCCTCTAGGTAGGTCAGGTAGGATTTCCTCTAGTCAGGACCCACAAGTAACCTTCCTGACTACGACTTCGACTTTGAGGTCATGAAACCGGTGGAGTACACTTCTCAACTGAGTAACCTTTTCTGAGACTACGACCCTCCCTAACCCCCGTCCTCCTCTTCCCCTGCTGGCTCCTACTCTACCGACCTACCGTAATGGTTGAGTTACCTGTACTCAAACTCACTTAAGGTCCTCAACCACTACTTGTCCCTCCGGACCACACGACACTAAGTACCCCAGTGTTTCTCAGCCTGTGTTGACTCGCTGACTTGACTTGACTTATACGTGAATTTCAAGGAGACACAGAAAAGTCCTAAACTATCGAGTAAAGAAAAATCGTGACTTATTATAAGTTTACAAACTTACATGGTATTAGGTAAATGGGAAAGTGGATAACTGACTGTAGTACTAACGAAGGTTCAAAACCGTCAATTCTTATTTCGATGATATTTGTAGTACAAATTCAAAAACACACTTGAAGACAAAAGTCGAACAAACACATTTACGGTCCCTCGTACCAACGACCTAGATCGTTCTCTTACATAATATTTTTTGTAAAAAGAATAAAACATTCTTAGATGGTTTGACAGAGGGTTTCACCAACACTATAAAAAGTAAAGGTCATAGTTATTACTTCTAAAGACAACGAGGTGTGGGTATGAGATACATTCACAAAGTATCAAAACGGCAAAATTAAATACACACAATAGAGTAAAATTGAGTGTAAAGGACTTACTGTACACTATACATGGTATTAAAGTATACGAAAAGACGGTAAACATATAGAAGGAACCCGAAGGGTCCACCACGATCATCATTTCTTGGGTGGACTTAATCCAAGCGAAGAACCAAGTTCTTCTAGGGGACCCTCTCCTTTACCGTTGGGTGAGGTCATAGAATGGACCTTTTAGGGTACCCGTCTCTTCGGACCGTCCGATATCAGGTGTCACAACGTTTCTCAGTCTGTACTGATTTCACTGAATTGTACGTGTACATAGAAGAAACTTCGTTACACATAACTCTAGAAACCGGGTAAAAATTTTAGTGTAACAAATTACAACTCAAAACTCAAATGCAGACAACACTTATTGTTAAGTAATAGTCTACACGGAAAACTTTTAAAAGGAGAGTCAGACACCAAACAGAAAAGTAAGAGAATTGTAACAGAAAGTCTCAAAAAACAAAATTACTTTAGGTCAAATACAGAATAAAAAAAGTACCTAGAATGGAAGCCACAATATAGATTTTTGAGTCGTGGAATGGTTTTGAGTGGACCCTAAATGGGATACAATAAAAGATCCTCAAAATATCTAACGACAAAATGTAAATCCAAAAAATAGGTAAAAATCAATTAAAAGTAGGCACACAAATCCAAGAAAAAAAAGGGGGTACACCAACAGATGAACAAGGTTTTGGTAAACAACTTTTCTGATATCGAAGTAATAGAACTGAGAAAACAGTTTCTTGGTAACCCAAATAAATACACTCAGATAAAGACTTAAGGGATAAGACAGGGTTATTGGACAAGAAAACGGTCATAGTTTGACAGAACTAATGACATCGAAATACCATTCAGAGTTTCAACCATCGTAGTCAGAAGGCTGAAACAAGAAGAGGAAGTCATAGTACAACCGACAAGACCCAGAAAACGGAGGAGCATATTTGAAATCTTAACAAAACAACTATATGTCTTTTATTAAACTACCTTAAAACAGTAACATAACTTGTATATCTAATTTATCCTCTCTTGACTTTAGAACTATTATAACTAAGATAGACGTTTGTACTTGATTAAGAAGTAAGTTAATCAAAAAAACTAAAATGTGTAGTCTCAAAATATCAAAAAAGTATATTGAGAACATGTATAAAAAAACTTAAATATGGATTCATAAAGTAAAACCCCTTACGACTTATATCTACCATAATACGAAAATTAAAGTTTAAGATGAACAAGTAACCACCGTATATTCTTTCACTAACTGGAAACATTTAATTATAACATAGGACATTGGAGTGATATTAACAAATAATCAAGGTCATTAAAAAACAAACGAAAATAAAACAATCTTAAAAGACATATACTAATACAATTGACAGTTGTTTCTGTCAAAGAGTAAAGGTTAGACATATGGAAAATAAGGGAAAATAATAGAATAACGTAATCGATGTCAAAAGTTATAGTACAACTTTTCTTCACCACTCTTCCCTGCAGAAAAGGAACACGTACTAGAATCTACCTTTTGGAGTTCAAGGAGTGGTAATACACTCAATATATCCCAAAAATGTCTATCAGGAATACTTAGACTCTTTTAAAAGGACATATACACCAATTGACTCATAAAATGACTCATAACCTAAAACAGTACACGAAAAAGATGTGACAACCATACTGGATACTAAAAACGTCCCCTCCCACAACAAAACTACCTAATGTAATTATCTATAAGTTCACAACTTGGTCGGAACGTATGGAGTCTATTTAGGGTGAACCAGAATCATATCTTAAGAAAAATGTTTAACAAACCAAAATAAACGATAATAAAACAGTTTCTAAAACGTACGAACGACTTTTCTCTCTAAGTAGACATCAAATTAAAAAAACATCACACAAACAGACCAAAACCATAATTTCATTACGACCGGAGTATCTTACTCAATCCTCATCAGAGAGACAAAGATTTTACGGACGGAAATTACAATAAGAAAAGGAAATAAAATGAGGTTAGTAATTAGAAAAAAAGGGGATGAAAAGGAAAGAAAAAGACACCGAAATTAAAAGTACATAAAAAGGAGGGAGGTAGGAAAAGAAGAAGGAAAAAAGTAATAAAGATGGATACAATGAGAATTAAAGTACCAAAAATTGGTTGATCAATAATTGACCCATTCAGGTAGGGTATCTCCACCGGTGTGGGTCTCTTTCTTTCGGACCAAAAGATAAAGGTACTTGTAATGTCCACACGAGGTGGAGTCTCCCTACATCCAACCGACGATCTACATATAATTTTGGTCACCAATACAAGGAAATTCTGGTCAACCGTGGTACCCTAAACGAAGAGTTACTAAATCTAAGGAAAAGGTTTTATTTGGGTACACGACAAAACGAATCAACGAGTCAACACAGGTTGAGAAACGTTGGGGTACCTGACATCGGGTGGTCCGAGGAGACAGGAACCTATAAGAGGTCCGTTCTTATGACCCCACCCAACGGTACGGGAGAAGGTCTCCTAAAAGGGTTGGGTCCTTACCTTGTGTACAGAGAGTGTAACGTCCATCAGATAAATGTTAGACTCGGGGGTCTCTTCTGATTTTATTTGTGTATCCACTGGATTTTAATTAATATTGTGTAATCGACAAAACTACCCGAAATTATAACATCCACAGATACACATATATCTACTAAAATCTACCAACACAGGGGGATGGGGTATAGTGACATACACCTTCCAATTTTTATCAGTGATTACTTCCATGTAGATAAAATACAGTTGACATCTTCTCAACGAAAATCCGACAACTCCAATAGACTGGCCTTATACAAAACGACCGTACCAAAATATGGGACCGTCCAACATATAGTATACGGAATTGTCAAAAGTAGGAAGTACAGTTCCTCTCACGACAGACATACTTATGTCTCAGTGTGAGACTATTAGAAAAATCAAACATAAATAAGATAAGTCGAGTTCCGACTTAATTAAAAGAGACTTGTCGTCCTCCTTACTTTCACAGTAACCCCAGGATCGTCCTAGGTGACTATTTACCTACTTAACGAAGGGATACCTGGTAAAAGAGGACATTTATACAGGTACCTTGTGAGGAGTGGTAAATACCTTTATGGGTCCGGTATAAATTAACATTATGAACCCGTTGTAACTCCCTAAGATTCTCTAATAAAGTCTCAATCTCAAATAATCATATAGTCAATTAGATAATCATATATTATACATTAGAGTTTTAAACTTTTATGTTCGTAAACAATAAAGTATCGAAAACAACTACTTCTTAGGTCGTCGACTTGACAAAACGTCGACCCTAAAGAGTACAATATCAGTAAAGTCCCTGAGTGTCCCGGACCTCGTAAGAGATAGTTCCATCGAGTAAGTATACCATTCACTTACCACGACCGAAAACCGTCCTCCGAAGTCAAGGAGAGACACCTCGAGAGGTGTCCCGACGAATTTACGCGTGAATATACCAATGATCGAAGTGGGTGTCTCCCACTCGGTTCTCTTTTTCGTACCGACTCCGACGTCAAACAGCATATTGGAACGGAGACTGTGTGTGAGTAAAGACATTACATGACAATCAATCGGATATAGTAGGGATAAGTTCCACCGTCTCCGGATTGGTTCCTGTACGCATATTCCACCCACTGAGTGACTGACGTTGACAGATGGATACATCAATATCCTATATGATCTAACTCCTTCTTTAGAGTTAATCGGAAATAAAATGTCGTACCATGTCATCAGGGACTCGACCGTCTGAGTTTTAATTTGACTACCTTTGTCCTAGACGCTGTGACTTTACTTGGAAAAAAAGAGACCGTCTAGAAATTTGTCTACTGAACATACAAGAAACGAACGGTAAAAGTTTTTGATTCTTGTTATAATCCAGACAATCCTCTGAAGGTACCATAGTGGTTTCGTTTTATATAAGGGAGACACAAAAATAAAATTATTAGGGGAAACTATCACGAATAATACTAAACGTCAATGGTAAATAATACTAACACAACACCAACACGAAAGGAGATAGTTCGGCGGTATGGACTTCGGTAACCGAAACTATTTTCCGTTGTCATAGTGACTGATGAAATGACCCAATTAGTCGAAACTATAACGTACAGGGAAAGACGGGGTAGATATGTGTTACTTGTTAACTAGACAGTTTGTATTATGACTCGAAAAGTAATTTTTCGTTACCACATATTCTACAGTTAGATTTTATATGGTTATCTCGAATTAACAAAGGTAGTCTATGGCAGAGAAATCACTTTAATTCACAGGTGATGTCTGTTGGGTTTTTCAGTCGGAGGTCGAAACTTTAAATTACGAAGTCACTAAGTCCACAAACCGAGTTTAGTCGCGTAATAGTCAGACGAATCAAAAGACGTGTTTTTGTTAGACAAAACAAAAGTGAAAATCCCGTATGATACCTTATGTTGGGTCAAGGTAAGTAAATCACGTGTATTATAAAGTTGGTACGAGTTAGGACTGTTGGTTAAAGTCGAATTTTGTTTTGTCTCTTTTACCGACGAAATTTTTTTTTTTAGTTAGAAGAAAGAGAGTGTTTTATATACCTTCCTTTCACCTTACAAGTTGAGATTGAAGCCAAACTGTCCGGACTTAGTATGTAAAACTCCTCAATAAAAATTTTTTCGTTATTACAGTGATGAGATGACGTACTCACCGGAACCACTTCCGACAACTTACTGTCTCCTCTTAAATTTTGTAACTCTTTTACGTTTCGCACGTCAAAGAGAGCTAATAAAAAGATTCTTTCGTTTGTCACTAGGACCAGAAATAGAATGTAAATTATGAACCTCCGTAATCTAAGAAGACAAGAACTAAAAGGGTAGAGGGATTGTTATACGGATCCGTACTTCTCTAGGGTGGTTTCAGCGTACTGGAACTTCTTACAATAAAGGGTTCTTTATGCACACCATGTGGATGTACGGATAAGAACTCTAATATCTTACTTTTCAATCTCGTACAGAATTTCGCCCCCTCCCCTCGAATTTGGTACATTTAGACATTTCTATGTCTATAATCCCCGATGTATAAATAGAAGTAGTTATTACAATTATCCGATTTTGTCATGGGACAATTAAGGAACTAACGAACAAATATATTTACTGAAATATAAGGACGACCATAAAACACATAATATACGTGTAAACTAAAGTGTCCCTATTTCAGGGATTATACTAACGAAAGGGGAGACACAGTATCTAATCTAACACAAGAGTAAGGTTTTGAGTATACAACTTCGAGATTGGGAGTTATAACGTCTTACCTTGACATAAACCTCTATCCTAGAAATATCTCCAGTAATTCAATTTTATCCAGTAAACCTATCCGGGGGTAGGTCCTAGTCACCACAGGAATATTCTTCTCCTTCACAACTGTGTCTGTACAGATCTCCCTTCCAAACTTCTGAGTCCAACTCCTACCGTTAGACATTCGGTTCCTCTCTCTCCAGACCTCGTAGTAGAAGAGAGTACCAAGAGTCTTCCTTGATTGGGATGACAACGAAACTAGAACTAGAAGATCGGAGGTCTTGACACCCCTTCACTTAAAGACAACCAATTCGGTGAGTCACACCCAAACAGTACCGTCAAAACTATGAAACAGTACCATCGGGATTGTTTTGTTATATGACACAAAAATTTGGAGACGTAAGAGAGTCTGTTTTTAAGATCACATAAATCATGTAAAAAGTCTAAGTAGACGGAGGAATACGTTCGTAGAAATGGTTAGAAACAGAGTGTGTAAAAATGGTAAGAACATAAACGCCACAATTCTGTCCCTTTGGGTCAGAGGTTTTGAGCGTTTAAAAGGCTTCTCATACTGGTTAGTATTAAAAATCGTCTTTTCATCAAACATCAGGTTTACCAAAATATTAGATTTCCTTTAGGTATCATACCGTCACCGTCATAGATGAGTTATATAAAATAAACATCCCACATTGTCAAAGACGGACCGATGACGTGTAGTATGAGATACGTACAGTCACAAGAACCATACTTCACCCCTTAACATCCGTACCCTATTAGAAAGTCCAGTCTATCAAAATCTACGTTTCGGGTAGAGGTTATCGTGGTTCTATAAATAGATTGAGGAAACCCAGAGTAAAAAAAGTATACATTTATTACTAGTACTATTTTGGATAGTACATCTCTAAAAAGTCCATAATGCACACTACTGGTGTTCACATAAATCTAATCAAGTCAAACCCGGGTATCATCCCATGAGTGATGTACAGAAGGAACAAGAACACAGGCACACATCCTGTCATTTTAAGTGTATAGTAAAAAGACGATAATAATATGGATTGACCAATTACAGACATAAAACTACCCTATTACAAAAGGATAGGGATAAAATGGGACTCCCATAGAACAATTCTTTATAGTAGAATGAAAACTAATGGTGGTACGGAGGGTCCACCACGATCACCATTTCTTAGAACAAACAGTTACGTCCTCTGGATCCAAGTTAGGGACCCACCCTTTCTCTGGGACCTCTTCCTTTACTGTGGGGTGAGGTCATAAGAACGGACCTTTTAGGGTATTTGTCTCCTCGGACCGTCCGATGTTATGCATCCAAACGTTTCTCAGTCTGTGTTCACTCGTTAACTCGTGTACGGGTGTGTATAAAACATTCCTTTTAGTAGAAGGAAAACTAATATATAACGAGATCAAAAAGTCCTAGTGAAAATTTAGATTAGGAGAAAATAAATGATAAGTATTTAAAAGACCAGAAGTTTGTTGAGACTTAATTACTCATATAAGAAATCAGTAATAAAATTATAAACTAATTTTTACCTGTATTTCCGTTAGAAATAAAACATGTCTTGGTACAATTGACTTTGAGTACGTTTTAATCCTTAACCAGTTTTACTTACATAAAGTAAATTATGTCACGACCACGACACGTTTCCCTCCCGAGAGACATTGAGATGCCCTTTTTGGTTTTCCTATGTAGAGATAAATAAAGTGAGAGATCTCTAGTGGGTCAACTATTATAGTTACACGAACTAAGTTCGTATTTGTGGAGTCTATAAAAATTCATACAAAAACTAGTTTTACATAAGAAGAGTTGTAACTCTCAACACATAAAGAGAAAATAAATTACTAAAGAGGATGGGTAAGGAAAAGTAGGACGACTCGAAGGACGTATAGAGTTTCGAATTTAATTTGTATTAGAACATCTTCAAAAAAAGAAATTAAGTTCTTTTAGGTTCTTTTGGTCGAATAGAGAGTAGACAGAAAGGTCATGAAACACATAGAGAATTATACCTATTTTGTCTATCGGAAACCGATCCAGCCACCATTCCGATTTAAAACTAACAGTCTTTCGTGGTGGGTGATGGTCACATGTACGAGACGTCACTTGGTGGAAGTCGACGACGGAAGAACCTGACATAAAATCGACAGTGTATGACAAATCTTTACGTCTTTCTAAGGGTCGATATACGGAACTACAAGAAACTCTTAGTCCCTGAGACACCCTTACATAATCGTGGTTCATCTATTCTATATACGGCTGAATTACCTGACCTTGGATAATATACTTACACAATACAATGTGCCGTTTTTTCTTAAACCACCGACTGGAATTTTATTCCTATAAAAGGACCTTGTAGACACACCCAGGTCACAGTAGTGTTCCCAGGATTTTTCACTTTCTCCCTCTGGTTTCTTTTACAACCGTACTACACTATTATCCTTCTTGTGTAGGGTGGTAAAGACCGAAGTTTCTACCGTCGTCTACCGTCAGGTTTCTTCTGTCGGTCGGTGACTTTCGTTCTTTTAGTTTCTTTCCCTAACATGGTACCTCGGAGGTCTTTTCTTACATGAGGACAACTGTGGAAATAAAGTCAGATCACTTTGAGTGCAGTCTGAAGACTGGATATCGTAGGATTCTTTGTCTAAACACAACTAACTTTGGTAACTTCATCACTATTAATCCAAATCCATGTCGTCATTATCTTTTGATTATTTAGATGATTAATGACAAGAGTTCAGTACACAAAGAGTTTTTCTTTTGAGGGAATTAGTCATGGTCAGGAGTCCCGACACAATTTTCACAGCACAGGATATATGTGCCTCAAAGTTCTAATTACAACATAACGTGAGGGTTTAGTTCATGGTACTAAACCTTTAATACTTCAACAATGTAGAACCCTAAAGGAAAGAGACTCAAAGGTGTAGACCTACTGGTTCCGGGGTCAGGTAGTAAGTTTATTATGAAAGAAATCGATGAGTGCGTACTAAAATTAAGGGGGGATTTGAACAGGATTCACGACCAAAATTATAACTTTCGTGCAGAATAAGAAAGATATATCAAAGGACGATTTTCTCTTCTATTACCTTTCGTCCTTTGCCTGACCCATCGTAAAGATCCAGTCGTCTCCCCATCGTAGTAGACCGACCCTCTCCGGAGTGAGGTGAAGGTGGGTGGGTACCGGGGAGAGGAGACTGGGAACACTCAACTACCACTACCTCCGTCCCCAATCCATTCATAGAAACAAATGTATGTCCTTGTTTGAACAATATAAAAACCACCCCTTCACCCATAGAGACAAAGGTACACCTTTGATTAAACATCACCAAAAATTTCAGTCATTTTATTCGTAAAATTTTCCCTCAGAATTTTTATCTCGTAAAATTCTGGTCCACATAACTAGTGTGGTACTTCGAAAACCGGTACCGGGTCCCGTCGGGTCCTACACCCTGACTTAGTGCATTCCTGAGACAAGATTTTAAGTGAACGGAGTAAATGACGGAAAATGAGTGACTGAAACCCTTTCTCGTACCTCGTGGGATCCTTTCGAATGACTGGGAGACTCGATATAACACTCGGAACTTGTCATACTGAAGATTTGTGTCGTGTCTGGTTGTCTCATTTACTCCTGGACTCCTTAGACATTAAAGACTGTTTATACAGACGTCACTTGGTCTACCGTAAAAGGGGACCTCCCCAACCACAAGTACAAATACTGTACGGACAGGGAACGAGAGAATTCCAAGACTCGGGATCCGTCTGCCACAAAGGAGTAAAGTCAGTCTTGATGTAAACGGAAGGTCCCTAGTCGGGTGGACTTTTGGATGGTTTCTTCAGAATTATAAGACAGGGGTCTTTGTAAGAACACAGGAAAGTTTAAATCTCTTACGATTTCCGTGTTGTAAATCTGATGTGATTGACCTAATACTACAAGTAAACGTGACCCTTACAAGACTGTGTCGACCTCTAGACCTCTCTACATTAACCTGTCGAAACTCCGAAACCCTTATTGACTAACTTCACTTTCGACAAAGGTGAGTTGAGGAAATGAAAAGAACTCCAATAGAAGGTTAGAGAAACAGGGAATCACTAAAAGTTTCCTTAACGTACTTAAACATATTTAAATCATACCGTTTTCTTTATAGTTTCATATAGAATTAAAGAACTCTGGTTTATTGTATGTCAAAGATAAAAAGTTTCCGTAAGGTACAACCCAAATAAAATTGGTGTCGATTGTATACTTTTGGACATAACTTTATTTTCTATTTTCCCGATAATAAGTGACAATTTTATCTTCAGGTTATCGTTTATCTAGAAGTCAAACTAAACGATTTAAGGTAAAGAAAGACTATAAACTTCTCTTTACGAAAACACCATTTGTTCTAACTCCCTGTAATGGTAAATAACAACCTAACGTTTCCCATTCGTAAAATGAGACTTTAGTGTTTTGATAACTCATTTTAAAGATCAAGGGTTTTACTAATCAATCTACACATTTGAACTCGTCTAATGAACTGGAGGAAAAAGGAGACCAAAGAAGTAAATCTTTATCTCCATCGTTCTTACTGATATTTATCTTCGTAAGATAAAATATCCTACTCACACACACACTTACACATATATATATATATAATATATGTATATATATTTCAGTGAACCTTGTGACAGATCGTATCTTATTCTTGTAATTTTTTTATCGATAGTAGTTACAGTAATAGTGAATTTCAACTTTACTTTCATCCATTCGTGATTGTCAGAGTTCAAAGACCCGTTCAATAAACTAACTCCGTTTCTTTCTGAGGTGAAGACATGACATCCTTATCTATTAAAGTAATCCGTGTTAATACGTCACAGTATCTTCTATATATTAATATTTTCATTATGTCAAATGAAGTAAAAATCTATTGACTGAATTGATTTTAAAAGAAACATGGCTTATTAATGACACTTCGACTCTTTGATTTGTAACTACTAGTCACTTGGTTTTATACGAGAAACCAGAGGATATTGACGTGTGTTCAGATGAGTTCAAAGTCGGATTTTAGTGTACATTTAATGAATTAAAGTGAAAACTTCAATATGTTCTGATAGTGTATTCTGGTTCAAGAAAAGTCATAAAGTCCCTGTATTTAACGAATTTACACGTTTAAGAATCTTAGATAACCCTATTAATGTTTATGATATTAAAACTAAAATAATTCAGGAAAATGAGAACTTAATACAGAAGAAACTCTAACTTTATACGTAAGGATCAGTCTCTGTGGTAACGGTACATATATTAGACCCTGAGAAAAGTTAGTAATGGTGAATTAAGATTAAATGAATCTCAACCTGGTATTTACCAGTGAGTTGGTTAAAGAAAAGGTAATTAAAACCAACATAGGTCACTAAAATCGAGTTGACTGTCCCATGACCTCGTCGTCTACAGTACCCGACGTCTTAAAAATTCTTTCCCCAACCGGAGAAACAAACACATTACATTAAGGGTTAGATAAGAGTCAGAGGTCGGTCCATTTATTAAACTAACCTAAAAAGTAAAAGAAGGAAGAACTTCAGAATGTAAAAAAGAAGAAAGAAAAAGAGAAGAAAAAGATGGTTTATAAGAATTTCTATAAGTTTTATGGACGTACTTGACGTTATTAGAGACACCGAAATAGTTTGAACGTCTACGTTGAGGTGAGGTTCCAGTAAAACGACTGTGTCACCTCCCTAAGTTTTGTCTTAAACCTTTTGATTTCTTTGACATTTTCAATCATTTATTTACAGGTTTATTCAAATAAGTAGGTATATTACTCTCCACTATTTCCTAAAAAATGTCTAGAAACCACCGTGGTTGTCTCTCTAAACTAGTACTCGGAGAATTCCTAACAATTTCAACAAAAAAGGACTTTTATTTATATAATTTACGTTGACGGTTTTTATTTTCCATTAACTTCGACTTATCTATACATCTATGTTCCCATGTGAATTGTAAATATCTTTACGAATATCTGTTTGTAATAAAAAATAGGTAATTATCCAAAGTATTTGTAACTTTATTAACTTTAGGTTACTAATCAAGGGATAACTTAGAAATGTAAGTAAATAAGTTAATCCTTCATTAAATTTCGGGGAAGATACTTGATCCATAATATATAATTAACTAAGAATGAGAAGGAAGAAGTATGATTTATATAGTTAAATCTTCTTATATATGTAAGTGTTTAGTTTCAGTCGTTCTATTCATTGGATGTTAGTTAACATCTTAGTCGTCATTTACTAGTCTATACAAATTTTTATATAAGATTTATTACTGTTGTTAATATGTCTTAAAGAAATTTACTAACATGAACTCCTAATAGGTACAAAATGTATAGACACGTAGAAATATAATTTTCATCTTTGTGTATGGTTATATGTGTATTTGTGTATGTATGTCTCACTCTGAAACTTAAGTGGATTAAAAAATTAAAATTCGGACATAGTGAGACTAATAGCGTCACAGTGTTTCAGAAAGGATGTGATACCATATCTAATACCGTCGTTTAAATAACATGATACGGCTCCTATGATACCAATTGTTCTATGTCAATAGTCCCTCTAGATCAATCTTTCTTCCCGTACGTACGTTAATACTTTGTCAAATTACGACAATGTTTCCGTACGCGATATATATCGTCTCAGTCTCGACCCACTCTCGGTGAGACAAATCCCATTTCTCACCTGAATGGTTGTCGTCTCGACAACTTTGGTTCCTGACTTCGTACGGGATGTTTCTCGGACAGTTCACTAGTCACCTGTCCAACCTCTTAGTATAAGGTTTGTCTTTTTACTGTATAAGTTTTAGTAACTCTGTAAGATGTTTTTTATATCTCGATCACGGAACAGAAACCATTCGAATTTCCACCCACCCTTCTCCCCGTATTTATTTAATCATTCGATTAATTAATTCCCACTAAAAGATATCACTCTTTACGGTATTTGTTTTATTACATTATACTTCAATGACACTCGTGTCGGTTGTATACGACCACACCAGTTCCTTTCGAAGAGATTATCTCACCGTTAGGTCTGGAGGTATTTACCTTTGGTCGGTACGTATGTGTACCTCCCTCTCGATGTTCGTCCAAGGTTCACGTCTCAGGGATTTCGTCTTTACTCGAACCGAGTAGACTCCTAGTCTTTCTTCTAGTCAAACTGGCCGTACTAAACTTACCCTCTAACCTTTCTCCTCCTGTCTCTCACCCACTCTCAGTCTAGTATACCTCGAAATGTCTGGTTTCTGCCTCATACCTGAAAAAAAAATTTAAGAACCAAGTCGGTGACCACTTAGTACGTTTCCTGATCGTACTATTAATACGAAAATTTTAAGTGAAACTCCCCTTAGTTCACCTCTTATAGAAATCCTCCACTCTTCCTTCTTTCTTCTCCTAGAACGAATCCCGGTCTTTTTATGTCACCATCAAACTCTACCTGACCATCTCCGATCTTTGTAAAACCCGTGAAATTCACGAATAATATTGGTCTAAAAACATATAATCTATATACACCTCTACTTCCAGTCAAACCTATTTAACGGTCTCAGATCCGGTATATAAATAAAAAAACTTACCATACCTATAACTTTAAATAAGAAAACCGTCATACCTTTGTATTACACAGAATTTCTCTTTTACTCTCGTGTCGTACTACTCCAAACCCAAAATATTGTAGTAAGTCCGACGTTACATTTCTTTCTTAACACTCCTCCCTCTGACCTCGGTCTCTCTTTCTGGTCTCTCTTGGGATACCGTGACCTCGGACTCTTTATAACTGTCAAACTTGACTCCGTAAACACCATTCGCATTTCATCTTCCCAATCGAAATTTTATTATATCTTAACCACAACAAACCACTCACTCACCTACGACCCGTTTTCTTTTTTATTCTTGATGCACTACCTTGGACCATAAACAAGACAAACAAATTATAACGACTAACTTACTCACTGTCGCTTTAATTTATCTTAACTTTGTTTTGAGTCTTCCCCTGAGTCCAGACTCCATAACTATACTACCCAAACTCTAGAGAACCCTGTAGGTTCCCCTCTACAGGGAATCGGTCATCTGTTCGTTCTTTTGTATTAAGTTCCGACCCTTATTCCCTATAAAGATCTAGACTCTTCCTTGGACGTTTATTACGAGAGTAACCCTTACCTACCTCGTATACCATCAGACCTCCCTCAGATGAGTCCATGGTTTGACACTTATTATCGATCGTTAGGACATTTTTTCATAACTCAACGGGTTTTGTAAACAAACCTAAAAAGGTAATGTAGAATACCTTTTTGAGTTTGCTTGAAAAACCGGTTAGGTTATCATACTCTTGTACGTTCCGTATTCACAAGGAGGTCATAAACCCCTTCTTACATCCGTTCTGACCTTTTGTTCTACTTGGAATTTTTAGCTATCAAGTCTTTCAAACCCTTCGTAATTCAAACCAGTTTTGAATCTAACAAGGTCAGTTCCTGGGTTCATGTTTTTATGTTTTCCAACAACAGACAACTATAACTCAGTCGCAGAACAGAGTTGGACTATTGAAAATATAACAAATGGTCGAAATCCTTCCTTTCCCATGGAACTGTACTGGTCCTGTTCGGGAGGGTCACCCGACTTAGCCACCTGGACCAATCGTCTCTTATTTTCTTACTTCTTTCCGTCAAAGTCATCAAGACAAATCTAAGTATAAAAAATTACGCTACAGTTCCTGGTGGATTTTGTCTTAGTGATCTGTAAAGACAACAAAAAAATTTTTTTCCTTTTTTTTCATACGAGGACTTAGGGTGAGTGTAGATAAGTTTTAGAGATCCTTACTCTAAAATAAAGGAAACATTAGTTCAGTATATAAATCATGAGAGAAGATCTTGGACGAAACTTAAACGGGGGTCAAAATTATCCAATCGAGTTTTAAGACTAAAGATTTTCAGTTCAAAGGACCGTAGACTTTGTTATGTGGAAAAAAATTTTTTAAAACGGTCTTCTTTATAATCGAAATAATCATCTTCTTTTACAATAGACATAAAGGATGTCAAAAGACAGGTATTAGAGACCATAGAATCTTTTTGTTTACCGTATTCTTCTTTGACCTGGGTTCCTGGTTTTGTTTTTCTCTTTGGTTCTTTATCTTCACCTAGGAATCCTCTGAATCTATTTATTAAGTGGAAAGCATCCATTTACTCCTTTCAATCGTATCATCAGTCACACCGGTTTCAGACGAGTTTTATCAATGACTGGGGTGTGGATTTTTTGTATTGGTACGATCACTTTAGGCTTGGGATCCATAATGAAATACATTCTTCGTGGACTTCTTCCGTCACCTCTTCAGACACGACAGTAGGAGGTGTCGAGACGGTAGGTTCGACCAATAATAAGAATATAAAACGAGTACTTAAAAGATGACAAAAACAAACGTATAAATTTTTTAGTCATATAAATACCATGATTTAAATGAGACACGACGACGATTCAACGAAGCCAGCACAGGCTGAGACACGCTGGGGTATTTGCCGTCGGGTGGGACGGCAGGGACCCTAAGAGGTCCCTTCTTGTGACCTCACCCAACGGTAAAGGAAGAGGTTACGTACCTTCACTTTTTACTTTTACTTCAACGAGTCAGCACAAGCTGACAAACGCTGGGGTACCTGACTGACGTCGGTTGGTCCGAGGAGGCAGGTAACCTAAAAGGTCCGTTCTCATGTCCTCACCCAACGGCAACGGAAGAGGCTATATCACCAAGTCAAGGCAAGTCAAGTCAGCGAGCCAGCACAGGCTGAGAAACACTGGGGTACTTAGCGTCGTGCGGTCCAGAGGGACAGGTAGTGGCAGAGGGACTCAAGTGAGTCTGAGTGCAGGTAACTCATCCCCTACGGTAGGTCGGTAGAGTAGAAGACGGCAGGGGAAGAGGAGGACGGGGGTTAGGGAAGGTCGTCGTCTCAGAAAAGGTTACATCAGACATCGTGGATAATTTATTATGTACCATCGACGGTAGTGAAGAAAGTATAACAATAAACACAAAAAGAGGACGAGTCCCCTTCAACACTTTAACCTTTCATTAAATTCTTTGGAGACTTTAATTACATAGTATGTTTATTATTTAGTATCAATATTATCTTTGAAGTATTTTTTAGGAAGAACTAATACAAAGGGAAAGATTCTTTCCTTTAATATCTATTCTATAACGTCTCGTGACTTTGTATTAAAAGGAATTTTTTATAATTAAAGTTTTACAAAATATACAAAAGTGTACCCCTTTCCTTCTTTATAAGTTTTATCCTGGAGTCTCTATGGTCTTTTAAGGGATTCCACAGGGACAGGAGTGTCTCTTCGACTCGAGTTTCTACCCGTTAATACACTGTCCCTACAACTTTAGTTCTGAACTTCTTACAACTGTCTCTTTACTATTAGGTCCGGACCCCGACGTCCCCACCACGTCAAATTAGTTTATGTAGTTGGAGTATTTAAGACTACACAAGACTCTAGTGACAGGGGACTTCTCTTCAGATTATTTGCATGGTATTACACAAAAAGTCCTCGACATTACACCGAGACAAATTGTCTTTTGCCAGATCCTCCTATAAACATGAACCTACCCTTTGACACTCTTCTCTGCCTCTCTTTCACTTTTAGGTATTTAACCTACTCAATGTCCCGGGGTCACCATGTACTTACTTTTTCTTGGTCTACCCCTCTAAAATGTTTATAAATTACACAAGTCAATTTGGAAAGATTGATTCTTTTTAAAGTCGAGAAGAAACTCCCCCACCTTCTCTCTCCCCCGTAACAAATTCGTTTCGTCTCTCTTCTTTTTGTCACGGAAATTCTTTACCTGAGACTGTGTAATCACTCCACTGAAAGAGTGACAACACAGGGGTAGGAGATCATGTAACTATTCGGGGACCAGTTTAGACTGAACGACGGACGAAAAGATTTATTTCAAAATAACCTTGGTCGATGAGAGTAAGAAATTACGTAACGGATCTCGACCAAAGTGAGATATCGGCGTTTCAACTCATCAACGTTGTCTCTGCCATACTGAACGTTTCGAATTTATAAATAATAGGTCGTGGAATGTCACTTTCAAAAGACTGGGACTAGAACATATATCGGACCACATCTCATTGTTAAGTCATTGAGAACTTTTAATATGATCGACGAAAGGAATCCGTTCGACTAAAGTAGAGGGATTCTGGGTCAAAAGGAGTTACGATTTTACCTGTATTAATATGGATGGAATCCTTTAAAAACAGAGAAGATTATGCGACAAATCTTATACCAAATACCTATTTTTATCGTAAAGTAAGAAGGAGGAGGATAGGGAAGTGAATTACCACCGTCCACGACAAAATTAGATCTCATCAGTCACCGTACGATTGACGACCAACCGTCGAAAGATCTAAAAGTCGGTATGTCTTTATTAAATGAGAGGGTTGACTTAGTTACCAAATATTAATAGATACTGACAGCACTTAGTTCTACGTAAAAGAAAAAAGGAACGGGATAAAGAAAGAGAGGAAAATTCGATTTAACAAACAAAAGGGTATATAGTATACAGAATAAAAATATAAATGGTATACCTCAGGTCCTGAAGGGTTCACCGAGTCACCATTTGTTAGGTAGACGTTAAGTCCTTTGCACCCAAGTCAGGGACCCAGTCGTTATAGGGGACCTCTTCCTCTAACATTAGGTGAGGTCATAAGGACGGACCTTTTAGGGTACCCCTCTCCTCGGACCGTCAGAAGTTAGGTACCCCAACTTTTGTCGACCTATGTTGAATCGTTGTCTCGTCCTTCCTCAGATTAAGTGCAGAAGACTTTCTGTGTTCCAGTATTTTCAGACATTATGGATCTACAGAACGACAACTTCGTTACCTTTATTGTTGTCACCACACAAAAAAAAAAAACAAAAAAACTTCTTTTAAAGGAGTTGGAAAATAAAAACCAGTGGTGGGGGGAGGGGTCAGACGAGTCTTTTCCTTTTGAGATTGACCTACTTATGTCATCTCCACACCGAATACTTCCTTGGTTAGTTTTCCTTTCGAACGTGGGAAACTATTTCAAATATCCGACTTCCCTTCACCGGAGACTACCGTCCCAAACAACCGCATCGGGAGTGGGGTTGAAAGACTCTCTTCGGACCGAAAGTAGGGCACGACATAGTACTTCGTCCGGGAGAAGGATCTTTCCACGTGACTCCGTGAGTCCTCGTTATATTTCTATCACATCCACCTTACCGAAATGTGAATCGGGAGTAGTACTCAGTGAACTACGTCACGCAGTAATCTGGGACGAAAAGGGAGTCTGAGGAGTCTGGGTCAGACGTGCGAGGACCACGATCATCTGGAATCGGTTTGTGTCGGAGAGATGGAGGAGTCGACGGTAAAGGATGAAGACTTAGTCGGACCTCGAGTCAGTAAGAAGTAAAGAGATGTTATAGAACCAGAAAAGGGTAGAACATCTAGGAATGGAGTATGGAGGTCGAAGAGGAATCATGACAGTATTCATTCCTGGGGTAACTCCCACTTCTACAAAAAGATTCGTTTGTTTTCTTACAGGGGACTAATCCAAGGTAGAAAGATTGGCTCATTAAGTCCCGATATCTATTAGTATTATTGGTTTTGAAACAAGAAAAAAGGACCGAATTTCGGTCCACCTCCGTCAAAACAACCCGAAAGAAAAAACAACAATAAACAAAAAGAAAAAAAGAAGGGTCTTCCCATCCATTATCCCTACTCTCCTAAAGTTTTGGAAGTGTGTATAAACTACATCGATTCTGAAATCGTTATAAAGTTCAATTTACTCTGTTAGAAATAGGGTCTTTTACCCTGTTGAGAACTTTCGTTATCATCTTTATTTTTACATTAACATTATCGACAGTGGTAAATAACTCAGTCATATATTGTCTACCGAAGACAATATATATGTCCTTTACGATCATTTTAATTAAAACTCTGTCAATACCAAATGATTTTATAAACGGGTAATCTTAATTAGGTTTGTGAACCTTTTAAAATCATAATTTGATATTTTACATTTATAGTTAACTTGATGACACTAGTATCTACCTAAACGACGACGACGACGATTCAGTGAAGTCAACACAGGCTGAGACACACTAGGGTATCTGCCGACGGGTGGTCCGAAGGGGTAGGGACCCTAAGAGGTCCGTTATTGTGACCTCACCCAACGGTAAAGGAAGAGGTTACGTACTTTCATTTTTCACTTTCATTTCAGCGAGTCAGCACAGGTTGAGAAACGCTGGGTTACCTGACGTCGGATGATCCGAAGAGGCAGGTACCTAAAAGATCCGTTCTCATGACCTCACCCCACGGTAACGGAAGAGGCTATCTACCTAAATATCATATTGTTTTGTCGGATAGCAGTAAACTTTGAGACACTCCATATCTGGTAACACAATTTGTCACTCGTCTTTTACTCTCGACCTGACAATCCTTTCATCACTGTCACTTCGTTGTACAACCATCTTGGTTTGCTGTTTGACAACGATAAACGATTACTGTCAAAATATAAACCCCTAAACAACTCGGTCGTTCGTTAGACCCCATGGAGGAGACACGGAGGCGGGTCCAACATGACCTTTCGTCCTCCAAATCTCACCAGGGACGTCGACGGAGTAAAGGGTACCCAAGAACTCCCAAGACAGTAGTTTGAAGGATTACAACAAACCACTGTCTAACTTTACGTAGTGACTTATGTCACCGGTCGTGTATCACCCAAGAGTTATTCATAAAAGAATTCCTTATCCGTTATGTTTATAAGTTTTAACTTTGGAATATCAGAAAATGAAGGTAACATGTTAACATGTGTGTAAATTTAAAAGTCAACGCATCAGGAATTTCAGTACACTAGGGACCCAGTCCTTCTAGGGTACCTCTTCCTTTACCGATGGGTGAGGTCATAAGAACGGACCTCTTCGGGGACTCGTCTCCTCGGACCACCTAACGACAGGTACCCCAACGTTTATCAGTTTGTGTTGACTCGTTGATTGTAAAAGTGAAAGTTTCTGTACTTGGAACTTCTGTCTACTGGATCCGGATTAAGGGATAGGGTTGTAAATATCAAAAAGTCCCTTTTCAACTAACGGAGGAACACGGAGTCAACTGTGTAGACATCTTACTCCTATTGATATTATAGATGTGGTACCCTAACAACACTTCTCCGTTACTCTACCATACACCGCTTATGAATTTTTATCGAAACTTGGGTTCCTTCACTTTCACAATCAGAGAGTCAGTACAGGTCGAGAGACACTGAGGTACCTGACATCGGGTGGTCCGAGGATAGAGGTACTCTAAAAGGAGATACCTGTCTTATGACCTCACCCATTCGATCAGGGAAGAGGTCCCTTAGAAGGGTTGGGTCCCTAACTTGGGTCCGGTGACCGTAAAGTCCCCCTAATAAATGACCGACTCGGTAGTCCCTTCGGGGGTATTGTTCTGGGGTTTACTACAGTAATACAGGACAGAGATTGGGTATGATACTTCCATAATTAGTCTTATTCTATCCGATATGACACGGGGTTTAATCGGGACTTCAAAGAATGTCGTTGTCTTTAAGTCAAGCATAAGTACCGACCATATGTCACAACCAGTCACCCCTAGACTAACGATATGTTAGTGGACACTTGGGTCCGACTACTGATAAATAGGTGAGACTTTGTCATGCTATATCTGGTACAACGAGGAAGAGTAGATCTGTTCTTCCGCAAACGACTTTTCAGAGTGTGGTCATTAATTTATGAAGCCGGGTCTTTATCGTACAGAATGAAGACGAGTGTCGGGTCACCGGTCAATCAACGTACAGAACAGAGGAACAGGACCCGTGGAAATACTTATAAGTAACTCGTGTAACCAGTTACAGTAACGACGTCACTTACTTGAGGCATTACAATGACACAAATCTAGACAAAGACTAGAGAATTCTTAGTACAGAAAAAGTGGAAATACAGATGTTCCGGATTCATGACAAGTGTTATCCACGGGGGTTTTTACAATTACTTTGTTCCTTCTCTTCTTTCTCAGTACAACATAGACACTCTTAAGTCGTCGACTTCCTTCGAGACACGTTATCGATCCTTTAACTTTTTGTCGTTGTTGTTTTTTATTGTTGTCTTTTTGAGACGTGGAAAATCTTCTTAACTAACTAGAATATTTTACCCGAGTGGAATAGATTCCTCTTTTGAGTCACTTATGACAATTGGTTGTAAACTACACGAACTGAGTCCTTATTAAATAAGGTATTTGGTTCTACGTATACTCTTCTCTTGACAAAATAAAAAAAAAGACATTAACTTCGATTTCTAGTAGGAGACTTATAAGTAATGAAAGTCTAATTACAACGTAATAAAAAGAAAGACAAGAACAAGTTAAAGTGAATTCTGAGAAAACAAGGTATTTACCTAGTGGGAAGTTTTGGACTTTAACAGAGTATGTTTTTCGGAGTCAATATATAATAAAAATGAGAAGGACAGAATGAAAATATTCTCTTCTACTCGTTTTTACATCTCTACCTCCCTTAATTCATCCTTAATTTTATGACCAGATTATACTTAGAGTCTATACAATCGACTCGATCTATCGAGGAATGAGTCTTTGATTTTAGATAAGTTTCTATCTTGTATCAGTTTTATTTCAATAAATCTTAGAAAACTAAAATAAAGGGAACGAGTGAATAAACATTTGAATCTTTTGACAGAATATCAACCATCTTGTGGATGATAGGTTACATCTATCTACTTATGTATCTCTCATCTATCTTCCTTTTTTCCTTTAATTCTCAATATTTGGGATAACACTTACTTATACCATGTATTTCCCTATAACCACTTTTGTTTCGACGAACTAGATTTAATGGACCCAAACACAAGTTTAAAAGTACGAATTATCGGTACAATGGGATACGTCGAAGGGGTCCGTGAGAGACCGAGTCAAATAAATAGAGATTTTATCCTCTTCGTTATCACGAATAGACTCACAATTTACTACCAAGTCATTCAATATTATAGCTCTCACAAGTAAAGTCGAAGACCATATATCACTAGTCATTCACAAACGATTCTAATGACCTACGAATTGGCACACCAAATATGTCTAATAATGTAAAAAAATTATGTCTAAAACTTCTGACCCGTAAACTGACTTCTAGTGTGACAAAACTTTTATACTAACCGTTTTAATTTTGGAGCACAGTTAAGGTTTTGGAACCAAGGAAGACTAGACGGTCCCTGGAACCACGATTCTTCCCGTTCTTCCTTCAGTCCTCATAACCGAAGACCTTGGAATAGACAAAAAATCCATTTGATCAAAATCTTATCTAAATCCAAGTGTCGTTTTAACTCCCTCTTCATGTCTCTCGCATCTAGGAAACGGAGGTGTGTGTATGTTAAAGGGGATGATAGTTTTAGGGGGTGGTCTTATCATACAAACAACGTTGACTACTTGGACGTAGTTGTAGGAACAGTGGATTTCAGGTATCATATGTAATACCAAGTGAGATCGGAGGTATATGAGATGCCCAAACCTGTGTACACATTACTGTTCATAGGTAGTAATACTGTAGTATGTCCCATAAAAGTGACGGGTTTTTCAGGAGACACGAGATGTATGAGTAGAGGGTGGGGGTCGTTGGTGACCGTTGGTGAGCAAAAAATTAAATTAAAAAATGACCCGTCAAAAGGAAAAGGTCGCACAGTATATCAACCTTCGAATATGTCATAGTCGGAATAGTTCAACAGAAGAAAGGGAATCATTATACATAAAAGTAAAGAAAGTACAGAAAAAAACACCGCATTATTGAGTAAAGAAAAATCGTGACTTTTATAAGGTAACAGATTTACATGGTCAGATAAATAGGTAAGTAGATGACTTTCTGTAGAACCAACGAAGGTTTAGACCCGTTTATATTTATTTTGACTATATTTGTAGGCACACGTTCACCTGTATTTAAAAGTCAAATGACCCAGTATACTATTCTCATACAAATCAAAACATTCTTTGATGGTGTGACAGAAGGTTTCACAGAATGGTAAAACGTAAGGGTTGTCGTTACTTACATTCAAAGACAACGAGATTCTGAAACGGTCATAAACCACAACAGTCACAACATCTAAAACTGACACGATTAACTATATATCACTATAGAGTAAAAACAAAATTAATCGTTAAGGGATTACTGTCCCGAAAGGACCATTGAATCTGTCATTTCTTAGACAGACGTTACACCCTCTGAACCCAAACTAAGGGCCTAGTTCTTCTAGGCGACGTCTTCCCTTACCGATGGGTGAGGTCATAACAACGGACCTCTTAAGGTACCTCTCTCCTCAGACCACCCGATGTTAGGTACCCCAACGTTTCTCAGTCTGTGTTGACTCACTGACTGTGTGTGAAAGGGATTACTGTATCCTACATCTTGCAGAAAGGTATATGGGAAAACGGAAAATAATAAAATTTTAAGATGAAGGTTTGGAAACACCTCCGATAGAAAACACCCTGTCACCTCTTCCTTTACCGTTGGGTGAGGTCACAAGAACGGACCTCTTAGGGTCCCTGCCTCCTCGGACCACCCGACGGTAGATACCCCAACGTGTCTCAGCCTGTGCTGACTTCGCTGAATCGTCGTCGTCGTCGTCGTCGTGTAAAAACACTGAAAGATCGTAAATAAACGAAGAGAAGCCACTATCATGTGACTTTTGAAGGACCCCCTTTTTTGTCTGGAAGAGTTGTTAAGGTCCACAGTCTACCTCAAATAATCCAGAGAAGGGGATAAGACCTTCACTCGTTTTTTCTCTTCGGACCGGTTAGTCTCCTAAGTCAGGAGACTAGTGTCATTAATGAAGTCCTTATCTGTGAACGGAGAACGTCAGTTACTGTGTACTGCTTTGAATGTAATTACCACAGTCCTTTTGTCCAAGACAAAGGACGACTTGAACTTGACCTTCTTATATTCAAATGTCGACGGTGTCAGTTGAACGGTGGTACTTCACTCTCCCTCCTTTTATGAACTCGAGCAAATAAGGTCACCACCGTGGACTGTTCAAATAGGTCACCAAACACTATGAAAGTGAGAGTAAGAACGGAACTAGGAAGGGAAAACAAACGTTCGGCTAGAAGGATAGTTTGGTCACATGATATGTTTTACGTTGGTCAGTTAAAGAAAAGATCAATCTATCGGTCAGACTATGACACCACACGTTCATTTCAGTAAACGACTTTCTGTACACTTTATGGTGTAACGTTGAACAGAGATAAAATCTCCTCTTGATCAGAGGAATCTTCTATAGACTGATAACGGTGTGAACGACTTATCTTCTGATAAGTCACACCTCGTAAACTGGTTTTTGTTACCTGAGGTTAAAAATACAATGATATCTCTACAAAAAGACGTAAGTCGGCAACTAAAATAAAATCAACGGGTCGACCACTCTATCAAAATATTCACTATTCGGGACTTCCTGTATCGATTACTCACAAAGTAATCGTCTTATGATCTGTTTTCATCCGTAGGAACGATTGCGGTATCATGAGCTCTGACTTTGTTTTTTTATAGGAATCAAATTTGAAATAATTGTATTTGAGAACGTCTTCCGTAAGACAGACCTGTCAAAGGAGGACCGATCGGACCGACCCGTATCTCCTCTGTCTGTCAAGAGTAAAGTAATCCATAAATACGGCACCACTAGTACCATCGTCGGTTGAGTAATACTTTGTCCGGTATAGTTTAATAAGACTCAGTTACTCCGAGGGCACTGTTCTACGAGGTCCCTCTTTAACCCTTATCCGACTCTTGAAGATCTACTTTCGTACATAACAATAAGACACCTTCCCCCTTCGGTTCTTCGGGGAAAAGTAAAAGGGATTTCAGGTTGGAGATGGGATAGACTCAAGGGGTTTCTCAGAGATAAGACGACGGTCCTCATAAGAAATAATTATCATTTGTCATACGGTTCCCATACCCCATGAGTAGTCCCTTACTTCATAACTTAGTACTGGTACCACTATGACACATCATACTAAAACGACTGGAAGGACAAACCTGGATCTTAAATGAAAGGTTCCTGTTTCCGTGGTAAAGGTAACGTCGAAGGAAAGTCGATTTCTCTTAGAGTACTGACAATGGTGTATCAAGTACGGCTTCGGTAAACACTCGTCACTAACAGTCCCACTATTCCTATACAATATAAATAGAGGAGTATAACCGGGAAAGAGCAAGTACATAACCCAATCACTAAGAGTTGTGATCAGTGGGTAATCTTAACCGAACGTTGGTCCTGTGGTCATAACAAAATTTTAGAGTGGACACCCTACGATCATCGTAGATTGTGACCCGTGGTGATTACACATCCGTACGATGGATATCGTGATCTGGTATAATTATTCGTAAATGACAAAACGATTAGTCAAAAGTCTCAATAGTCATGTTAATAAAATGACACCCGTCGAAGAATGTCGATACTAAATACAAAGTTAAATTCTAGTGCTATAGAATAGTAAGTGACCAGAGTTCCTCTGTGTATTCGGTGTACCGTCCAAGTACTAGTATGTGTAGGAATAAGACTTCGACATGAACATCATACATGTGACTCTCCACGAGACGGTACTTTCGAAATATCGAATCTCAGACGTCTTACGAATCCAGACTTACAATAACCATTGTTTTAAGAGAATTAATTCCCTTTGTAACTCTATATATATCAGAATTTTCTCATTTGGACAGGTTTATACTCTCGGACGAAGTATTCAGTCTCGATCTCCTCGTTTTTGTTTAAACGTTCAGCCCTGTATTACTTCTGGACCTGTACTTATATTAAGGTCGTTCCTTGGCACTCTGACATTTGACAAATGGTAAATCCTCCTTGACAGTCCATCTAGTCTGACATTTAAATCTTTTAATCAAATTTTTCGTGTTTCACAACACATCCGTTTTTACGTAACCTCTCAAAAATTTCATACAATCACTTTCGTTAGATGAGCAAACAAACAAAAAAAAAATTACCACAGAGTGATTAAATAAAAAAAAATTAAATAAAAAATTTAAAATTTTAGAAATTAAGAATGTACGCAAGGGTTTGTACTTGGGGGGAGGGTGGAGGGAGGGGTATTGTAGAGAGACCCAGTAGGGGTACGTGGTCGAGGTTCGTACGACATAGGACGTAGTCTGTATCTGACCGCTAAGTTAAGAATGTACTATCATATGTACAATCTTACAGTAAGAGGGTTTAGTAGGGTGGAAGAGGGAGGGAGACTCAGGTTTTCAGGTAATATGTGTAGACACAGAGAAAGGGACAGAACGTATGTCCCAGCAGTAACGGTAGAAGGATTTAAGGTATATATACACAATCATATGACATAACCACAAAAAGAAAGACCGAATGAAGTGAGACATATTAGCCGAGGTCAAAGTAGGTAGAGTAGTCTTGACTAAGTTTACTTAAGAAAAATTGCCGACTCATTATGAGGTAACACATATACATGGTGTCGAAAGAATAGGTAAGTAGACGACTACCTGTAGATCCAACAAAGGTACAGGACCGATAATATTTGTCACGACGCTACTTGTAACCCCATGTACACAGAGAAAGTTAAGACCAAAGGAGCCACACATACGGGTCGTCACCCTAACGACCCAGTATTCCATCAAGATAAACGTTAAAAAATTCCTTAGAGGTGTGACAAGAGGTATCACCGACAGATGAACAATATTTATAACAGAACGGGATCTCTGTGAATCTTAACACGTAAACACAAGATTACATGATGATGGAGATTCACACATTTCCATATTAAAATCCAAACACTGAAATCCGTAAAAGTTCGGGTTTAGAAGTAATTTACATCCATACAGTAAATGTTGTAACTTTTTGATTGGTTGGAACTTATCTTCTCCTTCTTGAGATTTAAATTCTGGAGTGATACTGTAATATTTCGGGTCAGACCATCCTGTTGTTCCTTAAGACACGTTATATGTACCCAGTTATTGATGTTCAAAGGAACATGGATTCACCTACAATATTACTCTACATGAGTTGAGACCTTCGGTGAGTCGTAGCTAGTATAGACCACTTCGAACAAAGAAAAGGTTATAAAAGGGTCTGAATATGTATACTAATTAAGGGAGATTATAAACGTACAAATAGTACAAGGTTTTAATATGCAATAAAATACACTTACACTAGGGTTAAAGGTTAATTTAAGACTTGTGGTACCCTCGTCTTTACCATATGAAATAACAAGATTAATGAGAGGAAGAAGTTTATTAACCGTGGAATGGAAAATTAAGACAAATAACAATTGGGAATACTCGTTTTGAAATTTAAACATAGGTCTGTGAAGATAACTAAAAATTAGTGAATACTAAAGAAGATAATAGTTATGGAAATTCGAATACATCGTATAAAGTAAGGATACCAGTTTATTTTATAAGTGGGTAATAAAACACGACAAGAACTAACTAACGTAAAATGAGAAGGAGGAAGAGGAGGAATTAAGAGGACTAGAGGAGTAATATCGAAGATTGCAACCAAACGTAAATGATTTCGAAGTGAGAAACGGTCTATACCGGGAGTCGTATAACACAGAACATATCAGACGAGTGGTCGAGACGTCCAACTATGTGATAGTAAGGGTATTTCCAATTTGAAACGAGTTCCAGTACTTTATTAATTAGTCTACAAAGGGTTGGGTTTTGAGAACGAGTTTCGTTAATACTATAAAAAGAACAAACAACTAAAATGACAACAGTTACCATAATAGAACGTTGGAACTGACTATCGAGTAATTTTTTTTTGCTATAACTTAACAAAAAAGGGTGTAGACATCTTATCATACATCATACCATCGTAGGATTGTGTACCATATCGACACTCCTAAGGTATTACGTCACGTGTGCGTCCTGTATTATGTCAAAACAAGTGTCTCGTTTACATTGACGGAAGTGTAATATAGATACTTCAGTGAAATCTAGTGTTCTTTGAACCGGAGGAGAGAAAGTTCAATGAACACAATAAAGAGAAAGTTGACCGGGTATTCAGAGTAACAGATAGGAAGTTGTCTCGTCCGTGGATATCCGAGGTTCTATATAGTTCAGTCTTTTAACAACCCACTATTTAAAAAATTTCACAAAAACTTATGTTTAGGATCCCGACTGTATATACGTGATAACTATGACTTATATTTTATCTATTGATTACTCTTTGATGACATGTCGTGTCCCTTTAGTTACAAGACACTACCGGATATACCTTTCCTTTAAACTTTTTTGTCCCCTATATACATGTACATATCGACTAAGTGAAACGACATGTCATCTTTGATTGTGTTGTACCATTTCGTTGATAGGAGGTTATTTTTATTTTATTTTATTTTTGGAGGATACAATGGAACTGTTGTGATCTTCTTTTACTAAGAAGTGGAACTTTCTCGTCGGAGTCAGTACCGAGTGAACCACTTTTAGGGAACGTAACAAAGAGAAAAACAACTATACCATAATTACGACGATACTTTATTCTTAAAAGTTTTAGAGGTGCTGAGTCTCTTGACCTGTTTAACGGGACAAAGTCCAGAACCGTATCAAGGTGAATTCCTGTACACAGACGGAACTAGACAGTTTTTTATTGGAGAAGTCGGTCCGAACCTTTGAAAGTGGTCGACCGAGTTCACACAACACCCCGTCACCCTTTATACTGGACCGTACCCCTAACTTCGTCTAGCCGTCACGATTCCCTTGTCGTCCTCTGATATTACTAGGAAAATACTCCTACTCCAATCGGTACAAACACGGTCAAGACCTCGGGTATGACAGTTCTCATGATGTCTTGTCGTTGGAGGCTTACCTCTTAAGATTAATTCCAATTCTTTTCTTGTCCTGTGACTGTCTAACAGCCGTATGTTTGGACCTCGGGTCTTACGTTTTGGCGACTTCCGAGGGTGAGAAAGAAACGGGAAACCATCCATTATTTACGTAGTACACGAAATTAAGGACGTTAAAATCCCATTTCAATTACTCATACCCGTAGGTCGGATTACTACCGATGTACTCAATTTTTAAGACAAGAACTTAAATATCAAGGTCACACAAATATGTTTGTAAGTAAACAAGGAACGGGGTCATTATATCTTATAGTCCCGAAAAAAAAAAAATGGAATATTTTTATCGTTTTTAATAAATTTAACTTTCTACTTATATCCGTCACATTGTAAAATCTCTTCCTAATTTTTCATAATCTTTCCCTAACCCGTACTGACGAGTCTTGAGGACCCTAGAATACTATACTTCTAAAGTCATTTGAGTTCATAAAAAGGAAGGATAATTAGAGTAAAGTCAACGGTAGAGTACGTTGGTACTCTAACAGAGAAACTTTTCTTGGAATCTTCGAGGTATCGGTACCTAATAGAATGGAAGGAAGAGGTAGGGTTTATGACCTTTTTTTTTTAAGACTGAAAATCGAGAAAGTCATCAAAGACAAAAGACCTAGAAATTTGTCTGTACTTTTGATAATTAAGACGAACGTACAAACAAAACGATATGAATATGTAAAAAGTTACTTTATATTTTAACTTCTAAGTCGAGACACGGAATATTTTTTCCCCTTGAGTTCCCTACTTCAGTCTCAGTCCTTAAGGATCTTACGTCTATTAGTATTTGTTTTAATGACTCTCGAGACAAGTTGTCTTCAGCTGTTTGGGTTCAAGATAAAGAAAAAACGGTCATCACTAATAGTTAGGATTGTATAGATAGATCGGGAAAATTTTAAGGTCAGTTAGTTAGTTATAGGAGGTGACAGATTCCTTTTGGTAACTTTGATTTCACTTTTTGGTTTTGAATCGTACAAAATGTCATCTATGTCATGGACCGGTGTCCCCAAGACTCGATTCGTTATAAGTTATCCTATCACCCTATTAATAAAATAACTTACGAGAAAGAGAAATACATCGAAGTCTACAATACTGGACGACAACTTTATTCCTATCCCTGGTTAAAGGAAACATTCACATTAGAATGACTATGTCATCAGGTTTCTACAATACAACAAGGGAAGAGATGTTTTGTTATTCGATTATTGGAGTGATCTACGTAACTTCTCTCGGTATAGGACAACCCTAATGTATAATCATCTTGAACTCCGACACCGTCTGGTACGTTAAATTCCAACAAAACTTAAATACGTAAAGACACATCACGTTGAACTCATATACCAGTGTATTTAAGAGCTTTGGAAAAGAGAAGGTAGGGAGAAAGGAAAAGAAGAAAATAAAAAGAAAGGAAGGAAGGAAGGAATTATACCCTACAAACAGTTGTCCCGGTCGGAGTACCCACACGTCAGACACAGGTTCGAATCTTCTCCGATCATGAACAAAATTGTGTGACAACAACGACAGACCTTTAATATTCACGAAAAATTTGTGCCAAGGGACGTTAAAGTAAGACAGTACCCGGGTCGTTCAAGACATCGATAAAGACGAATGGTTTGTTCAAACTTGGGAGAATAACTGTTTGTCGACAAATGAACCATCGGTAAGGAAAAGAGGGTGAGGTGGGCAGTCACTTTATGTAATCTTCTCCCAAAACAAGGAAAGGGTGATCTAACTGATGTCAGTGAAGAGGAAATTGAGTAAACCGTGTACCTTGGACGACGACGCAGCGAAGTCAACACAGGCTGAGACACGTTGGGGTATCTGCCGTCTCGTTTGAGAATTATATATATATATATATATATAAAAATAGTGAAAGTATGAGTCTTTTAGAGTTATTATAACTCAAATTTAAAACGGACTAGTCGTTTGTCATTAGACAACGATGTAAGACTAATTAGGAAAGAATTAAGGACGACGAGAAGGATCAAAATAAAGATCAGTCACCTCGTAATAGTTAAGTGATTTTGTACTTATACAATATTTTATAGTATGTAAAAATATTAAAATTCTTTAGTTGAATAATTAAGTTAAACAGTCGACACATTGTTTATAAATAATTTGTGTGTCTGAAACTGTTCATGAAGTGACCACCGAGTCTGTCATCTCAGACGGACGTTATGTCCTCTGGACCCAAGTTAGGGACCCAGTCTTTCTAGGGGACCTCTTACCTTACCGATGGGTGAGGTCGTAAGAACGAACCTCTAAAGGAACCTGTCTTCTTGGACCGACCGATATCAGGTACCCCAGAGTTTCTCAGTCTGTGATGACTCGCCGATTGTAGTAGACTGTAAGATCTTTACCGTTGTTACTTTGCCTCTTATTTTGTAGGAACCGGGGATAGGAGTACATTAAGTGTCAAATCTTATCCTATCTCTATAAATTAGTCATTAATGGATGAACAATTTCTCTAGAACTGTACTTTATTAATCCTTAATACCCTCTCTTACTTTCCCTTGTATTAACGGAAGAAAGAAAGTTACTAATTTCAGAGTATCTATCGAGTTTTAGGTCTATTTACCGATGAAGAACGTACATCGAAGAGCAATGAAGGGACGGAACGAATGCTATACATGTCAGACGAATAGAGCAAGTTAGGGAAAAGTAATTGTAGAACAAAGAACAAAGGAGTTAATCACACATCAAAGCTAATTCGGAGTACACGAAAAACCAGGAAGTTCTGAGTCTAGTTGATAATGGAAGAGACCTTGGGAACGGATCGAAAGGAACGGTGGGACTTTCGATATATAAACACGTAATTAAGATGACCTCTGGTAAAAGTCAGAGGAAGAGTCCCGATCGTATCGTGATCGAGGTTACCGAGATTAACTTATTTCTCTACGAGTTACCGAAGACGTGCCTATTTTTTTACTAATCAAGATAATTCAGAAGATACGAATAATACTTAAATTTCAAATCTTTATAAGGTTTAATACTAACGGTTTAAAACTATAATATCCATAGATAATCATATTGCACGTTTGTTTTACATTCTCATAAGGGTATTTATATTTTGTAGCAAAAACCGATCTATAAACTGTTATAAAGGATCCTTGATCCGTTCAAAGTTATTATTAATAACGTATTATATAAAATTAAAAGAAAGTAATGGTCTAATAAAAAGATCTCATGGAGATGATTTCGACGAAACCATCCACCAATGTAAATCCAAATGCCGAGAGACATTCACTTCTATATTTGTAAACTTTATAAGACGTATAAACTTTAGCTAAACTTTAAGAAATAGATTATATTCCGAACTCTATAAATCACAAGAAAAAGACGGAATGGACCCACCCAAAATGTATAGTACCTTATAGTCCCTTTTTCCTCTGTTTCGGGATTACGGGTTAATCGGAGTCTTTAAGAGAAGAAGTGAGATACTAAACTTTCAACGGTACTGACTCTCTGTGAGTCAGCACAGACTGAGAAGCGCTGGGGTACCTGGTGTCGTATGGTCCGAGGAGGCAGGTACTCTAAAAGGTCCGTTCTCATGACCTCACCCAACGGTAACGGAAGAGACCTTCCTTCTAATCCCTGTTGAATAGCCCTTAATTTACAATAATCTCTTAAACGAAGTGGTACGGAGTGAAACTATACCATTAATGGACGTGGGAATCGTACCATCTATGTGTTACATCTATTCATTCTGAAATCCTCCCACCACATCTCTCTCCCAAGAATCAAAGGAATTTTAATTTATAACTCAACCGGTTTTTTTAAGTAAGTTCGAAAAGACACTGTAAAATACCTTTTTTGGGTTCGTTTGAAAAACTGGTTGGTTTGTCTATTAGTCATTAAAAAAAAGTAACCATCTCTAACCGTCAATAGATGTACTTAAAAGAAAACATAAGAAAAACATAGTCTTTTATCTTTATTACCACTATTAACAAGTAAACTTACTCCTTTTTTTGGAGAATCGATTCTATATGATCGATAGAAATTTATAAATTCTCGACAGTGTTCCTTATCATTAAACTGGAGTTTTCCCTTTTGACTAAGTACTTATCTCTTTTGTCCTTTGATCTAAAGTTCTGTTACGTTTATTACTGTAAAATCTTCAGTTTGGGTGTTTTTACCTTACATCAACTGACTGTTTCATCATTCTTTCTTTACGGTTTCTTACGAGTTTGATGGTGTGTTAACGTGAGTAGAGTGTGTGATCATTTCATTACGAGTTTTAAGAGGTTCGGTCCGAAGTTGTTATGTACTTGGTACTTGAAGGTCTACAAGTTCTACCAAAATCTTTTCCGTCTCTAGTTTAACGGTTGTAGGCGACCTAGTACCTTTTTCGTTCTCTCAACGTCTTTTTGTAAATAAAGACGAAATAACTGATACGGTTTCGGAAACTGATATACCTAGTGTTATTTGACCTTTAAAGACTCTCTACCCTTATGGTCTGGTGAATAGACGGAGAACTCTTTAGACATACGTCCAGTCCTTCGTTGTCAATCTGACCTGTACCTTGTTGTCTGACCAAGGTTTATCCTTTTCCTCATGCAGTTCCGATATATAACAGTGGAACAAATAAATTGAATATACGTCTCATGTAGTACTCTTTACGACCCAACCTACTTCGTATTTGACCTTGGTTCTAACGACCCTCTTTATAGTTATTGGAGTCTATACGACTACTGTGGTGGGAATACCGTCTTTCACTTCTTGATTTCTCGGAGAACTACTTTCACTTTCTCCTCTCACTTTTTCAATTTCGAAGTCTTTTGCTTCTAGTACCGTAGACCAGGGTAGTGAAGTACCGTTTATCTACCCCTTTGTCACCTTTGTCACTCTCCGAAATAAAACCCCCCGAGGTTTTAGTGACGTCTACCACTAACGTCGGTACTTTAATTTTCTGCGAATGAGGAACCTTCTTTTCGATACTGGTTGGATCTGTCGTATAATTTTTCGTCTCGGTACTGAAACGGTTGTTTCCAGGTGGATCAGTTCCGATAACAAAAAGGTCATCAGTACATATCTACACTCTCAACCTGACACTTCTTTCGACTCACGGCTTCTTAACTACGAAAAAATTTTTTATATATTTAAATAAATAAAATTAATCTCCAATTAATGAAATGTTATAACATAACCAAAACGGTATGTAGTTGTACTTAGGTGGTGTCCATATATGTACAATGGGTAGGACTTGGGGGGAGGGAGAAGGGAGGGTATGGGAGGGAGACCCAGCAGAGTCACATAGTTCTTAACTACGAAAACTTGACACCACAACCTCTTCTGTGAGTTCTCAGGGAACCTGACGTTCCTCTCGGTTGGTCAGGTAGGATTTCCTTTAGTCAGGACTTATAAGTAACCTTCCTGACTACAACTTCGACTTTAAGGTTATGAAACCGGTGGAACTACACTTTTCGACTGAGTAAACTTTTCTGGGACTACGACCCTTTCTAACTTCCACCCTCCTTTCCCCTACTGTCTCCTACTCTACCAACCTACCGTAGTACCTGAGTTACCTGTACTCAAACTCATTCGAGACCCTCAACCACTACCTGTCCCTCCGGACCGTACGACGTCAGGTACCCCAGCGTTTCTCATCCTATACTGACTCTCTGACTTGAACTGACTTAAATTGACTCCAGTTCAACGGGGTATGACTCTCCAAAGTTTATAACCAGTACACTCGAAAATGAACCCAATCTACATATGAGAAACCCTTTTCGTACACAACAATGATAAATTATTGTAAAGGAGTGTGGGATCATGTATTACCGAAAACATGTTAAAGAGTTTCATCACTCCAGCAACAAAGACACTCGGACAGTTCGTCTTACTACGAGATCTAGTAAAGACATCATCAGTCATGATCTGGACCTTGTTCTATCCAAACAGAATCATGTCTAATGTACTCTATCAAACCTTTAGAGACTACTTGGTATTGGTGAGAATGGACAATCGGTAATAATTCCAACACAAGAAACAACAACAATGAAAATCCCGTCTATAACGAGGGGTTTCCAGACTGAAATGTCAAGGAGTCGACCCAGATGACGGGGGTGCCCTCCTTTTCACAGAAAGATCGAGGGTCTAACTATGAACCTACATCCTTACTCCACCCTACTAAATTTTTTCTCTCTTGACCAACTAAGATTTTCACGCGAAATACCAAATTCACACAAAATACAACATAAATACCAGGAAGACTATCGGGGTACTCTGTCCAATCCTTAATAGGTCAAATTACACTTTTTTGACTCTTAGTCCCACGAAAACACTTTAAATGTTCCAGTGAGTATTGTTTGTCACGTTCCAAATTTCAGGAGACATGAATCACCCATTTAGGGTCCGAATAAGATTCTAAATTGTCAAATCCATCGTTGTTCTGTTCGGTATAATATGATCGAAATTAACCTCATTTACGGAATCAACAAATTACGTCTATGTTTTATTACGAACCACCCATTTCCAGAACTGTGGTTAAGGTTGTAGGGGTGTGTAGACACGTTAAGACACTATGGTCGACCTACAGGATTTCAAATTGAGTTAAGACTGTACCAGATGGAACTCTAACCTCTTCCGTTACCGTGGGCTGAGGTCATGAGAACGGACCTTTTAGGGTACCTACCTCTTCGGACCATCCGAGGTCAGGTACCCCAGCGATTGTCGGCCTGTGTGGACTTCACTGAATCGTCGTCGTCGGCGTCGATGGAATTCCATATCATAATCACGTACGAGTCTACGATTCAACACAGACTGAGGACCGTTAGGATACCTAACATCGGACTCTCCGAGAAGACAGGTGCCTTAAAGGGTCCGTTCTTATGACCTCACCCAACGGGTGAGGAAGAGGTCCTCTACAAGGACTGGGTCCCTGACTGGGTCCAAAGGACGTGACGTCCGTCTAAGAAATGGTGATTTGATGGATACTTCGGGATGGGGGAGGAACCAAAACTATTTAAAAAATTTCGTCGAGTGTCTTCCGTCTCTTTGTAAAATGAATGATCTAGTGGTCAAGTAATATTTTCCTGTATTGAGTCTCGATCTGACCTCTTCTTTCATCGTTGGGTGAGGTTACAAGAACGGACCTCTTAGGGTCACTACCTCCTCGGACCATCCGACAGTAGATACCTCATCGTGTCTCAGCCTGTACTGACTTCACTGAATCGTCGTCGTCGTCTCGATCTATCTTTTCTACATATACCGTTTCAATTTTTTTTTTTTTGATTCTAGTACCGTAGACCGGGATAGTGAAGTTCCGTTTATCTACCCCTTTTTTACCTTTGTCACTGTCTGAAATAAAAGAACCCGAGGTTTTAGTGACACCTGCCACTGACGTCGGTACTTTCATTTTCTACGAACCAGGAACCTTTCTTTCAACACTGTTTATATGTGTCGTATAGTTTTTCGTTTCTGCAATCAAACGGGTGTTTCAGACATATCCGTTTTGATACCAAAAAGGTCATCAGTACATGACTACACTCTCAACCTGGTATTTTTTCCGACTCACGGTTTCGAGAGTCTTTCGACTCTCAGTTTTCCGGTTACGAAAACTTGACACGATCTCTTCCGAGAACTCTCAGAGAACCTGACGGTCCTCCAGTTTGATCAGTTAGGACTTCCCTTAGTCGGGACTTGACTAAGTTGGTCAGTTGAGTCAACTGACTTGGTTACTGGTGGACTATGTATCACTTTCATTTTCAGTGAGTCATTACAGGCTGAGAAACGGTGGGTACCTGACATTGGGTGGTCCAAGGAGACAGGTACCTTAAGAGGTCCGTTCTTATCACCTGACCCAACGGGAAAGGAAGAGGTCCCCTAGAAGGGGTGGGTCCCTAGTTGGACGTAAAGGACGTGACGTCCGTTTGGGAAATGGTAGACTCGGTGGTCCCTTCTTCCGTGGACTATACATTCTCGGCTGAAAAACCTTTTCCGGGACTAGGACCCTTTCTGACTTCCGTTTTCCTCTTCCCCACCACCTCCTACTCTACCAATCTGCCATAGTGACTGAGTCACCTGCACTTAGACTCGTTTGAGACCCTCTATCACCTCCTCTCTCCTCGGACGACATGACGTCAGGCACCCAACCTTTCTCAGCCTGTATTGAGTCCCAGACTTGTCGTTGGTGTTCCGTTTCATACACTTTTCCCAGTACCCCGGGGACACGAAGAGGTCTCGTGGTGATCCGGGGTTGGAAGTACACAAGTGGTTGGGTCTTCGAGAAACTTGGAACAGGAAAACCCGAAAACACTTCTGAAGTAATGTATAAGTACTATCTAATTTAGACACCCGTAATCACTAATTTAGTCGAAGATAGGAGAGAGGGAAATTTCAACTCCTGACTTAGACTTTAACAGTCAGGAGATTAGTACACTAAACAGGAAGACCGTTGGTCGGGAGTTAGAATCCACGTCAGGGGTCTATTGGAGCAATTGTATTGTTTTCTGTGGAACTAATGAGAGTAGTAAACACCTTAAGCCTCCCAAAATCCTCAAGACCGGATACCCCTTTTCCCCTGTTTCTGGTTGATATATGAAGAAGGACATTTAGTGTCATAGTGTCACTTTCAAAGTTCAACTCGGGTTCCTATTTAAACAACTACTCATTTATTATATACTGAGGACTAATCACTCTTATTCAGACGTTGAAAACGAAAAACAACATTTGTTACTACGATTTGTATAGAGAACCCTTGACGATGAACTTTTATTACTATGAATTATCGAATATGATTATCGAATATGATTAATTGTTTATCGAACGCATTTACTACCAACGAACAAAAGATACAATTCCTTCTTAGGTTCCTAATAAAATTTTAGTCCTCTTAGTGTAAAAATATACCACTGAAATTTCTATCCACATAAAAGAGAAGTCAGGATTTCTTTACAATGGTTTCACCGATTACGAAATCTTTCGAGGTATCATAGTCTAAAAAACTCGGAAGAGAGACAAGAAGACAATTCGTAACGGTTATTCAACTAATCATAGTTTCCGCTCTAGAGTATAGAACTTCCAAAAGAAAAATCTCCGGCAAATTAATCAAGGACAGTGTGGAAAAAATCTGTAAAAAAAAAAGTAGAGAGGGATAGTCAAGGTACTAGAGTTTCGACAAAGATTGAGAATAGTGGAAGAATGAGTGTATGAGTGAGTTTCGGTCTGTGGTCCTCTACATTCTCAGATCTTACTAAATACGTATATACTATGTAGAACCTTGTAGACAAAAGGGAGGAAAGAAGTAAATAAATAAGTTGTAAATACAAGACTCGTGGACACATTCGTTCGTCCTGGGATGCCCCAGAGGGTCCTGTCCGGAAGGGGGTATAGGAGACGAAATCGAGGAGAGACTCTATGGATATACCTATAATTATTATAATAAACTACGTTTACAGGACTCGACAAAACGTCTACACTGACCTCGGATACCTGACTATTGGGGACACTATGGTGGGACTACGGAGTGGCAGTCGATTAATCTCTTACCTCGTTTTCGACCAGTCTCCAGGACGTTGGAGGTGGGGGTGGGTTGGTCGGGAAATTTTTACAAAACGTTTTTACGAAACCCCTTGTACTCCCAAAACTCCCGTCCTCGGTGGAGTAGAGAAACATACTGGATCGTTATTGGAAAGAGACGAAGTCTGAGGACACCAAGTCAAGTAAACCGGAGTGATACGGAACCCTTGTAATTGAACTCAATTGTGGAGATTACTCAGTCTGTGGTCTACATATCTCTATTTACTTTCGCTGATAAGGAGAAGAGTACCATGTGTATTAGATTTTTCTTATTTCTGAAATATGTTTACTTACTAATTTATAATTGTTAACTTTTAAACAAAATTGATAATGACTTACTTTCAAACTTTAAACTACATGGGTTTGTTTGGTTTTACAACCTCAAACCTCGCCGCTTTCCAACTAACGTTCCGGTTCAGTCCTCTTACCCAGTACGAGTTTTGGTCTTTTGAGGGTCTACCAAAACTCCCTCTACAAAGGTGTCCGTTTTAAACCTCACTCCCGACGTCCCATACACTGAAAGAACTGACCGACCGTGACGTTTACCACTGACGTCGGTACTTTACTTTTCTACGAACGAGGAACCTTCTTTTGGATACTGGTTGGATTTGTCGTATAATTTTTCGTCTCTGTCATCAAACGGTTGTTTCCAGGTAGATCAGTTTCGATACCAAAAAGGTCACCAGTACATACCTACACTCTCAACCTGATATTTCTTTCGACTCACGACTTCTNAGAACTGACCGACCGTGACGTTTACCACTGACGTCGGTACTTTACTTTTCTACGAACGAGGAACCTTCTTTTGGATACTGGTTGGATTTGTTGTATAATTTTTCGTCTCTGTCATTAAACGGTTGTTTCCAGGTAGATCAGTTTCGATACCAAAAAGGTCACCAGTACATACCTATACTCTCAACCTGATATTTCTTTCGACTCACGACTTCTTAACTACGAAAACTTGAGACACCACAACCTCTTGTGAGAACTCTCAGGGAACCTGACGTTCCTCTAGTTTGGTCAGGTAGGATTTCCTTTAGTCAGGACTTATAAGTGACCTTCCTTACTACGACTTCGACTTCAAGACGTAAACCGGTGGACTATACTTCTTGACTGAGTGACATTTCCTGGGACTACTACCCTTTCTAACTTCCACCCTCCTTTTCCCCTGTTGTCAGCTGCTCTACCAACCTTCTGGAGTGGCTGTGTTAACTGTACTCAAACTCATTCGAGGACCTCAACCACTACCTGTCCTTCCGGACAGCACGACGTCAGGTATCCCTTTGTTTCTCAACCTGTGCTGACTTACTACTTGACTCGACTTGACTCCATTGTCCCTCCGCGAGGTCCTTAGGACACAAGTCGGATCCCAATGGTAAGACGTGGACGACTCCACCCTTGGAATCAAGGACGTCTTGAGCTTCTGTAACAACATATATAAAGAAGTCCTCCTTGGTCCTGGGACAGGTTTCCGAAGTGATGACAAAGAATTGACGCGGAGAGAAACACACAACCGAGGGATAGGACCAATTGTTGATGAACTTAGATGAGAAACTTAAACTTAAAGGGTCCCTTTCAGTTACTCCGACTTACTTCGAATAAACGATGTTTGGTCATTACGATGTGTCTCCGAAAACACGGGTCCTCCCGGAGTATCCCAGGACGACCCAAAGTGATCTTTATTCATGCTGTCTTACGACTATCTTGTCCAGTTCAAGAATGGAAGGGGTAGAATCAGGGTAGAAAATGCGTTCCCTCTGTAAATATGAGTGGAGTGACGTCTCTTCACTGTTTTACACTCACTTACTGTTTTACACTTACTTGTGATCATGTCACAGTGTTTACACGTAGTAGAAAGTAGTTACGAAAACAATAGGTACTTAAATTCTTCGTCAAAGAGACGAAGTGGTTTTTCGACTTCTGCGAGAAATTCCTATTTACAATTTAAATGGTAATTCATAAGTGACCATTAGCAAACTAATTTAGTTTTAGTACCAGGTAACGTCATAAAGTTTCACTGTAAGTAAGCAGTATAAAGAAAGAATACACAAAGATAAGGTAACAAGGTTTCAAAACGAGAGGGAGGTCGTGGGAGTAAAGTATTTTTATTGTCAGTCATTTAATTCGAAGAACTTTCAAGGAAAATAATAAAACCCTATTTCCTGAAATATGTGAAAATAATACACAAGTTCGTGTCAACAAAAATACCTTCTCCGAAGGACATTATATACCCATGACTACTCAAAAGTTCACGTAAAAGGTAAAAAGGAGTGTCGGATTGATCGTACTAAACATTTCTCGTTTCTCCTTCGAAGCCTAGATAACCTTAGTAACCAAGGGTAAGAATATTATGTCACTTTTTCTCATGTTAAGTAAAGTCAATACATATGAAGTAAAGTCATCGTATTCATAATAAATACAATAATCCCGTCAAAGACTGGACTATTAGTTTAAAATTTCACTTTTAATCAAAGTATACATTAACTTTAGTCGATTCTTATGGGACTAATAAGGTAAGTAAGTTCTTCGGGTCACCCATTCTAGACAAGGACCCACTCCGTTCCAAGAGGAGACTGAACCTCCACTCGTGTATGGTATGAGAGAGGTGTGTAGCCAAAGGAGTAGGGAGTGTTCCCTACATCTATTCTTGTCGTTGGTGGGACGTCGGAACAACACTCTGTACAGTCAATTATACTCCTCTACTGAACGGGTCACTGACACTTTGACACATGGACACTTACCCTGAACTTGGGCACGTGACCTTGAGTTTGAGTCGGACTTTGGTGTGACCCTGAACTTGGGTGTCAAAATTTAATCTTAATAAGTGGACCACCGACCTGAACGACTCCGAGTCTAAGACACAGAGTCGTCTCTTTCTTAAGTTGTTCTCCGTTTCACTATCCGTTCTTCATTAAATGATTATATCCTTCGAACACTCTCTACTTTCGACCGTCCACTCTCCCGAGACGGGGTTCCTAATTCACCCGATGAAAAAATATTAGTCTCCTTTCACACCCTCCTCCTTTTCTGACAGGAGAAGAAGTAAGAAGTTATCCACAGTCTGAATGTACTGCTCGAGGAGGAAACATACCTACCTCGTCCTACCATAGACAGGTATACTCCAGTTTGATCCTGATAGTATCGAGAATAAGTTTAGTTATCTTCCCATCATCGTAAAAAGAGAAAGTGAATTATTGGACTCCGAATAGAGTACGAAAATAAATACCGAAATAACAATTCGTGTGGACGAAGTAAAGTCCTACTATACTCGGTAGTAATTGAACGTCACCAGAGGGTTTCAAAGGACCCAAAGGGAGAGATATTAGGGGATGGTCCTGAAGATGTTGGTGGACAGATTGAAAGGATAAGACAGGGATAGTGGACCATGTACCATTCGTTAGTCACGTGAAAACGATAATGAAAACACATAAGGTCTTTTTAAATACTTCGTCGATATAAACGGTTCAGGAACGATTTACATTCCTTAGTGATACAATTCAAAACAAAACAAAAAAAATTTTGTGATCGACAAAGATGGAAACTCGATGAAAGGAAGAGGTACGGGTAAACAAAAGAGGAATTTTTACTTTATTTTACTCTGAGTCAGTTAGTATCCTTTACCAGTCCGAACGAACCTTTCTCATTACGTAGAACGAGACGATGTTTTCAAGTCTGGCGAGTGTAATAAAATAGAGAGGAAGTTTAGGACGGAGAGACAGAGTAGTGATCGTAAGAAAGAAAAAAATTTTCAAAAAATAAAATAGGGAAGGTTGAGTAATAGGGACGTCACTTCACATTGCCTTTCTTTAGTTCGAAACTTACGACTGTCAGGATACTGACTTAGATCCTAAGAGGGAAGTCATCAGCACACCAAACCTTGTTCCGTGTCAGAGACTCGGACTCGGAACATAAAAGCTTTAACTCGTCTTCCAGTCTATTAACGAGTAAAACACCTAGTCATTATTACCATCCACGAACTATTTACTACAAATAACAATTAAGTCCATTAAACGACAGATTTAATGTATTTAACAGTGAAGTTGTGTAAGACGGGACAGTAAAATACTTTTAGAGAAGTACATACATATTACCAAACCTAAAATTCAAAGGTAATACCGTACACTCAAGAAGTACTGATCTTATTAAACCCCATTGACGTACCATATTAAGTCCAACTACACTCGACAGGAGTCACCTAAATCTTTTTATTTTATTTTCGGATAATACAGAAAATTTTAAATAAAATAAAAATTTCCTTTCGTTTGAAAAATCCGGATTGTAGATTTGTGAGATCTTCTTTTTCATTAAGTACGTACGAGCCAACACAGGCTGAGAAACGTTAGGGTACCTGACATCGGACGGTCTGAGGAGACAGGTACTCACATAGGACCATCATTATGACGCTACCGAATGGAAAGGAAGAGGTCTCCTGGAAGGTCTAGATCCCCAACTTGGACTCAGAGGACGTCAAGGACGTGACCGTCTGTCTAAGAAATGATGACTCGATGGACCCTTCGGGTCTTCCTTTTCATGTGAGTAAATTTAAATGAGAGGGACTTCAGATTCACTATTCCCTTCTCTTCTATTTTTTCACTTTCATTACTAAATAAGAGGTCGACAGATGATTGGTACCCGATCCATCTAACGAGTCACCATTTGGGTATAAATAAATAAACATTTTCAGTATATAGTAATACTAAGTAACATTCAGATTACTGACCGGTCGATAGTCGGTCCGTAATACCTATAAGACCACTATCCGCCTACTGACTCTTTATAAAACACAAACAATTACGAGGTCCCTTCTTTTTCCTATCTTTAAATTGTGGTGTTTCTAGTAGAATGTTACTTTGTGAATTCCTCGAGAAGTCTCAGCACGGTCGTGTTACAGACAGAGAGATTTCGGGCATTTGAGTTTAACAAGTGAGTAAGAGAAGGAAGGAGTAACGAAGAGACAAACCTTGAGTCTTCTTTGTCCATTTTATTTCTGGTAAAAATACTACCTGAAACAAGTCAAAAATCGGTACTTGTAAATAGAAAATATACATTCAAGTATAATCTTGACGTAATTTTATCATGTGGTATTAAAATTTACGATTACAATTTTACCAAAGGAATTATATTAAATAAAATACTTTCCGGTTCCTATATAGGGACCGTAACATGACGTATGATCAAGGATACTAATACTGATAAGAGTGGAATTATCGATGGTCAATAACTCACGAATAATATCCAGTCCAGGGTCGTATTGGTAATATATATATAACGGAATAAATTCGTAGAGAAGATGACATATTTCAGCTATAAAATGGAATAAAATGGGTACTCCTATGACTCCGTGTCTTTCTGATTCATTTTAAAAGGTTTCAGTCTTTCGATCTTTTATCAACTCAACCGTAAACTTGAGTCTGAAAAGTGTGACGTCTAAATAATGTAAGACTTTAACAACCGGTAAGAACGACGACATGTCGGAAATTACTCGTATGAATATTTAACAAGTCACAAACTAAACACTTAAGTCAAAAATTTTTACTACCCACACGTAATGTTTAAGTGAAATCCGACAAGACTCCCGGCAAAAAGAAGTTTCCCTTTCCAGAAGTTTCCACATTTCTTTTATGGTGACTGTACATGTATTCAGACTAAAGTGTCCACCCAAAAGAAAAGGATGAATCTTGACCCCTTCAATATCTAAAAATCAATTCCCGGAATGAATCCCTTTAAAGATCACAACATTTATCAGGAGTTGTAATGAGACTAAAGAGACTTTAATACCTCTTTCCGGTTATTCTTTGATTCTTATGACAATAGACCCCTTCCTACGTGTGTAATTAAAATTTCACAAACTAGGAAAGAGAAGAGTAGGAGGGGGTTTCTGGTAACAGTAGTACAAACTCACCGACAGATTTACATTTAACATCTGAAGAGTAATAGAGTCCCCGTAATATATGGTCCACGGGACAAACGTAAGAAACATAGCACATAAGTAACAAATAAATATTCTACCTATGTACCTAAACACAACCTTTACAAAAGAAACTTTTAAGTAGAGACATCTCTTTATAAAAATAGTTTGTTTACCTTTTAATAATAAGATTATAAATATGTTGTTAAGGTCCGTTGTCTTTTAAAGTCTGATGATAAAAAACACGATAAGAACCATATATTATATAAGTCGTTACTCATTTAATATAAATAAAAAGACATGTTAACCTCACCCTTTCCGTTACTATACTATGAGAATGGTAAATATCAGATTTAGTACATTTAAAGGTAATCACTTGGTCATTTAAATCAATGATTTTAGTGGTTGAAAGGGGAGACCATTTGATGATTTGTGGACTTTGATTGCGTCGTAACATGTAGTTGACATGAGGTTATATAAAATTTTATTTATTTACATTTTTTAGTGGTTGAATATGTTAGGATGTAGAATATATGAGTTCAAGGGTAGAATAATTTCATGAGTAAGGTGAAGTCTTCACATTTTCTCCGCTTTATGCACCATAAATGAAAGACCAGTGACCCAGTATTTGTATCTCACTGACCTCTCACTCGTTCCGATCAGTGGTGCACCCGTCATCTCGAGGTTTCAAACTCAGTATAATAGGTCACGAAGAATTTGCAAAAACTAATAGTAGATTATCCTGTTCTTTCACTTTCAGAACGTTAGCACAGACTGAGAAACACTGGGGAACCTGATATGCCATGTACCTTAAGAGGTCCGGTCGTATGACCTCACTCATCGACAAGGGAAGAGGTCCCCTAGTAGGGTTGCGTCCCAAGCATGGGTCCAGAGGGTGTGACGTCCACCTAATAAATGGTTGACTCGGTGGTCCCTTATATAAAGTGATACTAGATCGGATACATACGTGTATTTCAGTGTTTATCTGTCTGTATGTGTGTATATATGTGATTGACATTATTTTAAAAAGTTCACTTCAGTTCAGCGAGTCAGTACAGACTGAGAAACGTCAGGGTACCTGACATCGGATGGTCCTAGGAGACAGGTACCCTAAACGGTCCGTTCTCATGACCTCACCTAACGGTAAAGGAAGAGGTCCCCCAGAAAGGTTGGGTCCCTAGTTTGGGCCCAGAGGGCGTAACATCTGTCTGCGAAATGGCAAATTTTGAAAAGTTTTTAACAGGAATGAAACACATTACACGAGACTATCATAGACCAGATAGGGTAATGTAAGATTAAGGTGAGAAAAAAATTTTTAAGAGTAGGACTGAGTAGTAATTTTACTAAAGTACTAAGTAATTACCTAGTCCTGGACTTCAAATTTTTTGTGATAAACATTTACCACCCGTTAAAATTCTCCACTTATTTGTCCTCTTACTATACTAATACTTTCGGACCGGTTCGTAAATTCTACCTGTCTGACTTGACTTCCTCCGTCGAGAGGCTCTCTACTACTCTCAGACTTGGTTGGTTATGTTTATTATTACTCGCAGTTGTAAATAACTTCGTAAAGAACACTCACAGGATACTTTTCGATCTAAACTCACGTAAGATAATAAAATGGTCAATTTAGGAATTTGTTTATAAATATAAACAATAAATAATAATGACAAAATGTCTAAATTCTCGACTCTGAAACTTTTACAAGAATTCAAGAATATCAAACACAAACCGTTTCGGTCTTAAACTAATATCTATATGTATTGGTCCGGGTTCGAGAATATGCAAAGTAAGGATAGAGGAAAGGAGAGTTTTTATAAAACATAAAATAACACGTCTCAAGTCATGTAAAACAATACCTATTTACTACATGTCGGTTTCTTTACAAACTTCAGAGAAGGTCCAAAGAGTCCTCTCCCCAGTACCTTAAAAAGATTGTTCTCTCCATAAAGTTTAAATCTTGACACTTAATCAGTTCAACAGCTAAGTCCAACAGTTTAGTGTCTTATTTGGAGGACGTTCGGAGCATAATACGGTAAAATGGTTCCACGAATAAAGACAAACAATTCTTTATATTATTACAAAGTGAACTTGTAAAGTGTTTGTCCATAATAACGGAACCGTCCATACACGAATTACAGTAGTACGTCCCACTGTCACGTCTTTCGTTTTCTTTAACTTGTACACGACGACGACGACGACGACGACGACGACTCAGCGAAGTCAGCACAGGCTGGGGTATCTGCCGTCGGGCGGTCCGAGGGGGCAGGGACCCTAAGAGGTCCGTTCTTGTGACCTCACCCAACGGTAAAGGAAGAGGTTACGTCCTTTCACTTTTCACTTTCACTTCAGCGAGTCGGCACAGACTGAGAATCGCTGGGGCACCTGGCATCGGATGGTCCGAGGAGACAGGTACCCTAAAAGGTCCGTTCTCATGACCGCACCCCACGGTAACGGAAGAGACCTTGTACATGACACCAAAGATTTAACGCGAGGTCAACTCACAGTCAAGAGTACCTATTTGAGGGTCGTATGAGTAACTTGAACCAGTAAATGAGGACTTTACCCACTGTACAGGAATCTCTTCGTATTTACAATGGTCGAAAGGAAAAGAGAGAGGAAGGTATGAGTCCTTTCCTTTAGCTTAAAGACACATGGTGTAGGACTTACCGGGGAGGACTGTCACATATCTACCGGGGAACGACTGTCTCACCGACTCGACTAAAAGATCTCCTTTCCTTTTCGTGCAACCCTCAAATGGTAGGAAATATCCTATTACAAAAAATTTACATATGAACCGTTAACACTCTACTACTCAAACACCTTTACGACTCTTACTCGTGAAAAATTTGTAAACAAATATAAAATGTACTCCGTAAAATGTATTAATGGGTCTCCTCTCACGGATAAGCTACGGTTCGATCCGATTTACAGTAAAAATAGGTCATTATGAATAATCAAATAGAAATTTTTTATTCGAGATCGATTATAATTTGTAAGGATAGTTATTTATTAAGAAGTAAAGTATCTCTTACTGAAATTTTTTACAGAACTTGTTTTGAAGGAATTAAGTTATCTCCGACCAAAACCTTATTCTGTAGATCTCAATTTACATCAAAAAGAACGGACATTTAACATATTGGAACCTACATCACAAATTTAAAAGACTTGACGTCACAGAAATGAACGTTGTATCCCTTATTATGAATTTCCGTCATGACACCTACAATTCACTCTATTTATTCCGGATTTTCTCAAGGACCGAGTTCTAGTTCGGAGTTATTTCTAAGTAATGGAAAAGAAAAGTTTGTAATACTAGATTATATAACTTTTGAGAACGTCAAAAATTCAATAGCTCTATTTTAAGGTACTATTTTTCTATAACGGTGAAATGGTGTAGTTATTTTTTTATAATAATAACGTATCTAACCCCGAGAACAATAATATTAACCCTCACTATATAAATCATCACATTATCAACTCCAGTCAAACTATCAAGAATACCATTTACATTACCGAGAGTTGAATAGATTCACAAGGACATAGTTTTTGATACCAAAATAACCTACCACAGGGTCAATTGATTTTTTTAATAGAAAGCTTTCATTAAAATGACACGATATATAAGAACAAGACGATGTACTCAGTGCTATCTACCTTTGTAAATCAATTTAATTTAAAAATAGAGATCTGGCTTTTCGTCAAATACCTATTATTATTATCTTACAGTAACATAAGTTGTACGTAACTAAATAGGTACCTCAAACTCTTATATCTTTCATAGTTATCAAACGTGAGTTATACAAAGTTCCCAAAAGTCGTTACTTTTTGTCCCAACAAGTCACATCAATTAAGATCATCCAATGACGTAGACCTTAAAACTTACACCTTATATACTAATTTTTATTGGTACCTTACTATTTATGTACTCACTTATATACATTAATTTAGTGTTTTCTTTAATTATCCGACATATCGTTCGTTAAATGTTTATGTTATACTTATTTATTCGAATTTAGTTATAAATTACACCGTGTTTCCTTAGACTTACTCTCATTGTGTACCCTTCCTACGTTTACTATAAGAATTATATAAGAAACCCCTACTTTAGTTAAATTACACAGTTGAAAATAGACTCCATCAAAATAAAGAAAACCTGTGTAACGGTTGAGTAGAACACAAACACATTACGAGTCTACCGTGACATCGAAATTCACACAAAAAGACATAAGAGTCTTTTATATTCTGTAACACAAGACCGAATCACCCCTTCGACAGGTATTCGTCCTTTCGACTCGTGACCTAAAAGTACACAGAACCCAAAGATAGAGTATTTATCTAAAATATACTTTATCGGAATTTAGTCAACTAGAGAGTCCTAGAGACTATATCTAGACAAATTCAACCTCTTCCTTCTTTACGGTTTTTATATATCGGAAGATCCTCGTCTTTGTTTACAATTATTCATCATCGTAAATAAATAACTGAGTCATTCAATAAGATGTTAAATGACTCGTGGGCGTTATCCGTTTTATCATTATAAGAGTTCAGTCACAAGTTCCATTATTAAATTCTTCCACGTTGTAACGTCTGTGTCTCTAGTGGAGACTTAATTAATTAACACCTAACATAGTAGGGTTACGATCCATTTCGATCGATGACAAAGAAACCAACTTATGTTCCACTTCAGTAACCGAACTGGAAGTCACTGTTCTCAATCCCTTCGTTCTCAATCTGACCTTCGTATGAGTTTTGACTTTCTGTGTAAGACACTCCAGGGTCTTCAACTGTACTCGTTCTTCATCTCAGTGGAGGGAGAGAGAACAAGTTAATGAAAACCAGTGAATAGATTACTTTTCCTACCACACAACTTCGTAGACGGTATAAATTTAGGAAAATAAAACGACAGAATGAAAGACCGAGAAGGAGAAAAGAAAAAGAAAGAAAGGAGAAACTGAAAGAACGAGTATATACATATACATACACACACATACTCACACACATATATAAATACATATTATATATGTGTGTGTGTGTGTATGTTTATATATATTTTAACGTACTGGAGTATAGTAATTCCCAGAACTTCAGATGCGTAAGAAATACTTAACTGTAAACTGAAAGGAAGAGTCTCAATTCCCAAAAGGTCTACACCGGTTGACGGTTCAGGCTTCCATTGTTGGTCGTTTCGTGTATATTCCTTGTTCAATTGTGGAAGACCGATTTCACCAAAACGAACACACACTACGTCCAATACTGATCTTATTCAATTGTAATCAATACCACATCTTAAATAATTGGATTTCTTTTTTATCCTTTTTTGTGTCATCCATACATCGACTAATTAAAAAATTACATACGAGTTATTTATTATTTAAGATAACGATAATAGTTTTAGTAATTTACTATTATTATGTCAGAATTTCATTTTTATTTTATGTTACTATAAAATTAATTGGATTAATTTAGAAGTCACCTATTTTGGACTTCACAAAACTCATATTAGAGACTTCTTTAATCGTATAATTATATTCTATTAATAGGAGTATCGTGTTAACAATAATAAGTTCTCGATCTCTTTTACATAATAACTTCTTTCATTCTTATATTATGTTACTTATTATTTTTAATTTATTGAATATTCTTAAAATTTCAAAATAATTAATGATCAGTCTCTGATCATATAGAGACTGTATATAAAAGTCTTTATTGAAAGTCACCTTAAAGTTTATTAAGACTCACGTAATTCTTTAAAAATCTTAAAACCAAAATCAGTCACATATTCGGGTCAGATTACAAAGATGAAACCATAAGTGTTAAAAAGTTCCTAAAATCTAATAAAGGTTAGTCTCCTGTAGGTTTTGAATTGTGGTCATCCGGTCAAGAACATTCTCTATTTGATTTTTTACAGTTATCTTCAAATAAAAGAACGAACAAATACCTATTTTTCAAATGGGTTAATTTGTCGAAAGGAGGTTCACCATCGAGTCCCTAAGGTCGAAGAAGACAGAACACCGAGGTGGTAGAAGTCTTCCACTTAACAATTCTGGCAAGATGTCCATTGGAAGTGACCTTCTAGAGTACCTCCTCTAAGAGTACTCGGAAAGACTTTCACCGTATGTAGTGTATACACGTATACAGAAATCGGTCTTAAGTCATTACACCAGTGAAGATCTTCAGACCATTTACTTACGATCGAAGTACGTGTTTTCCTTCTTTTGCGTCTTGTTATTTAGATCCTTGAGAAGTTGACATTGGGAAAAACCTTTACTGTTTAGTACACATAGTGTCTTTTGAATTACATACGGACGACGACGACGACGATTCAGTGAAGTCAGCACAGACTGAGACACACTGGGGTACCTGACGTCGGATGGTCCGAGGAGGCAGGTACCCTAAAAGGTCCGTTCTCATGATCTCACCCCACGGTAACGGAAGAGGTTACATACGGATTTATAGATGATTCTTCATTCGACATCCTTTTTTTTTTTTTTTTTCCTTTCTTTTCTATTTCGTTCCATAATCTGTAATAAGTGAAAGTTATCTACCTAACAAATCTCCCATATTCTTTGATGTTCCTCTATACAAAAGGAAGAATCCAAGAACTTTTAGATTGGACATTACATCTTTCATAACTGAAATTAAGTTCTGTTTTATTCACTACAACAGGGTTTGAAAGGATTCTGAAGGTTTAGTAGAACCTGAGAATTAAGTCATTCACAATCCAAAGGCTGGACAGTAGATGAACAAGTACACGGAGGATTAAATTCGGGGTACCGACGGTTTGGTAGTGGAGGTACTGAATGGAGGACGTCAGTCGAATTCCCGTTATGGTCGAGGGGTCGTCACGTTCCGATTCACAAATAATTTCAGAATACACGTTTCTTATTCACTATAATAAGATCTTGTATACATCTGTTTGAAAAATTTAGCAGTATAAATTACGGTATGTAACATAGTAAGGTAATCAAGTACCTATCACAATGAATTTTGTTACCATATATCTCACTTAATTATATTTTATGTAAATTTCTTTCAAAAATCTAATTATTAAGATCTCTATTAAGTGTTTTGAGAGTCTTTACTGTTTGTAAATTCTGTCTTTATGATTTTTACGACTTTATTCCGTTTGTGTCTTTCTTCTCTTACCTATCCGACCCGGATTCCGAAGTAAGACGAAATCTGTGTTAAAAAAGACTAAGGTTAGAGTTTAGATCGGAAATCTGAGGACCAAATTCACAAGTGGAAGTTATTGATTTCTATGAGAGGAAGTTTAGTGTAACGAAGAAATTAAAAAGTTGAGACTGATACTAATGTCTGAAAATAAAGTAAATATCCGGTTAAATTTAATTTAAGATGGTTCACATATTCACAAGACAAGGGAGTTTTCTTCATTTTGATGGAAGAAAAGTTTACTGGTACTATGTATCCGTTATGGTTGGTAAAACTCTCGATGATTTTTTGGAGTCAGTTAATAAATTCGTATATTTATTATATCTCTGGTAAGAGACCAGAGGTACATATTTCTATCTTTAATTTTACTTTTGACCTTTCGTTTTACGGTCATATTGAATCTCTAAAGTTTTAGGAAAAATTTCTGTGTAACTAGTTCTACCTTTACTTTTGTCTTCACATTTGAAGATCATTTAGAACTAAAATTACCTCCACTACCTTAAGGTCAACTCGATGAAATAAATAAAAAAGGAAAGAAAGAAAAAGAAAAATTTTAAATAAATAAAATCAACCTCCGATTTATGAAATGTTATAATATCACCCAAAACGGTATGTAACTGTACTTAGTCGGTACCCTTCGGGGAAGGGTGGAGGGACGGGTAGGGTACGAAGACCCAGTAGGGTCACGTGGTCGAGGATCGTGGGACGGAGTACGTAGTTTGGACCTGACCGTTAGACAAAGTGTATACTATTATATGTACCAAGTTACGATAAGAGAGTCTAGTAGGGTGGGAACGGGAGAGGGTGTCTCAGGTTTTCTGACAAGATATGTAGACACAGAGAAAACGACAGAGCGTATATCCCAATAACAATGGTAGAAAGATTTAAGGTATATATACTCAATCATATGACATAACCATAAAAAGAAAGACTGAATGAAGTGAGACATATTAACCGAGGTCAAAGTAGGTGGAGCAAGTAGGTGGACTAAGTTTACATAAGAAAAATACCGACTCATTAGGTAACACATATACACGGTGTCGAAAGAATAGGTAAGTAGACGACTACCTGTAGATCCAACAAAGGTACAGGACCGATACTATTTGTCATGACGCTACTTGTAACCCCATGTACACAGAGAAAGTCAAGACCAAAGGAACCCCACATACGGGTCATCACCCTAACGATCTAGTATTCCGTCAAGACAAAGGTCAAACAATTCCTTAGAGGTGTGACAAGAGGTATCACCGACATGATCAAACGTAAGGCTGGTTTTTACATTCTCCCAAGAGAAAAGAGGTGTGGGAGAGGTCGTAAATAACAAACATCTAAAAACCTATCGTCGGTAAGACTGGTCCCACTCTACCATGGAGTAACACCAAAACTAAACGTAAAGAGACTATTTCTCACTACAACTCGTAGAAAAATACACAAACAATCCGTTGTCATAGAGAAGAAACCTCTTTACAGACAAATCAAGAAACCGGGTAAAAAACTAATCCAGCAAATAAAAAGACCTTAACTCGACGTCCTCAACGAACATATAAAAACTCTAAGAAACAGTCAACGAAACGAACGACAATAAAAGAGGGTAAGACTTCCGACAGAAAAGTGAAACGAATATCAAAGGAATCAACACTTTTTATAAAATTAAAATTAATTCAGGGTGAACAAATAAAAACGAAAATAAAGGTAATGAGACCCTCCACCCAGTATCTCCTAGAACGACACTAAATACAGTCTCTCACAAAACGGATACAAAAGGAGATATGTAAATCTAGAAATTAGGTAAAAATCAAATAAAAACACATACCACAATCTTTCACAAGACCAAAGTAAGAAAATATTCACCAACTGGTCAAAAGGGTCGTTGTGAACATTTCGTCAACTAGATGAAATTTAGGATTTTCTACTACGACACTTACACGAATGAGTTATACGGTCATTTAAACCTTTTGAGTCGTCACCGGTGTCCTGACCTTCTCTAGTCTAAAGTAAGGTTAGGGTTTCTTTCCGTTACAGTTTCTTACTAGTTTGACGATGTGTTGATGTGAGTAGAGTGTACGAACATTTCATTACGAGTTTTAAGAGGTTCGGTCCGAAGTCGTTATACACTTGGCACTTGAAGGTTTGTAAGTTCGACCAAAGTCTTTTCCGCCTCCTTGGTCTCTAGTTTAACGGTTGTAGACAACCTAGTACCTTTTTCGTTCTCTCAAGGTCATTTTGTAGATAAAGACGAAATAACTGATACGGTTTCGGAAACTGACACACCTAGTGTTATTTGACACCTTTTAAGACTTTCTCTACCCTTATGGTCTTTTCGTTGTCAATCTTGACCTGTACCTTGTTATCTGACCAAGGTTTATCCTTTTCCTCAGGCAGTTCCGACATATAACAGTGGGACGAATAAATTGAATATACGTCTCATGTAGTACTCTTTGTGAACGGACCTACTTCGTGTTCGACTTTAGTTCTAACGGTTCCCTTTATAGTTATTGGAGTTTATATCTCTACTATGGTGGTACCGTCTTTCACTTTTCTTGATTTGTGGGAGAACTACTTTCACTTTTTCCTCTCACTTTTTCAACCGAATTTCGAGTTGTAAGTCTTTTGATTCTAGTACCGTAGGCCAGGGTAGTGAAGTACCGTTTATCTACCTCTTTGTCACCTTTGTCACTCTCTGAATTAAAAAAAACCGAGGTTTTAGTGACGTCTACCACTGACGTCGGTACTTTAATTTTCTACGAATGAGGAACCTTCTTTTAGATACTGGTTGGATCTGTCGTATAATTTTTCGTCTCTGTAATAAGACGGTTGTTTTAAGACAGATCAGTTCCGATACTAAAAAGGTCATCAGTACATACCTATACTCTCAACCTGATATTTCTTTCGACTCGTGATTTCTTGACTACGAGAACTTGACACCACAAATCTTCTGAGAACTCTCAGGGAACCTGACGTTCGTCTAGTTTGACGACGACGATTCAGTGAAGTCAGATCAGGTAGGATTTCCTCTAATAAGGACTCACAAGTAACCTTCCTGACTACAACTTCGACTTTGAGGTTATGAAACCGGTGGACTACGCTTCTCGACTGAGTAACCTTTTCTGATACTACGACCCTTTCTAACTCCCGTCCTCCTCTTCCCCTACTGTCTCCTACTCTACCAACCTACCATAGTAACTGAGTTACCTGTACTCAAACCCATTTGAGACCCTCAACCACTACCTGTCCCTCCGGACCACACGACCTCAGGTACCCGAGCGTTTCTCAACCTGTGCTGACTCGTTGATTTGAATTGACTGACTTTCTGTGATTTACTTTTAAAAGTAGTTTATATTCTGTTGTAGGTAACACCATACGTATCAATAAGATACTAGTAATTCTTCTTTCAAAGACGGTTATCTGATACTGTTGAGAAAAAAAAAAATACGAAATCTTATAGAAAGTGATATGTGGTTCACGTAGTGATTTCTCTTTTTACTTCACTTTTATTCACTTTCACAATCAGTAATTCAGGACAAACTGAGAAACGTTGGGGTAGCTGACATCGGGTGGTCTGAGGAGACAGGGACCACGAAGAGGTCCGTTATTATGACCTCACCCAACGGTATGAGAGGAGATCCCCTAGAAGGGTTGGGTACCTCACTTGGGTCCAGAGGATGTGACGTCCGTCTAAGAAATGGTAGACTAGGTGATCCTCTCACCAAGTGTTAAAAGAAATCTTAAAAAAAGACTGAGTAACCGTATAAAATGTCATGACGAAAGAACTAGAAGGGTCTTTCACAAGCATCTTATAAAAAAATAACTTTTTTGTTTTCTTCTTCTATCAGTTTTGTCTTTGATTTGAGTCAAGAATGTGTGGTCATTACGTCTATTGAGTTGATCTCACTAAGGTCCTCCTTGTAGTACGGGGTGCGACACATCCGAGACTCTCATCGGTGACAAAGTTTTGACGTCGGACCGACTATGGGTGACCTTAGACTAGTTTCACCTCGAATCACATGATTATCTATGTAGGAAACTATTTCCGAAGAGAACTAAAATTCTTCACAATGTTTAACTTTATTGGAACTTTTTATACAGAGTCTTAACTACTTTCATCTAAATCTATAATACCCCGGGTCGATTCCGTGACGTGGTCCATTCAAGCATCCGAATTTATGTATTAAGTAAATTAAAAATGTAAAATAATTCATAGATCCGAGTTTGACAATTTTTTTTACTTGGATTCTTTTATTTCTACCTTAAATTATCCTTTTGAGTCTTTAGTTACGAAAATCTTTAGTCTTTTTCTCTTGTCTATATTTATGTTTTCTATTAAGGAACCCTTTTTATTTATTTATATAAAATATATTCCTTCCCTTTTCCCACCGTACTTCCGTCTTTTATTTTTCATTACTCCCTCGTTATCGTTATCTATTTCCTCTTTACTTTTCTTTAAGACAAAGGGAGTTATCATTTCATCCTTATTAATTAAGTACGATTAGGTACCCTGAAGTCACTAATCTCAATTATATAAATTTCGACAACTAGGACACGGACCTTGTATCCTTCGTAAGTCTAGTACCTTTGATGACGACGACGACCTCTACATTTAAGACTACGGTCGTAGCAACAAGACGACGAGGATAACGATGATGATGACGACGAACATAAATAAGGATGACACCTGACAGGTATCATAATAATGGGTCGATTTGTTGCCACTATTATTATTAAACAGGTCCTACAAGAACCTTGTAAACTCCACCTATGGACTGGGTCGACCTCTGCAGTCCTTTCCAAACGATCTCTCTTCTCCTGGTTTAACTCAAAACTTCACGTCGATTCTTTACCTCCCTCACTTTACTCTTTTCGTTTACGTATTTCAGTGTAATCTTATTCTTTAGAACCACTTAAGTATGTAAAAAGTTATGACAACAAAATATTTTATACGTACGTCCGAATTTTCCTCCTACTATTCTTTACTTCACTTACGTACTTAACTCTACGTATATATAATTTTATAATTCTGAGTAAAACCGTTTTAATAGAATAATACCCAAAAAACCCCCAATAGATGTACTATAAGATATGTCTCAAACTTCTACTAAACGGGACCGACGTTCGAAATTTAAAGAAAACGGGACCTTAAACGTATGTAATATCCTATTTACTTTCTCTGGTACCATTTAAATGAAATTTGAGAAGTCCGTCTTGTTTGGTTTCAAACGACTAGATAATTTTTTTTTTTTTTTTCTTTGTGTATTCGTAGTTTAAAACAATTTTTTCTCTCTAGTTTGACCAGTATCGGGGTGTTGTATGGGGTAGTACCGGGGGTTTGTGTGTGCATAGTCTTTAAAAGTGTTACGTGTCTGAGAAAATCTTTATCTACTTTAATAAAAACTCATGTTGACACACGAACATTCATTAGACCGACAAAGTTTATCTTCTTAAAGATCGTTAGTTCTACACTCAATATCGTTAAATAATAGCATCAATGATTAAATCCGTCAAAATCTAATTTTAAGAGAAAGATGTAGAACAAAAGAAATAGATCTTATGCATATATAGAGATATATAGATTTGATAGAAATAAAATCCTTTCAATGAAATGTAGAGGTCCTAAGTCAAAAATATAGTTATTTTATCACATGATATGTATAAAATATACAAACTCCGTTATTACTCAATTATTATAAATTGAATATAACAATTATATTCGTTTTGTCAGTCGTGTCACGATCTATTTACAATAATCCTAAGAATGTTAAGGTACAGAATAGGATTTAGTAAAACGTAAAGGTAATTCAGAATTTGTAATGTCTTAAAGTGTTCGAGACCTAAAAGGAAGTCACGTTAATGTGGAGAACATGTGGACCTGTGGAAGGTCGAAACCCGTCATTCACCGGGAAGATATTCGGTCTACTCCAAATTAAATTGGACGGACGAGTCACAAGGGAAGATGGGTTGATATAAGACGTCACTTTGGCTATCTACGCACGAAGACGACTAGTCGAACCGAATTATGAGCGTATTATAGAACCGTTCTTTTACGGTCACGTGGACGACGAATAAATGCACCTCCAAAACAGATACCACAAATATACACATTCTATTTCTCGGTTCGGTAATTCCGAATCCTTTATCTTGTTAAGAACGGGTATTGCAAAGGTAAAGACTCAAATTGACAGAAAAGAAGACGTGTTGACACTAGTCCAGACGCACCCGTACGCCCGCGTGGTCACCATTAAACGTGTATTCAATTTTGTAGACCCCGACGAGAGAGAGTCTACACAGGAGACATTTGGAGAAGAACGGGTGAGGACCGTCGGCGAGGACAAATACCTGAAATATAATGGTGTAAGAGTAGTGGTAGTAAGTCGGACAGTAGAGTCTCCTGACACTGTTTGAATTCTTCACTCTTCCTCCCCTTCATTATGAGTCTCCCCTAATATTTACTCGACTCAATTCTCGAACCTCTTCCCTGAGTTCGACGATCCATCGTGAACTCAGAACTTCACTGGAACGACTACTTACAGAACTTCCTTACACACGCAGACCACTGAAAAGACTCTACAACATCTTGAGTCACGAATTCTCTTTACCTAAATCTCAGTCTGAACGAAGAGGGCAGATCCAAGGTGTACTGTAGTTGGTTTATCGTAGTTGAGACTAGAAGTCAAAGAAGGATGTACTTTGTCCCCAGTATTATGTGTGAGGTATCACAACAGACTTCCAAACTACACTACATTATTTAGACGAGTTAAGAACCGTGTCTCGTTCGTGAACTATTTATCATATAGTTATTATCACTATTACAACTACAATTATTACTATTTCATTATTCAAAGTTGGGATTTATAAGTAACCTTCCTGACTACGATTTTGACTTCGAGGTTATGAAACCGGTGGACTACGTTTCTCGGTTCAGTAACCTTCTCTGAGACTACGACCCTTTCTAACTTCCGTTCTCCTCTTCCCCCACTGTCTCCTACTCTACCAGTCTACCGTAGTGACTGAGTTACCTGTATAGTCAAACTCGTTGAGGTCCTCTATCACTTCCTGTCCCATCGGACCACACGACGTCAGGTACCCCAACGCTCCTCAACCTGTACTGACTCGTTGATTCTTTCAAACTGATAATGCTTTTCATCTATATAAGATACTTCGTGAGATTTAATTACGATGATTGGGTGACTGTCTATACGTCTGGGTAAAAGTTTTTGTGACTTCTAATTTGTACCAAATAACCTAATAGACATGAAGGGAGATAACCACAGGGTACACTGAATCCTATGACAAGATCCGGAGATAAGAGAGAAAAATCAGATTAAAGGATGACAAGGGAGTATATGTGAGTAATGAGTTCATTTATCAGGAATTTATGGATGAGAAAAAACGAGTGAAGTGATAGAGATCGTAGATCTGGATAAGGAACGTGTATAGTCCCCTAGCGTTAGTAACTGACTGGAAGGGTATGTATGATCTGAACAAGAGACACGGGTCCATGAAGTTCATGGGGCAAAATGGGATGAAAATTTTTTAGTTTTGTGAATGCAGAGACGTAGATAACGGACAACTGAGGATCGAGGTTCGGTGAAGGAATAGAAGAGAAAAGACTCTTCGACCCTAATTTTGTGGATTTTGAGTTAAAGGGTCTGAGACAACGGTCGGTCAAAGACCCACATAAGACCGTCCCCTCATCCTCCTCTATCCAACCTCCTCCTTGAAAAAAGACCGAAGATCCAACCCAGACCGAGAGGTAATCTCCGTCTCTCGATACCGAGGTTGAAGGTTGGTCACACCTTTGAAGGTCTGGTTTGGAATGAGGTGAACGTCGTCCTCTTCCATGGTCTGTCGAGGTGGGGTCAGGGAGGATGTGGGTCGGTACCGGGAGTCCTACCAGACTCTTTTGTTGGTCCGGGGGAGTCACCAGATAACTGGGGGTAGGAGACTCTCTAGACTCGTGGTTGACAACCCTCGGGGAAGAAGGTCTGAGAAAATAAAAATAAAAAATTTAGTCGGACTCCTTACCATCGACAAAGTGTTCCTTTGGGACAACTCGAAACCCTACATCGTCGTTCTGGAGTACAAGAAGAAATCGGAGAGTCGTGGACTCATTGGTGACGGGTCATAATTTGGAGGAGATAGACTTTGTGAGTAGTACCAAAGGCGAAAGGACTGACCTGGGACTACCTATCTTATAGAAACTCAAGAGATTACGGTCGACGAAGAGACCGGGGTGTTCCTAAGAAAGGTGGAAATTGGGGACTAGAAATAGATTAAACGGAACATGTTTTTGGGAAAGAGTCAGAAACTTTTACACAGGACTATTACTTAAGGGTTTAGGGGTTTATGACATGATGACATGACGGTCACATAATTTGAAGAAAGAAAAGACAAGTCAAGGAAGAGACGTAAGTGATATTCGTTAAAGACTTCTCCCGACGACCCAGAAGTTTTTCGTTTCAAAAGGGGATAAAAGAGAGTTCACAGTACAACTTTATAAATTGTTCTACCCAAATGAGTACTGACGTCAACGACTCTTGTAGTCAGAGAATTACGTGCACCAAGTCTTTACAGAGAGTTCTTTCACCATCTATTGTAACTCTAAACAGAAATAAACGATTCAGACGGTCTCGTTTCATGGTGTGTCACAAACCGAAGTTGTTGTTTTTTGTAGAGTACCAAAACCTCCGATCTTCAGACTTTAGTTCCACAGTTGTTCAAACCAAGGGAGACACCCGACATTCCTTCTCAGACAAGGTACAGAGAGGACCACCAAACGAACGTCGGAAACTGTAAAGAACTGTACATCTTCGTAGAGGGTATAGAGTCGGAGAGAGGAGACCGTAAGAACATACGGGTTCACACCGGTCAAAGAGGAAACATCTCTCTGTGGTTGACAAAACTAAATCCCCGAGTGAGATGAGGTCTTATTAGAATAGAATTGATTAATATAGACTCCACTATTATAAAGGTTTTCCAATCTAATCCCAATCCTGAAATTGTCTAATTAAAATCCCCTTGTGATGAGTTGATATTTTACAATGAAGACTTTTCAACTCTGGTACTGGTAATTTAAGTGTGTTCAGAAGTGTGAGATTATGAAGAACCTAATACAAATAGGAGGGAGATCCTTCGATCCCAAATTTAATGACATTGTTGTAAGGAGTGAGTGCAGAAAGGGGTCCCGTAGAGAAGTACCTTCTTATAAACAACTCAACTTTCGACGAGCCATCGTGAACGACCTCGATATTATATACAACAATTAACAGTTCATGATGAAGTAGAGAGGAAGACCAAATATTTGACAAACCTTCATTCTTAGGATAGAAAGAAGGGGTGACCATGGATCTTTTTATATGCCAAAGTTCGATGGCGTACTGACTAGTGATCTTAAGTACACTAGCTCACAAGTAAGGAGACGAGTATTGTGAGTTCTAATGGTACTGACTTTTACATTGAAAAAAGGAGTAGACAAAAAGTTAAATATAATCTGATAACCCCACCCCTATTTTTTTGTGACCAAAATCCCAATATAGGAGGATATTATCAAGAGTATGGTGAATACGTAAAAAGAATAGAAACGAAAGGGATCGAGATTCGTACCAATAGACATGATGTATAATTAGTCAAACCAACGTGTGTAGTCTTTTAGGTGTATTGTGACATCTTTAATCACAATAAAAAATAACACATATGATTCTAGTCGATATCCGACTCGACCCGACTATACCTTCTCCACTCGTGAAAGAAAAACAAGATGTTCCTAAACATATATAAAAGTAAGAACTTGATACCGGGAATGTCTGTATTAGTTTTTTTTTTTTTTTTTTTGTCCTTTTTTCCTTACCCCGTTCCCGTCTCCCGAGTTAAAGGTACATTCAGATTGAGAGTAATTTTATAGAGGGGTCTACGGGGTGGGTCGCTGAAGGTAAACATAAAGTTACTGGTGAAGATCAAAGAAATCTCTTATCTCTTCTTTTTTTTTCCCATAAAAAGGGTAGAATTCTTTTAGTCACAAGACAAGAATTTTATCTTCGGTCTAATTCATACCTCATCCGTTAAGTGATACAGTGTTAACAAAAAGTTTATATTATTCACAGGTATTACCTGTATTAATTTAAAAAACTTTTAATATTAACCCTTACGATCAAAGAATATGACTATCAGTAGTACCTCCATCAACCAGTCATACCGTCAAGGAATAACTATACGTGTTAGACTATGATGTATTACTCTATAAAACTACGTATTAGAAAACGTCAATAAGTACAGTATATAGACATCCCGATGTAAACACCTAAGAGACTATAACATAATTTTTTTAGACTGAGATGGGATCGTTGGTCACAGACGGACAAAAGAGTAATCTAAATTTAGAGAATTAGGTGGATTTTCACCCCTGAAAATCCAGACGAATACGTTGAGTGATCCAATAACCCTCCTAGTAGTTCCTTTACCTAAGTTCTATAAAAACATCTGTCAAAATAATATATTTAGAACGATCTACACACAATTATGGTGATAGACTTAACGATAAATTTAACTCAACTCAACATTCTCGGTAGTGTATAAATTAACACCTTTTAATTAATTTAGGATCATATTGAATCTTAAGACGTTCAAACTTAATCTGTCCGTATCCCCGAAGGGACCACCGAGTCTCCCATTTCTGAGACGGACGTTACGTCCTCTGGACCCAAGCTAGGGACCCAGTCCTTCTAGGGGACCTCTTCCTTTACCGTTGGGTGAGGTCATGAGAACGGACCTTTTAGGGCACCTGTCTCTTCGGACCATCTGATGTCAGGTACCCTAGCGTTTCTCAGCCTGTGCTGACTCACTGAAGTGAAAGTGAAAGTTAAATACAAATTCTTTTCACATTGTTTTTTCAGGTTAAAGAAAAACGATCATACCTAACCCGATCCCCAGTCTCTTTTTACTCTTCTTCCGATTATATTGACATTTATTAATATGGAAATATAAAGAACCAAGGTAGAAAATAAAGTAACTGTACGAATGAAAAATTTTGATCTTTAGCATAGTCGAAGAAGCAAGAGAACGGAGTATAAGGCGGTAGACACGACGAAGACAGGGGTCTATGACAGTGACGGCGGAGAAGGAAAAACGGGGGTACCAGAACCTAGTCAGGTCCGTGGTAGAAAACATACGTCTGACACTATGAACAGATGATTGACCAGAACGGTGGTGAGAGAGGGATGTGGTTAGGGAGGGAGGGTGACAACGGTCGCGATTGACTTTTTATAACAAACCAAAAAGGTCTGACAAATACACCAGGTTCTCCGGAGTGTGTCAGATTTCTAGTTGAGAGAGATAGTAAAGTAAAGAAATGGGAAGGAAAGTACACTGCCTACGAAGTCAGTGGGGATTACAGAAAATCAAAGGAATTTAATAAAACGAAAGGGGGTGTAGTCGATCATAAGATGGACGTCGTAGGGTTAAGATTGGGATTGGGGAAACACAATCGACCATCTCTTTAAAATGAACCTATGGGTCTAAGTGAACTTTAAAGGGAGAAGAAACTTCGAAAATCATTAAACGGATCTGGTTTTAATCAGTGTTTAAAGGGGTGCAAGAATAGGATAAAATAAAAGGGTATTAGAGAAATCTTTAGACACATGAGGAGTGACATAATTCTCGAAGAATTCTTATCCCTGATGAGTGTGGATAACATATAGGAAAAAAGAATGTCACGGATTATGTATCTCGAGAGAGATTTACTAATGACTTATCGATACTTTGACATTACTTACGGTAACTATATCTATATGTTTAGTTTCTGAAATCACGTATACCACCCCCTACCATGACTACACCTGTATCTTGTATTCATCGACATATTATGTTTAACACGGTTAAAACCTCACGGTTTTAAGGTCCAAACTCCGACCTCTCAAGTGTATGAATATAAATACTTTCGAAGTTTGATAAGATACTATAAAATTAGAGGTAAAAGACGCACTGAACGGAGTCCAGGGTGTCGATCGTTTATCTTAATACCGAAAGGAGATGTCGACAGACTTAATTTCGAGTGTGACAATTACTTATATGAGACTACGGAGTGAATAATTTGGGACTTGTCCACACCTTTACTCGTCCGCGGGTGCACACTCTCCTCGTCTACCTTCTGAGGAGTTCTTGGATACTAGACCTCGGTACACCTTCCCCTCAGTATACGAGTAGGAAGAGATTCTACACACAAAAAGGTAGATTCAATTTATACTTATAAATCGTAAAACTCGTGATCAAGAAACTTTCTGACTCGGGCAGGTATACACACACGAGTGAAGACCAGAGACTAAAGACTACTTCAGATGACCTCTTCTTCGATGAAGAGTAAACCCTCGTTCGTGGTATAAATACATGAGTTGTTAACCTTTGTAGTTACATGTTTATAAATTTAATACTTTATTTTACTTGGTAGTAGATGAACGTTTTCTCATATTACCCATCCTACATTACCTTTCTATCCCAAAATCTAAGTCTATTAAGAACCGAATGAAAATTAAAAGATTAGATATTCACTCGAATTATCATTATTAATATAGTGTTATAACTCCATGATCTATTTTTGGAATTATAGAATCTATATAACTAACAAGTCATTTTCCATAAACTAATATAATAAAGAATAGGAGGAAAAGAAAGTTTTCGAAATCCCCTAGGGGAGTCAATTGATTTCTCAACTGTAAGTACATGTACTAGTTTTGAATGGTATCTATTAGGATAAGATCGATAGTTTGTGTATAGGAGGATAGTCTAGGTTAGGTTTAGGATAGTTTAGGTATTGGAGGAGGGGGTTCATGGTGCATAGAAGAATGAATTTTAGATCCAGGAACATAAAGGGTTTTGGGTGAAATCATCGCAGTGAGATAAGAAAAGAGGAAAAGGGAGAATCAGTCAGTAGAAAGGGGAGGAGACTTGAGGGTATCGTAAACTTGCCTTGAAAAGAATATCACCAACTAATATTAAATACAAAAAGAGAGTAACAGGTTAAACTCATTATAAAAAGACTTAGAAGAGATGCCATCAAAGAATAATTCATAAACTAATCAGTCACTGACTGTCCTGGTCGGCAATTAAACCGTAAAACATTAAAAGTAGCGGAAAATATAAATGATAGGGTAAATGAAGAGCAGAATTAAGACCCTGTAGACATTACGTTCATTTTTGAGAGAGTTAAATCTATATCATTCCATGTCTCTCCAATTCGTTATCCGGATTTCAGTGTGTCGGTTGACCAATGTTTGGAATTTATTTATATACTAAAAAAGTCTAAGAAAAAGGTCACATGTAAAGTAATACAAAAAACAGGATAGACCTCTGTACGAAGTTTGTGTCCTTTAACATTTTGTAATCCAGCTATCTTCAGTAGTACTCGAACCTAGTCATAAATTATATGGTTAAGAAAGATAGTTACTTATGTTTATATAAACACCGTTTTGTATAGACAGAAATTATCTTAGATTACTGCTAATCGTGACATTCTAATACCGGGATGTCTTTAATAAGGAAACTTCACTTTTGACCAATAAAATGATAGACATAAGTAACTTAGTTTGTAAATTTTATGGTCTGGTTGGTTGTTTCTTCATTATAAAATTTTTAGGTCATTTTAGATCGACTGTGACTACTCTTTAATGTTAAAGTTTACGTAATGGGAACATTCTATTTAGTTTCCATTACCATTAATTCTATTAACGTTTTCTATAAAACCCAAGACACATAAACGTGTTCACAACTCTCCACCTTATATTTACGCTCTCATAAAAACAAGTGAAACCATAGAACTCGAACTTTATTAAAAAACTGATGTTGTACAAAAGAACGACTCAATTTTAGACTTTAAACAACGACGTTAGAATAGATACGTGTATCAGATTATAAAAGTTTGTTTTAAGACCAATTTGAACTAAACAACAATAATAAGTGGAATATATTTTATACTTCAAATGCTGTACCAAAAAATTATAAAAGGAAAACACAAACAATCTTTTTCAAAAGAGTAAAGACAAGGTATGTATTATTTGTACACTAAGTAATAACCAAGACTATAATTCAGTAGTTCAGTGATAATTTAGAGGTTTATAACGTACAGTAAACTAACCTCCTCAAATTCGTACTTACAAATAATCTGTATTTGTTAATTACGAGAGGATCAATTTTCACTTGGGTTTGATAGGGTTCTTCATCTCCTTAGTAAACCAATATTACACGTGTATACAAATAAGAACGATTACCAAGAAATTATAGTACCACTTTCCGAATAGGTGGAGACATTTAATTTACAATTACTATCGGTGAATTTGAGATTAGTAAGTAAGACTGATAAGATCTTAACGAATATACGAAGTTATTATGAAACTATCAGAATGTATAGGGTCCCAAGTCGTCGAAAAGTTACTCATACAATTTCGAAGTAAAATAAAGAAAACGTATATTTTCGATGGAAAGGTATCATCAAAAGTACCACTTACTAGAATGATGATTAGACTGATTCTTCCTGTCCTCTCCTGTATACCCTTCTTTCTTTCATTCCCTTTATAAAATGATCAGTATCCAGACGTTATCTACTGGTCTCCAATAAATGTTTTGACCTATGAAAATCCTTTTCATGGTCCTAAGACAGTGAGACCAGTCTGTGAACAGTAGTACACAAGTGAGGATTTGATTAGTAGTAATGTCTCAAGAGTAATTGGTTGGAACCTAACATACGAGTGGGGCACTTGGTTCACTACTTCAGAAGGAATATTTGCCTGTCACACCTTTCGTCGTACTATAAGGTTTTTCGCTACCAGAGACAATGGTTTTTTGACTAAACTCCGTCTGACTGTATTTACTAAGTCAATATAATCCATAAACTTTGTGTTGTATGACGAGGATCATTTATCACGTACAAATTAAGTGCCGTGGATAATATTAGGAAAGGAAGTATTACCATCATTTATTACGTTAATAGAATTGAAACGGAAGAGATTGAGAAAACCAGACTACAAAGACTACTATATATTACACGTAGTTTGACAGTGTAAAGAGGTTGACTCCTTTTGGTCACTCTAGTAGCGACAAGTAGTTTCAAATTCACTAGTTTTAATTTTCCTGTTCAGGACACTCAACAAAGACTACAGTGAAAACTCCCTATTCCCCTCTAAACTTCAAGACAAATCAGAAACCAGACTCCTTTACTAGTTTGTCTGAAAGGACAGACAAACCTGTAACACCAAGATAGGGAAGATAAAAAGTAGGAGTTACCAAAGAGGGAAAGTGAGGGAGAAAGTAAGAAAGAATCAGTCTTTTCCCACGTCTTTCTCTTTGGTAGTAAAAGATCATGAAAAACAAGTAAAACCTTTTACCCATCGTTTACCAATGAAGTAAGAAGAAATATCGGGGTAACTAAGAGGTTTTCCAGGATTCCTGTAACTTCGAGACGATTACCCTTTCCAATAAAGGAATGTTTAGACAGAAAGGAGTTGAACAAGGTCACGTGGATTGATTATTCACACGTTGAGGTTGATACCGTCTCATTTTGCGAGGTACTTACTCAAGACAATAAAAAAGGGTACGTTAAATTATCTGGTCATTGAAATTATGGGGGTTTTTTTACAAAGGTTCTGTTTAGTTTTACACCAAGATTAACATAGTAAACAAGAGAAAAAGGTCGTAACTAAAAAGGTAAAATAAATATATCATGTTAGAATCGTAGTCACTCTTGTCCCGAAGTAACAAGTAAACACCTCCGTAGGTGGATCTGTTAAGGGTCACCATTTACCAAAACATGAAAGACCGACTTTGAAGGCTCTTTCAATATCTTTAATTCCGAACGATAGTAGACACTTATTAGTAATTTTTTTTTTAGTATTTTTCTTTATACGGGTTTAAACGATTGGAAAAGTTTCCAATTTCAGGTAGTCTTATTTCAGTTAGTCACTTCATGTATTCGGATTTTATCATAGAAACGGTCACGTAATTATTATATTATAATCTACTATAGAATAGTAACAAATCTGTAATTGTAAAGTTGTCATAGGGTTCTTACTCTCGATATAGAAGACTCAATGGGTTTATTTTATTTTACAGAAGAGTTCGATGGTTTCTTCAACGAATTGTAGTTGTCTCATATGAATACCATCTGTATTGATTCTATTAAACTATGATTCATGATTATAATAAACCGAAAGTCATTAAAGCTCAAACGTCAAAACATTTGGTTCGAATAGACACTTATAATTAAAAGTCTTGAAATTAGATATTATCCGTGAATACACAAATACCTATGTGAAATTTAAAATTATTCCGAGTTAACGTTTTTGTCGATACCAGGTAAACGACGTCGCCGGAGATTAGTCTCAATACCATTTGTCCTGGTATCTTATTAGTCTTTTAGTTTACGTCTCAACCAAAATGTTTATTGGGTACCCTTGTACGGGAATTCGAGTCCTGTAACATTCATTCCGGTGTGATTCACTTTGTTTCATAGTCACTTCATAGTAACCTTCGATAAACGTAAATGTAATAAACGAATAAAAATCTTATATGTATTTAATTGAGGGTCCGACCCCTCGTCTGACGATATATGTCTCTTACTTTATGAGAGTTTCCTCTTCGTGGACTAATTTTTACTTTTTCAGTTTCATCTTACTTTATTTTCGTTCATATTTAGTTCCTTCCCTTTTGTTAAGGTACTTTTTACTTGTGTAATTTATTTTTCCATAGTGTCATCTTGATTTTACGACTTTAATGAAGAAAGACTTTTGTATAATGAACAAACCCTTTTATCCTCTTTAACTTAATATTTCGTACCTTTACAATCATCTATACCCAGTATCCTAGGCTTAAAGTCAAGGTTAAGACGGGGATTAGGCAATCCACTGGTACCTGTTGACTACATCAAAAAAAAGTTCAAGAACCGAAATTTTAACTATTTTACCTCAACTATGAGAGTGGGATGTTCCTATACATACCAGTACATACCTAGCCTCTCAACCTGACACTTCTTCCGACTCGTGGCTTCTTAACTACGAAAACTTAACACCACAACCTCTTCTGAGAACTCTCAGGGAACCTGACGTTCCTCTAGGTTGGTCAGGTAAGATTTCCTCTAGTTGGGACCCTAAAGAAACCTTCCTTACTACGACTTCGACTTTGAGGTCATGAAACCGGTGGAGTACGTTTCCCAACTGAGTGACCTTTTCTGAGACTACTACCCTCCCTAACCCCTGTCCTCCTCTTCCCCTGCTGGCTCCTCCTCTTCCCCTGCTGGCTCCTACTCTACCGACCTACCGTAGTGACTGAGCTACCTGTACTCAGACTCACTTGAGGCCCTCGACCACTACCTGTCCCTCCGGACCGCACGACGCTAAGTACCCGAGCGTTTCTCAGCCTGTGCTGACTCGCTGACTTAACTTGACTTGACTTGAGAGTGGGATCTTCCTATACCAGGTACTACGAGGAACAGAAAGATGTCCTGGGTCATTCAATGGCGGAAACTGAAAATACCGTCTCAGTAACGACGACGAAAAGAAAGTAGTTGTGACAACTCTTGACGTAGTGCGTAGTACACGTAGTAAGGGGAGACTTCTCCGTCGACGGTAGCCAGCAAAGAACTTATTTAGACCCATACTTGTTCATCATAGATACGTGCGTACCTTTTACATGCGTGAAACCTAAAGGTCACGGACGGTGTCTCGAATTGTGTACCACCCAGATGTGACATAACGGCTTATGTGATTTTTCGAAGAAACTCTGATAAATATTGATTCGTTAAGTTACACAGAAGTAGGGTTATCACTTTCTAAACCTAACTTACTTGAGACTCAAGGGAAAATAGTGGGAATTTTCATCCACTATTAATAATAACATTAATAAAGGTGGGAAATAAATGACTACTAATACACGATGGACGACAAGATTTCGAAATATAAATAAGGTAAACCGGTATTTATCTAGGTAAATCCACCGAAAATAATAGGACGAAAAATGTGTACTTTTTCGTCTCCGAATCTTTTGAAATAACAAAACAAGTTTTGTCTACCGTCCCGAAGATACATTTAATTCCAGGGAGACCAAGGTTTCGGACAAGAGAGTAGATGATCCATTTTTCCATATCCTCTTCTAGAAATACGTACACCCAATTGAATCACTGAGTTATGTACTTGACATAACATGTACTTGACTAACTCTTCCTAATCTTTCAGTGTAGTAGCTTCTCATTTACCGGTCTCATTCTTGACGAATATTGGAGTGTTCGACGAATGAAGAAAAATTAGAGGTGTCAGAATTGTAGTGTCGTAGATCATTTCGTACTAGTTATTTTAGAAACGAAGTATAAGGTTAATTAAATAATAGTACTGTACCGAGATTTATCCACTCTCTAGTGACAAAAAGAAATAAGCTAAAACTAACACAATGGATTTATGTGTCACAACTAAGCGAATCAAACACATGGATCTATATAGAAAAATTACAGTGAGTTATTCCGTCTTGGGAGATTACCCCGATCATCACATACCAAACATAACGAAACCATGTGTCTGACGTACAGTAAATTCCATTGTCCGTGCTACGGATGTCTATAGGTTTCATTTCGACTAAACATCGGTTCGGGAACCTTCACTACGTGAGACCAAATACCATTCAAAGACCGGTGTCGTGTGGAGGGATCGATGAAAACTTTAGTTTTCGTAGTCTTGGTCTAGGGAAATGTCATCGAAGAGAAGTCCGAAAGTCGGTCTTGGAAGTAGTACCTGTAGTTCTTGGAAAGCGGAAAGAGGAGTAGACATTCAGGGGACGTGTAGAGAAGTAACGATCAGATCGTGGACTGGTTAACATCTTCTTAGGGTAAGGAAGGAATAAAAACACATGGAATAAAAAAGGAGTAAAAGATGGATCAAAATACTATATATTAACTGTATAGTATAGTCTAATCAAATTCCATATGTAGTATTACTAAACTATGTACACACATTACATTTTATTAACGTTTCATTCAAATTAAATGTAAGTAGTGAGTGTATCAATTTCAAGGGAAATGAACACCACTCCTGAAAATTCTAAAAGGGAGATTCGTCGTAAGTCTATACGTTATGTCATAACACTTCTAGGGGACCTCTTACCTTACCGATGGGTGAGGTCATAGGAACGGACCTCTTAAGGTACCTGTCTCTTCGGACCGTCCGATGTCAAGTATCCCAGTGTCTCACTCTTTGATTGTGAAAGTGAAAAAAGAAAAGTAACAATTGATATGGTCGACATGTAACGTAGAGGTCTTGAATATTGATATATAAACATGGAAAACTGTCGAAATGAGTAAAGGGGGTGGGGAACAAAAAGATATCAATGTTTTAGGTCCTTTCTTTCACTTGAGTGAAACTGGATTTAAACAATGAAAATTCGATTAACCCTTTGTAAACTGAAATCTAAGTTTTAACTTTTTATCCTCAACGTCACTAGAGTTCCTATATGAATGTCGTGACGGATCATGATGACACCTAGTCGTTCACTACGACTACTCTGGACTTACCATCTAAACTTAGGAGAACCTTGGTCAAAGGATGAGGAGTAAGGTACAGTAGACATGTCCTGTGTAACGAGACAGATAAATAGACTGTAATTCTACGTTTTATAACTAATAGTCCCTAAAATTTCGAGTTTAAAAAGTATTTTAGTGGTTACGTTAGGTTACTTCATATTAATCTCATTATTCAAAAAAGAAACATGTCCTGTAAAAAGACATTGGTAAAATTTCTGGTTCTTATATACCCCGTTAAAAGTAATATAAAGAAAAAAAAATGTGTTATCATATAAAATGTGAAGACTAGAAAGATAAAATTATAAATTATAAAATTATAGAAAAGATAAAAGAACTGACACTTCGTACGTTAAGATCAGTATAGGTACCACTTTGATCGGTTCCGTTAATGTAGTCACAACAATGAGATATTAAATGGGATCCTCGTAAAAGACACCATATATAACTTAGACATTTTCAGACAATGATATACCGTGATTTTAAAGGTAGTCGTCTCATAAGGAATTATAAATAGATCCCAATTTTATTATTTCGTCAGTACACCAGTTCGTATAAACCTTTCACGACACACGGGTGACGACCTTCCAAATACTACGTGTACAAAAATAAATTCCACCGTCATTCACAACGTATTTCTTTAGACAAAGTGTATCGAAGTGAGTCTTAAAAGGAACTGTTAAGAAATTACAACAAAAGTCATTACAGATGACTGAGTTAAAACCTTAATCATAAGGGGTCTTCGGGAAAACGTCATTCGACAGGTTCGTAACAAAGTTTCATTGACCGTTAAACTCTTTAGTCATTACCGTTGGTAAAGACTTTAGTGGACCTTCTTTCTTTTGTGTGGTAAGGTAGGAACTCTTCCGATTGGGAAGAGTCCTCTAAACTGACAAATAAGGATACATTTAATCCTCTACTTTCTGAACTCAAACACAGGGTAGAGACTGTGTTCAGCTGACACTCTTGACCCCGTTTAATAAATTGAGGATATCTGATCTACCAGGATTGAAGATTTATACTTATATCACTATCGACTTGGTACATGGATTGTTTAAACAATTCTTTTGTGAAGTATTTTACTTTATTAATACGTTTGTCATTAATGGTAGATAGTCGTAGTAACTCCTCTTCCGTTACCGTGGGGTGGGATCATGAGAACGGACCTTTTAGGGTACCCGCCTCCTCGGACCATCCGACGTCAGGTACACCAACGATTCTCAACCTATACTGACTCGCTGAACTGAAAGTGAAAAGTGAAAGTACGTAACCTCTTCCTTTACCGTTGGGTGAGGTCAGAAGAACGGACCTCTTAGGGTCCCTGCCCCCTCGGACCACCCGACGCCAGACACCCTAGCGTGTCTCAGTCTGTGCTGACTTCGTTGAATCGTCGTCGTCGTCGTCGTAACTTTAATAGGGAACTTTCCGGGGGTTGAACTTTCGGTAATTAGATACTTGTAAAGAGTTACAAGAGTTTTAAGTAAAATTTTATACAAAGAACAGGGATACCCCATTTTGTTTTGTTGTTGTTGTTGTTGTTAGGTTTTTAGACCACTGAAATGTTTGAAGAACTCGTTTTAAGTAAATAATAGTCATCATATGACACTACGGTGTTTGGTTTTTTCTATGAGAAAGGGACGTTGTAAACTCTAGACTTCAGTGAGGTACCAATTGATTCGTACACAAAAAATGTCGACACAGGTGTCCGTGTGGACCCAGTCGTACGAAGATCGGAGACTATCTGGCTGATCTTGATCTGGACCCAGACTTTAACTTTATACTTGAGACTGTTGGCACCCTTATTATCCCCTCCGACCGGTGTCACTAAGATAAAAACGGATCTACATAACCCAACCGGAGAGACAAATCTACGAGTCCGATTCACCTATGTAAGTTATAAATAAATTTCTTTCTGTAAAAGTTTGTACTTTTTCTTTAGATACACTTTATAAAGAATGAGAGTGACTATCAACTCTTGGATACACAGAGTTTACTAAGTCCACAGAAAAAGGAAGACATTCTACATGGGTAATACCAAGACACAAGAATAAAGGTGTCGAGAGTACGAAATTGTGTTGACGTGGATGAGTGAAACCTCTAAAGTAATCTCTTTTAAGTGAGTTAAACCTCTTATACTAAGTAGTTTTTTACTTCCAAAGGTAACGTCATGATACTTCCGGTACCGACCACCCAGGTAATTACTAGCTCATTAACTTCCCTTGTCTGAGATAAGTGACGAAATGACACATACGTAAACCCCTCTCACATACCAAGAGTCTAACACAACTAAAAAATCTTGAGTCACGGATTTTTATGTCGTGTCGAGTCACTCGAGTCATGTGTTGTCCTCACCTTCTTTCTTTGAGGAACTTAGTGTTTTCACCGACGAGACACCGTCCCTAAACCACCCACCTGTGTCTGTCCACTTAAGTAGGAAGAAACGGAAAATAGAGTTTGAATTACATCCCTTTTATAGATGTTACGTAGACGAAAAACTCCGTAAACACTCAACTCTTGTTATACAGTATGGACTCTCGTTAAGATCACTTGGTAATCTTTTTACAAATCTAACACAGGACCGTGAATGAGAGATGTTCTAGTAATTTATGGTTTTCTCTCAGATACAAATTAATTTACCACCTAACTGATTTATTTAGGTCCGTCTTAGTTTAATTTATTCTGGCCCTAAGTCAGTGTATTAATTATCTGTCAATAATCCGTGGGTAGCACGTTACACGATCAAAGACCCTGAGGTTTCGACTCATTCTGTAAGTACACTGGTATTTCTTGACGTGTCAGGTCACCCCCTCAATCCGAATATTTGTCTAGTACTGTCACGTCACTTCCTTCATGGGTCCCTTATCCACGGGACCTCGTACCTTACCTCCATTCACTGGAGACTGGTTGGTGTCGTCTCCCTCCTCCGTGAGTCCCCTTCCCGTCCGTCCCTCTTCCTTAGGAAATGCACCTGCGTACTGTACAAGTCACTTCGCGTTCTACCACTTTCTTTACCATCCTTTAGAGTTTAAATCAAAATTATAATCGTTTCTTAACGACGACCTCATAACCGAGTAATAATCTCGATTCTAAACTCTTGTATGATAAATTTACAAATCCCGATACGGTGTCCAAACCGAATTTTATCTTACAGACGGGATTTCTACTTCTGTCGAGACGACGAGAGTCGGAACGGAACCGTGGGGTAGTTTGAACCCTATTTTACGTTTTAGGGACAATACTGGACATACGAGAAATCAAGTCCGACGACATTGTTCTATGGTATCTGTCCCACCGACCAGTTGTTGTCTTTGACTGATGGATGTCGAGACCTCCGATCTTCAGATTCCAGTCCCGTGGTCGTACCGGTCGAGGACCGCTGTCAGAAGGATCAACTTCGACGGACAGAAGAGTAACACTTGAGAGCACCACCTCCCGTCTTAGCTCTTCCTTCGAGGGGATACCGAGAAGAATGTTCCGTGATTGGAGTACTGACTCCCGAGGTGGGAGGACTTGAGCAATGGAGACGTTTCGGAGGGAGGACTATGAGGGTGTGACCCCTAATCCTGAAGTTGTCTACAGTTGTATGGAAAGGGATGGCGGAACGAGGGAACGACACGAAGGTCGGTGGGGTCGAAAGAACCAAAAGGACAGAGGGACATGTAAGCGACGAGTGAGACGGATCCCGTATACAAGGGGTACATAAAGGTACAGAATGCGAAAACACTATAGCAAGTCGAGAACCGAGTCTACAGTGGAAATCTTCCTGGAAATGAGTAACGAAAAAGGTTTTTAGTAGGGGGTAAGTAGGAATTGGAAACAAGAGACCTCGTGACAGTAACGAACCGTAATGTATTATACAGTCAAATATAAGAAGTGCAAACACAACTTAACCCCAAGGGGGTTTCTTCACTGGTGGAGAATTGTGACTCCTCGGATAATTACATTAGAATAAATCTTTTCCTTAAAAACGTTGACATTAACTCCAATCCTAGAACCCTACTTTAGTAGGACAAGATCCCACCCGGGATTTAGGTCACTGTTCACAGGAATATTCTCTTTCCCTCTTCTATCTCGCGATATGATTACTATCTTTATTATTACCTTCGATTCGAGTTGTGTGTTTCTTTAAACGGAAGTAAAGGATGGAATTACGAGTATTGGTGGTGTACTCTACCCCTTAACGACACTAGGGTAAAATATCGACTGATTTAACTTCGAGTCTTTTTAGAGTTATCGTACGGGACTCTAGCGTATGGATGAATCCACGAAAGAGTTAGTGTTATCCCCAGGTCCACCCTGTGGACGTAGAGACTACAGGGGTCGAAACAAAGACACAAGGAACATCTCGATACAGAAGATCGTAACTGTAATCAGGATCCTTTTTCTTTGAAGACACTTCAACATTCTATACGTTTATAATGTTTTCTATGAAAGTAAGTGTAATAGAGTCAGTCAGGAGAGGTGTGAGGACGTTCTGACGACAATAACCGAAGTCAAATGCCTATACGATCACCTCTGACCGTGTTTCGACCTCTCTCTACCTACCGTAAAACTTCGACGTCACCAACTGAGTTCAAGGGTTAGAAAGATGTTATTTGTTCAAAATCCGGTGTGCATGGACACGAACGGTGTTTAATAAAGTTGACAAAATACGGGGTAAAACTCGAAGGTCCCCAATAAAAGATGTCAAGACGTTGATATGACGTAACTAACCGGAAAAAGTAGTCACGAGAGACGGGAACATTCTTTCTAAAATAAAAAAGGGTAGTCAGTCGGGGAGCACCAATAAAGTGTCCTCCGATTCGAAGAACACTGAAAGAAAAGAGTCCTGTCGACTCATCCTACACTTAATCCTTCGACTTTTTGGTGGAAACTACAAAGTCTCAAAGAAGTTGTAGGATGAGATTCGTCTTTGAAATAAAACTAATATATATAAAAAAGGATGTTAGGGAAATAAAAGACTGAGATGAAGAAGTATCGACACACTTACGGTCCTCCGGACCCTTATCACGTAGTGTCGTTCTATTCGATGAGATGTCTTTCCAGTCAGACGGTTTTCTTCAGATCTTTTACTTTATAAAATTTTTTATCAGAAATGAAACCGTTCACGTCTATTGTGAGACAGGAGGTGTAGGAGGAGTTGGAGATGGGGGAAACTTTTACTTTCATAATTGTCAGGATCTCTAAAAGTCTGAGGCATCAATATAAACTAGTCCCATACCCCTTCTTTATAAGGTATCCATCCCTAAAGAATACGAAATGTTATTGTCTTCTTTTGTCGTTTCACTAGAGACGTGTCATGTGAATAAGTCAGAATCTTACTAGTTAAAATCTACGAATTTTATTAAGTAGATTACGTTTTAACTATTTGTTGTAGTTAGGAGATTCAACTGAAGTTTCCTTCTTCTCATTCCATAAAATAATCATAAAAAAAATTTAAACATGGATATAAAGATGATATAGGTCATGACATAGGATTGACTTAATTAAATTAGTCATGAAACTAACGTCGTGGAACACAAACATCAAACTTCCTTAATAGTGATTTAACATTGTAAGTTTCAAACAAAAAGAAGTTTACTTACCCTAAAACCTTTAATTCATAAAATTACCTGGAAAAGGATTAGTGTATCAAGTGATTATTTCAAAATGGTGTACTTAAGGTATAAATAATCGACATTCTTATTCTTATGGAAATAAAATGTTGTTTTTCCGAAAAGTCTTTCAAGAGGGGACAGTTGGATGTGTCATTGGGTTACTCGTCGACTTTGACCTGTATGAATTCGGTAAACTTGAACGGACCTTATGGACTTATGAAATTGACATAAATTCATAGAGAATTAAGTATCGAGTGTTAGGTTATAAAGAAGGTAAGAAACTAAAAGTGACAATGGAGACAAGAAATAAAAATTATATTTAAATAAATAAAATTAACCTCCGATTAATGAGGTGTTATAACGTCACCAAAACGGTATGTAACTGTACTTAGGTGGTGTCCACATGTACACAAGGGGTAGGACTTGGGGGGAGAGTGGTGGGAGGGGTAGGGTAGGGAGACCCAGTAGGGTCACGTGGTCGGGACTCACGGGACAGAGTACGTAGCTTGGACCTGACCGCTAAGTAAAGTCTATACTATTATAGGTACAATATTACGGGGTTTCTTCTGTATGTCTACCGATTTTTTGTGTACTTTTCTACGAGTTGTAGTGAATAATAGTCTCTTTACGTTTAGTTTTGGTGTTACTCCATGGTAAGGTGCGGTCAGTTCTTACCGACGATAGTTTTTCAGATGTTCGTTATTTACGACCTCTCCCACACCTCTTTCCCCTTGGGAGAATGTGACAACCACCCTTACGTTTGATCATGTCGGTGATACCTCTTGTCACACCTCTAAGGAATTTTTTGACCTTTATCTTGACGGTATACTGGAGACAAGAAATTTCTACTTAACGATAACTCCCTCCTTCCTTCTGTTTTTTTAAAATCCCGGTCACTTTCTTTGATTCCATATTTTTTTGGTCACACACGGTCCGTTCCGATCTATAAAACATATACGATAAGTCAGGAGTACTTTGTCGGACGGTTACACAGAAGAGGTTCTCTCTTTAACTCTTGAGATTTTAGAGGTGTTAATTTTCGAAAACCGTCTCAACGTAGGAAAGGTAACTTTCTTATTATTAATTAAAAAATAGTCCGACAGTTCCTACAAATCAGAAAACCATTGTCAAGTGTCGTATTCTGTGTAACCTGACGGTGTAAAAATACTTGACATCGGTTGAGATTTCTAGTAAATTATTAATTCATACCTTTCAACAATCATAGCATTGTCATTCCGTGACACTGACCGATACCTAAACCAAGTCCATCTTTAATGTTAATAAGTTCTATGTTTCTACATAGTAATTTTCGATCTTCTTGGTTTGTCACGATTACTCTGTAGACAGTTGGCATAGTAGACGGAGTAACCTAAGGAGAACTTATTCGATTCATACAAATATGTAAAAGGCTTATATTAGTACGGGACTCCTTTTTTAAAGTCCCAAACTTCATTTCTACATTTTTCGTAAAAAGCCAAACCCATTGTTAATTTACACCGTGATCACCATTTCTTAGGTGGACGGTTCCGTCCTCTACGTTCTCTGTTCCCAAGTTAGGGACCCAATCCTTCTAGGGGACCTCATCCTTTACCGTTGAACGAGGTCATGAGAACGGACCTTTTAAGGTACCTGTCTCCTCGGACCACCCGATAACAGGTACCTCAACGTTTCCCAGTCTGTACTGACTAGTATGGGTGTGTACAGTTAATTTCCTATGTAAAATATGTATTGTTAAATAAGAATTTATGTAAATAAGTACATATATACGTATGTAATATATATAGTGGTCTACCAGTTGTGACTTTAGTCTAACTAATATAAGAAACGTCGGTCTCTACCTCTTCGAGATATGTCAGTCGTTTTTGTTCTGACCCGACTGACACCGAGTCTAGTACTTGAGGAATAACGGTTTAAGTCTGAATTTAACTTCTTTCATCCCTTTTAGTGATCTGGTAAGTCCATACTGGATTTAGTTTAGGGAATACTAATATATCTCCTTCACTCTTTATCTAAATTCCCTGATCTAGACTGTCTGTCTCATGGACTACTTGATACCTACCTCCAAGTACTGTAACATGTTCTCTGTCCCTAGTTCTGGTAGGGGTACCTTTTCTTTACGTTATTTCGTTTCACTGAGAGACTCCTCCGGAATGTTTATCGACACTTTTCTTCTCTTCGTTTTTCGTTTCCTACTTTCCTTTCTATATGGTTAGACTTACGTCTCAAGGTTTCTTATCGTTCTTCTCTATTTCGGAAGGAGTCACTAGTTACGTTTTTTTATCTCCTTTTGCTGTCTTACCCTTTCTGATCTCTAGAGAAGTTCTTTTAATCTCTATGGTTCTACCCGAGCTATTTCCTGTCTTTACCAGACCTGGATTGTCTTCGTCTTCTATAATTCTTCTCCACCGTTCTTATGTGTCTTCTTGACATGTTTTTTCTAGAAGTACTGGGTCTATTAGTGTTACCACAATAGTGAGTGGATCTCTTTCTGTAGGACCTTACACTTCAGTTCACCCGGAATCTTTGGTAGTGACACTTGTTTCGATCACCTCCACAACCTTAAGGTCGACTCGATAAAGTTTAGGACTTTCTACTACGACATTTTCACAACGTGAGTTATACGGTCGTATAAACCTTTTAGGTCGTCACCGGTGTCCTGACCTTTTCCAGTCTAAAGTAAGGTTAGGGTTTCTTTCCGTTACGGTTTCTTACGAGTTTGATGGCGTATTAACGTGAGTAGAGTGTACGATCATTTCATTACGAGTTTTAAGAGGTTCGGTCCGAAGTCGTTATGCACTTAGTACTTGAAGGTCTACAAGTTCGACCAAAATCTTTTCCGTCTCCTTGATCTCTAGTTCAACGGTTGTAGACGACCTAGTACCTTTTTCGTTCTCTTAAGGTCTTTTTGTAGATAAAGACGAAATAACTGATACGGTTTCGGAAACTGACACACCTAGTGTTGTGTGACACCTTTTAAGACTTTCTCTACCCTTATGGTCTGGTGGACTGGACGGAGAACTCTTTGGACATACGTCCAGTCCTTCGTTGTCAATCTTGACCTGTACCTTACTGTCTGACCAAGGTTTATCCTTTTCCTCATGCAGTTCAGACATATAACAGTGGGACGAATAAATTGAAGATACGTCTCATGTAGCACTCTTTACGACCCGACCTTCTTCGTGTTCGACCTTACGTCTAACGTCCCTCTTTATAGTTATTGGAGTCTATACGTCTACTGTGGTAGGAATACCGTCTTTCACTCCTTCTTGATTTTTCGGAGAACTACTCTCACTTTCTCCTCTCACTTGTTCAACCAAATTTCGAGTTGTAAGTCTTTTGATTCTAGTACCGTAGACCAGGGTAGTGAAGTACCGTCTATCTACCCCTTTGTCACCTTTGTCACCGAGTAAATTAAAAAGACCCGAGGTTTTAGTGACACCTACCACTTACGTCGATACTTTCATTTTCCGTGAATGAGGAACCTTCCTTTCAATACTGGTTGGATCTATCGTATAAGTTTTCATCTCTGTAATGAAACGCTTGTTTCCAGGTAGATCAGTTCCGATACCAAAAAGGTCACCGGTACATACTTACACTCTTAACCTGATACTTCTTTCGACTCACGGCTTCTTAAGTACGAATACTTGACACCACAACCTCTTCTGAGAACTCTCAGGGAACCTCTGACGTTCCTCTAGGTTAGTCAGGTAGGATTTCCTGTAGTCAGAACCAAAAAGTAACCTTCCTTACTACGATATCGACTCTGAGGTTGTGAAACCGGTGAACTACGGTTCTCGACTGAGTAACCTTTTCTGGGACTACGACCCTTTCTAACTCCCGTCCTCCTCTTCCCTTGCTGTCTCCTATTCTACCAACCTACCGTAGTGGCTGAACTACCTGTACCCAAACCCACCTGAGGCCCTCAACCACTACCTGTCCCTCCGGACCGCACGACACTAAGTACCCCAGTGTTTCTCAGTCTGTACTGACTCGCTCACTTGACTTGACTTGACTTGTACGACCCATCAGAAGGTCTTACAAAACTCTTACCGTAAATTGTCATCAGTAGAGTCTACTCCTTTGACCGAAGAAAGTCACAAGTAATAATTAAATAAACTGTGAAAGTCCGACTAGTGTAAAAGACCGTGAATGAACTTTACAAGTAGAAGTGACAGTAGACCGGTCGTCAATTGAGGAAAGAGGGTAACTGATACGTCCTTTTTGAATTCACATAAGAAAGGTTGGTACAGACACTAACCAACACTGGAACTGTTGAAACACTTCTCTAGGTACCTCTTTAAGCTTCTGTTAAACACTCGTCAGAGAGAAGGGACGTCTCAAAAGAGGATCGTGTGTCCAAAATCCTTTACATACATGATTTCGTAACACCTAAAGTTAGTTACTTCTACCTACCTACGGTAATCCTTCTCTCGACGACATCGACGTGTAATAGATTGCACACCAATCGAACGGAAATAACTTTATTTAGGTCGGTTTATCTAGACTGATATTAAATCCCTGGGTGTCTAGGAGACTCCAGTAGATCGAGTCGAGGGTATATATTGTCTACTCGTTTCTATCGAGGATCCCCTGTGACGAGTACACAGGTTCCAGAACGACCTTAGGACTATAGGACTTCGGGTAAAGGAAATCCTGAAAGAGGGGTGTTCCCCTCTTTAAGGACACATGTTTAGGTCCGAGTCAACAATGGACTAGTTCAGTGAAGAAATACGAAGTCAAATAGTAATTATTATACCTCTATGATTATTATATCTTCCGTAAAGTGAGAACACTCCTCGTTTTACTCAATGAAACGTAGACTGTTTCTCATTTATAGTGTTTTTAACACCTATAAAGTCACGAACACTAATTGTAGGTCATAACCTTCTTCTTCGTTTGACGTAATACAAAGATGATTCCCACTAAAACAGGGGTCCCCTGTGTACCGACACATACCTCTTGTAGAACCTAACAGTGTCGAGGTCTTATTTCTCGCGAATATGATTGGGTGAAGTTATAAGAACGGACCTCTTAAGGTACCTGTCTCCTCGGACCACCCGATGTCAGGCACCCACAGCGCTTCTCAACCTGTGCTGACTCGCTGATCGTGAGGGTGTGACCGTAGATTATACATCTTCAACTCCTACGACGACTTGGAGATCACTCGTCTAGACGGGGGTGTCGTTTCTGAATCGAGCGTTTTTTACAGGTGTTACGACTCCAAGTCTTCGGGACGAGATTTTGACTTCTATATTGTAAACTTAGACCTTATACTTAATTTTACCTCAAATTTTTACTACCACGGATTTACTATTAAAATATTTACTCCCTTCTAAAGGATCAAAGTCGGTGTACAGAAACGTGTGACACGACAGGGATGACAACTTCCTGGTTTACATTCTACATGAATAAGTAACGGTTGTGGGAAGTAAGACGAGGTCGTTAACCAAAAATACTGAAGTCGTTACACTTTGGTAGGGTCAATAAAATTTGTGTCTTCACAAATTGTACATATGTTCTTACATATGTAAAGTGTGAAAGGGATAACAAATCAGGGACCCTAATACATCATAACGACGAGTAACAAAAAAAAATTATATTTAAATAAATAAAATTAACCTCCGATTAATGAAATGTTATAACATAACCAAAACGGTATGTAACTGTACTTAGACGGTGCCCCCATGTACACAAGGGGTAGGCCTTGGGGGGAGGGTGGAGGGAGGGGTAGGGTAGGGAGACCCAGTAGGGTCACGTGGTCGGGACTCATAGGACATAGTACGTAGTAACAAAACTAAAAGTAGAACTCATCCTTTAGAATACCAGTCTTCAGAAATATCGGTCATTACACGAGAGGGTAGGTAGATTTAAATAGAGTTGTCACAAAAACTTCACAAGAAAGACGGGATAATAACAAAAAGAAGACTATAATAAAACTACGTTCCCTTACATTCCCATTACCAACACTGGAACTACATTAGATGTTCATAAAAAGACAATGTATATTTTTAGTTTGTAGAGTTTTTTAATCTACATTATATATAAACCTCGTTAATCTTCCAAGAGAGATCGGAAGATCATTAGTTTACCGTCAAAAGATGTATACGGACACAAATATCTCAATATTCTATAGGGAAATTTTAACACTTGCTTGTCCTTCTATGTCACCGACTATTCAGATTGTTCGTCTTTATTGTCAAGTTTGATATGACAACAATGTAAAGTGAGACTTGTCATAATGATATATTCCTGGAGAAATTTATATTTAAAATCGTATTTAATAGATGGTTGGTCTCATGAAAGTATGCACAACATGTGACAATTCTTTTCTGATGTGTATATATATCCGTACACGACGGAGGGAGGGAGGGAGGGAGAGAGAGGAGAGAGAGAGTATATATGTATATGTATACACACACACACACACACACACAAATCCCTCTCCCTCTCTCCCTTATATACATTGACTTAATCTAAAATTTATTTTACACATAGAGATCTAAAAAGGGAGGGAAAGAGAAAAGATACTCAGTCGATAAAGATCTCATTACGACATATTCTTTTCACTTTCACTTCAGCGAGTCAGTACAGGCTGAGACGCTGGGGTACCTGACATCCGGTGGTCCGAGAACGTAGGTACCCTAAAGGGTCCGTTCTTATGACCTCACCCGACGGTAAAGGAAGAGGTCCCCTAGAAGGACTGGGTCCCTAACTTGGACCCAGAGGACGTAACGTCGGTCTGTGAAATTGGAGACTCGGTGGTCCCTTCGGAACGTTGTCGTTCAGAAACAGAACTTTGAATGTCCAGACGTCCACTGAGACCAAGTTTTTTAATTCTGGCCTAAGTTGACCCTCTGAGTCGACTAGTCGTCCGAAACAGTCAAGACGAACCATAAATACATAGGATCACACGTCAAAGTTCCCCGAATCAAAACAGTCTCACCCAGTGTCTCGTACCATCCGTACGGTTCGGAGTTTATATAAATTCCGGAGAACAGTGTAGTATAAGTGATCTCAAGACAACCGATTTCGTACTGTACACCGGTTCAGGTCGTAATTCTTTGATTTTTACATAAAAAAGGGTATCACTGTTTTCTTCCCCCTAACTTCATCTATAAACGAACTTTTATAAAGGTTGATAATGTGGAAGTGGAATAAGGTCCATTCCCTGACAACAGAGAAAAAGGACCCCAATACAGGAGACGGAGGAGGATAGAGGTCTTAACTCCGGTTAATAATCTTTGAGTTTGGGTCTACACGTCTCGTGACAAGTCGGTCTGCCAGATACCGTACAGACACAAAAGGGTGTGAATTACTATACGATTATATACGCACCTATACCAATTAAACAAAATCTGTTATTAAATTAATGTCTGAGTTTGTAACGTGTTGTATTTGTTGAATTGTCCCTTCCTTCTGTATTCTTATCGAGTCTTGAAGTCTAAACCATGGTCTCACATTAATACTTTACTGTATGGTTAATCCTCTACGTTTATTGAACTCTTTTCGTTTGTAAAATCTACAAAGTACAGAAGAAAATCTCTTGTATGTAATCGTTTAGTCTCTCCCTTTTCTTATACGAGTTATAAACCCCAGTACCGTTCGGACAAAGAGATAAAGAGAGAGAAGACGAGATAACTTAAGAAAGAAAGAGAGAGAGAGAACGAGAGAGAGAGACGGAATGAAGAAATCGTAATATATCTGGTCCCAAATTCGACTCCTTTTAACAGTTGAAACTGAGGAGAACTGAACCTGACGCGTACGTTTTACTTTAGTACAATGGTGTTATTTTACACCATCCGTCTTAAGATTCTTACCGGAAGTCACTAGGAAGTAGGACACATTAGGAGAGGAGAAACCTACAACTATCTTAGAAAATTATAAAACTTTATAGGAAGGTCGTTAATAATGTATAGTTTCAACTGGAGTTCCAATCCGCTGATAGACACACTTGGATTCGATCAGTGTACTAGGAAGTTGACCCACGTCTTCTTGTTCCGTCGCTCTAAACTTCGTACTTTTCCTAAGTCACATCATAATTGTTGAACTTCTGTCTCTAGCAGTATACTCTTCCTTGCGTCTTGTACGAGACCCTCTTTTCCCGTCGGACTCCCCTGTTCCCGTTGGGTCGTCTCAGCCCGTGAGCTGACCGTCGGTATTCCTTGACTTAAGAAGGTTGTTGGACTTCCTTCAACCTACACCTAAGCAGAGATCTTAAAGGTCGGGTCAGCCGACTGTGAACTCAAGGTCGGAAGACTTTGGGAGGCGTTCCTTAAGTCAGTTCATCTCAGAATCGGTGACCTGGTTGGTCCCTTCAGGGACCTATATACAAAAAATATGGAGTCCATAGAAACTGGAGTTCAATGTCTAAACTTTTCAAAATATTTCTCTTCAGGTAGGTAGGAGATAGGTATATGACAGTCCCAACCCCTGACGGACTCTATAAGTACCCGGTGGAATTTTTTTTTTAGTACTATGGTTTACTCAAGAGTAAAGTCCATTATTAGTGTAGACACCTTCGGTAAGGAGGGGTTCCTGTCGGTAGGTATTGAACTGACATGTATTTTTCTCTAATACTTAGTGTATTTATTTAGACCTGAAAGGTAAAGGACCTAAGATTTTTACGGGAGTCGAGGATTCAAACTCTCTGTACTTTCACACTTTTCAATCCCTCCTAAAACCAAAAAAATTCCTTCATTCTGTGTTACAGTGGAACAAGGTTCCGTCGATTCTTACACTGATAGTCCACTGAATTTAAAACCTACGAAAGTGTATGCGTGTAGACATTTACTGGTGTACCGTTAGTGTTCATAGTTAAACCCCTTAATATCCATTTAAAGTCGTTCGTCAGACTAAATGTTTATACCTTTGATACTTAGTACTCCTAGTTATTATATTGAATTAACGTAAATACATAAGTGAATTAGTAAGTGAGTCGATGAGTTACTCATAAATAACCCGAGGAGGGTACATAACCTTTAAACAAGTCCAGGACCCTGAGTCGTCAAGTCTTTCTTAGTAATAAGAACGAAGGCATTTCACCTGTTAAATTATGTCTAATCTTTGTCGTTATTAATTTTAGGAAAGGTCAAGGTAACTGTTTCATGTAAAACTTAGGTGTACGTTTATTAAAACATCAACCTTCGAAACATCAAGATCTTATATTTGTATAAAAAACTATTGAAACTCCTTTTACTAGTGAAATTCGATTCGAACGGGAACCCCCGTCTCAATAGGTTACAAGAAATCATAGTTGACTAAAATGGAATCTAGTCACAATGAGTTTAGACAGAAGAAGGTAGTCTATACGATTAATTACAATTCCGTTTATTTATTTTGTCTTAGAAACCGATTTAATGATAACCTTCGAAACTCAAACAAAGGAAATTAGGTCCCGAAAAGTTTCCGAAATAAGACGATTTCTTACAACACTTAAAGACTATCTTACTATCTCTTACGTCAACGATTTTAAATAAACTGGTGTTACTAAAAAACAACTCCTCCTTAGTCTACAGGTGTTGATCGAGGAATTCGGAAACTCGGGATCCAAAGGGTCTCGTGAGACTCTATCCGACTAGACTCCACCAGTAGGTCAATGACAGGTCCATGGAGAGAACGTGGGAAGTTGGGGTGATGGAAGTCCCAAAGGTTCAAATGAAAACAGACACAAGGTTCGAAGAGGACTTCCAGTCACGAAACAAATGTAAGATAAATATAGTCTTCCCGGAATTAAAGATACCCCTTGAAGACCACCTACGATGTTGAAGAAACGTATTGAAATCTGAAGACTACTAGGGATTACCTCTCGTTGGTGAGAGAACGTGTATGAGTGGACTACACTCAGAAGTACAACTTAATGTCAAAATCGACAACGAGTAACAACCCTTTCACGACGAGTTTACGACACATGGACACTCTAACAGATAAAAACAATAATTCCCAGTAGTACACCGTCACACTAAAAATTGATATTTTACCTTTTGAAGAATAGAGTAAACCGGTACACGAACAAGATATTTTCGATTTTTTTATAAAGGAGAGTACTATTGTACACGGGATCCTAAGCACGTTTTTATATAAACCCTTCCGGTACACCAAACCACCTTTCTCGTAAATCTAAAAGTTTATCCTTTTGGACTAATTCAATTTCGGTCTATAGAGATAGGAATACTATCACATGTCGACATGTGTTTAATAATTTTAAACACTCAGAACTAAAATAGTATATATTTAACGTTTTACGGTTATCCTAAGAAATTTTCACACAGATCACGTTGTAAACTTTGTCTCATCCAAGAGTTACTTACAATCGAGTCAAGTCGGTAATTATAAAGTCACCAGAAAGGTGAAAAATATTTCAGAAGATATTTAGATATTTGTTTCAGTGTCAATTTTTTCTAAAGAATTAAAAACTGTGGTTCCTTTGGTTACAATTCTTAAACTTCTTGGTAACTTTAGGTGAGTAATAAAAACAAAGGGAAGGTAAAAATAGTAGAGAGGAAAGAAAGAGGGGTGGGGAGAAGGAAGGAAAGAGGGAAAGGAGAAAGGGAGGGACAGAGAGAGTGAAGGGAGGGAAACAAAGAGATTTACTTCGTAATAGACGACTAAGGAAATTAAATCCTTCTTGATGTAAAATATTTCTAGTGGAATATTTTCTACCAGGAGTTCAAACTGTTTTCTGTGAAATCGACTACACTACCCTCTAGACTTTATCCTTTCGGACCCTCCAGGTCACGTAAACACCTCAGGTCACTGAGAAAAGTACGTGACGTACCTAACATTTCGATAAATAAAACGTCACTTGTAGTATCAAAATATTATTGTAAAAACACGAAACCCAGGACGGTGTGAGTGTCCGTGTGTGGACACACATCTTCGAACTTCACACGATCCTGGATCGAGTCCACACGACCCTGGGTTCCGAACTATTTCGATTGTACATTATACACAAGGGACACCTCACGTATAATATGTAACACGGTAGAATAATATAACGTCCCTTTTGTATTCGTGTTCCGTATTGTATAACCTCTCTCCTCTTTTATGATCCTTGAGATGACACATTCATCGTCAAACACTCGTCTTCTTAGTCCTTCTCCTTCTCTTTATTGCCAGAAACCGAGAAATCTTCATACTATCCGATCTCGATTTTCCTTCTCTTCGAGTAAACGAAAGAAGGAGAAGTGGATGTCCGTGTTTATGTCCTAAGTACTCAGTCCGAGTAAAAAGGCGACCAGGTACGAGAGTTGACCTCTTCCTCTACCATTGGGTGAGGTCATAAGAACGGACCCTTTAGGGTGTCTGTCTCCTTGGACCAACCGATGTCAGGTATCTCAGCGTTTCTCAACTCATGCTGAATCACTGACGTTGTTATGAAGGTTGTGACTCGTAACACCGAACGTGTAGTATCCACCTATAAATACCTACTGTATAAGTAAAGGATCCCGACAACATTTTGTTTATGACATTTGACCCACCGAATTTTGCTGTCTTTATATAACGAGTGTTAAGACCTTCGATCTTTAGGGTGTCAGTGTGACGGAAACTTCCGAGATCCTTTCTTACAAAGGACGGTGAAGGTCGAGGACCACTACCTCCCGTTAGGAACAGTAGGAAACTGAATATTTACGATGTGAAGTCATAAACGGAGACCGAAGAGGGCTGGAAGAAAAGAAACAAAGAAAGGAAGACACAGGTCTAATGGGAGAAGGATATTCCTGAGGTCTGAATTGATCTAAATCTCGGGTGACATTGGGTCTTACTCGAGTCAGATACAAATGTTGTAGATATTTCTGGGATGAAGGTTTATTCAAGTGCAATTGAGAAAGAATCCGCCTACACTTTAAAAATCCGTTGTCATAAGTTGGGTCATGTCTACCACTAAACAAACAAAGACATGACACGGTTGTCGGGATAGATTGTGTGTTTTCAACAATTCAAAGACACGAAATCTTATACCCCGAAGGGACTACCGAGTCTACCATTTATTAGACGGACGTTACACCCTCTGGGTCCAAGCTAGGGGTCAGTCCTTCTAGGGGACCTCTTCCTTTATCGTTGGGTGCGGTCATAAGAAAGGACCTCCTAGGGTACCGTTAAATGCAAATTTTAAAAGGATGACAAGAAAAACATATTACCTGAAGTCGTGTATTTGTTATAAGTCACTACACGTCATGATAAGTATTCGACGATAATCCATGGTGTAAGTTTCGTTGGAAATTGTCCCTTGAAACTCCAGGTTTTATGTTTAAACCTTTACGGTTATTTTCGAAACTCATCACAAATGTTACTGATCTTGGAACTAGATGACATCTCAAACCCCTTATTTTCCAATAGACCTTATAGAAACGGTTAAATTAGGAGTTACTCACCATGGGTCTCATCTGGGATTAAGAAGTGATTTACCTATACCTCACACTGGTACTCCCTTACTCCGAGAACACACTGAAATATCTTTAAAGAGAGAGTTATGATATACCGGAGTCACATTAAAGCATCAGCAAGAGAAATTCACCATGTATAAACTCCCCTTCCTTGTCTTCGTGTACCACGTCGGCTTCTCTCATATCTGAAAGAGTGACTCACATTATCCCGAAGTGTAGGTCACAACTCACAAGAATTGAAACTTATTTATCGGACAAAAACAAAATAAACGAAATAAAAATAATATTTGTGTCTTCATAGGAGAGGAACCTCACGACACGTCTAATTTACTCCATCATTGAATCGTCCAAGTATCTGTTGTAAGGAAAGAAGATGGAGAACCAATAACAACAGTAAATAACTCTACTTTGCATTTGATGTCTCTTTTTTGTTTATTTTGGTATGGTTCTTTCGTCCTCATTGTTTACGTCGATATGTAGTCTTAGACATATCGTACAATTGAACAGTGTAACGAATTGAACGTTTTAGAGTTTATAATTCGGAATCATCTTGTAGTCGACCCGGGTACCCACAATCGTAAATACGAGACAGTCGGGACAAAAGAGAATAACTGAAGGACCTTCATTTACTTCGTACGACCTCGGTCACCTTACAGGGGTGGACTCGGAAGGAACGAGAGTACCACGGATTAACGTACTCAAACATTCCCACTCGACGGTCCTCGGAGGTAGTCTATCTAATTCCTTTCCGGTACCGTGTCAGTGACCTGGATTATTGATAAGGTCACAAAACCTTTCGTATCTCCGATTCTACGTTACTCCCTTAAACCTCTGAAACCGTATGATCAAAGGTTCTCGGTTCCAAAATCCTCATTCCATCCTAGGTTTTCATCTACAAATTTTTCATGGATCCCTAACGACTAAATCTATCATGTATCCGAATAGAAACTTTTTGAGATCTTATTTTCGTTCTCATTGTACATCGTCTCTTACTCCTTGGGTTTCTAATTTGAGAAAGGGGGTTTCGTTATGTATTTCACAACTTACGTAAAAGAAAGAGGTCAGTTAAATATATCTTTATGTTAAAAGTTTGTATCTCAATTACTTTGCTCCCCCTAAAAGTTTAGAGACGTCTTTAATTCGCTGGCAAATTTTTTATCTCAGATCTTAAGAAAGTTTATTTTACTATGGATGTGAGATAAACAAGATCGATGGACACCAGTACGACGAAATGTTTTTCCTCCCTAACCGTTTTTAGTGTCTTTTCACACTAGACATATTCTAGATCGTCACTACCAAATCGTCCAAGTTTTCTTTTCTCTTGAAATTCTAACATCTGAGACCCAGAATCAACCTTTATAAAGGTCTTATCACTTTGAACGGAAAGATCAAAAGTGTCAAGTGACCTTTATATAGAACTTTTACTGAAGAAAATGAGAGTGTTACTTCAAGGGTTCTTACTTTAGAAGATTCATCTGAACAGATCCTTACCTTTGTTGGTACACTGACTTAGAATATAATCTTCGGTCTTCATAAGTTTTTATAGGTCTAATAAAATATTACATAAGGTAAAGTGTCTAACTTTATACAACATTCAATGATTCATTTCAAAACCAAAATACTTGGATACATAACTTACCAAGTCGGACTCCCGAGGAACTCTCTTTTTGGATTAGTAAAAGTGGAAACATCGTTATTGACGAAGAAAGAATCTTACATTGAACCTTATTCATTAGTTATGTAACTTTACCTTACCTGACCTTATCGCATCACACCTTATATTTCCTTGTCTTACCTTACCATATCTTTTCCTACCTAACCTACCTTATACCTTACCATACCCTCCCTCATTTGGCTTACGTGTCGTAACCTACGAGGACTCAAAACTGATCCTAGTCGAGACCTACCTAACTACCGTAACACAGGGTCCCTGTATTTCTATTCCTGGACCGAGATGAGTCCCTATGAAGTGAGTTGAAGACAGGAGTAAACCCTGGGACGGATGTCATGTCGTGGTGTGAACGACTAGGACTCGACAGAGACTATAAAGTCGACTCTTCTTCGAGTCAACCGGGGGACCGAGAAGACCAGACACGAGACGATTCTTTACACGACACCCTACTATGAGGGTTGTCCGTCCGTAAGTCCTCAGTGAAATTGATGACCCTACGATATTTCGTGACATTCTCGACTTTCACATGTCCCTTCAACGTCAATAGTAACAGTGGTAAGATATGGACAACTGTAAGGAATTTTTCCGTGGCAATACATAAACAGTCCTCATATTTGAATTGTAGTTGTACACAAAAAAAAAAAATTAAATAAAAATAAAAACTGGTACGACCTAGAAGTGACGACACGTGTCCGAAAGGGATCGACGTCGTTCACCCCCACTGAGATAAACACCACACACCCGACGAGTCACGTCACCAAAGAGAACAAAGACTCGTGTCCGAGATCTCGAGTACCCGGAGTCATCAACACCGAGTGTCCGAGTCACGGGGTGCCGCGTACCCCAGAAGGACCTTGTCCCTAGTTTGACCACGAGGGTGGTAACGTTCCGTCTAAGAATTGGTGACATGGTGGTCCCTTCGAGGTCTTATAGAGTAAAAGTTATATCCGAGAATGTGATATCGGATATCCGATATTCACACCGGATATCACTAGACTCGATTCAATAATTTCAAGTAACTTGGAAATAAAGGAGTGGACATTTTACCAATATTGTCGAGAGATGTAGTTTTATAATAATTTTAATTTACTTTTATTTTAGGTACGTTTCGGGAATCGTTTTAGGGAAAAGGATGATTTAAGATACAATTATTAATAAATTTCCAGTTTACAACGACTATACTATAAGGTTACAGGAAATCACAAAGATTTCTGTTATATCTTGAGAAATTTGATGTTTTACTGTTCCTTAGACAGAAGTGTCTTTATTAACGTCGATCTTACTCTACCATCCTACCGTAGTGACCGAGTTACCTGTACTCAAACTCGTTTGAGGTCCTCTATCACTTCCTGTCCCTCCGGACCACACGACGTCAGATACCCCAACGTTTCTCACCTGTTCTGTGCCACTGACTTGTGTTGTAACATATGAACTAATGACATTTGTGTCCCGATACGATTCACGGAATGTACGTAAATCAGTAATTAAAAGTATCTGAGATAGATCATCCATAGTATGGGTACAATATCTATTTCGTCAACTCCGTGTCTCTATCATTTATTGAATGTATCTTAGTTTATGAATCACACACCGGTTCAACATTAAGTTTCAGTAGTCAAATCTGAGTTTCTAGTATAAGTTTATGAAACGATATATTGACACTCACAGTAAATTCCTCGCAATCCGAAAAAACTTCGGACTTCGGAAGATATCCTCAGTAGATAGAATACAGGATACACAGGTAAAAGTACTGAAAGGTTTCGAGTCACCGAGAGGTCTTGTAAACAAAATGAAACTCAGAAAAAGAACAGTTGAAGGGTTTCGAAACACTTTTAGTAAGGTCTAACGTAAAGTAAATGTGGTGAAAACAGACAGGTTGGAGTTAAAGTATTCTACAATCAACATATTCTAAGTGACTCTTCCTCTTTTACTTTATGGATCGAGTATTTCATGGACATTATTTACTCCGTGAATAATTTTACAAAAAAAGACTAAAGAGAAATAATAGATAGGGACGACGACGACGACGATTCAGAGAAATCAGCACAGGGATCATTTGAGGTTTAGTCAAAGTCATTTAAATTTTAGTTGTACCGATAAACGTCTTTCAGTAATGACTAGTACTATAGAAGGATAGCCTATAATTTAAACACGAACTTATATTGTTTACTTTTATCAGATTTTATCCTATTCCGTTAATTCAGTCAATAGTTCGTTCTGTTAGATAACCAAACCTGGTGTAAAAATACAGAAAGAGACAAACGGAGAAAACAAGAAATTTCAGTCAGATAGTTCGTTTGTGTGTTAAACGAAAATATCGTGAAATAATTTCCCCTGTTGAAACCTCACGTTTGTTCTGACGTCCCTCATCCAGTTTGTGATCCGTTGGTAGATTACACAACCCTATTCGTAATAGAAACCTCAATCTGTGTGAACTCAACCCCAGGACCCAGAGTGAATACGACAAAACTCTGAAACGAGTAAAAAGTAGAAACGATCGAAGTCGAGTAGTCTTTCCCCTTTCCCCTCTGAACTCCTGTCCTATCCCACTGGTTAAAAGGACTAAACGACTAAACGAACTCAGAAAAGAGTAAAATAGTGACTTTCAGGATGTAGAGTCCTTTGGGGAGTCAGGGTACGTCACTATCAACTAGTGGGACGTTTTGACAACATTCCTAAATCACTCTTCTGTTACATTTCACGAACATTTGACCCGAAACTTCTGTAAATTCATAATTACTATAACCAGTACCTTTGTAAGATAAAATCCAATCTAAAGTCTCAGTCTAAGTACACGTCCATCAAATACCACTTACACGAGTCCGTCTGCGTACTCGCTCACTCCCTTCGTCTCCTCCTGTCGTGATCTTGACTCCAGTCCAGTCGACTTCAAATCGGAGCCGAACTAATACACCCTTTAAGACCGGAAAAAACCGTGGTGTCTTAATAGTGTGAAACCCTACTCCGACCGGTAAACATACAACGTAATAAGGATGTAACCGAAGTCGGGAAGGAGGGGTTCAACCGCAAAGACTGGTTCCCGTCAAGAACCCTCTCCCTGTGCTGATACCTGACTATTTTCGTAGTAACACGGCACCTCGTCTCCACACGGCGGGTCACTTCCCCCAGACCCGTGCACGGTGGTCCGGATGGTTGTGACGAGTCCTCAAAGGAATCTCTTGTAAGATCGTTAGTCAAATTCACTTCGTCGGGTGTAAGGGACCACCGAGTCTACCATTTCTTGATGGACGTCAAACTAGGAACCCAACCCTTCTAGGGGACCTCTTCCTTTACCGATGGGTGAAGTCATACGAACGGATCTCTTAAGGTACCTGTCTCCTCGGACCGATATCAAGTACCCTACCGTTTCTCAACCTGTACTGACTCACTGATTATGAAAGTGTGAAAAGTGAAAGTGTAAGTGTTATACGGTGATGATGTACCGAAGACAAAACTATAAATCTACGGATCGATAGAGACACTAAAGGTCCTGAAATCTGTAGTTACTATTTATAATAAGAACCAAGACCGACCGTCCATATCTCCTCTTAAGAAAAGAAGTTAACCAATCAAAAATTACCCTGTAGATTGTTAGAACCGTAGGTCAGGGTAGTGAAGTACCCTTTATCTACCCCTTTGTCACCTTTGTCACAGTCTGAAATAAAAAACCCGAGATTTTAGTGGCGTCTACCACTAACGTAGGTACTTTAATTTTCTGCGAATGAGGAACCTTCTTTTCAATACTGGTTGGATCTGTCATTTCGTCTCTGTAATGAAACGACTGATTCCAGGCAGATCAGTTCCGATACCAAAAAGGACACCAGTACATACCTACACTCTCAACCTGACACTTCTTCCGACTCGTGGCTTCTTAACTACGAAAACTTGACACCACAACCTCTTCTGAGAACTCTCAGGGAACCTGACGTTCCTCTAGGTCGGTCAGGTAAGATTTCTTCTAGTCGGGACCCTATAGAAACCTTCCTTACTACGATTTCGACTTCGAGGTCATGAAACCGGTGGAGTACACTTCTCAACTGAGTAACCTTTTCTGAGACTACGACCCTCCCTAACCCCCGTCCTCCTCTTCCCCTGCTGGCTCCTACTCTACCGACCTACCGTAGTGACTGAACTACCCACACTCATACTCACTTGAGGCCCTCAACTACTACCTGTCCCTACGGACCGCACGACGTGACGTACCCCAGCGTTTCTCAGCCTGTGCTGACTCGCTGACTTGACTTGACTTGACTTGTTAGAACTCTATGTTAAATCTATTCTTTATTTTCGACTAAAAATTCAGAAGTTATTGTATTAGATCATATAAGGACATTAAATTTAGTTTACGGTTCCAATTTATGTTATATAGTAGAGATCCCTAGGTATATTAAATTTTTTACAAAGTTAATGAGTCGTCCGAATTACAACGACTAACCCGTAGTCATTGACCCTTTTTTTTTTTTTTGTGGTGTATTCCTGTTTCACGATTCAATCGACAATCGTTCAACTATGTGTCTCTAAAATTGAAAGAGTTCAAATCTCCAAAAGGTTTTTTCTTCAATATAATTAATAACTTTATTTAAAGATCATCTCTTACGTAGATGACTGAATACTCTTATCTTACGATGACGACACAGACTATAGATCAAAGATTAAGATTATAAGGGGAGGACTACACAAAGGGTCAATGTAAATACCGTGCGTACTTTTCCCTTAGGTAAGTAAAAATTTATTGTAATAAAAATAATTTTATTATAAAACAACATTGTCTTTATATACTTGAAATTTATACCCTTTTTAGTGTAGTGACATTTACAACACTTGGAATGGTGTACTCTACTAATAAAACAATCTACGTTCTGAGGACGGGAGAAAATTGAAATCTCGTTTTGTTTAAAATTTTTCACGGTAAAAGTTTTGGTGAAAAGTTATGGGGAAGAGAAATCGGAGATAAAGATCTACTTCGTTCCGTTCGTCCAACCATAAGTGAACCTTTGGATCCTATTCCTCGAGTTTCTCGTCCATCTCAGAGGTCCGACACAGTTTTGGTAATTTAACCTAGTCTAAAATAAAAAAAGACGGTCACCGAAACATGGGGTCAAAATACACTTGGGACTTTAGTGTAAAAATTCCCAAAATTGGGGTTGGAAATCTTAAATCTGTACTTACACATGAATGTACCGTCAGAGACCCTTCGGTAGAGACCCGAGAAACGAAAACGGGTCGGGTGTTCGGTACAAAGAAAGGAGACTCAAATAGAGTAACGGAAACGAAAGGAGACCACTGGAGTTACCGACAGAAATTAAACAACTGACACCTGTGTTGAAGATGTCAACATTTTCACGGTTCCTTCACCTCAGAGCTAAAGACAGAACAAATCGTACCAGGAATTTTTAATAGTTATTTACAAATAACTTACCTCTTGTTTAAGTACTTAGATGAGTAGAATGGTACTATAAAATTAAGGGAATCTTCGAAAACTATTGGTAAATAAGTTACTAGATCTTTATCGGATGTGTTACTTAGGAGACGTCGAAAATTCTGTAAATATTTTTCTACTCTCTAGAATACAAGGTACAGGGGGAGGGGATGCGTAAGTAAGTAATATCGTAGTTATTATTAAAATAGTTTAACAGTGGTTTTAAAAACGGTTAGAGAGTTTTGTAAAAGAGTTTCGATAAAAGTAAGTCTGTCATCAATGAATTAGGATCTGTAACTACATAGTGTTATATATTTCTTTTTTGTTTATAATTTTCTTATTGTAGAAATCTTCATCAATGATTGATTTTTACACTACAACCTCTTCTGAGACCTCTCAGGGAATCTGACGTTCCTTTAGGTTGACCAGGTAGGATTTCCTTTAGTCAGGACTTATAAGTAACCTTCCTGACTACGACTTCAACTTTAAGGTTATGAAACCGGTGGACTACGTTTCTTGACTGAGTAATCTTTTATGGGACTACGACCCTTTCTAACTTCCACCCTCCTCTTCCCTGGCTGTCTCCTACTCTATCAACCTACCGTAGTGACTGAGTTACCTGTACTCAGACTCCTTCGAGACCCTCAACTACTACCTGTCCCTTCGGACCGCACGACGTCAGGTACCCCAGCGTCTCTCAGTCTGTACTGTCCCGTTGACTTAACTTGACTTTACTTTGGTTCCTACTTTACGTTTATACTATAAAATTTCTTATTACGTCAGTATAAACACCGTAACAAACGAGAGTTAAAGTCCAAACACATCATGAGTATGAATGTGTATACTGGAGTCTCGGGTTCCATGTAATATATAAACGGTCGTCTAAAAAAAAATACGGTTTTTAATGTCACTCTTTTTACTCTTGAGAAACTCTATAGAGTCACAGAGTGAGTCTGACTCAGATTTTCTCTAATTCCTTGAATCGGAAACGGCGTATACTAAGATATATAGACTCTTTATTTCTACCATTACTTTGGAGTATAACCTGAACCCTCCTAATTTACTCGAGATGACATCTGTAAAGTAAAGTGTAACGGACTATAGGTTATTTACTAGTTATACACGATCAATAAGTAATGACGTCTCACCTTACTACTGATTTTCTTTTCGGAAACCTCAATGGACTGATAACACTTAACACTTAACTCGTTTTCGAGTTATCAAAGATGAGTAACTTCTACTAGTTTTACATTCAAAGATCGTGTACGGTACTACGTAAATTACAGATCTCTCTGTTCCGTGGGAGTCTAAGTGTTTCGAGATTGTCAGAACAGAAAATAGAGTATTGTGGACCCTAGTATGTAGACTCTGGTATTACACCTACTATTACAGAGAGAACTGTCAACAAAGTTTGAGAAAGGTGAATCTTGGGACGTTTTCTTAGATTCCATAATGAGGAAGGGTCCCATTGTAATTTATCACACTGTTCGGAACTTCCTCTTGACTCTTATAAAATAGCATTATTTGGTGGAAGTTCTCTTATATTCTGTTACTTTTCTGGTCCTTATAACTCGGGATATTTTAATATATCGAGTAAGAGAATCAAACCTGAAAGTCGGTGAGGACAGTAGAGTGTTCATTCAAGAGAGTCTATACCACACTGTAAAAAAATCAAAGACTTGAGTAGAATTGAACTTCTTCACACGAAATTGTTGAAGAACTTGAACATAAATAAGGACTACGAGACACAGGGTAGAAACCCACTGGTCACCTACGACCCCAAGATCCTTCGTAATCACACGGGAAAGGGAACTGTGACACGCATGTCTCAAAACAGTGAAGAGAAGGGTAAGGTTCTGGCTAACACTGGATTTAGATTGGGTGACCAGGAGTCATTCATAGTCATCAGTTACAAACACTCGGAGACTAAGAAGTAGGACAGGGTCAGAGAAACCAAAAATAGCTATTTCACATGTTTACCAGTGACGTGAACGTGGAAGGAAGGTTAGGATCTGTCTTCCCTCCTTGTTTTCAGTATACCTCCTTCCTTGTTTTGGATACTTTTACCTCGTATGAAAAACGTCTTTAGGATTCGTCCCAGATCATGAGTAACCGAACTCGTCACACAGTGTCCTGGGGGAGACTCTCGTCGACCTCGTTTGTGCATCACAGTGACTGTAGAAAGGGTGTAGGGGGTTTAACTCGAAACCTAAGATACCTCCTCGTTTTTTATCCAAGACTTTTTAGTTGTTTCTGACATATTAGTAAGGTTTTTGTAAAATAAACTCAGTGTCTACTCAAAGATTTACTTTCTCTTTACGTCTCGACGACCAAATTAGACTTCTTGGTAACTAGACCTTAGTCACTCTCGTTACGGGGTATTATCGACCTCTGTCGTCTCTCACGATAAGTTAATTCACGAAAGCAATTAGTAATACTTTAATTAGGAAGCGTGAACTACTATTACATAATTTTAATTCATGACTAATCCTGACTGGGGTATCGTCAAAGAAGTCGTTCAAAAATTTTACAATAAGAAATCCGTTAAAAATCGGGGTGACTACCTTGAATATGGACCCTTCTATAGAAGTACCTTGTTGTGTGTGTATTCATCTTCGTCCTTTACAGACCTGAGACACCATAACCCTCATTTACGTTACATAAGAGGGATTAAAACTGATTAATCACTGTTTGTGTCTAACTAACCCTCTTCAGATCTACACATTATAAATTACACTAATAGGACGAAAGTGTACAATACTGATGTGTTTAAGCCAAAATTTTAGACTGTACCATCTGTAAAAACTTCGTATTACTTATGAAAGATAAGTAATGTTTAAAAGAGATGGTGACCACACTACATTTTCATTAAATTGTAAAAACTAATGAATGAGATACAGCTGATGACACCATCAGAGAAACATAGGTAGGGTAAAGTGTAAGTATTATTAGGAAACTCAATCCAAAATAGAGTTCAAATGGTAACTTTTTGACTTGTAATGTTACGATTGGAGTGGTCCAATGGGAGGATCATGATAGTCCCGATCCTAAACTTGGTCAAGAGACGACGGACTCAGGTATGGCAGTAACGTGATAGAATCGAAGATACTCGACCTCACTTTATATACAGTCCCTCAGGTACTGAAGCCACCATCCTTCGTGACTAAGAGAACAGAAAGAGAATAAAGGACAAAAAGAAAGAACATATGAAAGTAAATAAAAAAATAAAACTGACACGACCGAGACCAACACGTCCGAGAAGAGAGCAACACCGGTCACCCCCGGTGAGAGATCGACGTCCCACTCCCGAAGAGCGACACCACCGAAGAGAACACCTCGTACCTGAGATCCCTCGAGACCGCAGTCGTCAATACCGAGGGTCCGAGCGCTCGTGTCCGAGTCATCAACTCCGCGTGTCCGAGTCGACGACGCACCATGCACCCTAGGAGGGTCGGGTCTCTATCTTGGACACAGAGGACGTAACAGTCCGCCTAAGAAGTGGTGACTCGGTGGTCCCTTCGGGGGAAGAAAGGAAAAATTATAGTCCCACTCCTCTACTTATCCTATCTCCTTATAGTCTTATTCGCTCCCTGATAGAATCTTTCGCAAAAAGTCAAAACATAAATCAAAATCATATGAGTCGTATAGTGTAATGTCTATAAATAGTGACGGAACCCTTTATATATGAGTAAATGACGGTAACTACCTTTAAACTGAACCTTCCTTTGACGTCGGATCCGTAAAAGACTTATGGTGTCAGGAGACTTCTCACTGTAGGATTAATTATTCAAAGTTTTACGACATCTGGTTCAAGATTCCATGTGTCTACGTACATCCTTCTCGTATTTCGTTGTAGTGGGACAGGGGACTTTTGTGTAATTTTTCTCGGGAAACACTAAACGACACCCAATATTAGTCATTTTTTTTTTTTTTTTTTTTCGTAGAGGGGTTCAACAAGGTAGTAAAATGACTTTACGTAGATTACCATCTTTTCACTCAACGATTGTAAAACATCCGTAAACCTCAGGAGACATGTAGGAAATCATTGTAAAGAAACATTTTAAAATTACAAACATTTTATAAGCATCTCAATTCTTAGTCCGACATTCAAATTAGAGACATTTATACTGGAGGTGATACGATCGTGTACTCGGAGTCTACAGTATCTTTAGAATAAATATAAACACGGGGTACACGGTACTATGAACCCTGTTAGCCACTAAGTATTGACAATTTTACTTGACTTTAATATACAAGTCTAGCTCCTTTCCGTGTATTAAAGGTAAAATAATACAAGGCTATGAAAAAATATATAAACAGAAGGGACCACCGAGTCTACCATTTCTTAGACGGACATTACGACCACTGGACCCAAGCTAGGGACCCAACCCTTCTAGGGGACCTCCCTCCCGTACCGTTGGGTTAGGTCATAAGAACGGGCCTCTTACGGGTGTCTGTCTCCTCGGACCACCCGATGTCAGATACACCAACGTTTCTCAGTCTGTGCTGACTTGTTGATTCGTGTCGTGTAGGTAAGGCATATACACTGTAGGTTCTTTATCCAGTCATTTTTTTTTTTTTTTTTTTTAGAACAATTAAAGAACTAAATCATTATAATACTATCGGAATAAAAAGAAACATAGTTATAGTAAATATTCGAATTATATTAAATTAAAAGTTTAGTTCATGTCGTGAAAGGACTAATGATTACTAATATTTCTAATATGTCCTTTATTAATGACAACTAAATGATTTTATACAGTATTATTGAACTCCTAAATTAACGATAATTAATTAAGTCAACATATAACAACGAGAACGAATTCGTGTCTTAGTACAAGAGACTACGGAACATGTGAAGATTTAGGGACTAAATCCCGTCGGTGTTTGTATCTTCACACGAAAAGAGTTGTTGTTAGTAATAAACTCACTATTATACTTGTGACAACATAGGAATGACGGATTTCCTTTTTTCTTACCGGAAGACGCAGGACCCCTTACTCCGTGAAGATACAGTCGTTCATGATACTATGATTAATGAAACACTTCGCAGAAAGTAAAAATTTTTAACAATATCCCTAAACTCTTCACTAACTTATAAAAGAGACTTCATTTTTTACATTCGGAAAGATGAAAAGGAAGTGTAAACTCAAGTATTCATGATCTTGTATGTATAAAATAAAATGGTCGTAGATTCTAGTATAATATGTATTACATTCTCCTTATATTCTTAAGTTTTTAATTAAGTCGTAAATAAGTACCTTATGGATGTTCCACAGGTTGATGATGAACCGTAAAATTTCTTATATCTCGATTTCAATCTTGTAAACTGAAGGTCTTAGAAAGACATAGTAAACTTTCTGTTCTATGTCCTATGTTTAATCATATTACCGTATTCACAAAAAGGTATACGAAACATTCTAAATGTACGTCAATATTAATCCGTCTCTTCAGAGGAAACTCTATAAAACACCTCAATTTAACGAGGAAGAAAATTATTCGACAAGAAAGACTACAAGAAAAACAATCAACAATAAACAGTTTACCCCGTACCTTTAAGTGTTTCGATTACTTTCCTTTTGTACCTATAAATTATCAAAGTTCGACCTATCGATGGCCGATATAACCTTTTGTAATGAGGCCTCCCGTTCCCGTGTACTGATTGAATCGTTTTACGTAAAAAAGTGTATCATACACTACTTAAGTACCAACAGATCAATTCTGTCTTCAGTAAACACCTAAGTTGTTCATACATGACTGAAAGAATATATATTCCGGGACACTCACACTCACACACACTCACACTCACACACACACACACACACACACATGAGTCAGCGAGTCAGTACAGGTTGAGAAACACTGGGACACCTGACATCGGATGGTCCGAGAAAACAGGTACCCTAAAAAGTCCGTTCTTATGATCTCACCTAACGGGAAAGAAGGAGGTCCCCTAGAAGGACTGAGTCCCCAGTTTGGACACAGAGGATGCAGAGGACGTACCCGTTCGTCTAAGAAATGGTGACACGATGGATCCTTCGGGGACAATCCGGGACAAGTACTACGGTTTATTAGGTGACCGTCCTTTTGGTTGTTGTAGAAACAAAAGTACTTCGAACGTTGGACCACTCCCTCTGTGTGTCGTTTATTAAGTTTTGTATTCACTATCCTTTTATACTCTACGATACTCTCTCTTATTGTTCCCTGAATGAATCTCCCAAAGAGAGTTTTCCACCATAAACTTTATTTTAGGTTTCTTACTTTTTAACAATTCATACACTTCTTATCCTTCTGTCTCCTTCTTTTACATATTTTCGGTTTTTACTTTATCTTACACTACACAAGTGTTTTAACCTTCTTCTATTCAACATCACCGATATTGTACTCAGTCTTTCCTCGTAATCTGTTTCAAACTCTTTTTCAGTCCACGTGTCACATAAAATGTCAATCCATTTGTAAACCCCCGTAGAGTTTCCTGAATAGTTATTGATCATGGATAAGGATAGACTTACACCTGTTTCACTATTTTACGATCCCATTTGTACCTTCGGTTCGATAGACGGATCCTCACGAGACAGTACAGGTTAAGAAACGCTAGGGTTCTTGACATCGGACGGTTCGAGGGAACAGGTACCCTAAAAAGTCCCTTACTTATAGTCGCACTTAATGGTAAAGCAGGAGATTCCTAGCGAACGTAAAGGACGTAACCGTCCTCCTAAGAAAGGGTGACTCAATGGACCCTAGTCGGATCACACCCTCGGTTTACCCAAGTACGTACCTTGTGTTTTTCTACTTGTGAAGGTTGGGTAAGTAATCCTACTGACCTGGTTCCGTCCGGATCGACCCCCTGTCCACTTCTCTCCTGATTCGTACCGTCTCGTACGGTTGATCAAGGAACGTGTGAATGGTGGTCCACGCCGAGTGTGAAAGAACTCCCACCTCACTTAATTCCTCGTCCCGTCCTCCACTGGGTGTGGTTTGGACTCAGGAAGTGTACTAGGTCAGTCAGATACAACAATTTTCTCAGTTCTCCTGGGAACTGGTTACGTCCCCAATCCTCGTGACTGTCAAGTCGTCAACTTTTGGACTCACATCGAATACCTGAACAGGGAGGTATAAGCACGAAGGAGGTAGAATACTGTCTGACACATTATAACGTAATAAATCATAACTGTTTTTAGACGTATATTCACTTGGGTACGTCAAGTTTGAACACAAAAAGTTCCCAGTTGACATGGAGTCCCCGAACTATATTAACACAATCTCTTTCTAGTATTTATAATAAATCTTGATTAGTATAGTCTAGTGGTAATGGTTACGTTAAAGTGTACATTACATCGTAGACTGTCTTTTTTCTCATTTTTTTTCGGGATATCTTAATCTATTAATTAGTAGAGATTGTAGTCTCCATGACTGTGTAACGTTTTTTTCTAGTATCTTAATTTATATTTTTAGTTCCATAGAAAGGGACACACGATCCGTTATAAGGTCCAAGAAATGTATATAATTGAGTTATGTGAAATTATTGGATTACTTCATTCTTAATACTAAAAAGTAGAAATGAAATCTCCATTTTTAGAGTATAATTTTCTAAACCTGCAAATCAACTAGTTCGTCCATTATTGATCATTTCTGTCCTAAACTAAAATTGGTAAGACGATATCTAATTATCCCACCTCCACCCTCTTAAATTTCTTAACAAACGTAAAAGGACCAGAAATGAAAAACGAAGTGACGGTACCCATGTCTCTTCTACTACCATGGGGCGAGGTCATGAGAACGGACCTTTTAGGGTACCTATCTCCTTGAACCATCCGACGTCGGGTACTCCAGCGATTCTCAGGTTGTACTGACTCACTGAAGTGAAAGTGAACAGTGAAAGCACGTAACCTCTTCCTTTACCGTTGAGTGAGGTCACAAGAACGGACCTCTTAGGGTCCCTGCCCCCTCGGACCACCCGACAGCAGATACCCAGCGTGTCTCAACCTGTGCTGACTTCACTGAATCGTCATCGTCGTCGTCAGTACTCATCTTTCTTGATCAGTATTGTTCTTATATGACACTGTTCACTTTTACATGAAACGAAATAAGTATTTAATGAATTTTTTAACATAGTGTCATGATAAGTATCTCTTTCGTAAATATTTCTCTAAAATTTTACGTCACGAATGAGAATGAAGAAAGGACCTCTAAAACTTCCTAATTTGTTCTGAGGAGTTCAGTCAACCGAACCCCGTATTATACGTCTGACTTCATTTTATAGAATTACGTACAATATAATTCCATCAGAAAATAAAACGTTAGTGGACAGTTGAGTAAACGGAGATAATTACCTTGAAATTCTTATTGTCTATCTCCAACTTTATTAATCACAAATTTTACAGTGAATTTTAACACGATGTAAAGGGGTAGTAGGGGATCTCCTCCGTCTACACAAATATGTAACAGAACTATCTGTCGTCCGAAGCTTCTCGATAAATTTACCGGAAAAATTTTTTAACATACCGAAGGGACCACCGAGTCTACCATTTCGCAGACAGATGTCACACCCTCTGGACCCAAGCTCGGGACCCAACCCTTCTAGGGGACCTCTTCCTTTACCGTTGGGTGAGGTCCTGATAACGGACCTTTTAGGGTACCTGTCTCCTCGGACCATCCGATGTCCGGTACCCCAGCGTTTCTCAGCCTGTACTGGTCCGTTGAAGTGAAGTGAAAGTGAAAAATTTTGACATTACAAGGAATGTCCATACAGAAAAATAAAAGGAGAAACGTTAAGTGTATACAAAATGTCTAACAGACGTTGAAAATTCTTTCTGTGTCGTAACTTTGTTGAAGGTAGGTGAAGTACTCATCTTTCATGAAACCGACGAGATTTCTCTTCCCATCTTCAATTAATTCTAGTTTTCATCTCCCACTCGAACGAATTTGATACAGTCATGAAGTCTGTACTCATTACCACGGATTCTCTCACTCATTTCTATATAAAAATTATCCGTGAGACTTTGAACAACTATCTAGCCAGTTACGTTCTTACCTTCTTAATCTTCCATAGGGATATGAGTCAAAAAAAAAATTCACATCAATTAAATGTTACAACATAATTAATGACGACATGTCGTTTCACTAAGTTAATATATATATATATCAAATACCCCAGCGTGTCTCAACCTGTGCTGACTTCACTGAATCGTCGTCGTCGTCGTAAGAAAAAAACGTAAGAAAAGAAAAATATAAGTAAAGGTGATACCGAATAGTATCCTATAACTCATATAAAGAGACACGATATGTCATCCTAGAACAACAAATCGGTAAGATATATGTGTTCGAATTAAACGATTAGGGTTGGAGGGTGAGCCAGGGAGAAGGTTGTGGGAGGGGAAACCCTTGGTAGTCAGACAAGAGATACAGGTGCTAAGACGAAGACAAAGTATTTATCTAAGCACAGTATCAAATCTAAGGTGTATATTCACTATATACCATAAACAGAAAGAGATAGACTAAATGAAGTGAATCATACTATTAGAGATCAACACAGATGACGACGACGATTCAACGAAGTCAGTACAGATTGACATACCTGGTATCGGACGGTCCGAGGAGACAGGTACCCCAACAGGTCCGTTCTCATGACGTTACCCGACGGTACGGAAGGGGGTCCCCTGGAAGGGGGTCCCCTGGAAGGGGTAGGTCCCTAGTTTAGACGTAGAGAATACAGAGGACGTAACCGTCCGTCCAAGAAATGGTGCTCACGGTCTTCGGGGATCAACACAGATACAACGATGTTCACCGTAATATAGTAAGAAAAATACCGACTCGTCATAAAATAACATATAAACATGGTGTAGAGGAAATAGACAAGTAGACGACTACCTGTGAACCCAACCAAGGTACCGAACCGATAACATCTATCACGGTGATTCTTGTATCCTCACGTAGATAAAAAGAAAAGAAAAGAGAGAGAAAAAAAAAAAAAAAAAACGTAGTATCAAAACAGACTTATATACGTCTCCTCATCTTAACGACCTAAGACAAAGATCAAAAGACCCCTTGGAGGTATGACGAAATGTGTCACCGTCGAGGTAGAATGTAAGGGTCGGATGAGAGTTCAAAAACTATACTCCATCTACTACTACCATTATGGTATAAACTCATTTCCTTCTATCCTCACCCCCGACACCGTTTATTGGAACCCTTTATCCTACTAAAATCGAAATCTACCCGAAGGGAACACCGAGTCGACCATTTGTTAGACGGACGTTACGCCCTCTGGACCCAAGCTAGGGACCTAACCTTTCTAGGGGACCTCTTCCCTTTCCGATGGGTGAGGTCATGAGACCGGATCTCTTAAGGTACCTAACTTATCAGGTACCCCAACGTTTCTCAGTCTGTACTGACTCGTTGAAAGTAAAGTGAAGTGAAGTGATCGAAATCTATGTTATTAAAACTCTAGGAACACACTGAAGTTTCATTTTTTGTTTCTTTTTCTTATTCTCGACTGTAACGTATCTTGTGTGATACAAGATTCAGACAAGTATCTCAAACATAATCCTTGAGTAGATTGGGAATGTTCCAGGTATACACCAGTAATCTCCCTGATAACAATAAGGGTAATATGAACACTTCCATCAAAGAGTATCTTATTTTAATTTATTAAATACAATTTCATGTTTCTAGTCACTATCCGTGATTCTTTTATGAGTCTTTTTATATACGTAATTCAAAGAATAAATCTCGTTAGTGACTATTATAAAACCTACGACGACCTACGGATGAACAACTTTTTCACAAAGTGTGTCACACAAAATTTGGACCCACGTTAACATCTACCATTAATCTCCGTGTTTTATCTATTTCGAGTCTTCCTGTTTAATTAACTTCTTCTACGTCACTAATACTGTTTTCTTGGCCTACGGTTTAAGATACCAGGTTATTCGAGTGTTAAGGTGAAGTGTTTTACTATTATCTCCCGTTAAATTAATTTTCTATTACCTTATTTAATTCTTACGAGGTCATAGAAACATACGGAGTTCTCGAATGTAAAAGTGGAGTATTTTCAGTTGGACCCTTAGAAAGAATGGGTTTAACTTCGTCAGATATTTATAGTGTGTAAACCCTATTTCATATAACTTTCTTTCAACCACCTTTATAAAAAGGTTCCATAAAAGAGTCTATCCATTTGTTGTAAAGAGTAAATTTTTTACTTGACTCAATTTCTATTTTTGTACTTACTTAACGGAACATTTTAAAGGAAAAAACTGAAGAAAGAATTTTATAATAAATGATTCACCGTTCATGGAACGATTCTGAAATTCGGTTCACGGGGTATCTTTCATTTCTGAGACAGTCAAGGTCTAACCTAGATATTTTCGTCTTTGTGATAAAAGAAATCATTTTATATTACCCCCTGAAGGGATGACCACATCACCGATTCTGAAGTACGAGGTACGTCCCCCGGACCCAAGTTTGGGACCTGTCCCTTGATCTAGGGTGTGCGACGTTGATTTCTAAGACGTACGACGTTGATTCTGGCGTGTTGGTTTATTCATTTATTTGTAAATTTTACAAATTTTTCTACAAAAATTTCACTCTCGAACTCCACGGAACCCAAGTCTAAGTTCGGGGTCATCAAACATCTAGACACTGGAACCTGTTTAATAAGTCAAAGAAACAGGAGATGAAAGGAGTCATCCAATTTACATCATTACCATAAGAATACCCGAACACATAATTCACATAATTATTTACACAGTCACAGTCCCTTACCAGGTATTCTCCGTGAGTTACTATATTTTCTTTAATATAGACTAAAACCGGTCCCAAGTATCAGAAAGAAGGACCCAAGGTTCGTTCAATTCTCCAAAAATCCATAGACAAAATCACAGAGGTTTATATGGGACTCTCTAGTGAACCCTGACCGACCAGATGAGACAGGTGAAGTTGTTGAATTTCCCCTAAGATAACACATTAAAGTTTATATTCGGATAATCTTGGAAGAACTACTAGATCTGTTTACTGGTGATATGAAAGACGTTTTTAGAAACATCTTGGATATTCCTAAAATTCTTAGAGAAGAACCTCCATTTCTTTACGGTAGTAATCGACCGTGTGAGACCATAAAACGGTTCGAATAGGGAATTCCTGGATACGAGATCGTTTCCTTTAGTATAGACAGAGTGTTCTTCATCCCGGTGAGGGTATGTAATATCTTAGACCAGTCCGTGTAACGACTCCCGGGGCGACCTTTATGACAGATAACCGTCCAAGGAGACCACCAGAGAGAAGCGTGAGACATACCAACCCCATATAGAAAAGTCCAGGAGAGATGTAGTAGTCCACTCCACAGTTGGAGTGACTCAACTCTCTAACTCTCGACTTGTACTTGACTCTTGACAACCCAAGTTAGAAAAGTAAGAAAACGGGAGAAGAAAGACGAGTGGGAATGGGCGATGGGTGGGTAGGTTGGGGGGTCGTGGAGTCGATACAGAGGGTAGTTTCAAAGACAATTCGAATAAACACAAAAGAACTACTAATCCCTTCTAATTATAGAGGAGGGTAATATTTCTTTTACGTCACCGAATAGAATTACAGAATCTTGATTAACGACTCTTTTTCTTTCTTATTTACCCCCTATGATAAAAGAAAACTGAATAAGAATGTCGTCATAACTTGAACTTAACATTCACAAGTGTTGACAAATATGTAAAGGAGTTCGGTGAATTGACCAGGACACCTTTCAGTGACTTATAAACTATCTCACACCCACACGATATAAACTACCATCACTTTCAAGTCTCTTCTCTGTGACATCTTTGTACACCCTCTCACCTTATCCGTGTCCTAAACCTTCTTCTTTTCGGGACTCAACTCTTTAGAGTAAAGTATAGAATAACCGATGTACAGGAACCTGGCCCGAAGATTGAAGAGGTTCAAAATCAAAAAGAGACACACTCTACCATTATCATTATGGATCCGTACCTTAGAATACACCTTATTTACTTTAGAATACACCTTATTTACTTTAGAATACACCTTATTTACCCTTACTCATCTATTGTTTGGGGTGTTATTTACCATCATCGACCATGTCTTCAGAACATCAGACTCAGAAGATACCCGGCGTCTTTGGAGACCTACGTCTCTCACATTGACATTTCACTTCATGTGATCACCACCGTAATGTAAGTGTAGTGACCCATAAAGGAGTAGGAAGACGATTTACCTCAAACTCAAAGACACTTCACATGAAGTAAAGTTGTGCATGAAAGACTAACAATTAGTTACATAGTCGTTGTCCCCAATTCATGACATCCATTTCTTTAATCTATTTTCAGGAACTGATACTTCCACCCATCCTTGTATCATTAAGTATGACCCATTCTATTTCTAGACTTTATCTATCTTTGTATCGGACAACTAACTTTTTTTTTAGAGTCGAGAAGTCTTTTTTTTACACTCTACGAAAATAAAGAAAGTTATTGGTGGAGCGAAATCATATGTAGGAGGAAAGACGGGGAATTACTGTAGAACCCTTAGAAGATCTTAAAGGATTAATTAAAGTCTATAATTTCAAATCATGGAACTTTAAAGTACGAACCAAGTTTTGAAAGATGGAGGCAAGGGGAAAGTAAATACTGGTTCGAGAAGGTCATGTACTTCGTCTCACTTCCCCTTTCTTTCTATGAACTAAGGATACAATTACTGACAAATACCCCTCTTTCAGGGACTAAGGTGACATTACATCGAGAAAGACTCACACACCACGAGTACCAAAAGGACCCACAACTATAAGTTGAAGGTACCAGAACGGAGGTGACTCTTGAGAAATCGATATAATCTGAATGATAGACAAGTCCGTCGGGTTCAAGGTAGTAATAGGAGGTGTACCTCCGTATCTGTAGTAACCCTAGAAGAGAATGTGGGACCGTGCAGTACCTGGTCCTTTTCAACCTTGATAAAAGGGATTCCTGTGATGTGGTGTAAGAAACGTGTCGACCTGACAAGATCGTTAGAGGCTAAAAGTAAAAAGAAGTCTGACATTGACCCGTAGTCAGATATAATAGTGTATACAAGGATTCGACATCTAGAAGGGTCCGTGTTTATTGGTCCAAGAACAGACTAAACGACCAACACGATTCCTCCTGGACTCACAAGACACAGATTCGTCAGATATCGTCTTCTTTAATTACGTCAAGAAAGGAAGAATCCCCGTCGGGTCTACAACTGATCACTGAGTACCCACAGTGGTTGGTCAAAAAAATCTCCCAAGACTCTCTTTTCTCCCCACTTTAAGATGGTTAGAGTAGAGACGACAAAAGAGGGGGTTCAGTAGAGTAGTCAAAAGATACCCATTTTCACTTCCTCCCTAACAACAGTCATCCTGGACAGGACGAGAAAACTAGACGTGAACCTCACCGTAACCTGGAGTCAATATCTATTAAGTAATCTTAACTTAAGGGTTCCCGAGTCACCATTTCTTGGGTGGATGGTCACGGCTCCTGTGTCCAAACTAGGGACCAGGTCCTTCTAGGGGACCTCTTCCTCTATCGTTGGTTAAGGTCATAAGAACGGACCTTTTAGAGTGCTACCTCCTCGGACCTCCTGACGCAGGTCCCCCCATTGTCTCAGTCCATACTGACTCTCTGATTGTGTCGTAACCTTAACTCAATCAATCGTGAAACTGAGACCTCTTCCGTCACCGTGGGGTGAGGTCATGAGGACGGACCTTTTAGAGTACCTACCTCCTCTGACCACCCCACGTCAGGTACCCCAGCAATTTTCAACCTGTGCTGACTCACTGAAGTGAAAGTGAAAAGTGAAAGTACGTAACCTCTTCCTTTACCGTCGGGTGAGGTCTCAAGAACGGACCTCTTAGGGTCCCTGTCGTCTCGGACCACTCGACGGCAGATACCCCAACGCGTCTCAACCTGTGCTGACTTCACTGAATCGTCGTCGTCGTCGTGAAACTGAGTCAAAACCCCATAATCTTCTCTAGCAGAGTCGTAGTAGTCAAGTCAACGAGTCAGTACAGGATGAGAAACACTGGAGTACCTGACGTCGTGTGGTCCAAAACGAGAGGTAGTGGTTGAGGGTCTCGAACGAGTTTGAGTACAGGGGACTCAGCCACTACGGTAGGTTGGTAGAGTAGGAGACGGTAGAGGAAGGTGGAAGTCAGAAAGGGTCTTAGTCCCAGAAAAAGGTTACTCAGGTAAGAAGGGTAGTCCACCGGTTTCATAACCTCGAAGGCGAAGTCGTAGTTAGGAAGGTTACTTATAAGTCCTGAATAAAGGAAATGCTACCTGACCAACCTAGAGACACGTCAGGTCCCCTGAGAGTTCTCAGAAGAGGTTGTGGTGTCAAGTTTTCGTAGTCAAGAAGTCACGAGTTGAAAGAAATAACAGGTTGAGAGTGTAGGTATGTACTGATGATCTTTTTGGTATCGAAACTGATCTATCTGGTAAAAACCATTTCATTACAGAGACGAAAATTATACGACAGATCCAACCAGTATCGAAAAGAAGGTCCTTCGTTCGTAGAAGATTAAAGTACCGACGTCAGTGGTAGACGTCACTAAAACCTCGGGTTCTTTTATTTCAGACAATGACAAAGGTAACAGAGGGTAGATAAACGGTACTTCTCTACCCTGACTTACGGTACTAGAATCAAAAAACTTACAACTCGATATTCGGTTGAAAAAGTGAGAAGAGAAAGTGAAAGAAGTTCTCCGAGAAATCAAGGAGAAACGAAAGACGGTATTCTGACCACGGTAGACGTATAAACTCCAATAACTATAAAGAGGGTCGTTAGAACTGAGGTCGAACACGAAGTAACGTTCACCTAATAAATGGTTGTCTCGGTGGTCACTTCGGGTTCTTATGACCTCACACATCGGATAGTAAAGAGGTCCCTTAGAAGGACTGGGTCCTTAACTTGGTCCCAGAAGACGTAACGTCCGTCTAAGAAATGGTCGACTCGATTGACGGACGGGAGTTGTAGTGTCTCGTCTATGTTCATAGTAAGAAATACCGTTACTTCCCCTTTTCCTTAATTAAAAAGACTTCTATGAATCTAGGAATCAAGGAGGGTATTTATGAGGGAACGAAGTGTATTGTTGAACGAGTTTATATGTCGAACAACATCTAGAAATACGAACTATAAAAACAGTTATAAGTCTCGGAACTAAACAAATAAGAGAGCACGTTGTTAGTAGACAACTCGACGATGAGACACGTTGACCAGACGTTCTACTGTCGTGTCGTACGATCTCTTATCCTGTCTATGTCGAGTAACTTCCTCTGTGAATGGAGACGTCACTCATACTATGATCTTTACTTCTACCAAAAAGGTCTCGTCCCCACGGACAGTGATTCTCGTTCGGTTCAACTCCTCAAAGCCCTTTAGAAATCTCTTTCACTACCAAATTCGTCCCTGGGTTTCCTATTCACTTTCGATGACTCCATTTCCGTCAAGGGACCACCACCGAGTCTACTATTTCTTAGAAGGACGTTACTCTCCCCTCTGGACCAACTTAAATTAGGGACGCAGTCCTTCTAAAAGACACTCTGTTTCTTCCCTTGTTGTCAAGGACTGTTTTGTTCCATGTACAATTTCGGTGACTTTCTCTAAATTCTACCCACCTTATCATATCTCTCACTCAACACAATCCATTATAACCCTTTAACCATGACTAATTTATCTAAAGTATCTAGTACAAATCTTACCTTCGTTTTTACTTACTTACTCACTAACTTTCCCATCTTTTACTTACTTGTCAGAATAAAGTCCGTGTTTAAAGGGGTTTTCTCACCTATCTAGTCCGAATCTATCACTACGAAGGTCACCCTTTCTCATTTTAGTGGGATGAAAGAGGAGGTAAGAGGTACATCCTATACCCCTACCTGTAAACCCTTATCTATTTACTTTTCTGAGACTACTCTTCTTTTGCAAAAGAAATGACAAAAAAAATTTCAATATTAAATTACAAGTGAAAGATATAGGGAGAAAAATGAAATAAAAAAATAAAATTAACCTCCGATTAATGAAATGTTATAACATCATCAAATACGGTATGTAACTGTACTTATTCGGTACCCACATGTACACAAGGGGTAGGACTTGGGGGGAGGGTGGAGAGAGGGGTAGGGTAGGGAGTCCCAGTAGGGTCACGTGGTCGGGGTTCGTGAGACAGAGTACGTAGTTTGGACCTGACCACTAGACAAAGTGTATACTATTATATGTACAAAGTTACAATAAGAGAGTTTAATAGGGTGGGAGTGGAAGAGGGTGTCTCAGGTTTTTAGACAAGAAGTGTAGACACAGAGAAAACGACAGAATGTATATTCCAGTAGTAACGGTAGAAAGATATAAGGTATATATACACAATTTTATGACATGACCACAAAAAGAAAGACTGAATGAAGTGAGACATATTATCCGAGGTCAAAGTAGGTGGAGTAATCTTGACTAAGTTTACGTAAAAAGAATTGTCGACTCATTATAAGGTAACACATATACATGGTGTCGAAAGAATAGGTAAGCAGACGACTACCTGTAGATCCAACGAAGATACGGGACCGATAATATTTGTCACGACGCTACTTGTAACCCCATGTACACAGAGAAAGTTAAGACCAAAGGAGTCCTACATACACGTCGTAACCCTAACGACCCAGTATACCGTCAAGATCAAGGTCAAAAAATTCCTTAGAGGTGTGACAAGAGGTATCACCGACATGATCCAATGTAAGGGTGGTTGTCACATTCTCCCAAGGGAAAAGAGATGTGGGAGAAGTCGTAAATAACAAACATCTGAAAACCTGGCGGTTTTCAGACTGACCGTACTCTACCATGGAGTAACACCAAAACTAAACGTAAAGAGACCATTACTCGCTACAACTCGTAGATAAGTACACAAACAATCGGTAGACATACAGAAGAAACCTCTTGACACACAAATCAATAAACCGGGTAAAAAACTAAACCAGTAAATAAAAAGACCCTAACTCGACGTACTCGACGAACATATAAAAACTCTAGTTAAGAAACAGTCAACAAGGTAAACGATAATAAAAGAGGGTAAGACTTCCGACAGAAAAGTGGAAGGAGTATCAAAGGAATTAACACGTTTTCGAAAATTCAAATTAATCCAGGACAAACAAATAAAAACGAAAATAAAGGTAACGAGAACCTCCACCCAGTATCTTCTAGGACGACACTAAATACAGTCTCTCACAAAACGGATACAAAAGGAAATCCTAAATATATCAAAGACCAGAATGTAAATCTAGAAATTAGGTAAAACTTAAATAAAAACACATACCACAATCTTTCACAAGATCAAAGTAAGTTGTTCACCAACGGGTCAAAAGGGTCGTGGTGAACAATTTCTCTAACAAAAAAGAGGTAACATATAAGAACAGAGGAAACAGTTTCTATTCCACAGGTATCCACTTACCTAAATAGAGACCCGAAAAATAAAATAAGGTAACTAGACAAAAACAAAAACACGGTCATGGTATGACAGAACTACTGACATCGAAACATCATATTAGACTTCGTTCCGTCCAACTAAGAAGGTCAAGGTAAGAAGAAAGAGTTCTAACGAAACCGATAAGCTCCAAAAAACACAAAGGTATGTTTAACACTTTAATAAACAAGATCAAGAGACTTTTTATTGTAACCATCGAACTATCCCTTATGTAACTTAGATATCTAACGAAACCCATCATATGAGTAAAAGTGATATAACCCAAAAAAAAAAAAAAAAAAACTAGGTTCTTGTACCAGATAAAGAGGTAGATAAACACAATAGAAACTAAAGAAAGTAGTCACAAAATCAAAAGATATATATCCAGAAAACAAAGAAATCCATCTAAATAAGAATTTATAAGAAAAGTAACGTTACCACTTACCCTAATAAAGGAATTAAAGAGACAAAAGAGTAACAATCACATTTCCTTACGTTCTCTAAAGAGACACAATTGAAATATAGGACGGTGAAATGACATAAGTAACTAATCGAGATCATTAAAAGACCACCACAGAAATCCCAAAAGATACATCTTCTAGTACAGTAGACGTTTGTTACTCTCAAAATGAAGAAGAAAAGATTAGACCTAAGGAAAGTAAAGAAAAAGAAGACACTGACGAGACCGATTTTAAACGTTTTGATGCAACTTATCATCACCACTCTTACCCGTAGGAGTAGAATAAGAACTGAAATCCCCTTTACGAAAGTTAAAAAGTGGTAACTCCTATTGAAACGACACCCAAATAGTATATACCGAAAATAATACAACTCCATACAAGGAAGATAAGGACGAAAGACCTCCCAAAATAGTATTTACCTACAACTTAAAACAGTCTCCGAAAGAGACGTAGATAACTCTATTAGTATACCAAAATAGAAAGTTAAGTAATACACCACATAGTGTAACTAACTAAACACTTATAACTTCTTAGGAACGTAGGGACCCTATTTCGGGTGAACCAGTACTACATACTAGAAACATTATACAACAACCAAAGACAAACGATCTTAAGACAATGGAGGAAATTATAAAGAAAGAAAGACAGGAACACAGAGTAAGGGAAGAGATTGGGAGGTTACTGGGACCCGACTAGCCCAAACAAATGGGTGTTTACATTAAAATTAAGAAAACTTCTTTATTTTCGGTGTCAGTAAATCAATGATAAAAAGGGTAATCCCGACACCAACATCCGAGATGTAAGAGGTACCTTTATATGTGAACCGAACTTCACCAATACAAAATAACACACCTTTAGTTATTAGACTACTACAGAAAAGATTTTATAGACAGGAAAAGGAGACACACGGTACACCTTTTTTGTAATCCGAACATCCCTAGGTTAACGGAACTCAATCACTGTTGTACGAAAAGAGACGACTTGACTTCTACAAAAACGGAACCCTTTATATTGACTTCTATAGTACAATGACAGTAAAAAATTTCGTATTTATGTTGAATTCTTGTCATAGTCTTGTACGTTTAGTGAGTACCAATCAAAGATTTCAATAAAGTCCCTTTAGAGTAATAGAAATTTACCATTTTTACGTAGAATGTCAATTCTAAAAAGACCAAAGGGTCCAAACTGACAGAGTGTAATCTTTATGACTCACTGTTGCGTTCCGATTGTAGGAGTTAAAGAGTCTCTGTAACAATAGGAGTTACTAAATACCTCGTAGAGACAACTCTCCCGGATGATGCAAATAAAGTACTTTCCTTTAGTATGAACCTAGACAAATGTTAAAAATTGGACAAAAGAACCTATACTCCACGGTGAAAACGTGGAGTCAATTTGAATAATCATTTAGATCGAGAGGATTTAGAAAAAGGATGGAAGTCAAGACCGACTATCTATCTAGACCGTCTTATTTAGTTTCAAAAGGACATGGGAACAAGTTCGGTTTCCAAAACGAAGAAAAATAAGGAAAACACCTATAGATTTACTCTGGATTGACTCTTGTCGGTTCATCGTTTCAACTTGTGCAGTAATCGATTGTTCATCAATCGTCTCTCTTTACTAATTCTATTATTTTTGCATAACCCGTAAATCACGTACGGGGTATTTCCGATTTACTAGACGGATACAAGACTATAAGTTAAGAGTGTTGTGTGACAACACTACTTATGATAATCACTTACTTCTTTACCCTGACTTACACAAATTATTTACCTTTTTTTAGGGTGTCTACAATCCTCTTTATAGATTCTAAGTTCGGGTACAAAAAGACTGAGATAATATATTCACTAATACCTAAGTGTACACATAGTATTTCTGGGGAGTAAAAAAAGTAAATTTAGTCTAGATACCGGAAGGGACCACCGAGTCTGTCATTTCTTAAACAGACGTCACGTCCTCTGAGACCAAGTTAGGGACCCAACTCTTCTAGGGACCTTTTCCCTTACCGTTGGGGGAGATCATAAGAACGGACCTCTTAAGGTACCTGTCTCCTCGGACCGTCCGATGTCAGGTAACCTGACGTTTTCTCAACCTGTGCTGAAACACTGATTTTGTTGTTATACATGATGAATTCAAACTTTTTTTCGAATATGATACGATGAAGAATGTGGTCTTATTATCTGGACTAGAAAGAGGACGAGAGACACACTATGACTTATCTCGTATACTTGAGAGACTCAGAGTAAAGGAGAAGACTTTCGTAATTCCCGAACTTACAGAGAAACATTTTCTTTAATTAGAAATTTTTATTGTGATAATTAACCATTCATATAAATGTGTCGTTAAATGAAGTAATTACACTTCTAATAATAAAAACCTTAATGTTTCTTTTTATGTCTTGACATAAGTATTACTACAGGAGTTCAATAACAGTAAATAGAATAATGTTCTAAACTCGTATTCTCTAGATAAGGTTACTCTTTCTTGTTTACATTTTTACGAAAGTGTATAGACTTTTATGTCTGTAACGTTCCTGTTAATAAGGAGTAAAATATATGTACGATAAAATGTCATGAATAAATAGGATACGGTCGAGAGATTTGAGGGGTTCCGTTCTACCACTATACCGATCGTACTACCCGTAAAGACCTTTAAGGAAATTAAAGAACTTAAAAGAGATAGTTCAATAAACGGACCTTCTTAGAGAACGTATCATTTCAATATGATTACTTATCATATCGTCTTATCATTCAGTCACGTTGTATTTATCATATAGATGTCCCATTCTTCATTAAAGTCAGGAGTCACATGTTGGATGTATGTGTCAACTTACCAAAACCAGAGTAAAGTGTATGATTGGTCCAACGAATTAATGGACGAGTGGAGATGTCGATTTCTTACTTGGGAAGGTGTAGTCCCGAGGGAGGATCGGTAAACGTAAAGAGACGGACCTTATCTGATCACGGTATCGTCCCCTCCACCCTTCCACTACCAACACCTTACTTACCATAATGATATGACAAAAAATAGATGGTAAGTGAAGGGTGAACGGTCTACTTGGTGTCGTGTGAAAGACTTAACGAAGATAAAAGTAAAATGATTAGACAGTATCTCCAACGAAGTAACAAATTATTTTACAAGAATGTTAATCTAGAAGAAAGTTATCTAAAGATATTACATTCAGTCGGATGACACAAATGGAAATGAATAAGGTTGTGATTATCATTGTAAAAGGTTGTTTAAAATAGATGATTTTTGACTTTTCCCTAAACTAGGGAGGTACCTCAACAACTCATACAATGTCATTTGTCTGCTTCGAGTGATTGGTTATCAAAGAAAACAGTCTCAAACTTCGTGATTTTTAACTAACCGTAAAACTAGGGGTACGTATAGGATCGACTCTTGACGAGACACCCGACCCAGAGGGACTTGGTCTGAGAACATACTTATAAGGGGGTTAGTGACCACCGAAAAGGGTGAAGAATTCAGAGACGACGGTGTGACACCCCTTTGTGTCTTATTATGTAATCGAATGTATAAAAACAGTAGAAAAATGGTTACTTGGTACCAGTAAATGTCACGGAGTTTAAGTCAAACTTTTTATCGTATTTTCGATTTTTCTTGAAAGTCTATTTCCTACTACAATTCATTTCAGTGATGTCTCACCCCCTAACTACCATGATAATAATTATCTCAACGATATAACTGATGAACCCATTACTCGAGTCAAGTTTTCCATCAATGAAATTCTCTCCAACAAACCACATCACTTTGTTTATGCTTAAAAACCAAGATTAATATAATTACTGTATTCGAAGTAAAAAGAATATGAACCTTAAAAAAGAAGAAAGATAGGAAAAAAGGGGAAAGGAGGAAGGTGATTTTAAATAACTCTTAGATGATAAGAGAAGGTCTGTATATATTTTAGTTTAATCCGTAACAGGGGTTTAGAGTATCCCTGTACGAAATACACATATTTTACTTTTAAATCTTATATTTTTGTCGAGCTCTCTCAATACTTGTTGTACAGTACTCCGATATTTTTTTCGTCGAAGGTTTCGACGTCAAACTTAATAAACGTCGTTTTAAGACTGTGAAAGAGAAGACTCTCAGTCTTTAGTATTGTAGGTTACTGACATAGTCGATGATAGACGTCTATGGTACTCGAGGACAATCGGAGGAATGTTACTCTCGCTGGCAAACGGGAGAAACACACATACATACAATTCAACAAAGTCAATACAGGGCTGAGAAACGGTAGGATACCCGACATCGGGTGGTCCGAGGAGACAGGTACCCTAAGAGGTCCGTTCATATGACCTCACCTGACGGTACGGGAGGAGGTCCAACGGTAGAAACCACCTTCCGTTAACCTTACCTATTCCTAATTCCGTCCCATAATAGTTTGTTTCCGAAAGAGATATTGAATTAGTCACAGTAAAGATTTATTAACTTTCTCGAAAATCTATCTTTCCATCTCGAGGATTTCCATCTCGTCGTGTCTTTATACGACGAAAAACATGTGTACATAAAATAGTGGATGTATTACGTATTGACAAATACATCAAGACCTCTTCCGTTACCGTGGGGCGAGGTCATGAGAATGGACTTTTTAGTGTACCTGCCTCCTCGGACCACCCGACATCAGGTACCCCAGCGGTTCTCAGCCTGTGGTGACTCACTGAAGTGAAAGCGAACAGTGAAAGTACGTAACCTCTTCCTTTACCGTTGGATGAGGTCACAAGAACGGACCTCTTAGGGTCCCTACCCCCTCGGACCACCCGACGACAGATACCCCAGCGTGTCTCAGCCTGTACTGACTTCGTTGAATCGTCGTCGTCGTCGTCGTCGTTCGTAAAGTTCCTTCGTTGTAGATTCTTATTCCTTTAGGTGGTCCCAAATTTCTATTTTACGTTCAGTTATTTCAGAATGGAGTTTCTTGTATCTTTTACCAAAATGCTATAAGTCAAAGTTGAAAAGGAAACCCAGTACTTTCAACATCGAAATAGGATTTTTAATGGAAATAAATAACAAAGGAATTATATGATAAAGAATCAAAGTTCACGACTCTTTATGGGTGTAGATAAAATTTCGAATTGTTTGGACCTCTCGTTCTAATTTTACAGGTACAACCTCTCCGATTTCCTTCCTTCTTACACTTAATTATAACCAATTCACACATAATACGTTTCTGTATACGGTTAAATATAGATGAATAAATAAATTTGTGAGTTTTTTCTTTTTTTTTATTGGTATTTGTGTGTGCGTGTGTGTTTTCTTTTTCCTCGGACTATACGATCAAGGTAAAGTCTCGAGTCGTTTGACTCCAAATCTCTTATACTCTTTAAACGAGTTCCAGATTATTAATCATTGACTGTCTTGAAACTGTTTTGGTCTAGGTACTACAGGGTAAGGTGATAGTCTTTGTTTTCATCGTAAATATTTAGATACAGGTTCACTTTTACACGTAATAGATTTAACGGACTCAAATGAAAAATTCTCATTATACCATAGTTATTATAGTCCTCCAATTCATGTTTCCGGAACAAAATTTGGTATACTTTTACATAAACGAACAGAAACTTCACGTGTGTAAAAATAATTCATGTACAATTTAACTCGGAAGAAGAACCTTCATTTTCCTTTGAGATTCGATTAAATTTTCAATCCCTAGGTACCTCAAGAAAACTTCGTGTCCAAAAGTCTCGGTTTTAAGTAATTGTAATTAAGTTGCCCTTTTAGTTCAGTTTATTAAATTACGACTTAGAAAAGTACCACACTCTGTCTACCAACGGCAAGAATTTATGTTCACTTTAAATATTAGGTCACCGTTACCTTTTTTGTTTGTTTACGTCATCCACCCCTCCCAGATTACCGAACTAAACCCGAGTTTCTATTTTTAGGTTAGAGGAACCTATCTTCCCATCCTTATACGATACGTGTCACTAATTCCACTCTTGTCGAACTATGTTCCCATTCTGTCCACCTAACAGGGACCTGTCTTGGAGTGAAAGGAGTATACAATACTTTTACTATTGTCGTGTTCCGGTATTGTAGTGACACTCGTGACTTGTTCGGTTATATACATTTTAAGAACTACGTTGTCACGGTAATCGTGTCTCATGGATGAACTATTTATAATTAGAAATAATAGTACAGGGATGTCTATCACCCCAATTCGTCCGTACTAGATTCGGTACTATAACAGTATGGTCCAGAGGTCCTCCTTCAAATATAGTATTCCCCGTACAGTGGAAGTTCTTATTGAATTAATAATCCAAGTTGAAGGTATGGATATTTTTACCTCATAATTAGTATGGATACCACGGTTCGACAAAACACCAGTTTACTTTCTCATAAACACTTTCCGGAGACATTTCTTGATGAGTTTACGACCATTAGTAGTAGTAGAGAAAGATAAGGAAAGACCAAAAGTATCTGTAGAGTAGAAATTCCAACAATTACTCAGTCTAAGTACCATTATTATTAGAATGACGACGATTCAGTAAAGTCAGCACAGGCTGAGACACGCTGGGGTTCACTGCCGTCGGGTGGTCCGAGGGGGCAGGGACCCTAAGAGGTCCGTTCTTGTGACCTCACCCAACGGTAAAGGAAGAGGTTACGTACTTTCACTTTCTCACTTTGACTTCAGCGAGTCAGCACGGGTTGAGAATCGCTCGGGTACCTGACGTCGGATGGCCCGAGGAGACGGGTACCCTAAAAGGTCCGTTCTCATGACCTCACCCCACTGTAACGGAAGAGACTTATTTTTAGAATTATTGTGTTATTATATTTTATATGAATGATCGACCCTAATTGAAAGATCGAGAGGAGGTACTTATGACTTGATACTCCCCTTTTTTGACTTTAATCGGTCCACTGTTGAACCCGAACCTCCCCTCCTGTTTCTCTTTCTAAGTATAACTAACCTACCCTCCTTTTACTTCCAATCCCTCGTCTTTGTCCCGTTCACGTATATAATCCTTAGATAAACCGATGTTTATTGAGTCGCAAGTTGATTGTCAGTTAATTAATTTACTTACTTGATCAAAAGAGTATGTCATTCAAATTTGCCTCCATCGGAGGACCAAACCCTAGTCGACCATCGTAACGAGAGACTCTTGCTCTTAGAGAGACTAACAGACGAGTATCAAAAGTAGGGGTGCCAGTAACGGAACACCGTCGTCTGTCGACGTAGTTGAGGTAATAGGTGTAAGTTCCGTCCTTCGCCCACTTTCCTCACCATTGGTCGGGTTAAACAGGGAATGTTTCTCTGTTTTTCGAAAGGGTCTTAGGGACCGTTTGAAAAATAACATAGAGTTTCCCGTCTCATATAGTCTATTGGTGAGAACCGACGTTAGTTGTGATTGTTTTACGTATAAATCACTCCGTACATCGATGAGGATCGTCTTTAGACTCAATACAATTGTTCCTTGTACACTTCTTAGGGTCGACCGTGTTCACCATTTTTTAGGTGGATGGTTACGTCCTTTGCATTCTCGACGTCCAAGCTAGGGACCCAGTCCTTCTACGGGACCTCCTCCCGTACCCTTGGGTGAGGTCATAAGAACGGACCTCTTAGGGTACCTGTTTCCTCGAATCGCCCGATGTCAGGTGTCCCAGTGTCTCTCAGTTGTGCTGACTTCGTTGAATCGTATGTCGTGTACCCATCGATCATCATGGACAGTGTCACGTTAAGAGTCTCGACCCCTGGTCAGAGTTAATCTCCACATCCTTGAAACATCGTATCATTCGTACTACCGTAATTGTTACTCGAACCTTTGAATTTAATAAAAACGTACACAAAAACCTGACTCTCAGTTTCTCATATTATCCTATCTACCTCTCTTAAAACTTAATTTCCGTACCTCATTCTTTAAACGAAATTTATAATTAAGGGAACGTTTGGTAAAGACGATATCGACAATCTTTTTATTATGTACGTAAAAGTTCACGGATGTAGGAATTCATTTTTATAGTGTAACAAGGATTAGGTACAAACAAACAAACAAACAAACAAAAAACGCTTGTTTTATTTATGGTAGTTGAGATGAGAAGTCCTGTCGACAGTTTTACAGCTCCACGATACAATCACAACAAGTTTTAAAATTGTCTTTTTATTTAAACCGATGTATTTGGTACCGAGATTTGACACCAAGATTCGAATATCCCTATTTTTCTCTAGGGTAACATACACTAGATAGACCATTTTAACTTATATAATATCTTTCATCAAGGAGTCTTTAAAATTTTAGAATATTGGAACGCGTATTTTACTCAGACCGTTTGGAGTGTTATAGACAAACTTCTCTTAACCCTAAACGGACTAAAAATTGTAACTACCAAAGAATACTACTAAAAATAGGGTAATCGAGTAATATAGATAGAAACATCCTAAATTTTAGACATATTGTTACCTCGTTCCGTGATTCGTTACTTCAAATCACTCTGATTTGGTGTAGAAAAATTCTTGGAAATGAAGTAAATTCTTGTCATAAACCGAGGTCGTGGTGGGTCACTGCTTAGATTTTTGACGTGCAATAACTCAACCTACCATAGAATCTGTAAAAAGACTGTGTGACCAGTGACTAGTACACGAATTTTGTACTGATCAAGATTAACTCTAAAAGACATTCACATTTATGTGTGACCTACGGTACTTATTAAAAATATGCTTAACGTACAATTTTGCTTTTATAAATCTGTATCAACAAATTTCTTTTATGTATCAAGTGAAAATATAAAAATTATAAAGATACACTATGAATCTTCAAGATTTCAACGTGAGTATCAGACGTAATATAAAGCTACTATGTCACGAATGAATCTCTGAATTAACCCATTAAAACACGTTTCTCCTGTAAACCGTCTTCATACCTCCATTTGGTAGGCTTAAATAATTTTTTTTTGTACTTGTCTCTTCTATTCTTATTTATATAGATCGAAAGGAAACACATACATATTAAGACTAGGTCCCTTAATTAGTACGATGATCTAAATTACTGAGAATTTCACGGACATAACTCTTAAGTGAACCAAGGTCCGTAACAAAATTCTTAAGACTCACGTGAACGAGGGACTTAGGGGTGTCTTTAAGACACTCCGTTAATGACAATAAAAAGATCAAAATGCGTGCTATCTCTCTCCGGGACCTACATTTACGGGACCAGTAACAGTACCCGACACTTCTCCATCTCCGACCTAAACTCCTGTCAGACAGACCGAGATCTCAGATGTATAGATTGACGAGACGACAGGAGAACGACTTTTGTTTTACACCTACTTTTTATTTTTACTGTGGCCGGCATCCTTTGACGAAAGTCGTATAAATGGGGTTGTATTTTTTCATCAGTACTAACGTCGGTTTAAAAATCAATGACGATTCAGTAAAATCAGCTCAGGTTGAGAAACGTTAGGATACCTGACATCGGGTGGTCCGAGGAGACAGGTTCCCTAATAGGTCCGTTCTTGTGACCTCACCCAACGGTAAGGAAAGAGGTCCCCTAGAAAGGTTAGGTCCCTAACTTGGGTGTAGAGAATGCAGAGGATATAACCTCCGTCTAAGAAATCGTGATCGTGACGGACCCTTCCGGTCAATAACACAAGAATAATTATTTTAAGTTTATCTAAATCAATCCTTACATCATTAAGATTTATGATATAAAGTCCATCGGATACTTAATAAATCGTCGGTGACGTTGACTCTCTACCGTACTCCTAGGATTTTACAAATTCTGGGTACTAAATGGAAAGTCCGTAAATCTGAATCCCCTTTAACGTAGGTATTTGTTTATTGTATCTTCTCCATACGTTTTTTTTTCCCAGGGGTTCCCTCTACCGTGAATCCGTCTTAAACCTCCTTTTGATCCTACACGATCCGTCTTTTCTCTGCCTTAGGTCCCAAGGGTACGTCTTTCCTGGCAAACCCGTGTCAATATGCTAGTGCTTCGTCACACTGCGTTCGCCATGTGATCTTTACCAAGGTGTAAGGAACACAATGGTAGCATCTCTCTGCATTTCACTTCACTTCAGCGAGTCAGCACAGGCTGAGAAACGCTGGGGCACCCGACATCCGGTGGTCCGAGGAGGCAGGAACCCTAAAGGGTGCGTTCTTATGGTCTCACCCAGCGGTAAAGGAAGAGGTCCCCTAGAAGGACTGGGTCCCTAACTTGGGCCTCAGAAGGCGTAACGCCCGTCTACAAAATTGGAGACTCGGTGGTCCCAAGTAGATGACCCGGTCTGCACTTCCACAAAAAGTGGGGGTCTGACTTGCGTCTTCACACCGTCGGACGGTTGGACTCGTCCTCTTTACTAAAACATCCCTTCTACTATTCAAGACTCAAACCAAACTAGATTAAAAAAGTGAAATTATAACGTTAAAGATACACTACTCTACTCACGGAACCTCCCCTTTTTGGATACTTTGACTTCAGTGTCTTCATCAAGTTCTTGTACAGAGAGATTTGAAACTTACGAAAGATCCTGAACACTTCTAGTTTACTTGAGTACATAAACTGTAGCGAAACTTTTGTCGCGCCATGGTGTAGTCAAGTCAAGTCAAGTCAGTGAGTCAGTACAGACTGAGAAAAACTGGGGTACCTGACGTCGTGTGTTCCGAAGGGACAGGTAGTGGTTGAGAGTCTGGAATGAGTTTGAGTACAGGTATCTCAGTCACTACGGTAGGTTGGTAGAGTAGGAGACAGCAGGGGAAGAGGAGAACGGAAGTTAGAAAGGGTCTTAGTTCCAGAAAAGGTTACTCAGTCAAGAAGCGTAGCTCACTGGTTTCATGACCTCGAAGTCGAAGTCGTAATCAGGAAGGTTACTTATAAGTCCTGACTTAAGGAAATCTTACCTGACCAACCTAGAGGAAGGTCAAGTTCCCTGAGAGTTCTCAGAAGAGGTTGTGGTATCAAGTTTTCGTAGTTAAGAAGTCGAGAGTCAAAAGAAATATCAGGTTGAGAGTGTAGGTACTGATGACCTTTTTGGTATCTAAACTGATCTACTTGGAAACAACCGTTTAATTACGGAGACGAAAACTTATACGACAGATCCAACCAGTATTGAAAAGAAAGTTCCTCGTTCAAAGAAAATTAAAGTACCGACGTCAGTGGTAGACATCACTAAAACCTCGGGGGGTTTTATTTCAGAGAGTAACAAAGGTAGTTCTAACGACCCTCTTTATAGTTATTGGAGTCTATACGACTACTGTGGTGGCAATACCGTCTTTCACTTCTTCTTGATTTCTCTGAGAACTATTTTCAATTTCTCCTCTCACTTTTTCAACCGAATTTCGAGTTGTAAGTCTTTTTCACTTTCTCTTCTCGCTTTTTCAACCGAATTTCGAGTTGTAAGTCTTTTGCTTCTAGTACCGTAGGACAGGGTAGTGAAGTACCCTTTATCTACCCCTTTGTCATCTTTGTCACAGTCTGAAATAAAAACCCCCGAGGTTTTAGTGACGTCTACCACTGACGTCGGTACTTTAATTTTCTGTGAATGAGGAACCTTCTTTTCAATATTGGTTGGATCTATCATATAAGTTTTTGTCTCTGTAATGAAACGGTTGATTTCAGGCAGATCAGTTCCGATACCAAAAAGGACACCAGTACATACCTACACTCTCAACCTGACACTTCTTCCGACTCACGGTTTCTTAACTACGAAAACTTGACACCACAATTTCTTCTGAGAACTCTCAGGAAACCTGACGTTCCTCTAGGTTGGTCAGGTAAGACTTCCTCTAGTTGGGACCCTAAAGAAACCTTCCTTACTAC
>SJYO01041852.1:34020921-34209971 GCA_006410555.1 Capra ibex | reverse complement strand
TACACTCAGACTCACTTGAGGCCCTCTACCACTACCTGTCCCTCCGGACCGCACGACGCTAAGTACCCCAGCGTTTCTCAGCCTGTGCTCACTCGTTGACTTGACTTGACTTGACTTGACTTGACTTGACTTGACTTATAGTACCGTAAGTCAAGATAGAGAAGTACCGTTTCTCTTGCCCTTTGTTACCTTTGTCACGGTGTATCCACATCCAAAATACCAATAGCAGTGGACCCTCAACTTAGTTAATTCAGTAAACTTCTAGATCCCCTGGTAATCAAAATTTTATCTTCAAAACCTATAAGAAAAATAATCAATACTGATATCACTTATAAAATTTTTAAAAATAACTGATGTAATGAGATTGCCACTATCCAAAAGAAACTCCTAAAAACTCCGGTGTTGTTTGACGATGAAACTAAAACTGATTTTACTTTTCGTTGAAACAATTTTACCAGTTTTACGGATACATACACACGTCTGTTCTGATTAATTTTTATTAGCGTCAAACCAGAATAAACACTGTAAGTATTTTCCTGGAATTCATAGTGTATGTGGTGGATACGTATATATACTATACGTTCACCTTCGAGTCGTTAGTAGCATTAAAGTTGAACTCCTTGAACTCTCTGAGTCGTATCTGAAGGAAGGTTGACTTACTGTCCATTTAAACGGACGGATTTCTTATCGGGGGTCTGAAGGGACCTCCAGGTCTCTAATTCTGAGGTGTGAAGTGACGTTCCCTACACCCAAGCTAGGAATCAGTCCCAGGATTCTAGTGTGTACAACGCACCACGTCGGTTTTTTTCTTTTTTTTTTTGGGAGAGTACATTTGTCGTTGTGTCTACGTTAAGACAGACAGTACGATTACCGTAACCGGGCCCCGACCCATGTTTGTCCATATTATAGACTACTATCCATCCAACTTAGTGGGGTCACTATAAATTTTACGTCTAGAAACTCGGGATATCTTGGTCTATTACGTTCAGTCACACCCATCCCGTACCCTCAATCATAAAAATTGTTTTTAGGATCTACTGAAATCACGAAAGATTTCAAGGAGGATTTCCTCTAGTCAGGACCCAACAAGTGACCTGTCTGACTACAACTTCGACTTTGAGGGTATGAAACCGGTGGACTACGCTTCTCGATTGAGTAACCTTTTCTGGGGCTACGAACCTTTCTAACTCCCGTCCTCCTCTTCCCCTTCTGTCTCCTATTCTACCAACCTACCGTAGTGGTTGAGTTACCTGTACCCAAACCCACATGAGACCCTCGACCACTACCTGTCCATCCGGACCGCACGACTGTAAGTACTCAGAGTATCAACCTGTGTTGACTCGCTGACTTGACCTGACTTTCAAACTCTTCGAGTCCTAGTCTAACACTAAATATCCATCAGACACACTAACTCATGTTCAGTACTAAGGTACCCTACGAGTGACTAATGGAAAGGTCTTTAGTTCGCGACTCTCGATAACGATTATATCGAAGAGGGAATCGTTTGAGACTTTGTGACGATTGTACTTTAAACTTCGGATCGAACCAGTTACTACAAGTGAGTCAGACTAAAATAAAGTCAGACTAAAGTAAGTCGTAAGATCCCTTAATTTCGATATGGTAGAGAGACGACTGAACGAGGTAACGGTAGGACCGTTTCGGAAGGTAGTCAGTAAAAGGACGGTATTTCCTTTTTTTTTTTATGATTCTCTCAGAATCTTCACGAGTAGTTTTCTTTTTTTAACATTGACATACACAATTACCTACAATTGATCTGAAAAAAACCACTAACAAAACACTATATATTCAAATAACCCTAAAGGGACTACCGAGTCTGTCATTTCTTATGTGGATGTTACCCAAACTAGGTACCCAACTCTTTTATTGGAACTCAGTATGACGTATGGACTTTGATTATATTATAATATACAGTCAATATAGATTTACTTTTTTCTTTTTCATTTTCCGAAAAGTCAGGGAGTCATATTTATGACAAAAGACCTTTTTTGTATATATATACATACATACTAAAGTTATGTACTAGACTTTACTTATCAAGTAGATTTCAAAGGACAAACTGGTTATTAATTTATCTAGGTAAGACGTAAGGACTATAAAAGTTACATTTAACATCGTCTAATACAAAGAATAATATTGTTATTAACGACACATTGAATATTAAATAACTCTACCAATTTCATATATTAATGTCAAAACGAACACATAGATGGAGTTCCTTGAACTCCAATACAATCCATAAACTAACAAACAAAACTTACGGAGGGAGGTAAAAGTGGGACGGGAGGTTCTGACGACATATGTACCTCTTTCCTTATAAATCCTCTTACACAGATTTTCTGATCATAATCTCCGCTCTTTTATGTCTTCTGATGACCTCATTTTACAACCTACTTTACAATGTCGAGTCGAATACAAAACGAAATCAAAAGTAAGGGTAGTTTATATTATAAGAAATTTCTTTACTTTATATCTACGTCACATGAAAAATTCCACAACATTATTTGGGTTCAATTCTGTCACCCGATCTTAAAATAATGTGATTTATTCAGGGTCAAAAGGTCTGGTGTAATTAAAGTACGGATGCCTTACTCTGTTGACTACATATACCAACATTTTTAGTGAAAATTATTATTCATTTTCCACAAGTAGTTCTTCTTGACCAGTTATAATCTAAGATGTTCCATTATGACCCATATGTAAAGAATATTTTTTTAATGTTACATAATCGTTGATACAGTAAAATGCATTTCTACACTTTTAGGAGAATCCTGTTTGGTTCCGAATATGACTCAGTATATATTATACTTTTCATACTAGACCAAACATGGAAAATCAGATTTAATACGGTTTAAAGTTCCGAAAAATTATTTTTATTTACTTAGGGAAGTAATTTCTATTTTTAACATAAAGACCAAATTATTAAATAAGGACTTTCTCTGTAATAATCTCTTTTCTTCATTACTTTAAAGTCTATATTTGAAATCTCTTTTAAAACCGTCTTCCTTTCTAATAGTACCTAAATCTCTTGTATCTTCTCCGTTATAACTTGAACTCATTTTTTTGTTTCACATTTTAACTTTTATTTAGAAGAGTGAGTTTTTGACTCTAGGACCACAAATATCTAAGAACCCTTTTTTTGACCGTTACTGTTTCTTAACAAACTTTTAAAGAGTAAATACTATTGACAAGTCATAGTTAAGTAAATCTATTCTAGATTCGATAAAGTACAGTACAGAACACCAATTCAGGAAATATTTTTCTCTTGAGGGGGAAGTGAGGTCAAAAGAGTAAGATCTGGTCCGACAATTAATCCCTTTTTTACGATTAAAGGTGAAGGTTAAACTTGTACATAGTCTGGAACTTTATCTCTACTTACACGAACGGGACAAAAGTCGAAGCAAAACTATCATTTCCCTAAACCCAATGATGTTACAATATTAAAAGTATTTCTTTTATAGAGAAAATACGACGGAAGTAATAAAACTTAGAATCAAACTCCTAGACCTCTCTTAACCAATCTATGGTATGAATCTTAATATTAGAAGTCGTTCACTAGACGGAATCCGATATCACACACACACACAATATATTTTAAGAGAGAGAGAGAGTAGATAAACACATAGATAGATCCCTCTGTTTCACTGTCTCTGTCTTAAAAAAAAAAATTTAAAAGTCGTTCCCTTTTAGACTTGGATTATATTTCCTTCATCCATGTAACGTAACGTTTATGACCCCGTCACGACTGTCGTCACAAGGTCGAACGAATTATATCACGAATGTCTGTTATCCAGATTACCATAAAACATCTGACGGAGAAGGTCTTTTCGTGTAAAAACGTAAAGGTTTTACACTTTAAACTTTTAATCTCGTGAATCAACGTCGTCTCAACTTCTAGTACCGGTAGGTCCTGATCCTTGTGACGACTTCTGGAGACTTTCCACGCTTTTGAAGGGTAAGTAAAACGGTCTGCCCAAAAAAAAAAAAAAAAAAGGGTTTACCCTTTAATCCATTTCGAATTATATATTCCGAGTGTCCCTTTTACCTCTGTAGAGTCTGTACTTACTCTTCTAACACCTATATTACCACTGACAAAAGTAAGTTTATTTTGATTCGTCTGTTTCCATTCCCATATCACGATACAAGGAAAGGTTGACACTAAAGACATTGAAAAAAAGAATGTACACATTTCAGTACTTTTCATTAAACAAACGTCTAAGAACTTTGACTAAACAAGTCCACTCCCGTTCCCCACACACACCCCATCTATACGATCTCGCTCTCTCTAGATCATTATGAAAGACGGTAGTCATAGGTACCTGTGACTTAATGCCCTCAATTCGTCAAAGTTTGATTCATAAAACGTTGAATTTATAACAGTGACTGAGTCTGTATTAGGGTGCTAATTGATATCTCAGGATTGTAGAACCCTTCCGTTCTCTTGTACTCCAACACACCGTTCTTTCATTTCTTAGGGTTGTATGGAACTTAATATTCTTTAAGTCTTCAAGTTCAAATCTCTAGAATGGATTTAAAAACAGAATTTCTGAAAGACATAACTGTTTCGAACTTTGTGTCCTCAATTTTTCTACTTCGTTTCTTTTTTACTCTTGGTGGTACGTGTAACTCTTACCCCGTTTTTACACTGATCGTAGTAGTAGTAAACCCCGAGTACCATATTAAAAGTTGACAAGTGTCAGTTATCAAAATTAGACCCAAGGTACTTAAATTACTCAAAATTAAACTGTTTCAGACTTCTTTTTAAAAATCGGACTTATTACTCGAGTCTACTTCTGAATACCCGTAAAATGTATCCTGGGTAATGTCATTAAAATGACGACTCAAACTTGATCTTCTTTACGAGTGAGTAAGTAAAGGACCTAAATAAAAAGGTATGTAATTTTGTCCCAAATTATGACACTATTTGAATATTTAGAGATTATTTAGTTAAGGGAATATGAACGTATATGAAAAATCAATGGTCTTATTACTTAGTTAAGATATAGGTAAGTTATATCACTTCACTTTCAGTAAATCAGTACAGGCTGAGAAACGCTAGGGTACCTGATATGTCAGGTACCTTAAGAGGTCCGATCTTATGACCTCACCCATCGGAAAGGGAAGAGGTCCCTTAGAAGGGTTGAGTCCCTAGTTTAGGTCCAGAGGGTGTAACGTCCGTCTAAGAAATTGTCGACTCGGTTCCCTTCGTGTAAGTTATATCATACAGATTAAATTAGGGAGACTTTGTTTCTAGTAAGAATTTCAAAAAACTAACAAAACAAAATAAAACTGGGTTACAACTTACAACTCAAATAACAGAAAATATAAAGCTGTTTCTCGTAGTCACCTTTAGATACTCTAGTATCCTAAACTATCTTCTGATTAGGGTACAATCAAATATCCTTAGTCAGAAGGACCTACATGAAGAATTTTTGTACGTTCTCGAGTCCAGTCTAATCGTTATCCACTGAGAGAACAACTGGGACTCTTCGGTACGACCCACGCCCCTCGACGTTCTGTCTGAGGAACAACCTACCTCAACGTCTATGACGAGACAGAAACTCGATTCAGTCCCCATAACTAGAAGTAACGAGGAGGTCAATCCACCAGGAAAGACAGTCATCCCAACTTATAGAATAAATTCAGTAAATTGAGTCATATGAGTCCTGAGACTCAGACACAGGTCCGATGAGTCGTCCCCCTTAAGGTGTTTCTTCAGGGAAGAGAGAGATCTTCAGCACTCCAAAAAACAAAAAACAAAAAATCCTTGATTGATTCCTTAAAGAAATTCAGAAATTCAACCTCAACGATTTTTACTTCATTCGATTGCTCACCATTTAAAGTCTATGATGACTATGGGTCCAGTGAACTGAGGGGTCGGCAAGATAGTAGACACTGTGGAGTCTAATTCCACCATGTTCAATTCTCAATTCATTTTAACACAGAACCATCAAAGGTACTATCAGAAAATAAATAAAAAAAAAATTAAAAATAAAAATGAGATAAAACGAAATGTTATGACATAACCAAAACGGTATGTAACTGTATTATCAGAAAATTTTCGTTCGTAAAGGTTCTACTTGTGTTTTCTGACTTTCTGTATCTTTACAATCCTGATGTCCCTGACTTACGAATTTACGGAAGATCAACCAAAATAAACGACAGAAACATCGACACCACGGAGAAAATCAAACGATGGTTGGACAATCCCAAATATTTTCTGAGGTCCATCCTTGAACTTAAAGACTAATACAGTTTATGCAAAACGGTTTGACATTTAATGACAGACACAAGGACCTTATGAAGTAAAAGGTTTTAAAGTCCCTATTTTGGAAGAAACATTTGTAAGTAAACATACACAAACACACACACACACACATTCCCTCCCTCCACCGTTTCTGTCTCTCTTTAAGTTCTTTGTCGGATTATATGTGATGAACCTTTTATTCAGTTGAAGAATTTTATTACTAATATAATTAGTTGAGACTTTAGTTTCAGAAACGTATGTAATATTATAAGTTAAAGTTTAACTAACATATGAACAGTAAAATTTATTCGAAAGACTTTTAATTTATTGATAGTGTATACGATGATCTTAGGGAGACATGGGAGTTTCTATACTAAATAATACAATATAAGTTTAACAAAAAATGAAATATATTTGTATGTAAAGTATATAAACAGTTTATTTATATTAGATAATTCTCTAAAGATCCTTCCTTTTATCCTTTGATGAAATAAGTTCATAAAACCGGTTATTAAACAAACTAGAAATTTCATATGGTAAATACAATAGTGTGTCAAGGTAATCAAAACTTAATAGTTACGAATGTATCACAAGAATTTCTGAATTTTTTAAATTTATATCAACAAATATTTAATCATATAATAATCATATAATATATCATATAATAATCAAAACCCCTATGTTGTATCACTACATTATAACAATATCTAATATGAGGTAAGTTTCAATAGTATTGTATAAGACAATACATACATGTTATATATGTAACGACATGTTACACGGGAACTAAACATTAACTATATACACCTATTATAAAATTCTTTCTATTAATATTATAACACATCGGTCAAGGGGTGTCCTTGTCACTAAAATAACAAAATTCGTCGTCTCTTTTGGTTAACGAGGAAAGGACCGACACCCAGACGGTCGATCCAATACCAAAGAACAAAGGAACAATTAGTCTCAGTGACAAATGAGAAATCACTAAGTTACATGAAACGTGAAGTAACACTCTGTCGTTCACCCCAGATGAAATAACGTATGGGTGACGAGAAGAGATCCCGAAGGGTGCACCGAGTCCACTATTTATTAGACGGACGTTGCGTCCTCTGGACCTAAACCAAGGACCCAGTCCGTCTAGGGGACCTCTTCCCTTACTGTTGGGTGAGGTCAGAAGAACGGACCCTTTAGGGTACCTGTCTCCTCGGACCACCCGATATATATCAAGTACCCCAACGTTTTGTGTGTCCTGACTTACTGATTGTTTGTGGGTGGAGATCGTGGAGAGTAGACGTATCGACAAAAAGGAACTAACCACGGTTCTCAGAGACGGAAGTTTGTTCTCTGATTCACCTTTCTTTTTGTGACAGGTAACTCCCCGAAAAATTAAACACAGAATGGGTTAACAGTGAGAGAAACGATTAACACGGGGTCAACTTGATCAATTTGTATTTTCCTACAGAGTGATACCTGGTACTGGAACGAATCAACAGGTCGTTAAGTAAAGAGGTAATTAAACTAATAAATTAATTACATTAATAAATAGACAAAGTTATCTTTACAATCTATTAAATATTCTTTTTATATTTAATTTTATTATTTTGTTTTGGACTTTATCCCTGTCCTCTTTAGTTTTCCCTTTATTGTGATTGTCTTTTTCTTACATCTTCAGTACGTCATATTCCGAAACCCGATAAGAATCCCGAACACGTGTGTAAAAAGAGACTATATAGAAGATCGGTTTCTATTAAAGTGTCAACAAGTATATGTCTTCCTTTTTCATCATTAAGGAATCCCCATTGGTTGTAAAGAAAGTTATCAATTAGATAACTAAAAAAAAAAGTAGAGTAACGGAAGTATATCTGTTGGACATGGAAGTTGGAAACAACAACGACACTCAGTGAGTCAGTACAGACTGAGAGACACTGGAGTACCTGACGTCGGACGGTGCGAGGAGACAGGTACCCTAAGAGGTCCGTCCTTCTGACCTCACCCAACGGTAAAGGAATCTAAACTTTTAAGACTAAGGTAGCTGTTCACTATAAGTCCACTTACACAAGGGTGTTTTGGAGTGAGATGATCATTTAATTTAAAGAATTTTAAACATCAGGAGTGGGAGGAAAAATTACAGTTCTAAGTTTCGGTCCCGAAAGACTTTCTAACATCGTTAAGTTCTTAGTACACGAAGTCAGTACGACAAACGGGTTGTAATATTATCTACGTACACTTCTCGACTGAGTAACCTTTTCTGAGACTACGACCCTCCCTAACCCCCGTCCTCCTCTTCCCCTGCTGGGTCCTACTCTACCGACCTACCGTAGTGCCTGAGCTACCTGCACTCAGACTCACTTGAGGCCCTCTACCACTACCTGTCCCTCCGGACCACACGACGCTTAGTACCCCAGCGTGTCTCAGCCTGTGCTGACTCGTTAACTTGACTCGACTTGACTCCCTATAGTTCTCTCTCGAACGGTGTAGGTTTCTCAACAAGATATAATCATGTCTTAAAGGGTTGTCTCACGACCCTAGTCTACCCAATTGACCATCTATACAATGGGTGGGAAAACTCACCTGGAGTTTGTTCCCAGGATGACGGACCTGGTTAAGTCAAGTCAAGTCAGTGAGTCAGCACAGGTTGAGAAGCGTTGGGGTACTTAGCGTCGTGCGGTCCGGAGGGACAGGTAGTGGTTGAGGACCTCAAGTGGGTCTAAGTACACGTATCTCAGCCACTACCTGGTTTAATTGGACACGGTTAATTCCATGAGACTTAAACTGAATCTTCGTATCCTTTCGAATTAAGAAAAAAATTCCATAAAAGAGATAAGAAAAACAAACAAAAACCAACACGATCTAGAAGTAACGAAAAAGATCAACACCGTCGCTCACCCCCGATGAGAGATCGGTGTCGCGTACCCGAAGAGTAACACCGCCGAACAAAACAACTCGTCGTGTCCGAGGTCCCACATACCCGAGTCATCAACGACAAGGGTCCGAGATTTCGCGTCCGAGTTATCGACACTACGTCCTCGAATCAACGAGACACCGTACACCCTAGAAGGTCCTAGTCCCTAGTTTGGACACAGGGGACGTAGCCGCCCATATAAAAATAGGTGACACGATGGTGTCTCCAGGACCTTTGGAATGGGAAACTAGTTTCTTACCTCTCTAAACTTGAGTCGAGACCTGTCCGACACCCGCCCCGACGGAATAACCTTGGACAATCGCCCCTCCCCTACCCGAAGAATTTGGCACCGTGGTAACACGAACGAGTGCCGAAGTTTAGCGTCACGGTCCGTATCGTAGAAACTACGTTCCGGACACCGGGAGTAGAACTTAACTCCACGACCTGTAGCTCGAAACGAAGACGTTTTAAGGAGTACTTCGACTCCACAACCGGAGCCACGTCGGAAAACCGTGACCTTTCGGACCAGATTTGACGGGCCAAGTGTTAGAGAAAGGTACTGAGGACACTCATTCACTATGATCTCATTCGTGTTCCCTTTTCTTTTTTCCTAATCTGAAATAAAATAATGACTCTTAGAAATAAAAGACCTCTAATTACCAACGAAACGACCGCTACCTGTCTGTTCCTAAAAAACAACAACGTTAGTAATGAATAAAATCGTATTAGAGACGTGACGAAAAGAGTAAATACTATCAGTATTTTGTAAAGGAAACTTCATTTACATACACTCACTTTAAAGTTCAACTAAATCTCTTTCCATAAGTCAATATCATTTCCAAATCCTCCACACCGTAGTCAAAACCTTCACCATATTAAGGACCGGAGTGAACTCCCATATAAGAAGAACATCGACACGACACGAGTCAGCGAACTTAGAAACACTGGGGTACCTGACATCGGGTGGTCCGAGGAGACAAGTACCTCAAAAAGTCCGTTCTTATGGTCTTGCCCAACGGTGAAGGATGAGGTGTCCTAAAAGACCTGTGGGTCCCTAGTTTGGGCATAGAGAACATAGAGGACGAAACTAACCGTCCATCTAAGAAGTGGTGACACGGTGGACCCTGATATTTACACTTTCCGAGTACTGTCACCTTCCTAAATGACATTGTTACCTCCACACCCCACATCCCAAATTACTTTCCAACCCTCATTTTTGACCCACGTCAAACCCTCTTTCCTCTGTAGATTCGGTCCTACACTGTCTGGACAAGTAGTACACCCGCTCCCCTACGTAAACCCGACTTTCCGTCAACACGATTTCGTACTCCATACGTGGACATGACTAATATTTTACTATTTTTTGAACTATTACAACCTTTTACCTCTGTACACCTCTTTATTGTCTTCCCATTTTATCTCTGACAAGAAGGATTTCCGGGTATGAAGGATACGTAGTTTAATAAGTAGAAGGACTGTTACTTAATACACTCCATACATAGAAGTCTGACGAGGTAACAGGACGAGTTCCCCCACTAAAAATGTAGTGTCAAACAAACTTACTACACGATACATTAAATTATGTAAACAAGATATCTACTGTTCTGAAGTCTTGTTCCGTCAATTTATTGAACAGGTCATGACGTATGAATATTTACACTTCAGGTCTAAACTGGAGTTGTTCAAATGAAATCCATTTCCTGTCTTCTAGGAAGATGTACCGGTAATTTCCCTCTGACCTATAATAAGAGAACCGTTACCCTTGACTTTATAAAACCATACTTGATGTCACTGATCTATGTTTCTTTCAGTATAGACCGATTCGACACAACTCTCCTGACTTAACCCCACTCAGACCTCCGTTCTCTAGTCACTGCAACCAAGTCAGTTCTCGTCTACTTCCAGTTTGGCACTAGTTTTACCGTCGTGGCCAACCCTCACGTAACCCACAAACAGTTAACGGTCTTAACCCTATCCAGGAAAACAAGGGAATCCCAAATTCTTAGGTCCGAGACTCAGACATAGGGGTCCGACTCGACAGGGTGACCTAGGAATTTGTTCCTTTCTTTAGTCAAATAAATAAGGACAGTGTTTAGGAACGAAAAAAGAATACAAGGATACTAAAAAAAAACAACTAAGAATCGTTGTACACAGTCAGATATAGGTCGTGGTTCTGTAGGAAAGGGACAAAGAGACTAATAGACATCAGAATGAGGGTTAGAGGACCGAGGAAGATATCCGTATTTGAAGGTAAACTTCATCTTAGGTTTCCAAAACCTACCACACTCTCGTATTTTTTAAGGAAGGAACAAACAAGTAAAATAAAACCGAACATTATAGAAAAACCAAATCGAACATTGTATACTTTTGTTATTAAATAGAATCTTCATCAAGAGATTTCTCACCGGGAACCTGGTAGACGTAGTTTCAGTCGGCTCCCAAATTTACCACATGTCTGGAGACCTTATTCACCCTTAAACGATAATTTGACCGTAGGGGTCAATAAAGGTCACAACTGTCAGTTGTCTGAGATGAAACTTTTTTCTGATTGGCACCCGGATCGTCATGTCTTTGTGATAAAACAATTGTTATTAAATAAATTTGAGATTGAGACACACCGTGTGTAAAGGAGAATGCCTTCTTTGTCCTTTATTTAATGTAGATAAACAAAGTCGTCGGAGGTCATGATCAGTATTAGTCTTGCCCACCTCTTACTTCAAAGACATGTCCCTTTACGCTTCCAACGTGACTAAACACCTAACGTATCCCTAGGTCCGACACGATGTTGGCGGTGGTGGTGGTGGTTTTTTGTAGTCACAAAATGTTACAACGGTGAGTATTATGGGTAAGGTCCAAGGATTCATAGGGGCAGTAAGTAATAGTAGAAGTCATCGGAGTGTAAGACCCCAACCAAGGTATAAGACTAAACTAGGATAGAGGACGAGAAGAGATTGGAGTCTCAGAAGGTGACGTAGGTGACCTAGCGTCCCGGACAGGAACCGTTTTAGGGCATTCTGATGTGGAGGATTACAAGGAAAGTCGAAGAGGAGGCCAGAACAGTTTACCACGATGAGAGGTCGGGAGAGGTCGTTTTGGTGTCTTGGTCCTCTCCCAGAAGGAAGTCTTTTTGGAATCGACGAGACTCTATGAACGATTAACTCACGGGGACGGGGCTCATAACCCAGGACTGGATAACTTCTCCCGTGACGTCACTAAGATCCCTTTCAGAGACTACTCCGTGATCTCCGTGAGATGATATTTTGACGGATTTTATTAACAAAGAAGATAGATAGAAGAGTACTGAAAAATTTGCTACTCCGTCAATTTTACCGTAGTGGGTCGACACCCCGTCTCAGGGTGGAGCTAGTGAATATTCCACAAACTAATCGACCTCCTCGACGACCGACGACACGGGTTTTCCTCTACCAAGACCTCTTTGGTACACATGACATCTAAAGATAGTTCGTTCGTGTGGTCTTGACCTTGCCTTTCTGGAAGGAGGACATTATGGATGAGTTGGGAGATCACTGACTTGAATAGTAGGTTGGTCGACCGTTTGTTTGTTATAAATTTCCCTAATCGAAACAAAAGTTTATTACGATTTCTTTCTTTCTATACCTCAACTTTCAGTTATTTAGTTATTGGTCGTGTGCATGTGTAAATATAAAAAAATTTACATAATTTATAAATATTGAACGAAAGTATAAAAACGTTTATAGAGTGGAACCAATAGAAAAACTAAAAAATTAAGTGGAAAAGAAGGTCTTAAGTAATAACACAGTCCTAGTTTTAATAAAAGGGGATCTTATGAAATTACAACTTAACACAATTCAGATATTTCATTATACCTTTTTACACAATTGAAACGGAAAAAGTCTGAACCGTCTATTTATATATTGGAGATAGAGATTGTCGAAATTAGAGTCCGTTCTTATGACCTCACCCAACGGTAAGGGAAGAGGTCCCCTAGAAGAGATGGGTCCCTAGTGTGAACCCAGAGGACGTAAAGTCCACCTAAGAAATGGTTGACTCGGTGATCCTTTCGGTGACATACAGAATGATTTGAAAATAACCCTAAATGTAAAAATATTTTCTGAAAGTCTAAAGATCAATCTACATAAGGATTTATAAAATTCAACATAATAATTATAACCACTATCATGTAGTAATCATATAATAATTATAATCACCATCAAAAAACAATCTAGAAAGGGGGATAAAATAAAAGACAAAACAACAGTGACCATAAATATTCTAATAACTAAAAACTTCAAGTAGGGAATACTGAAGATTATCCGAAGATCAATTGACCGGTTCTAAAAATTCCGGTCGTGAGCGATTACTGTTTATAAACAGAGAGGACAAGGATAAGAATACTTAGAAAGTTGTAACTCCGTCAATTTTACCATGGTGGGTCGACACCTCGTCTCGAGACCGAACCAGTGAATGTTCCATAAACTACTAGACCTGGTTGTATGAAGTGATGATAAAGTAGTAGACACTGTAACCCCTCATTGAGACAGATGGAGCATTTTAACAACATTCCTAATTTCCGCTAGTACTAACATTTTAGGAAGTATGTCTCCTATTTTATTAACAAGAGAAATTTTATAAATTATTCTTCATCTTACTTGGAAAAAAGACAATTAGAAATATAACCCCGAAACCGACATCGACGGTCTGTTGGGGAGGGTCTTTGAACAATTTTGCAACAGACTCGCTAGTAAACTTGACGGTAGACAACTGAGTTTACCATTTCTTAGACGTTATACCTTCTGGACCTAAGCTAGGGACCCGGCCCTTCTAGGGGACCTCTTTCCTTACCGTCGGGTGAGGTCATAAGAACGGACCTCTTAAGGTCCCTGTTTCCTTGGACTACCCGATGTCAGGAATCCAGTGTTTCTCAGTCTGTGCTGGCGCACTGATTGTGTGTACGCGAGACGGGATAATTTTTGTTCGGCTTTCAGAGACCCTCCGCTTAAACAATGATGCCACCAGCTCAATCCAGACGACTACATCCGGAAACCGAAAAGAGGATGGGACAGACTCGTCCTTCCTATACGAGGTAAGTTCACTTTCTGCCCCAAAAGTTTTCCAATAGAGTTTCTACGACACAACAGACGGACAACCCGTCTGTCCTGAGAATAACGGGACGGTCTTTAAACGACTTATTGTCTTTGAATTCCCTGTTAAATCACACAATCTCACCTCACATTCCTATGTCAAGAAACCTCTGGAATTTGAAAAGGAGTCCTCATTCACTGAGATCTCGACCCTTACTAAGGATCTATAATAGGTTTCTATCCCTCCTCTATAAGATGTCTTGTAAATTTCCGTCACGAACTTCTTTTTAGTTAAATAAAGGACAAAATGGAGTACTTCAATTCTGGTAAATTAATTGGTCAGGGTGTACATAGGTGAGTTACGACACTTGAGTTTTTTACCTTAGAACCGGTTTCCTGACCATCGTATAGTAGTTATTACTACAAAATTTATAGACGAGTTCGTTTAGGAACTCCTTACTTATTTTTATTCTATAGTTACCTATGTAATATAAATGTCTGGAGGGAACTGAATGTCAATGGGGGACTATAGTATTCAACTTTTACGTAGATTATATGGACTGAAGGGTTTGTAATATTGGATCAGGAGGAATTTATGTAAGTCTTATGAATTGTAATCGGATATCAACCCGTATTAGTGTTTCGGATAAAATATTATTTCATAACTTACAGGATACATTAAATAATTTATTTTATGACTTTCACTTTTCGTCTTACCAACGGACCCACGTCTTAACAACATACACATAGTCAACAAATGGAAATACCAACATACTGACTGACCTCGAGACCGAGTGTCGGTGACGAATCGTAGTACTCTCTTATATTAATCGGGGATTTTTCTAATTTCTAAACTTCATATTAAAGATGACTTATGAATAACAAAAACACGATGGTATTTTAACTTTTTTATAATATTCATCTTAGTAGTATTTAGTCCTTGATAGACATGATTATGAAGGTAAAGTTAGGAAAAAAAAAAAAAAAAACTATCGGTTGATGAATCCAACCTTTAATATCATTAGTCTAAAGTTAACAATTTCGTTTCAAAGATAGTGTGAGAAAAAGTTTTGTGTTAAACACAGGAATCATCCATTAGATAGGAACCTCCATTTTACCGATGAGGAGTCCAATATAATGAAGAGAGACACGGTCCCTCAATCTTTTTTAATTGAAAATGGGTCACTTAGATACTAAGATACTAAGAGGATTTAATGTATTAGAAATAAATAAATAAAAACTAGTGAATAACGGGACGTAAATGATAAAGAGGGACCCAAAAATTAAAACCTTAACGATCGTCAAATTGATACTGATACAATAAACTTCATCGTGGGTTTGGATATCGGCCACGTAGAATCATATAATCAATTCTATTGCGAATCGTATAATCAACTCCGTTGTAACAATACTGTTCGTTTAGGTTTTCGTTTGTCTCCACCTGTCAGTCTTGTTTTCAAATAAAGATCAGGAAACATTGTAGGACAATCCACAAAGACTAGTCATGTTTCGAGACAAGGTCCCTGGGCCGAAAGAAAGTAGTACACTGAGAGACCAGAGATTGTGTACCGAAGGTTTTAACAACGGTTTCCTCCTTTTCGTACCTCCTAGTACGACCCTTCAAAAGCATCAGGCCGAGACCGACAGTAGTGAGGACGGTTTAGGTGACGAGTAGTAAATAAGTGTTCCGGTCTGAGAACTGGTGGACTCATGGACTCTATACGACGGAACAGAATTGTACAAGGTCCTCCTTCTTGTCTTTCTCGAACCAGGCATCGATCGGTCAGAGAGAGACGGTGTGAACCGTATAAGACAGAGGTAAGTTTGGTAGGAAAAACATTAGTAAAAAAAATTTTTTTATTCGTAGTGATATTTAACCCCTCAGAACCCCTTATAAAAGGGGAAAAGTCCGAAAACGTGGACGACAAAAGAAACGAAATTTATTAGAAAGACACCTAGGAATCCACAGTCAAGTTAACAATGGACAAGTCTCTCCGGAAAAGGATTTTAAAGTCCAACTAGTTTGAAGGGTGTATGAGTCTGTGTGTAATTATGTCTGAGACAAAAAAAGGAAGTAGACTTTATATATACATTTCGTACATCCTTTACTCTTCGGACACTATTTGCGGTCAAGGAAGATAAACGGAGTCTGACATTTGACCTTAAATAAAGACCGGTTTCGATTCTTGTTATACAAAATCCAATTCATTTTTATAAAAGAATGTTCCTTGAAACGTTTATAATTTATCTATTTCATACATGATGACTGAAAACATCAAAAAAAAAAATTACCGACGTTTACTTAATTAGATAAACAATCCTTAAGACAAAGGATTTACTCTACATATTGTACTCATAACCCATTAAGTACAAACATTGTAAAAGTTGATGTAGGTATCAACAAAGGAAAAAAAAAAAAAAAAANAAAAAAAAAAAAAAGGAAGTCGGAATAACGAAACCATCATAAAAATTCAGAGAAGTCTCTCTTTTTCAGAAATACTTAAAACCTCCACCACTGCCCCATTCGTGCCTAAAAACACCTCTGACATTCGTGTCTAAAAACACCTCTGACATTCGTGTCTACATAGACACGAGGTCCTTTCATTTATTTACACAAAGTAATCGACTAAAAAGAGGATAGTTTAAATTCACGAACTTCTTTAGAGTCGACGACAAGTTTGGAAAGAAAGACGTTTATTTCTTATATCAGTTAAATTATAATAGGTGATAAGTGTCTACTCGACCGTTTTCAGGTCCCTCGTTTTACTGAAAAGGTTACAATGGTTGGGGTTTGGACATTCAAATACTCCTACCTTTATGAAGTCTTCAAAAGACATACATGTAATGGATGGGTGAATTTTAAATTTTTGTATAAATATTCGTTTTTTCTGGTAAAAGGGTACATAAGATGTGGGAGTCTATAAAGTGTCTTCTAATATGTTCAATTTAACAAACTTTTTATTTGACATCAGTCGGTTCTTTAACGTTTAGAATGATTTGAATAGTTGCAAGGGGGAAAGAGGGTTAGTTTCTTGAAACCCTACAGTATAAAAAGAAGTAAGTCAGACCTTCTTACAGTTTTAGAGTCACAAATAAGATCGAGTAAGACACTCGTCGAACTCTTATTTTCAAGGGTCACTATTTTCAACGGGTACAAGACTCTCATATCTTTTGAACACTGTAGAAAATTAATCTCCTGTTTGAGTCTTATAGATGGGAGGTCAGGAAACGGAGTGGTTTCTTTAAAGGTTTTTACCTTAACAGACGTCATTTCCTATGACGTTACTTTACATAAGAGTTACGTAGTTCACCTTTAATCTTATGTTGACTTTACGGATTATATCATATTATAGAATCGAGACAAAGGACTTTTTCTTTCTACATTCTGAGATCACTCGATGGGTAATTTCCATGACGATTTATTATCCTGACTATTTACACGGTTATATTAAATAAAAGTAGTATAAAATCAATAAAGTCTGTCTAATAACTTAACGGAGAGTAACGTAATATTTTTTTCTAAAAATTTTTACAGCAACTTTTTTAGTAGTACGGTTCCCGTGTGGAGGAATTAGTTGACCTTCCCGTGACTGAATTACGACCTCCCTCAAAAGAACTCGAGACAAGTATTTGGGAGTCACAGACCCTAGGAGTGAAAGAGAAACAAGATAAAGAAGTCGTACATGACTAAATACCGAACAACGGTTCGTGTCACGGTTCACGACTACTAGTTTCCCTTGATCCCGTAACCGGAACAGGAATGTCTTAAGTTAGAGATCAAGTGTTTGCATTCGTCTAGTAATGTTATACACTACTCTTGATATTCTCGTACTTGTAAGAGAACACACTATACTTACGCCTTGGGAATAGGTGCTCGGAGTCTTACGAAGAATCCCTCTGATATAACCCAGGATTTCCTATAATAAGTCACTAATTCAAATCGGTTCACGAGACGTAAAGAAAAGAACATTCGAAATTAAGTAGGTATGAATCTCAAAAGGAGTAAACTGGGTACATTTCAGGGACTTTGTTTCATTATTACCCTAGCAAAAGGGTGTATAGTTTTCAAGAAGGGAACAATGACTATAGACGTAAGACTATAAGGTTGGGAAACCGAGACGAAGAAATGAAAGTCATAAAGAGGATCGGTGACAGATAAATTGACTAGTAATGTTAAAATGAAAAGAGTCGAGAGACCTTGGACATGAGACCATACCCAAGTAAGCGGGTGACGGTTTTGAGCACGAGAAGAGAAACACATATAGATTTAAGGACGAAGGATATACTGACACGAAATAACCAAAATAAAATGACAATTTTGAATGGAAGTTTATTGTCATTAAGTTTATGGAAGAAGGGATATTCAAAGGACTAAGACGTTGACGGAATTATGTCCCGAAGAAATGGTGTAAGTTTATGAAACCAAAACGAAGTAAATTGAGTGGAATTGCAATCGAGGGAGAAAAAGAATGTCAAAGGAAGTTCCAGGTTTTTTTTAGGTTTTAATCTTTACTTTACATCAAACTTTTTTATACCCTATACCCAATCGTTGTACATACACACACATGTGTGTGTGTGTGTGTGTGTGTGTGTGTGTGTGTGTGTGACCTTAACTCGTCAATGTACTTGTCTCCTCCGATCTTTTTAGGTACACCATTTCCTAATGTCAGTCTATGTGACCTTACTTGAGTATAAATCGCATTATTTCCATGTCCATTGATTTATATCTTTATAGATATCTATACCCACACATATATAGAAACTTGATCATAAGTCTGTATATAAATCAACGAGACAGTTGACTGACCCGGCTCTACTTCGTGGGGTCGTCGTTACTCGAGTGAGTAACGGATCAGAGACCAATAATTATGGTAAGAGGTCCTTTTCCTTGGTCCCGAGGAACCTCTTTATCAACTACGATTCTGACTCGTCTTGTATATGTTTTACTCCGACCTAGTGAAACAGTACTGTCTGTCATTCTTTTACGACTTAATTTGTTTGTTTGATGTCACGAAAGTTTCTCCGTGTTTTTGGCTGACTTAATAGAGTGTTCCCGGTTTCGACCTCATTAGACTCGTTGTTTTAGTACACCATAAAATAATCTTGAACTGTATACTTAAAGGTACAACTTCATTTATTTACTCATTTATTTAAGTACCTCCATTATCTATTTAGAGGTACGTCTTTTAAAGGTTTATGCAAAATATCTATGAGACAGGAGTCTCTCTATCTGGTATAGAGGGATAAGGGATTCAAACCTGACATATAACACTGAAGGAAAGTTTCGTGTGTCGTATCTCTTCCCTCCTTTTCGTATTAACATGTCACTTCGTGGGACTGTCTGCGATGGAGTCGGTCCACTAATCCAATTGTAGATGTCACTATTCAGTACACCTGTCATACGTGGGAACTATACACTACTTTTATATATTGGGGTCTGATTCATAGTCTGTTTATCTATTGTTTAGAACTGACTCTTTAAAACATATTTTATTGGTCTAGTCATGAGGAGGTTCATAGGTTTTGTCCCTTTAACACTCTTTGACAGTGTTCTCCTTGAATTTACCTCTACTGTTCATGTGTACGTAACCATAGGACGTCCCCTAAGACTTTGTCTTTTTCCGAAATCTCTTCATTTTTTTAAACTCATTTCGTGCTTACAATCAATTCACAACCTTGTTTACACGATTTCATTATCCCATTTAACTTACGTACAGATACCCGAGAGAGACAGGTAGCAGTGTTAAAAAATATATTTATATTTTGAAGATTCGACAAAAGAATTAAAATGAATTTTTACCGTACCGACTATCCTTTACTGTATACCCTTCTTTTAGTGTAAACCCCTATTATAAATCTTACTCTCGAACCAACTGTTATAACTCTTCAAAATAGGATTCACTTCATCTCAAGAGTTTTTCCTGAATTTTTAATAAAAGAGAATTAAAAAGTCAGTTATTTAAATCCATCTCGATCTTAATATGTTTCTGTTTATACTCGGTTTAAGTATCAAGACGACTACCAAGAACTCTACTTAGGAAGATAAAGGAAACTAGAACCCCCTATCTCTCTATTTTGTGACTTTGATAGATTGTATGTAATGAATAAAGAATAGAGGATACAAGTCTCGTAGAAAGTTAAATATTTAAGTCGAAAATAGAACCTCCAACGAAAACTCAACACCTTAATAATTCACACACAGGATTAGGTTCGGGTTTCGTAGGAAGATTCAGAGGCGGACGTTGAGGGTCGGTGCCGTGACTCTTTCCTTGACTTCTTAAGTGACATTTGTTCTCATCCTCTGTGTAGCCCGTAAGGTCACGATATGACAGGTCTTCCAAAAAGCATTATTAGTTTTATTAGTCTTGATTATGTCCTTTCTTTTTTTTTTTCTATTTATTACCGTCGAGTAAAGACGACGACTCAAAGGTCCTTCGACGAGACTCTACCAGTCGACACACTATGTGTCCGTACCTCTTTTATCTCTCTTCAATTAAAAGGACCTTAAGAAAGACACTCAAAGGAAGGATACAGTCTCTAATTTTTTTTTTTTTTTTTGTTATTCCATTTTTAGTTTAGGGGTGGACCGGGTCGTCTCCTTCCGTCGTCACTGGAAAGAGGTTTCCCTTTTTTTGATCCCTGAAAGTGTTTTGACCCTTGATCCCTGTCTGGATTTGGTCTAAGAGGACAAACAAGGAAGTGGTGAGTGACCAATTCATCGATAATACTCTGACGGTAGTCATGAATAGGACCTATGACCCCTAAGTGTCTATTCGTTTAAAGTTAAGAACGAAAGTTTCTCCATCTTCTATCGGCCCTTTACATTGTCTAACTGTAAATGTTTATGACACCATTTACCTCAAAATAAAGAGTCTTGGTCCTTTTAACGTCCGTCCTGCAGGTACTAAGGTGGCCAAAACACCCTCCTCCAAAGTGTCTCCTAAACTACACCGTAAATTCGACTTCGATTATTACTCATTGTCGTACTTCAGAATGTTCTCATCCTTCCTATAAGGACCGACTCCACTGCCCTATACTGTCTCGTACTTCGACTCTCTACTAAATTCCTCAACTCTAACCTAGTCCCGTTAAGCTTCAACGTTAAAGTTCAACGTCTCACAGACTGACACACAGTGTACATGACACACCGTCAGTACTCTCACCTCCCCTATCCTCCTCTCTTTGAATCTCTCTTTTCCTGGTGCAATATTTGTCACAAGACCCGATACAATTCTTAAAATCTACAATGGGTCCCTCCTCATAAACTCCCCAAATTTACCTCATATATAACGATTGTCAAAAATAAACGTGACAGTGTTTTGTATTACAACGTCATAAATAGATATTACAAATTATCATTCACGACTATCCCCACAAAAGGATTGACATTTCTAAAGTATCTATTCTTGACGGAGAAACGATTAATTACATACTATTCTGTTGAGATACGGGAGTTCCTTTACAAACTATTATGGAGGTTCATCTTCGTTTCTTTTACTATAGAACTCCAAACGGTAGGTCATCTCACAGAGACCTGGAACAATACATAAGTTGTCTAAATAATTTATGAATGATACATGGGCTAGGTGACGGTCCTTGGTAAATATTTTTCTATTTATTCTTAAGGACTAGAGTTCGTCGAATATTAAATCATCCCCTCGGTTCTCCCATTTATTTATTAGTTCTACTTCTTACTTCTTAATAGTAATACCATTCTCAACACACAACTTCCTTACTACCCTCCTACCTCTTCTGTCTCCAGTCTTAGTGGAACAAGATTTACGGTCCTGACCTGGTCCTTTCTGGAAAATCTCTTAGAACTTGCGATTCGTGGACAAGTACTGTATCTACACCCTTGTGTCAAGAAATCCCTGACATCATATAATTCCCACTTCCACCGTCCTGGAGTCCCTTAAATCCTTGAGACCTTTCGATGGTTCAAGTCAATATGTCGACTACACGTCATGGTGGGACCTCCCATACTGAGTGTAGGTTCAGACACTCTTACGGTGAGGAGGGGTGATTTTTTTAAGTACGGTCACTTCGACACGTCTTATGTTTGATATGTTGAAATGCACCGTCAGTACGTATAGTTAAATTACAATCACACTATATTAATTCACTAATTGACACTTTATCCTTATTGTTGTCGATCGAGTATTTCAACCCCACTTTTAATTTACTCAGTTATATGTTTTCGTTATAATATTTATGATATAGTCAAGTCAAGTCAGTGAGTCAACACAGGTTGAAAAATGTTGGGGTACTTGACACCGTGTGGTCCGAAGGGACAGGTAGTGGTTGAGGACCTGGAACAAGTTTGAGGACAGGTAGTTCAACCACTACGGTTTGGTAGAGTAGGCGACAGTAGGGGAAGAGGAAGACGGAAGTTATAAAGAGTCGTAGTCCTATAAAAGGTTCCTCAGTCAAGAAACGTTGTCCACCGGGTTCATAACCTCAAAGTCGAAGTTTCAGTCAGGAAAGTTACGTATAACTCCTGACTAAAAGTAATCGTAACTAACCACACTAGAGGAACGTCAGGTTCCCTGAGAGTTCTCAGAAGAGGTTGTGGTGTCATGTTTTCGTAGTCAAGAAGTCCCGAGTCGAAAGAAAACACCAGGTTGAGAGTGTAGGTATGTACTGGTGACCTTTTTGGTATCGGAACTGATCTACCTAGGTTGGTCAGGTAAGACTTCCTCTAGTCGAGACCCTAAAGAAACCTTCCTTACTACGATTTCGGCTTTGAGGTCATGAAACCGGTGGAGTACACTTCTCAACTGAGTAACCTTTTCTGACTACGACTCTCCCTAACCCCCGTCCTCCTCTTCCCCTGCTGTCTCCTACTCTACCGACCTACCGTAGTGATTGAGCTACCTGTACTCAGACTCACTTGAAGCCCTCAACCACTACCTGTCCCTCCGGACCACACGACGTTAAGTACCCCAGCGTTTCTCAACCTGTGCTGACTCACTGACTTGACTTGACTTGACTGATCTACTTGAAACAGCCATTTCGTTACGGAGACGAAAAATTATACGACAGATCCAACCAATATTGAAAGGAAGTTCGTAGGAAATTAAAGTACCGATGTTAGTGGTAGACGTCACTAAACCTCGGGGAGGGGGGGGTTTTTTTACAGAGAGTGACAAAGATAACAAAGGATAGATAAACGGTACTTCACTACCTTGACCTATGATACTAAAAGTAAAAAACTTACAACTCAAAATTCGGTTGAAAAAGTGAGAGGAAAAAGTGAAAGTAGTTATTCGAGAAATCAAGAAGGAACGAAAGACGGTATTCCCTCCACAGTAGACGTATAAACTCCATAACTATAAAGAGGGTCACTAGAACTAAGGTCGAACACGAAGTAGGTCGGACCGTAAAACGTACTACATGAGACGAATATTAAATGTATTCGTCCCACTGTTATATGTCGGAACTGTATGAGGAATGGTTTAGACCTTGGACAGACAAAAAGGTACAGACCAAGATTGACAACGAAGAAATGGGCGTATGTCTAACGAGTCCTCCACCTACTCCATCTATTCCACTAGACCATAAGGGTAGAGAAACTTTTAAAAGGTGTCAAACAACACTAGGTTTTAGTTTCCTAAACCGGATCAGTTATTTCGTCTTCATCTACAAAAAGACCTTGAGAAAACGAAAAAACTACTTAGTCGTCTCCAACCGTCAAACTAGAGACCAAGGAGACGGAAAAGATTTAGGTCGAACTTGTAGACCTTAAAGTGTCAAGTACAGGACAACTTCGGACCGAACCTTCCAAAACTTGTAATAAAACGATCGTACACTCTACTCACGTTCACACGCCATCAAACTCGTAAGAAACCGTAACGGAAAAAAACCCTGACCTTACTTTTAACTGGAAAAGGTCAGGACACCGGTAACGAATCAAAAGGTCTAAACGACCGTATAACTCACGTCGTGAAAGTGTCGTAGTAGAAAATCCTAAACTTTGTCGAGTCGACCTTAAATAGGAAATAACAAGGGTAGATAAAGTACGTTTCCACCCGTGTTTTTTCCTATTTACGATATATTTATAGTCAATAATAGATAGGAGTATCTCTATAAATTTATATAAATTTATAAATTTATATAATATGTATTTTAAGTTGAAATCAAAAACTTTTATATACAGAAGATCCAAACCCGAAATAGGTGGAGTTATAATATTTAAATAAGAGGATATAAAGATTGTAAAAAGAGTACATATAGTTAAGATAGATTCTCCATACGTATTTATGTATCCATACACTTTTTTCATACCATCTCTACCGAGAATGTATAACCGTGACTCTTAAAAAATTTGAAATAAAACGTAACCCCATATCGACTAATTGTCACAATACTATCAAAGTACACTTGTCGTTTCTCTGAGTTGGTATGTTTATGTACATAGGTAAGAGGGTATTTGAGACGAAGGTTGGTCCGACGATGTGTTATACCCCGTCTCAAGGTACACGATAATATGTCAACCAATAGGTAAAATTTATATCGGCAACCAGGACAACCAATAGATAAAATATCGTCACACAGTACAGGTAGGATTTGAGGGATTGATAGGAAATAGGGGTAGGAATGGGGGACGTTTACTATTCAAGTAAGAACTTCAGACAAAGACAAAACATTCAAGCAAACATAGTAAAGACAAATCTAACCGGGATTCTATAAAAGTGAGGTCATCGACTCTGAGTAGTCGAGTTTTAGAGTGGTCGTGGTTTAAAAATGTGTAGGTTAACAAAGTTTGGATTGGGGTCACTCGTCTAAAATCGGTAAATCACCACCAAACGAAACGTTTGGGGTGTTTTGACGTGGCTGGAGACACTCTGTATTTATTCTGTTTGACGTCTCGATATCCTGTACTTTGGTACGACGAGAAGTCCAATCACTCTGGTGTCACGACGAGTCGTTATCATACATCGTTTGGTGAGAGGGTGAAGAAGGTCTTTCAAGGGGTCGGGAAGACGGAAGAACTCGACACTGAAATGCGGTGATGTCGTCCTTTTAGAATACGACCATCCCTGTGAGGGAGGACGTTTAGATCAGTTTCGTGACGGGGTTCATTATAACATACGAAGATGTCCAAAGAGACCACCGAGTCTACCATTTCTTAGGTGGGTGTTACGACCTCTGGACCCAAAAACTAGGGACCCAACCCTTCTAGGGGACCCTCCCGTACCGTTGGTAGACGTCATAAGAACGGACCTCTTAAGGTACCTGTCTCCTCGGACCACCCGATGTCAGGCACCCCAGTGTTTCTCAACCTGTGCTGACTCACCGACTCGTGTCGTGTCACGGTGAAGGATCAGAATGGAAAGAAATTGACGGGGACTTTAGAGACGTTGAGAGGTGTCCTAGATTATAAAATTTTAAATTAAAGTTATTGGTCAAAAGGTTACTATATATAACTCTTCAAATATGAAAGATGTTGTCAAAACTAAAAGTTTATCAATAACAAGATAAAGTCTTGAAAATTTAGACAAGGTCACTAGTTCAAAAGACACAAACATGGTCATAGGGTGACGACTTTTATAATAAAACTATCGACCATCATAACTAAAAACGGTCAATAATAATTTAAAGAGAACGAAAAATGAAATATTCAGGATAAAAATTTAACTGTACGGAATACGTTACTATGTCTAGGGTACCCTAAAACAGTCCAAACACTTTTTAAAATATTTAATGATCCAACCTCCATTATAGAGATATTATAGCTTAGAGGTGTTATCCTTATTAAGTACATAAAGGTGAATGAACCCAGAAGAAATTACAAGAGGTAAATACAGAATATCTAAAGACGTATACCCAGAAATAAAATTTATTCGAATAGAATGTACGAAATATCTAAAACAATAAAACGTTCGACCTGTAAAAATATATAAGAGACTAATAACGTCTCCGTGTGTTTTAATATTGAAAAACTTACTAATAAAAAGTGGAATGATGAAATAAGTCGAAATAATCAAGATTCAAAAAATAAACGGACCAAACTACATTCGTTCATAAGAACAGTATAAAATCACCTTGACTGACGAAGACCACTTAGTAGTAACATTCCATACTACAAAACTACTCCAAGAAATTAATGGGAAAATAGTTCAATTCCTTATAAGGAATAAAGTATTGGGGTGATTCTAAAAAAAGATAAAATGTTACTCAAAAATAGATATCCTTTTTATCAATCAAAAGATGAATACACAACAAAATTGATAGGAAAAAAATAAACCCGAATAAAAATCACAGTCTTAATCATCAACCATCCTAATTTACTTATGCTTTGGATCTTCATCAACTCAAAACTTTGAAACTAAAACAAAAGGAGAATTTTTATAAAATGGGTCCACAAAGCCTACGGCATCCTACACTAACATACTGATGAAATTTTAAAGAAGACACTAAGAATCGGACAAATCCAAAGGATTTCAAAACTCAGTAAAACAAGGATTTTTTGCTTAGTAAAGTAGATGTAAAAGTTTAAATTGATAAACTTAAACATATAATAATATTTTAAAAAAGTCAGATACAGGTTCAAGAGAAATACATACGAATAAGGATTATAATCCATAAACACAAAACAAAAACTATTAAAGTTTATTGACCGAAAAATATGTTAATTTGAAAAGACTTAAATAAAAGATATAATAATTGTTATAAATAAATTTTATAAAAAAGAATAAAACATCTACAAAAGAGATTCAATAAATTTGTATAAAGTTATAACAAAAGATGCTTACACACACTTTGATATAGAAAGTGAGACTTAGCAAAATGAGCACCGGGATAAATTATAAAAATAAAAATTATAAAAAATTAAAATATGCTAGTATAAATCCAATGTATTTATATGTATACGTACATAGACATGTACATCTATACGTACACACATATACAAAATATCTGATTAGAATGTGAACTCTTAAACATGTTTATTAGAAGGAAATACTTAGTTGGGGACCAAGTGCACCAGGAGACAAGAATTTAGAATGTCAAAATCTCAGAATCCGTACGACGACGACGACGACGATTCAAGGAAGTCAGCACAGGTTGAGAAACACTGGGGTACCTGACATCGGGAGGTCCGAGGAGACAGGTACCCTAAGAGGTCCGTTATTATGACCTCACCTAACAGTAAGGGAAGGGGTCCCCTAGTAGGGTTGGGTCCCTAGTTTGGGTCCAGAGGACGTAACGGTCCGCCCAAGAAATGGTGATCGAGGTGGACCCTTCGTGGGGGGATGGGGGCGGAATCGGTGTGATGAATATTAGCTAGGAAACAGGGGAAATTGTACGTAATGACTAAGGTACACTCATCGCCTTATAACAATAACTCCTGTTCTTGATACGGTCTGTGTAAACGGAAATGTGTCTTAATTTGTGTACTGGTTATGAGTCGTTTAATAAAGACTAAATAACAGTACTAAAAGATACTACAGAGTGTAGTCGAAATGGACGTCCATAAAATATAAAGCGAAGTAGAAAACAAGAAAAAACCACCACCGTCCTACTTTAACTGACCTATTGCATTTCTCGTCCTCAACCATTCTCACTTACTGAAGACCGGTTGGACTCGGGATACCTTTACCTGAAAAGGTGTAGAGACAAGGCAAAATTAGCGTCTTTGAATACATTTCCAAGTCTCCAGACCAAGTTGTCGGAGATTTCCCTTTATCGTTCTCTGGAATTTCAAATAGGAAACGTGGATTTTCTAGTAGACGACGTGAATTGTTCCACTGACCGTATACCATCAGTGATACATAAACATTAATTAATTTTAAAGTGAAATTTTAATCTTTTGACTCGTCCCATTCACCTTTGAATGGATTGAGACTTTAAGTTAAAAAAAAAGGATATCCTATAACGGTAGGTCTAGTTAAGACGACTTGTATGATTACTTTTCGAGAGGAAGTCTTTATACATTCCTAATACTAACTTGACTATTTAGGATCTAACTAGTTGGATCTTTCTAATCTTTGGACACGACTTTCTCTATAACGAATAATAATAACGTAAGTGGCAGGATGAAAGAGGACCTGTAAGGATAAGAAATTTTCCCTTACTCTCTACTGATTTTAGTTCCAGTAAGGGACGCATTCCCAAAATCTGTCGAAGGCACCCACCGGTTCGTCATTTCTTTGACAAAGACGTTATGTCCTCTACGCCCAAACTAGGGACCCAGTGTCCTGGGGAACCTCCTCCCGTCCCGTTGGGTGAGTTTATAAGAACAGACCTATTAAGGTACCTGTTCTCCTCGGACCGTCCGATGTTAGGTATCCCAGTGTTTCTCACCCCGTACTGACTCCGATGACTTGTGTGTCATAAATTTCCCCGTTTTATTGACACGTCAACCTTAGACTCACCATCGTTGAACTCCTCGGTCGACTAGAAAGCTAGAAGTCAGGAAGTTACTGAAACTTTGTATGAAAATAACGTTTGGGAAACTACACCAAAACAAAACCAAACGAAACAATCAAAAGAAAGATAACTCCTCTTAAAATGACGAAATGTCTGTTAACAAAAAAGTGCGTTATATCTAAAAACACCATGATGTTGACGTCTTCTGTAACCCCTTTTAACATGAAAATCCAAAATCTCATTGATAAAATAATAAAGTATGATAATTTGATAAAGTAGGATAAAATAATTACCTCGTCTTTCGGTCTTCATCAATAAATCCAGAATCAAACCTACTACTTCGTTTTCATTGCACACAGTCTGACCCTATACAGTTATCTTGGTGGAAACTCTAAATACTTCCAAGTTCACGATTCATCTTTCTCCAGTACCTTAGAGATAACTTTGTTTCTGACGGATTCTTTATTGTTTCCTGAGTTATTCATTTATTTGTCACTCTGTTTGGATGCCGGGACTCAGAAAACTACGACTAAACTTTACCAAGTATTTACCTTTCAATTGGTCTAGTACCTTAAATGTTTTTCTGTGTAGTTTATCTTTATCATTTTCTTTTTTTTTTATCATTTGGTTTACAGTGAATGCTTTTCCTGTTACGTGTCCAAAAAGATTCTTTATTCTCACACCATAAAAAACAGAAAATTTATATAAAAATAACTTCATATCAACTAAATGTTACGATTAAAGACGACATGTCGTTCCACTAAGTTAATACGTACATATATGTAAGAAAAATTACAAGAAAAGGTAATGAAATAGTATCATGTAACTGATATCAAGGGACACGATATATATCATCCTGGAACAACTAGAAAAGAGATATATCATCGAATGTAGACGATTGGGGTTACAGTGTGAGGTAGAGGAAGGGGAACCGTTGATGGTCAGACAAAGGATCCAGACAAAGACAAATCCACTATCCAAGTAAAGACAGTATAAAATCTATATTCACTATAGTATACCATGAACAGAAAGGCTGAATGATTCATACTATTAGAGATCAACGCAAGGACAACGACGTTTACTACAGCAAAGTAGGAAAAATACCGACTCATCACAAGGTGACATATATGAATTGGTGTAGAAGAGGTAGTCAAGTAGACAACTACCTGTAAATCTAACAGAGGTACAGAACCGATAACCCGTATCACGATGATACTTGTATCCCCACGTATATAGAAAAATTTAATGTCAGAACAGACCTAGACACGGGTCCTGACCCCAACGACCTAGCATGTCATTAAGACAAAAATCAAAAGACTCCTTGTAGGTATGACAAAAGGTAACACCGATGTAGTTGAATGTAATTTTACCCTATAAACTTACGATCCTCCTACACAACTATTTAACTATGATTTTCCAATCTCTGTGACTTCTGTCCACAACAAATTACTCAAACAAATATTGTTGTAAAGTTTACACCTTTTTATTCCTTTATTTTACACTCACCTCTAATATTATTTAATACATCATTATGTGGACGTCCGAACATAAGGAACCTGTTTTTTATGACACCAATAACACTGTGAATCCTCTATGAAGTCTAACGGAACCGTGGACCTGTTACTCAGGGTCACCCTAAATAACTTGAAGATATGTGTCACATGAGTACCCTATAATTAGTGTTGTACCTAAATGATTACAAAACTCTCTAGGACTACTCTTGATTGTCACTAAAAAAAGTTTATCGTGTCGGAGAATGACAGTACTTACTCGTTCAAACCTCACAGTTCCTTTCGGAATAATTGTAAGTGGAAGGAATTGTCGTTCCGATGACCAAAACGGGGTGCCGTACGAAGTCATTCGACATCTCAACACCAGGACCTCTGTGTACCTAATCAACTATGTAACGACTTAACCCTAAAAGATGGATCTCTCAAAAATAAAAAATAAAAAAATTAAGTCTTACACTCTTTTAAGTCACCGTAAGTCACTCTTATTAAGAACCAGGGATCTAAATTATAAAAGTAGTTCTGGATCTCCTCTCTGATGTTATACACGAGTAATGTAAACGAAGACTGTGATTCAACCACCACAGTCCATGTTAGGACTTTTTATCGAACCGTTACGTCGACGGGATCCCTCGACCTCTTTCAAATTTCTATCAACAAACGTTTTCTTTTCCTTGGACTTATCTGTACGATTTCTCATTAACCGAGATCCCTATGTCAGTTTTATTTATTATCCCGAGATTAAGTAATATAAGGCTGATATCTAGTCTCGACATCGTGACTTGAAAATTTTTGTGTGTAACTAAAAATTTTTACATAAGTCGTGTATAATAAGTTCACTCTTTGACGACCGCTCTTCGTGACAATCATGCCGGGGACCCCCAGTCCGACACAAGTCCGACGACAACAACGTAGGACTCGGGGATCTCGTCACGGACCACGACTCAGGACGGACCGAGATAACTTCCTCTGTTCCTTTCGCCGTTATCCTTGCGTCTCTTACTTTATAACGGGACATGAGATTTCCGTCTTGAGGAAGTCTTTCCCCCTTCTTGAACCGGGATCTCAGATCCCCTTTTGTGCGCATAATTTCACGTTCTCCGACTGTTGACGGAGAACTAAGAAGCAAAAGACCCAAGATTGTGTATCCGATACGTTTGAGTAGAGACACAAAGTCTTTGAAAATTTTTATCCCGATTATTTGAGATGAAAGTACTACAACATTCTTTAAATCTATTTACTGTCTATCTATTAAAACTTAGAAAGGAGAGTAAAATGTAGGAACTTTATGTCTTACAACAACCGAGAGTTCACTTCTATCTTTGTGGACTCCACTTGGAAAGGAAAACGAAAACCCAACCTCTACAAATAAATAATTATGGTCTAAACTTGATACGAGGTAATTACTTCTTCCGTCCCAAGACCCAGGAGTATATTTTTTCTTTCATATATATATATATATTAAGAGGGGTAGATCTCTCGATTAGATACTTCTCTACGACGTCCTTATTCTTAAACTATCGTATCGTAACTTCTCTTTATACAAGAAGTACTATTTTACCAAATACGTAAATATCTTTAATTTTTAATTTATTGTACCGATATAATAGATCTAAAGATCAGAAGATTTTGACCCATTTTTTATACGAACATTAAAAATGTATAGTTGTAGTCTTTAGTGGCCACTTTACCTCTAATTATCAAGGAATCGACATTATAGTCGTAAAGTGTCTCGAAAGTAGACACATCGACGTTATATCTTAAGCGTAAAGTGTCTTATATAACCCCATGTCAATACGTTCGGGTCTTTGAATAAAAAATAGTGGGTTTTACAGAGAAATTTTTTATATGGTTCCCACCAGTCATAAGTTATATGCCAGATTCATAAAGAACTAACAACCTTTTAAATAATTTAATACAAAAAAAAGATTAGTAGTAAAATTCGGTATTGAACATAAACAATCCTTTACGGTCAGTCGTCTCATAACTCTGAGCAGCTCGAGAGTCAACCAACATGTCCATCGAGTACGGGAAGGGGCGCACCATACACAACCCCACGGCACCGAACTCAAGGTTCAGTGAAGACGGTACAGAAGAGGTCCGAAGAAAGGTCGACGTTCTACTCGCATTTGTAGTTGGCATACGACGTCGAATACTTACGTTGAGGCACAGCTAACCCCAATTTCACGTTAGACTGCACAATTGTGAACCGTTCAATATTTCGTAGAAATTTTATTTGTATCTCTTCATACATAAGAAGTGTCACACGGAAAGATATTATAAACTCTCTCTTCCCCAACCGTACCACAGCCAATTCGAGGATTATTATGTACCTTACTATCTCACACTTTCCTTTCGAGACTTTTTGTATTCGCTCCGTATCATCTCGTCTCGAAAATTTTTTTAGACGAACAAAGGAGGAATGTGTGTCCGAGACGGCGAAAAGAACGGGACAAGAAAGGAAATGGGAATGGACTAGGTCCGGTCAAAACGTATTTCCATACTTATAATATCTACTACAATAAACTTTTTACGGGACAAAAATTCCTTAGAATCGTTGACTCCCTCTTTCTCTCCACACTGAAGGTGTCGTGATCTCAAGACTTGGTTGAGACCAAAAGGTTTCTTACCGGGTAGGGTATTTCATTCTTGTATCGGACACCGTACGTAACGGGTGTCCTCAAGTCCCTTAAATAGAAGATACAAAGTGATAATCATGTCTTTTTAGTTGTACTTTTGTGGAAAAAAGGGGTAGAAGTCTGAGACTCAATTCTCCTGACACCTTATCGTTTAACGGTCCAAATGTGACCAGCAAGGGGGGTTGGGAGGTTTTTAATTACTGTTAATTTTCATTACTCCCTACATATCAATAGTTGTTTTATGAGTCATTCGTTGTGAAAAAAAAAGTAAAACGGACGAGAATTCATCTTAAATTCGATAAAGAGAAGTCATATTGAGGACTATCTTTATTAATTTCCGATATATATATATCGGAAATTCTCTCTACAGTTAAAAGATAGTTCAAGACAATGAGGGGTCGGGACAATTCTTAAGGTTCAGAAAACACGATAAGGGGTTCGTCACTGAAACGGTGTGACATTTCATACTACCAGAATAGGTTCCAAAGTAAACATGAGGGATTTCAATGTGTCAGATTATTCTATCGTATTAAACTTAAAGACATTTCTGGATTAAAGATAAATAATTTATACTTGAAGGTTTCCTGTAGTGCCTTTAGTCTAGAGTAGAAGTAAAAGACTTTTACAAATTGAAAAGAAGATGACAGTCTTTTATGAAGTAAGAGATATTTAGTATGTCGGAGAATTGTCCGTGTCGATGTAACAAAAATAACATTTTATGAATAGGTATCCTCCTCCCTGTTCCTTTCACGATCTATGGGACTAGAAACCACCCCTCAATCTTTTAAAAATATTCTAAAGGGTATAAGAGACCAACTGTGTGTACGTAAACAGTATTTTCGAACCCTACGAGCCCATGGTCTACCGGGGTGTAGGAGTACAGAATGTCGTAGTTTCCAAACAGAAAAAAAGGTAGCAGTCCGTACCGACCGAAACGAGGTACAGTAGAAGTAAAGTCCTAGGTCTCAATGCGTCGGTAAAGATTAATCTTATCACAGTCAGTAGTACAGTGTTTCTTCTCTCCGGTTCAAATTTGAAGATTCACTGTGTAGAAAAGGTGAATATAAAGTAATTGGTTTCGTTCTGTATACCGATTCGGGTTCCTATTACCTCGTCTTTTCAAATTAAGTGGGTACCCTTCCATGTTTGAGACGGTAGTTAACAAAATTATGATCGACATTCTGTCCGTAATGTGATCCGTAATTGTCTGTAATTAAGATTATAAACATTATTAGTCTCATATCCCTAAACATTAGGAATGAAACGGTCCTCACCTCTTTTCGAGTAGTGAAACGGATCCGCGTATGTAAATCACCTTCTCGGATTAATCTAGGTCTAGACAAACTCGGCGTAGAGTATGTCACATGAGAGGAACTTCTCCTTGTTTCTCCCCCTTTTGGGAAGTCAGAGTTTTGGTTACTCCTTTCTTACGTCGAGAACTTTGTTATTTTAGGTATAAAAAGGTTTGTATCTTTAATAGGAATCATTTTAATAGACTCTCCTTTAATTCACGTAATTATTCCTGTAATTAACACACACACCCGAACGCACGTACATGAGTGAGAACAGCCTGAGAAAACGCTGGGATACCTGACATCGGGAGGTCCGAGAAGACAGGTACGCTAAGAGGTCCGTTCTTGTGACCTCACCCAACGGTAAAGGAAGAGGTTACGTACTTTCACTTTTCACTTTCCCTTCAGCGAGTCAACACAGACTGAGAATCGCTGGGGTGTCAGACGTCGGATGGTCCGAGGAGGCGGGTACCCTAAAAGGTCCGTTCTCGTGACCTCACCCCACGGTAACGGAAGAGACGGACGTAACCGTCCACCTAAGAAATGGTGATCGTGGTGGACCCTTCGAACATGTTTGGGTGTTTAATTTCGTCTACTTGTGTTGTTTTAACCAAAAGAGTAAGTACATTGACCAAACACAAAAGATAAAGGAAAGAGATTTACGTTTGACATTATCATTTATATGTAAAAAAAACAGTCCTTTAGACAAATTACTAGAAGGTATAGTCCATTAGTCTACGAAATGATCTATAAAGATCCCTATATTTTGGTTCATACTATGTAACAGACGGAGGGTTTCCTATAGTACCTGAAGAGGGTAAACTTACAGTGTAAATTCCTGTCTTCCTTAAGACAAACTTAGAGTAGGGTGTCGACTCGGTCATCGACCATTCTTGGATACAGGAGTGGACATTTTACCTTTATCACTGTATGGACAGACCATTTATATTATACCCTAATTTTAATATATCACTAGTATTTCGGAAACACTTTTTCGTTTAGTTCACCCGACTCACAGGGAGAAGGTGTTGGACATCTTTGATCAAATATGTTTACAAAGACTCGTGTTTCACTTTTATGTTCCTTTCAGCAAGTCGAGGTAATTATGTATGTACTGTTAATTATTATGTACTGTTATGTATTTTACGGAGTGAAGATCTTGAACTCTCTATTTCCGGTAGTCATTAAAAGAGTAATAAGAATGGATTAAGGAATTTAAAAATTTTAACTTCATTCATATTCCTCTTCCGTTACCGTGGGGTGTGGACCACCCGACGGCAGATACCCCAGCGTGTCTCAACCTGTGCTGACTTCACTGAATCGTCGTCGTCGTCGTATCAACATATTACACAATTAAAGAAAGTACGTCGTTTCACTAAGTCAATCTGTCAGAACAAAAAGTGTCCTATAAATTATGTCAAGGGACACGATATACTATCCCGGAATAACAATAGGCACAATATATATTATCAAATGTAGATGATTAGGGCTTGAGGGTGAGGTAGGGAGAGGGTGGGGCACGTGGCACCGTTGGTGTTCACACACGAGATACAGATCCTCAGACAAAGACAAAGTATCCATTCAAGTAATCACAGGATAAAATCTAAGGTGTATGTTCACTATAGCCCTAAACAGAAACAGAAAGAGAAAGACTGAATGAAGTGACAATTATTAGAGATCCAAGTAGGTGCAATGATGTTTACCGTAACGAGGTAATAAAAATGGCAACTCGTCATAAAGTAACATATATGCATGATGTAGAAATTAGTAAGGAGACGACTACCACTAAATCCAACGAAAGTATCGAACCAATAACATTTATCACAACGTCACTTGTGACTCCACGTACATAGAAAGACTTAGTATCAAAACAGACTCACATACGGGTCCTAACCCTAACGACCTAGTATACCATCGAGATAAAAATAAAAAAATTCCTTGGAGATATGACTAGATGTATCACCAACATGGTTAAATGTCAGGGTGGTTGTCATATCCTCCCAAACGAAAGTGGTATGGGAGAGGTCGTAAATAGTACACATATGAAAAAAAGGTAAAAATTAACCACCTATTAATGAATTGTTACAACACAACCAAAACGACATATTGTTGCACTTAGTTGGTATTCATACACACATACACACACACACACATAGGGGAGGGAGAACTTGGAGGGACGATAGGGCGGTAGGGTGAGGGGACCCCAACAGTGTCTTGCGGTCCGACCCGCGGGACACAACATGTCGTCGAAGGGTGTCGAAAGACAAAATGTCTGCCACCAGATACATACGGTTTCGATGTGAGAACCAAACGGGGTGGGAGAGGAAGTGGACGACACAGGTGTCTCGTAGGAGAAGTAGACACAGAGAGAAGGACGGTACGTTTATCTAAGTAGTCATGGTAAAAAGATCTAAGACATATATACGTAACTGCACTATATAAAAAAAAAGGACTGAATGAAGTGACACACATTGGTCCAATTAGGTGGAGTAAAGTTGTCTGAGTTTAAACAAGGGAAAATACCAACTCATTATAAGGTAGCAGACACACATGGATTTGTAGAAATGGGTAAGTAGACAGTTACCTGTAGATCAGTAAGTACAAAACTACTACCGGTAAGACTGATCACACTCCACCGAAGAGGAATATCAAAACTATACGTAAAAATATTATTAACCGTTACAACTTGTAGAAAAAGTACATAGATGAAACCTCTTTACAGACAAATCAAAAAGACGGGTAAAAAGTTGACCCACAAACAACAACAACTCGACATACTCGATAAACTTATAATTCGGGAACAGTCAGTGTAACAAACGTTTAAAAGGTATCCATCAGAAAAGTAAGACAAATATGAAAGTAAACGACACGTTTTCGAAAGTTCAAATTAACGTAGGATAAACGATAAAAACGAAAATAAATATAACGGAACCCTCTGACGGGATTCTTTTGTAACCATACTAAATACAGTCTGTTATAAAAGGACACAAGAGAAGGTCCTCAAAAACCACAGTATAGAATACAAATTCAGATATTCAGTAAAACTCAAATAAATAAATAAAAAACATACCACACTTTCACACAAGATTAAAGTAACTGAATGTTGAAAGGGTAGCAGGGAACCACTTCTCTGAAAAAGGGCAACATATAAGAACGGAGGAAACAACTTCTAATTAACTGACATCCTCACACCCAAATAAAGACTCGAGAGGTAAGACAAGGTAGTTAGGTACCCTGACAAAAGCACGGTCATGGTGTGACAAAACTGATGACACGCACGTACGATTCAGTGAAGTCAGTACAGACTGAAAAACGCTGGGATACCTGATGTCGGACGGTCCGAAGAGTCAGGTACTCTAAGAGGACCGTTCTTATGACCTCACCCAACCGTGTGGGAGGAGGTCCCCTAGAGGGGGTGGGTCCTTAGCTTGGGTACAGAGAACTTAGAGGACATAACCATCCGTCAAGGAAATAGTGATCATGGTGTACCCTTCGGGAAACTAATGACATCGAAACATTATATTAGACTGTAGACCCTCCCAATACAGAGGACGAAATAAGAAAAAGGAGTCCTAACGAAATCGTTAAGACACAGAAAGTACGAAGGTATATTTGAAATCCTACTAAACAAGATCAATACACCTTTTACGGTACCCACTAAACTATCCCTAGTGTAATTTAGATATCTAACGAAATCCATCATACCGGTATATTTGTTGTAACTAGTAAGGTTAGGTTCTTGTACCCTATAGAAAGGTAAAGAAACATTACGGGATTGACGGATTAGAGAAAGAAGATGGGTTAATCCTTTAGTTAATCTTGGAATCGTTACCCTCAAATGACAGGATTAAAGTTAGTTAGGTGTCGATTGTACTCCTTTCCCCTAAATTCAATAGAAGGAGGTCCTCTTGTCTCGTAAAATAATCCAGATGCCATTTTCAAAAGGGAGTCATGGATGTCGTCCTGACTACCATTTTCCTTGGGCCTTGTACTCGATGTGTTTCATTTCCTGAACAGGTTTGGATTAAGAGTCTGAACTCGTACGGGGATTCAGGGGACGTCGCGAACGAATTTGTGTCCAAAGACCCGGAGTGAAGTTTTTAATAATGAATTACCTAGACTCTCACCCGTTCACGACTGTAAATATAAATATTATTAAGGGTACACTACGACTACGACGACCAGGCCCCTGGTGTAAAACTCTTAGTGTCTTGACTTTCGTAACTATGAATCCGGATCGATAAGTAGGCACAGTTGGATGACTATCTGTCGATCTCAACAATTATCATAGAGTTGTTCATGTCTGAAGGTCTCTCCCGTTAGATAAACAATTAGAAAAAAATAATCATGAACCCGGAACTTAGTCCTTAGACCGGTTCTTAAGAGAACATTGTGTGAAGGAGGGACACTGAAAAGTCACACAGTTGTTTCTGAGAAACTCAAGCATTAATGGGAACGAAAGACCCTGGGTCCTCCGATAGACCAGTTTCGTAACTCTCTACGGTCTATTCGGTGTAGGTCAACGGAAGGAAAGACGTGAAACGAGACCGCGAATTGTGGATATACTGACCTTGTTTGGTCGAAAGTAGAGAATTTTATATTCATTGTGGAATGTACAAATACACTTGTTTGTTCATGCCTCACTTTTCAACCCCCGTGTTATCTACAAGATATAACGAAATATAAGGGACTTAACAACGAAAGCGGAAAAAGAAGGGAAGGAAATAAGGACAGAAAGAAGGAAATGAGGGACGGTGTGAAAGTCACATTTTTATTTTTGTTTATTTTCCCTCAAAGGGGGGAAAAGGATGGAGAAGGTCTGCCAAGATGTTCCGGAAGAAAAACGGGTGTAGAAAGAGACCTTGTCACGTCAGATAGGAGTCCAAATTCGCAGACTGGTGTGAATTTCTGGGGTCTGAAGTGTACAGGGTCGCATGTGATCATTCTACTAGGACACTTCGTTGTATCCTGTACAAGACTTTGTATCAAAATACTTGATACAAAGTACATGTAAGAGTCATAATGGACGTGACAGAGGTTAAGAAAGGAACATTACGTCGCGACAGTATTAATACCATATTCAATGTATTTTCGTGTTTTTGTGTTAAATCTTTGTAGGGCTTCCTGACTTACAAAATTTCTACGTTTACAGACCGATGATCACATTACTCCAGTACATAATTTTTACTTTTTATCCCTGGGTAAATTATTGAGACCGTAGTCCCGATTCTATCGGATAGAAGATTCAAGAGATAAGACATAGTTCAGAAGAGTTAACATCTGGAACGTAAATTCGTCTACACGGAGCGGTAGACCCTTGATTGCCTGGACTAAGGGAGACCCCAGAGTTATTAAGACGATAAAGTTTACTTACTTCATGACGGAAGGTTCCTCTCAACGGTACAACAAGAACTTGAAATCTCCCGTCATCTCCTTGACATACTTTTTAGGGATCGACTGGTCCTTTTTGTAAAACGAAAGGGTGCAATGAAGATGCTTCGAAATAGAAATATTCCTTTCATTTCCTAGTATAAAATTTTACACGAACATCAAATAAAAAAAATTCTTCTCTGACGTAACATCATATAAAGTATATACTCCGTAAATAAAAGAGACTTTTTTAATATGACTAATAACACTTTTTTAAGTTTTGTAAAATTTTTCGTTAATAACTGATATTGTTTTACTATATCTAAAATAAAAATTTTACAAAATAAGACATGTACAAAATGTTATATTCAAATCATCCTGTTTTAATCAAAACCTTTGACCACCGACACACATTTCTGAAGTATAACTTGTTACACATGTTTTTATACTTAAAGTTTCCATTATTCTTTTGACAAAACGAAATTCTTAAATTTTTACAATTTGTGGAATTTGTCCTGAATGAAAAAAACCAACCTTTCAATCTCAAGTGAATTGATTTAGTTTAAAACAGGTCTGTAACTCTGAGTGTTATAGACTTAAGTCGGTAGTATGTCAACTTCTCTTTTAATAATTTTCTCGTGAAAGGTTCCAGAATAATTCGGTCTTTACTACGAGTCGGACCTAAAGGAAAACGAAAGACCCACTGGGGTCTAGGTGTCCGTGTGTCGGTGGTGACCCTAAGGTCAAGGGTATTTCTCCCTGTGACAATCCACACTTCTCGGTACAAGTGTCGGATGTGTCAACGTCCATACTTAATGACGTTCAGAGGTTACGGCCTCTTGTTCCTACGTGACGCCTCCTACTCACCAGTTCCGTCTCGGACGGCTCGAAAGAGAACTAGACACTGCAAAGGAAACCCCTAACCCAGAAAGACCGGGAGAGGCGTGACCACTGTCACCCACAACGAGTCTCGATCACACGAACGTCACCTTCGGGTCTCGAATGTGAATCGTTATCTGAACAAGAAACAAACGGGTCTTATAAAGGGTAACGATGTGTTCTCACATTCGAGTCCTGAACGAGTGTGTGAACCGGAAAGACTACAAATAACAGGAAGGACGACGACGACGACGACGATTCAACGAAGTCAGTGCAGGTTGAGACACTCTGGGGTATCTGCCGTCGGGTGGTCCGAGGGGGTAGGGACCCTAAGAGGTCCGTTCTTGTGACCTCACCCAACGGTAAAGGAAGAGGTCACGCACTTTCACTTTTCACTTTCACTTCAGAGAGTCAGTACGGGCTGAGAATCACTGGGGTGTCTGACGTCGGGTGGTCCGAGACGGCATAACAGGAAGGATCATGTAAAATTAAGAAAATCATTGACAGACTAGTAGGAACAGAAGACCGAATGAACAGGGAAAACTGACAAGTAGAACCTTAGATAGAAGAGGTGGAGAAATCTTGGACCCAAATTCTTTAGTCCGTACACTAATACATCGGGACATTGGAAGAGGTCATTTGATTGACCTTCGAGTAGTTAGACAGGATAAGTATTGAGAGTGTCCCCCAGGAGACCTCGTCTAAAAGACCCAAACAATGGTAGTCATGATATACATTTGTATCGTCCTAGAAAGGTCTAGACGACTACGATGGGTTCGGAGAGACGGGTACGTCTATAGTCCTCCAAAGGATTCCAAAATACCGAGAGCAAACAGTCATACCGGTGTGGGAGTCACTGGGACTCGGTGGATCGCGATTCTTATACTGGACTGGTCACACCTACGGGTAAACTGTGTTGTTTCACCTTCTCCAGGAGTCTTTACAGTTTTTACGTAGTACCACCAGATTAAAAGTTTTTTACGGTACGAGGAAAATAAGTTTTTAGTATCAGTAATATTGTGTCTTCCTAAGGTCCTCAGGGTTTCAAAGTTAAGGTTTAAAAGAAATTTTTTTTTTAAGATAACTTTATATCGAGTAAATATTACACAATTCAAAATCCACATGTCGACGGCACTATTCAGCGAAGTCAGCATAGGCTGAGACACACTGGGACACCTGACATCGGGCGGTTCCGAGGTGACAGATGCCTTAAGAGGTCCGTTCTTATGACCTCACCCAACGGTAAGGGAAGAAGTCCCCTAGAAGGACTGGGTCCCTAGTTTGGTCGTACAGAATACAGATTGGACGCAACCGTCCGCCCAAGAAATGGTGATCGCGGTGGACGACATGTGGACCTTCACACGATGACGACGATTCAGTGAAGTCAGCACAGGCTGAGACACACTGGGGTATCTGACGTCGTGTGGTCCGAGGCGGCAGGGACCCTAAGAGGTCCGTTCTTGCGACCTCTCACCTAACGGTAAAGGAAGAGGTTACGTACTTTCACTTTTCACTTTCACTTCAGCGAGTCAGCACAGGCTGGGAGATGCTGGGGTACCTGACGTCGGAAGGTCCGAGGAGGCGGGTACCCTAAACGGTCCGTTCTTTCACATGTCGTTTCATTTAATAAATACACATAAGAAAAAGTAATATCCAATAACTTAAGAAAATATCTAAGGAATCTAAGAAAAAGTAATAGTCAATAGTGTTCATGACTTACGTCAAGAGACACGAATGTCATCAGGAACAACCAATAGATAAAAGATATACCATCACACATATAAAATTAGAGCTCTTCCTTTACCGTTGGGTGAGGTCATGAGAACGAACTATTTAGGGTACCTGTCTCCTCTGATGTAAGTCAGAGACCCCAGTGTTTCTCAACCTATGCTTAATCGTTCCTATATTGTTCTTGTATAAAATTAGAATCTGAGGATTAAATAGGACGGAGAGGAAAAGGGAAACCATTGGTACGTAAATAAAAGCTACAGTTAAAGACGAAACATTTATTCAAGGACACACAGTACAAAATCTAGGTGTTTATTCACCATAGTATACTGTAAACAGGAAGAGACTGAAGTAAATCTTACTATTAACTCCAGGTAGGTACAACGACATTTGCCGTCAGAGAGTTAGGAAAGTACAGAACCGATTATCATGACGCACCTGTATTCCCATGTACATAGAAAAACTTAATATCAAACGTTGAAAAGGTCTATCCGGGTTCTTACCTTAGTGACCTAGTATTGAGCTAAAAATCAACAAAAATTCCTTGGAGGTATGACAAGAGGTATCACCTACATGGTTAAACAATTATGTAAAGGAGACTGTCACGTCCTCCCAAGGAAAAGAGGTATAGGAGAGGTCGTAAATAAAAAACATTTGTAAAACTACCAGTAAGATTGGTCCCTGAAGGGACCACCAGGTCACCGACTCTGGGGATACGAAGGTTCTGTTCCTCGGGTCCAAACTAGGGATCAACCCCTTGATTCTAGGATGTACGGTGTTGATTCTGGGTCGTGTCGGTTTATTTATTCATAAACCCCCGAAGGGTCCACCGAGTCTGCCATTTCACCGACGGACGTTGCGTCCTCTGGCCCAAGCTAGGGACCCAGTCCTTCTAGGCGACTTCTTCCTTTACCGTTGGGTAAAGTCATGAGAACGGACCTTTTAAGGTACCTACCTCCGTGGACCGTCCGATGTCAGGTACCCCACCGTTTCTCAGTCTGTGCTGACTCACTGAAGTGACAAGGAAGATTGGCCACACTTCATTATAGAGTAATATCTAAACTAAACGTCAAGAGATTATTAATCACTAAAACTCGTAGAACAGTAACGGACAACCGGTAGATAAACAGAAGAGACGTCTTCATGGACAAATCTAGAGGGGTAAAATACTAAAGAAAAAATTAACTCGACATATACGACAAACTTATAAAACCTTTAATTAGGGAACAACCAGTGTGACAAACGTTTATAAAAGAGGGTCAAACATACAACACAAAAACAAAACAAATAACAAAGGGACCACCGAGTCTACCATTTCGTAGACGGATGTTACGCCCTCTGGTCCCAAGCTAGGGACCCAGTCCTTCTAGGGAACCTCTTCCTTTACCGTAGGGTGAGGTCATAAGAACGGACCTTTTAAGGTATCTGCCTCCTCTGACCATCCGATGTCAGGTACCCCAGCGTTTCTCAACCTGTGCTGACTCGCTAAAGAGAAAGTGAAATGATACTTTTTCGAGTTCTCATGACCTCACCCAACGGTAACGGAAGAGGCGTTCAAATTGATCTGGTGTAAATTTTAAAAAACAAAAATAAAGACAACAAAACCCTCTACATAGACTTTTTTATAACGAGATTAAATACATTTTCTTTCAAGATGGATACAAAAGGAGATCCTCAAAATATCATGGACCAGAACGTAAGAAATCAAACTTAAATAAAAACATATACCACAATCTCTTACAAGATTAAAATAAGAAAATATACATCGACAGGTCAAAAGGGTCGTGGTGAAGAACTTCTCTGATGGAAAAAAGGTAACACATAATAGTGGAGGAAACAGTATCTAACTGATATACACACACCCAAATAAAGACCCGATAGATAGGTCAAGGTAACTAGATATACAGAAACACGGTCATGGTATAACCGTCTTTTGGTCAAGATTTTAAAAGTAACATATAAGACTATAGAAGGAGCCCGCACAGAGGATACTCAAGATACACCAGGAGGTTAACTAGTACCCGAGTACTTCTATTTGTAGAACACAACGAAGAAAAGTGTATAGTAAAACCCCCTATTCTACCAGTACCAAAACGTCGGGTAAGTAAGATCACGTTATTGAACGTTCACCAAGGTGGTAATGACCCTTTCCCCATGATCAAGAGTCCCCTTCGAGGTGTATAATTCCGTCTCACAGATATCTGTTTATTCGAGGGTGTCTTTAGATTTCTCTCTCTTTCCGTCTCTTTCAACAGTCTAACTTGTCTGTAAAGAAAGTCCGTAGAGAGTGTGAAGGAGTCGAAAAAATTAGTTTGGTTTTACATATGACACACGGGTCGTCTCGTCGTTAAGACAACACCTTAGTAGCAATTTATTGTTTTTACTATAGTTTGGGTCTACTTTTGAATGACATAGTCAAAAGAAAATAAAAGACAAATCTAGAAACAGTACGATACACAGAGTTTTCCAAAGACTGAACCTTTCAGAGGTCCAGTTCCTTTCCCCCTGACAAAGGAAATTCACATCCAACTATTTATATTATTATCTGTGACTGTGCAAGACAGAAAGTCCTAATCTATTCAAACAAGGTGAAGATGACTGGTTACAAGACCTGCCAAGGTGTAATACTAAGTCCCACCCCACCGTCGTATGTAAAACCCTTCTAGATCGGTTGAGATTTGATAAAACTAAAAGGATTATATCCTCGAGGTAAACCTTTATAATGTACCCCATAAAAGACATTCACCCTACCCCAAAACTCCTGTAACGTCCTTACACAACATGGAAATAATAATTTTGTACGACTCATAATAAACTAGATAAAGTGACAGGGAGTATGAAAAAAAAATTTGAGAATGAAAGAGGGTGAAAAATAAGACTTCATTAAAGTTCTAGAAAATCACTATACCCAATAATGATACTATTACTAGTGACTTGACCGTCACTTGTACAACCAATTACCTACCATAAACAACTATTTTACGGTCTATTAATAAATATTATCGAGTAAAACCCCTTCTTGTGCAGGTATTCTTACTCCAATTACTAGTTAGACAGTAGACTGGACCTAATTCCTTGACAGACCCAGTGACAACTCTTTGATTCAAGGGACTTCACAGTCTATATAGATGACGTATAATAATTGTGTCAGTTATACTGGGGCCTTAAGTCACAAATGACATGTAATAAATCGACCCACTTAGGATTCCTAAAACCTTAAGGTCATTGGACTTATTTACCTTCTGCATGCCATCGTTGTCTTTTTCCGTCCTCTCACTCGGACCGAAGTCCATCGTCATGTACGTCTTCGCCACGAATCTTATATTTTGTAGTACCTCTTGAACTCACAATGTCCCTATCCTACGATTACACTCGTCGACATACCCTGGTCCACTCGTTAAGTAAGTGTCACCTTAAGATCGACTATCGGTTTCTTTGTCCTTCTACAAGCTGAGGTAGGAATGGGTAGGAACGGATGGTTTTCTCATGGTCAACAAACGTCCATGACCTGTCCAACTCTTCTGTTCCAGTCGTTAAACCCGAAGTCTTTCTCGAGTCTAAGAAAGAAGACTCTCAAACTGCCATTTTTCTTTAGTCTCATTCTTCCATTTCTAACAATAAACACGTAAAATTAGATGATAAACTCCTCTCACGATAATACACGGTACATCAAAATTGTAAATAAGGTTAGGATATTCTAAACAAAAGTACGGACTGAAGGTCTAACTTTCTGTCTCCTTGTTTCTTCCATTCGTTTAACAAGTTATAGTATATTGAACATTCAAGATTTCAGATCAAAAATAGTAGTTACCCACAACTTAAAACACTTTTCGAAAAGGACTTAGACAACTCTACTAGTTTACCAAAAGTAAGAAGTTTAACAATTACACGACACATTGTGACTAACTAAACCTCTATGACTTTTCATGAATGTAGGGACCCTATTGAGAGTGAATTAGTACCACATACTAGGAAAATTACATAACATAAACCAAACGATTATAAAACAACTTCTAAAAACGTAAATATAAGTAGTCACTACAACCGGACATTAAAAAGACTAAAATCATAGTCCCACTACCACCAGAGTATCTCATTTAAACCCTCACAAGGAAGGAGACTTCAAAAAAACCTTATCAAAGTCTTCCTATTCACAATTGAGAAGATTTATAAACTATCTTAAGTGGACACTTAGACCTGAAACTGAAAACAAACAACCCTTAAAAATTTAGTGTCAAAGTTAAAGTCATTAACACTAACCGGACAAGTATATAAGATAAAGAAAGACCAAGTCAATACTCTCTAACAGTGAAAGATTCTTAAACAGGAAAAGAAGGTCCAACAGGTAAAATAACGCATATCAACGAACATTATCAGAGTACTAAGAAACATAAAGACACCACAGTCAACATTGAAAAAGAAAGGTCAAGATTAAAATAATCAAGCTCGAGAGAAATAGAAAAGTTTTTGGTTCAAAAATCAAAGTAACTAGAAAAGATAAGAGAAGTATAGATAAATAAAACAAATAAAGACGAGACTCGAAACACTAAAAAAAAAAGGAAGACGATTAAACCCAAAACGAACGAGAAGAAAGAGATCACGAAACCCATATTCTAATCCAACAAATAAACCTTAAAAAAATAAATGCCTCCATTCTAATATGACGAGACAAGGAAGAATCTCGACAAAAGCGACGTGGGGTATCTAAAACCTAGTAGTACGAAAGTGCAATAAACAGAGATCTAAAAAAACACTAAAACGGAAACCAGGTAACCTACAAATCATCGTATAACAAATCGGAGGTACACAAAAATAAAAAAATCAAAAAAAGAGAACATCAACTAAAGATTAGAGTATCGTAACATCAACCTTTTTCTACGAAGAAATACTGAAGTCAAAAGAATTTAACTGATTCTCAACGGAATACCGGGTCTTACACTAGATAAGACCTCTTACAAAGTACATGTGGAATTTTCTTACACATAAGACAACGAAAAGTTACCTTACAAGATATTTACAGTTAATTCAGGGGGTCCTGTGACCTGTAATCGGATCTGATGACTACTTTTAATTCATTTGACTCAAGACAAAGGGTGACTGAACATGTGACCCCATAAACCAATTCGTCAGAAGACACGAGTCTGGATCTTGACTAACTAACTCCGTTCCCTTCCCTGTACACAACTTAGGACACTCATCTTTCGTCGGTAATCGGGTCTAAATTAGACCTTTTCCCTTCCAGTAGGTGGGCAACTAATACGGTTTAATAAAGAATAAAATGACAAAAAATACTCTTTACCTTTTTCTCTTAATTACATAATATAAAATTTACATAAATAATTTTAAATTTAAGAGTCGATCAGTTTTCTAGTACCTTTATCTTCTGAATTTATGGTGATATTTATTCTCTTATGTGTAAGAAGTTCTCGTGTACCTTGTAAGAGGTCCTATTTGACATACAATCGTGTATTTTGTTTGACGTTATTTAAATTTTCCTAACTCTAGTATGTTTCGTATCAGAATCTAATGTTACCTTACTTTAATCTTTAGATATTGTTTTTCTGAGAATCTTTAGATATTAATACCCTTTAATCCGTGTTTTGTTTATTATTTAACCAGTTTTTTAATGTTCGTTTTAATCTTTCATCAAACTCTATTTTACTTATGATTTTGAATGACCTACGTCGATTTCGCCACGAATCTCCCTTTAAATACACAGGTATAATATTTTTTCTTCTTAGAGTTTAATTACTGTACTGAACGATTGAATTTTTTTAATTTATACATATATATATATTCCGACGTCAGGTACCCCAACGATTCTCAGCCTGTACTGACTTGTTTAAGTGAAAGTGAAAGTACGTAACCTCTTCCTTTACCGTTGGGTGAGGTAACAAGAACGGACCTCTTAGAGTCCCTGTCCCCTCGGACCACCCGACGGCAGATACCCCAACGTGTCTCAGTCTGTACTGACTTCGCTGAATCGTCGTCGTACGTATTTCTCGTTCAATTTGAAAGGTTTCATCTTCTTTCATTTATTCTTTAAATCTTTATTCAGTTTATCCTTTTGTTTTAGTTACTTTACAAAACGTTTTCTTTTTTAACAGATATAACTAGTTCTTTTTTTCCGACTTTAATTATCCTCACTCTCTCCTCTGTAGTGATCTCAAATGTCTTTATTCCCCTTGTGACATTTGTAGACGTAAGATGTTTTACTTCATAGTCTAATCTATTGTGTAAAAATCTTTTTGCTTGATGGGTATAACTGAGTTTCACTTTATCTTTTAGATTTATCTAGACATTGTACTTTACTGTAACTTATTCATTAAAATTTTATTAAATAATTCGGAGGTCCAGTTTACCGAAGAAACCACTCAAGACGGTTTATAAATTTCTTAATCTTCCACTCCTTTGTTTGAGGTTGAGTAAAATCCTCCGGTCATAACAATGGACTATGGTTTTAGACTACTTCTGTAACGTTTTCTGGTTATAGAGAATATATAACTCTTTTTGACGGTCTTTTTATAATCGTTTGACTTCTGTCGTTGTATATTTTTCTTAATATGTGATACTTGTTTACTCTAAACAGGGTCCTTATATTCCAAAAAAATTGTACGTTTTTTGATAATTGTATTAAATTTTTAGATATCTTATTTCTTACTTTCGGTATACTAGGAGAGTTATTTATGTCTTTTTCGTAAACCGTTTTACGTTGTGGAAAAGTGCTATTTTTAGGGTAAACAAATATTACGTATTAGATACCTTCTTCGATTCTTATCTAATATATCTGTTTTTTGGATATCGATTGTATGAATGTCTACTTTCTGTCTTACAAAAGGGAGATCTTATTCCTTTTAGTTCCTACAGATGACAACGGTAAAATTGCACTGTAAGATTTCTTCAAAATTGGTCCCGTCAATCCGTTCCCTTTTTTTTATCTTTATGTAGGTCTGACTTATCCTTCTTTATTTTAATAGAGAAAAAACGTCTATTACAGTAAAATATAAATCTTTTAGGACTCCTTAGGTGTGTGTGTGTGTTTGTGTGTGTTTTGATAGTCTCGATTATTTGTTCAGGTCTTTCGAACTTCATATGGTATAGTCAACATAAAAAAGAGTAGAAAAGAGTAGAAATAACTTAAAAAATGTTATAACGTAAATAAAAATAAAAATAAAAAACCATCACTCCGTTCCATACAATCTAGAATCGAGGGGCTAGTCCCTAGTTTGGGTGTGGGGGACGTAACTTTTCGTTTCAGGGATAGTTAACATAAAAATACATGATGGTTACATATTAGTCTTTTACTTTAATTCTCTTAAGGTAAATACTGTTTTATTTTTTATATATAATGAATTCTTTTTCAAATTCTTGTTTTTAATTTCCAATATGAGACTTTGAGGTTTTATAACACTTTCTGATTTAACTTTCCATAATGTACAAGAACCTAGTCGTCTAAATTATAATAATTTTACTATAGGAATAGTTTCATTAGATATCTAAATGGTGTTAGGGACGAAACGATTACTGAGTATATCATTTCTAAGACACACGTTACGTCCTCTGCGTCCAAACTAGGGACTCAGTCCTTCTAGGGGACCTCTTCCCCTACCGTTGGGTGAGATCATAAGAACGGACATCTTAAGGTACCTGTCTCCTTTGACTACCCGATGTCAGGTACCCCAACGTTTCTCAGCCTGTACTTACTCACTGATTGCGACAGTGACAAGTGAAAGATAGTATTAGGGTCGACCGTAATAATAATAAAAAAAACCGTCTTTAACCGTTCGACCGGAATTTCAGGTACACCTTTAATCTCTGATTATCTCGTTACAGTACTTTCCTGTTTCAATTTCTTGAGTATAAGGAGTTACAATTTCGAAGGATTTTACGATATCATTAGTTTTTTCATACACTATTCTTTCCTGTGTCGATTTTATTCCTATTTTATATCCATTTTCTCACGTCACTTATCTGGAAGTCCAAATACCAGTCACTAAAAACTGTTCCCACAGTTTTGTTTCCTACGGTCTTTTAACCTATAGTTGGACTTTTTCTTATTTTAACCTAGAGAAGAAGTATTACGTGTATTTTTACTTGAGTTCACCTAATATAAGGATTTAGTGTAAGTATTCTTATATCTCATATAGAAGTACTGGAACTAATCTACTCTCCAAGAGTCTATACTGTGGTTTTCAAGTTCACTGTTTTTTTCTACTTAATCAAGACGTAATCTTGATGTTCGAAAACACGAAGTTTCCCGTTGTAGATTTTCACTTTTGTATTATGTGTCTTACCCTCTTTTATAAACTTTTAATAATATATTCTAGTCCTGTTAAACGTATCTATCGTTTTATTAGTATTTGGTTATTACTTTTGTCAGATTACACTTTTTACTCGTTTTCTAGATATATCTGTATAGAGGTTTCTATGTATTTACCGGTTATTTGTGTACTTTTTCTACCAATTAGTACAAATCGTAGTCCCCTTATGTTTGGTTTTGAAGTCAAGTCAACTCAGCGAGTCAGCACAGGTTGAGAAACGCTGGCGTACTTAGCGTCGTGCGGTCCGGTGGGACGGGTAGTAGTTGAGGGTCTCAAGTGAGTCTGAGTACAGGTAGCTGAGTCACTACGGTAGGTCGGTAGAGTAGGAGACAACAGGAGAAGAGGAGGACGGGAGTTAGGGAGGGTCGTAGTCTCAGAAAAGGTTACTCAGTTGAGAAGCGTACTCCACCGGTTTCATGACCTCTTGGTTTTAAATCAACTGTTGTTTGTTGTGCACCACTCCTACATCTACTCTGGGGAACACGTGACAAATACCCTGACATACAACCACGTCAGTGATACCTTTTGTCACACTCACACTTCCAAGGTTTTTTAATTTTTGATCTTAACGGATTATTAGGTCGTTAAAGTAAAGATCAATAAATGGACTTATTTCGTTTGTGGTTAAGTCTTTATATATACGTGTAATTACAAATGATATCGTAATAAATGTCATCGATTCTATACCATTCGTTGGATTCACAGGTGACTATCTACTTACCAATTTCTGCACCGTCCATATGTATGTATATGTGTGTTACCTCATAATCTGTGTTTTTTCACTTTTACTTTATAACGGTAAGCACTATGGTACCTACCTGGATCTCTCATAGGACGATTCACTTTAATCAGTCCCTTTCTGTTTAAAATGACATACTAGAGTGAATATAAACCTTAGATTTAATGTTTTGATTTCTCGGAGAACTATTTTCAATTTCTCCTCTCACTTTTTCGACCGAAGTTTGAGTTGTAAGTCTTTTGATTCTAGTACTGTAGGCAGGGCAGTGAAGTACCGTTTATCCACCCCTTTGTTACCTTTGTCGTTGTCTGAAATAAAAGAACCCGAGGTTTTAGTGACGTCTACCACTGACGTCAGTACTTTAATTTTCTGCGAACGAGGAACCTTCTTTTCGATACTGGTTGGATCTGTCGTATAATTTTTCGTCTCTGTAGTGAAACGACCGTTTCCAGACAGATCAGTTTCGATACCAAAAAGGTCATCAGTACATACCTACATTCTCAACCTGATATTTCTTTCGACTCGTGGTTTCTTACCTATGAAAACTTGAGAAATCACAACCTCTTTTGAGAACTCTCAGGGGACCTGACGTTCTAGTTTGGTCAGTTAGGATTTCCTTTAGTCAGGACTTATAAGTAACCTTCCTGGCTACGACTTCGACTTTGAGGTTATGAAACCGGTGAACTACCTTTCTTGACCGAGGAACCTTTTCTCGGACTACGACCTTTTATAACTTGCGTCCTCCTCTTCCCCTGTTTGTCTCCTGCTCTACCACCCTACCGTAGTGGCTGAGTTTCCTGTACTCAAACTCGTTCGAGACCCTCAACCACTACTTGTCCCTTTGGACCACACGACGTCAGGTACCCCAGTGTTTCACATCCTGTGCTGACTCGCTGACTTGACTTGAATGACTTTAATGTTTTGTTTGTTTATTTTTGTCCGAGTATCTATGTCTTCTGTTTGTTCACGGACGGTCTCCCCTTCTGACCCTCCGTTTTGACCCCTTCCTCCAATTCTCCATGTTGGAGGTCAATATTTTATTTGGTGTCCCTGTATTATATGTTCTATTCCTTATGCTACTCCTTATGACATTTTTGAAACATGCCCATTCTACCAATGATGCAAACAGGTTGATGAATTAAGCACGGTTACAGTTTAGTGACGAATCATGTGAACTTTGATCGTATGATAACATACAGTGAATATAAAGTTAAATTTTTAATTTAGCTCTATGATGAGGTGTGAGTCATGATACCGACATTATTTTTTTCTGTCTAGTATACTTCATAACTGTTCCTATACCTTTTTGACCTTGAGGCACGTAACGATTACCCTTACATTTTGCGATGTCTGACGAAAGTTTTTGTCAGACCTTCAAGGAGCTTTGTAATTTTATCGGAACGTCATATATAATCAAAGGATCCCCACGGTATTATTTACTGACGTTTGAACCATCGGAGTTTTTGTCTTTACATGGAAAAGTATCAAGACCGCAAGTCTTCTGATTTATTTTAGGGAACTGTCCCTATGCGAAGGAGACTTTAGAGATCCACTCTAAAGAAGGAACGGAGGTGCAAAAACCACTGAGGTTCACAAAGTATCAAAAATCAATGTATTGACGATAGAGACAAAAGTAGAAGTATACCGGAAAAGTAGTTGTAAAAAAGGACAGAGTATTCTTGTGAACAGTAACCTAAATCCCGGGTAGGTCCATTTTCTACTCAAGTAGAGTTCTAGGAATTGAATTAATGTAGACATTAACTGATAATTAAATGATAAGTATCTAAGATTCTCAATCGGTAGTTATATAGAACCGTCCCCGTGTACTGTAGTACACTGGGTCGCTAAGGGGAGGATCCATATATGAGGTCTCTTAACTCTTGTATAAAGGTACGTTTTGAAACATATACTCACAAGTGTTATCATAATAAAAATGATCGGTTCTTAATCTTTGTTTGATTTACAAGTAGTCAAGTACATACTTATTTATACCGTATGGGTACGCTACCTCATAATAAACCGTCATTCTTCCTTATTTCACGATTATGTACGATGTTACACCAACTTATAACCTTTTATAATAAGATTCACTTTATTCTGTCCGTGTTTTATTATATAGCATATTAAGTTAAATATCCCTTCAGACCTTGTCCGTTAGGACATCTGTGTCTTTCACCCAATCACCAAGAGGCCCCTACCTCACACCCCACTCTCGCTTTCCTTGTCCGATGATTACCCAGGTTCAAATCCCCCACTACTTTTACGAGATTTTAACTACCACCGCTACCAATATGTCGAGACCCTTATGAAATTTCTGGCGCCTTAATCCACTTAACATACTCTTAATATAGAATGATTTAGACAATTTGTTATTTAAAACTTATGAATGAATCATCTACTACAACACAAACGATCTCTCACTTAAGGTTTGTCGTTCTTAAACCTGAATAAAGATGGTCACTTTGATACCTAGTCGTCAGGGGTTGAAAAAACCGTGGTCTCTGACCAAAATACCTTCTACTAAAAAGATGTCTGACCCACCCCCCTACCACATCCCTACGACGACGACGACGACGATTCAACGAAGTCAACACAGGATACGACATGCTGGGGTATCTGCCGTCGGGTGGTCCAAGGGGGCAGGGACCCTAAGAGGTCCGTTCTTGTGACCTCACCCAACGGCAACTGAAGAGGTTACGTGTTTTCACTTTGCACTTTCACTTCAGCGAGTCAGCACGACCTGAGAATCGGACGGTCCGAGGAGGCAGGTACCCTAAAAGGTCCGTTTTCTCATGACCTCACCCCACGGTAGCGGAAGAGGCCCACATCCCTACTGAGTTCGTGTAATGTGAATCACGTGAGATAAAGATATTAATGTAGTCGAGGTGGAGTCTAGTAGGCCGTAGGAGTCTCAAACCCCTTGGGACGATATCTGACGTGTGACGTCCACTAGTTACGTACAAACACCATTTCTTTTATTAAGTTCTCTCACCTCAGTTGAAACACTATTCGAATGGTCTTACAGTACCTTCGTCTCTCTCCGTTGTGTCTACACAAATACCCTTGGACTCCTAAAGAAAATATCTTGGTCGGAAACCTCGACCCAAACCTTCCTATTCCTTTTCACATGGTACGTCCATTCCTCCTGTTTCCGAATAGTACGTTTATTTGTCGGACCTATTTATGCTCCGTGTCTTTTCGTTCGACTGAGTCAACCGTATGTCCTACGTTGATCTCTTTACCGTTCTTCCATCGGGTCTTTGTTTTCACCGTCGACCTAGAGTTTCTCGAAAAATGTTTTTATGAAAATCTGTACTTGTACAAAGGGTTACACACGAAATTCTTTAACGAAGAGTTTACAGACACCATTCCTGGTCCGAAAAAGAAAAATAACAATATAAATTAGATAGTACCCGAAGGGAGTACCGAGTCGACCATTTCTTAGACGGACGTTACGCCCTCTGGACCCAAGTTAGGGACCCAACCCTTCTAGGGGACCTCTTCCCTTTCCGATGGGTGAGGTCATAAGACAGGACCTCTTAAGGTACCTGAGATATCAGGTACCACAGTGTTTCTCAACTTGTGTTGACTTACTGAAAGTCAAGAGAAGTGAAGTTAGACAGTACTTACCTATCACAAAATTTTTACATCATTATCGATATAAAACTAAGGACGGATCTAAATAGTCTTGGTAAAAAAGATCTAAGGTATACATACTAATATATTATAAACAAAAAGAAACATCTGGATCTCTTGTCTAAACACCTGTGTCGTCCCCTTCCTCTCCTACCCTGTTTAACTCTCTTATCGTAACTTTGTATATGTAATGGTATACATTTTGTCTATCGGTTACCCTTCGACGACCCACTGTGTCCCTCCAGTTGGGTCACGAGACACTGTTGGATCTCCCCACCTGATCCCTACTCTCCCTTCAAGTCCTCCCTTCACTGTACACCCATGAACACCGACTGAGTGTAATAACATACCGTCTTGGACTGCGTCGTAACATTTTGTTAATGAGATAATTTTTATTAAAAAATTTTTGGTTCTACTACTAAATGATCTTCTTACTTCACTCCCCTTTTTTTATTTTTGTGTTGTGTTCGGGTGACTGTTACGACAACAGTCGTTACAGTTCATTGTCGTTTAAAAAGATTTAGAAATGAGAAGAAGTAAAAACATAAAAAGAGTAACGTATATTCATTAAATAAGACTTACTCGTGACCATATGTTTCATGTAAAACTCGCCGTGTCCAGATCCTTTGTATAGAGTTTTATATAGGAAACTCTGGTCACTAGTTTACATATATTTTTAGTAGTCCTTAAAACAGACGATGTAGGAGGGGGTCCTCTCCGTATTTGACGTAATAACTTAAACTTTCGGGATTCTTTAGGACGTCATTTATCTGACTAAATTTAAACGAATTTGACCTTAATGTTAAAAAAGTACAAAATTAAACAAGTGCTTACGTAAACAAAATAGAAAGTAATTAACCTACAAACAACTCTTCTGTTTGTAGGGTCTTCGTAAGATCCGTGACTCCTATCTCTGTTTTCAGTAAGAGAGTACATGAAATACAGGGTCATCTCTTTGACTGTCATTTGATTCATTCATTTCGTCTAATCTCACTTAAACCAATACTATTTAAGACCCCACTGTTTACCCCGTTTTTGTCACGGGTTCTTCCCCACAACGTCAAGAGTGACTTCTCTACTGTACACCCATTTTTGGTTGCCACTCTTTCGTTCGATACGTCTACACCCCACTTTTCCTCTCACTAATTTTTCTCTCTTTATACACGTTTACGGGACTACATCCATCTGATGACATTTAAAATCGTTCTGGACCTTGTTTTACACACCCTTCTCTCTACACTCCCGTAGTCTTCCATTCTCCCCGGTCTAGTACGTTCTGTAACATCCAGACACATTCCAGTATCGAAAATGAGACTAATCCTAACCTTCGGTGGCCTCCCAACGCAGTCTCCTCACTATAGCAGGTTGAATGAACACAAAAGTGTCCTGGTAAGACCGAGGAGACATCTCTTCCATAATTTCCTTGTTTCGAAATTCGTCCCTCTAATAGAGGTTTTTAACGTCATCCATCTCTTAAACGGACGATACGTCCTCTGTGTCCTCTGAGTCCGAATTAGGGACCCAACGTTTCTTTGAGACCCTTCTTTTACCGTTCGGTGAGGTCATAAAAACGGATTTTTTAGGGTACCTGTCCCCTCGGACCGTCCCATGTCAGGTCACCCAGTGTGTCTCGGTCTGTGACTCACTGATTTGTGTTCGAATTCTACCTATTTCAAATCCCACTTCATATTCTTTACCTCCACCAATCTCACCAACCTAACACTTATATCATAATGTATAATATTGTATCAAGATTGTCCTAATCGAGTATCCAACCTATACGTCACACTCTATTCTGTTCTTTTATAACGATGATTTCACAAACTGGAGTCATTCATCTGTTTAAATTAATTACTGTGTCTTGTGGTGTTACCACACCAGTGAGTGAATCTCAGCCTGTAAGACGGAAGACTTCAGTTCACCCGGAATTTTCCTAATGATACTTGGTTCGATCATCTCCACCACCTTAAGGTAAACTCGATAAAACTTAGAATTCTCTATGACGATGATTTCATGAGTTATAAGGTCGTTATAAACCTTTGAGTCTTCACCGGTGTCCTGATCTTTTCCTGTCAAAAGTAAGGTTAGGGTTTCTTACACGTTTGATGGTGGTGTGTTGACATGAGTAAAGTGTACGATCGTTCCATTACGAGTTTCAGGAAGTTCGATCCAAAGTTATCATGTCCTTAGCTCTTGAAAGTCTACATGTTCGACCTATATCCTTTCCGTCTCTTCAGTCTCTAGTTTAACGGCTGCAGGTAACCCAGTCTCTTTTTCGTTCCCTTAAAGTTTTTTTGTAGATGAAGACAAAACAACTGATACGATTTCGGAAACTGACACACCTAGTGCTGTCATCTTTTAAGAATCTCTCTACCTTTATGGTCAGGTGGACTGGACGGAGAACTCTTTGGACATGAGTCCAATTCTTCGTTGTCAATCTTGACCTGTACTTTGTTGTCTGCCCAAGGTTTAGACCTTTCCTCATACAGTTCCGACACATAACAGTGGAACGAATCAATTGAATGTACGTCTCATGTAGTCCGTTTTACGGTCCGACCTACTTAATGTTCGACCTTAGTTCTAACGGCCTTTTTTATAATTGTTGGAGTCTATACGTCTACTATGGTGAAATTACCGTCTTTCTTTCTCCTTAATCTCTCTGAGAACTGCTCCCATTTTCTCCTCTTACTTTTTCGACTGAATTTTGGGTTGTAGGTTTTTTACTTCTAGTACCGTAGGTCAGGGTAGTGAAGTACCGTTTATTACCCCTTTGTTACCTCTGTCACTGTATGAAATAAAAGAAGCCGAGGTTTTAGTGAAGTTTGTCACTGACGACGACACTTTAATTTTCTACGAACGAGGAACCTTCTTTTCGATACTGTTTTGATCTGTCATAATTTTTCGTCTCTGTAGGGAAACGAGTGTTTCCAGGTATATCAGTTTCGACATCAAAAAGGTCATCAGTACATACCTACACTCTCGACCTGGTATTTCTTCCGACTCTCTGTTTCTTAACTACGAAAATTTGACACCATACCTTGTAACAATAATCCGATATAGTGTTATGTTTTATAAAAACCGTAATTTTTTTTATTCTTGTTCTTTTAACACCAAGACCTCTTATCAGAACCCACAGGGAACATGTCGTTCCTCTAGTTCGATCAGTCAGAATTTCCTCTAGTTGGAACTTATAAACAACTCTCCTGATTACTACTTCAACTTCGAGGTCACGAAACCGATGGACTACCCTTCTCGTCTGAATGACCCTTTCTCGGAATACGACCCTTTCTAACTCCTTTCCTTCTCTTCCCCTACTGTCTCCTACTCTACCAACCTACCGTAGTGACTGAATCACCTGTACTCAAACTCGTTTGAGTGTCTCTGTCACTTCCTGTCCCTTCGGACCGTACGACGTAAAGTACCCCAGTGTCTCAGTCTGAGTCGGATCGGTGTCTTGTTATTGGACATGACTCGACACCCTTCTGACCTCCTTCTCCTCTAAGCTCTAATCCTGATAGTCCTCGAGTCAAAAGTCACACTATTAAAACTCTACTGACCATCTGTCAGTCCATCTCCATGGTACATCCGGTAATTTGTATACTCAGACCTCCCATTCCCTCTCCAGAGTCCCCTTCTATATGAAAACTCTCAATTGTTGTAAAATGTACCATAAATTTCGGTGTTCTGACCTATTCTGATGGTACCTACATTCATATCTCTTATCTTTATGTTTCAGAAGGGACGACATGACGGAGTAATTCTCGAATTCTTCACTCCCCTTTATCGTTTAATCCATCCTTCTCTTCGATCTCTTCTTTATTCTTCTGGTTATGTGTCAGACTGCAGAATCTTTGGTTGATTTCTCCTACAAAAATCCTCTTTCCCTACAATTTGAGATAGTTTATGACAACCACTAGACCATTCGGATTCTGACTCTTCTCCAACACTCCGAATCGTTTTACCTGTAGTAGTTACTGAAATCGTTCTCTTCAAAACCACTAAAATCTGTACTTTCAGACTAACTTCATACAATTTCTTCCTAAACCTCACTTTATTGACTTCTCTATGATGTCTTTGAGAGAACTTATCAACCCCGGCAAGGAACTACCCTTTCCTCACATTCACCCCAAAACTACTGCTACTACCACTACCACCAATACACTTTCATTATTGCTGTACAAGTATACGACTACTTTTTTCCCTGTCACATCCCCCTTCGTCTTGTTGCACAAACTCGTCCATTCTCCGTTACATCAGAAAACGTGTCCACCTCGTTAATTAACCAGAATAGGTCCTTGTTGAGGGTTTTCCTCTCTCTATTCTTTATGTTTCCTAGTATTCTTTGATGATGTTCGTTATATACGGAAATTTTACCTGTTGGACCTTCTTTACCTGTGTAAGAATCTTTCTCCTACCTTAGTCCTTTTTTATCTTTTATACTTGTCTGGTTAATGTTCATGATTCTAACTTGGATACTAAGTTTTTGAGGGTTTGTTTTCAGGTCCTGGTCTGCCGAAGTGTCCGTTTAAGACAGTTTGTTTTTGAGGGTTTGTTTTCAGGTCCTGGTCTACCGAAGTGTCCGTTTAAGACAGTGTGTAAATCTATTCTCAATTGTGTATCGGAAACCTTTGATAATGGTTTTTTTTTACGTCTCCTTCCTTATGAGGGTTTAAATAAGTTACTTCGGTGGTAGAGGGATCATGGTTTTGGACTGTTTCTATGGTGTTTTTTTCTTTTAATGTCCGGTAATAGTCACTACTTATATCTACGTTTTTAGTAGTTGTTTTATGATCGTTAGTCTTAGGTTGTTATATAATATTTCTATTATGTAGTTCTAGTTCACTCTAAATAAAGTCTTTACGTTCATAAAAAGTTATAGAAGTTTATTCACACTATGTAGTGTAGTTGTTTAATCTTTGGCATACTAGTTGAATTACCTACGTCTTTTAAAAACTGTTCTAGGTTATATGTAAATACTATTTTGAGGGGTCTTTCACCGTATTCCCTTTGTATGGAGTTGTAGTACTTCTGTCATATGTCGCTTGGACGTCCATTGTAATAAGAGTTACCACTTTTCGACTTTCGTGAAGAAGATTCTAGTCCTTTTTCTGTTCCTACAAACGAGAGTGGTGAAATTAAGTTGTGTCAAAACCTTCAAGATCGGTGCCATTAGTCTCTTCTTTTTTCCTTAGGTTTAACCTTTCGTTCAATTTGGTAGTAACAAACGTCCAATGTACTGAGATATACATCTTTTGGGATTTCTACGATGGTCTTTTGATGATCTCGAGTCGTTACTTAGACCATTTCAACTTCCCATGTTTTAATTTTGTGTCTTTAGACAACACAAAAATATGTGATTGTTACCTTCTAGGTTTTCTCTTCAATTTCATTGTCAGAGTAAATGGTAGTAGAGTTTTTCTTATTATAAGGAACCTTATATGGATTCCTCTGTTTTCTGGATATGAGGTTTTTGATATTCTGTGACTACTTCGTTTAGTTTCTACTGTGTCTGTCTGTCATTCTATATGGTACAAAGAACCTAACCTTTTTAGTTGGAACAGTTTTGTTGATATAACGGGTTCCGTTAGATGTCTAAGTGACATTAGGGTTAGTTTAATGGTTACTGTAAAAAGTGTCTTAATCTGCTGTTGTTTTGAGAATTTTAAATATATCTCTGTTTTTTCTGGGTTTATCGACTCGTTAAAACTCCCCTTTGTTTTGTTTTGTTTTGTTTTTGGGTTTTTTTGGGTCTCGACCTCCTTAGTCCGAAGGTCTGATGTCCAGTATGATTTTCCAGTAGTTTTGTGATACTATGACCGTGTCTTTATCTGTATGACTAGTTACCTTGTCTTATCTTGAGTGTCTTCATTTGAGTGTGTGGATACCAGTTGACTAGATGCTATTTTCTCCTTCCTGATATGTTACCTCCTTTCTGTTACAGAAATTATTTACCACGATCCTTTTGACCTGTTGATACACGTTTTTTTTTTTTTTTTTCTTTACTCTTATAAGAAATTGTGGTATGTGTTTTCATTTGAGTTTTACCTAATTACTGGATTTATATTCTGACCTATGATATTTTGAGTCTCCTTTTGTACCTTGTAAGAAACTGTATTTAGTTTCATTACAGAGAAAGCTAAGTAGAGGATGACATTACCTATAGTTTTGTTTGTTTACCCTGGATCACTTTGAGTTTTCGAAAACGTGTTATTTTAATTGGTATTTGTTTTACTTTTCCGTCAGGTGTCTTACCCTCCTTTATAAACGTTTACTACTCTGGTTGTTCCCTAATAAGAGGTTTTAAATGTTAAGTACGTCGAGTTTTTTATTTTTTTAACCGTCTACCGGACTTATCTGTAAAGAGACCTCTGTGTGTTTACCGATTCTCCGTGTACTTTTCTACGAGTCGCAGGGATTAACAATCTCTTTATGTTTATTTTTGATGTCGGTCTTACAAGTAGTAGTTTTTCAGACGTTTGTCATTTACGAATTCTCACACCTCTTTTGTTTGTCACAACCACCGTTTCCTTTGACCACGTCGACGATACCTCTTGTCATACCTTCAAGGAATTTTTTGATTTGTCTCGATAGTATTCTAGGTCGTCAAGAAGAGGACCCGTACACAGATGTCTTTTCGTACCAAACTCCCCTATGTACGTGGAGTACAAGTGACGTCACGATAAATGTTGTCAGTGCAGTACCCTCGTTGGATTTACAGGTATCTGACGACTTACCTATTTCTTCTACTTCGTGTATATATGTTACCTTATAATGAGTCGGTATTTTTCTTACTTTATTACGGTAAACGTCGTTATAGCTGCGTGGACCTCTAATAGTATGATTCACTTCATTCTCTTTCTGTTCATATACTATAACGAATATACACCTTAGTTTTTTTACTATATTTACTTGAATAAATATTTTGTCTTTATTGTAGTGTCTAAACCACTTTCTTGGTAATTACCAATGGTACCCCCCTTTCTCTCTCTCTTTAACCCTCAAACCCTAACTGTGTATGTGTGACGATATAGATTTTATTAGTTATTCCTGTATAACAGATCGTGTCCCTTCAGACGAGTTATAATCCATTTATAGGACTTAAACTTTTTCTTATTTGTATATACATATTGACTTAGTGACACATGTGGACTTTGATTGTGTTATAACAATTAGTTGATATGAGGTCATATTGTGTTTTTCTTTTTTCCCTCCATATACTTACATCTATTTCGATCCATCCACTGATATCACCACCCATTAAGAAAAAGACTAACTAACATGAAAAGTCCTCTGAAATTCGGCTCTTACTCCTACCCCGTCTATGTTTTTTCCACTCTCAGTTGTACTTGGTCAACAGTCCTCTCACTCCTTCATTACCAGGTATTATTACACCAAATTACCGATCCGTCGGGACTCCTGTGAGGCTAATCACTGGTAACAGAATTACACTCTGAACAGTCACACCGACCCATTAAATTCGTGTGGTGGGAAAAAGTACGTTACGCAGAACGGTTAGTCGACTTTATGATGAGATCCAGTATCCACTTGTCAAAATCCGTCCTATATTTTTACTAGTCTAAATGTATCATCTTCCATTTGTACCGTAGTCGTACATCCTACCTAAGGATCCCTTATTCTACCTCTATTTTTTAAATCCATTATCCGATAACTCTGTCAGTCCGTCCTTAACTCCTAATCATCTCTAAGAAAGCCTCTTCCGTTGCCGTTGGGTGAGGTCACAAGAACGGACCTCTTAGGGTCCCTGTCCCCTCGGACCACCCGACGGCAGATACCCCAGCGTGTCTCACCCTGTGCTGACTTCGTTGAATCGTCGTCGTCGTCTCTTAGAAAACAGACACACATATATACCAAGTCTCTTACGGCATAAATTCTTCCATAATAGAAAAAGGTGTCTCGTTACTTCCTCATGTAAGGGTTGTCAGGACATATCTTCTACCAAAACCGTACACGAAAACTAATTGGAACAAGACCCTGACGGTATACGGTTGAGACGTCTGGTGTCGTAGTAGGTGGACAGAAATGAGAGACGTTCTCCGTCCAGATATCCTTTCTCTCTACGACCGGTCCAACCCACTAAAAATAAACGTACTTGCTTGATCATACGGAACGAATGGAAGATGACAAAAGATCGGGGTATTGAGACGTCATAGTCTTCTTGAAAGAGTAATTCTACTTCCGTAATGATTAACAAAACACCTCCCTCTTCGAGTCTTCTACTTCTTAATTCTATCATTTACTACCATTTTATGATAGACTTTTTTCAACGAGTGACTTTTAACCCTCGACCTCTAAACTAAAAAAAAAAAAAAACCAGAGTAAAACCTTTTTAAGATTTTTGGTATCGACCGTACGATTTTCCGTAATTTGGACCATCCTTCCATCTCTTTCCCGGTCGTTCGACGGTTGTTCCTTAATTTTCTCTAGTACCTTATGTCGGGTCTCGAGACAGTCTGACGATCCCCACCAGGTCGTCTTCGTCGTCGTGTATTTTTTACTAGTATTCGACTTTGGACTAAGTAAGTCACCCTTCACTTCTACCTTTGTTTCCTTCTTTGGACCTAGAGTGATTTACTTTCTAAATAAAATATTCCGTTGGAATCATTGTACCTGTCTCTCCCTCTTATTTTTACAGTCTGTGTTATCTGTACTACCACAAAGTGTACGGACTTCTCCTTTACATGTTTCCGATGTCTTTCTAGTGGTCTAAGTCTTAAACCGAGTAATCGTTACGAAGTAGTCTCCTCCTACATCGTTTACGAGTCCTATCGGATCTAGAAGGCCTATTCGTTTCTTATAGTATCCTTCTCTACAGGCAACGTCAAGAATTTATCGGATAGAACTCGAGAAAGCCTCAGACTTTTAAGTACTTATCGTAGTATGAGAGATTAGGTGGGAGACTTTCCTTGATTTACATTGAGACATTTCCTTACTAACGAGACCAATAGTCCTGTACTACTTCCGATGTGTCCTCATTAGTTACTCGTCGTTTGGATGTACCTTTGACTACCTACCTAGTCTGGTCGACTAGGTGTTTCTTTGAATGACTCGAATGGAGGGAGAGAACCCTTGACTAAGTTTGTACAGGGTTCTCACTGAATTTTTAATCTCGTCATTTATACTTCAAAGGGATCTGGTTCGTTTGAAAGAAGAAATTTAATAAACTTAAATGTTTTTACTGTGTGGACTGGGTTCGGTTAGGTTAAACAACTTTCCGTTTCTTATCCTTTTTAACTTAGTCTAAGTGCAATTGACGCAATCGACACTGATTGACAGTATCAAACAGACCTTGACTCCCTTAAGGAGTCTGGACCTCTGAGAGTCACGATTGTTACGTTGGTAGGACCTATTTGACCCCACGAACCAGTGGGATACTCGACGGATCCAGTGATGGGATAAATTTCTGACTAAACAAGTTTAGAGGGGACTTAAAGGTGGGATCTTAACTTGGTTTTCTTAGAAAATTCTTTGACGATGCACTTTTTCTTTTTTAAAGCTTTCTTGTCCTTTTTATTCTCTTACAGTTACATTTTATCTTTGACAATTGAGTTCGACAGTTGGACCTTGTCTTCAGAAATAAAGGGGGTTTATAAACACGATCTTTTGATGACGAATCAACTCGAACGTTTTTCCTACGAAAAAGATTACGAGGAATTATAAACCCCTTAATACAATCATTTGACTCTTCCTAATAGATGAATAAGACAAACCTTTTAACTGAGTAATGGAGACAATGTCTTTCCCTACTCCCACAGAATCTTAGTCTTCGTAAAGTGGGACTTCAGTACTACTACTTAGTCCTTAAGTTAGTCCGACACAGAGGTCACTTAACGTGACAGTTTATTACAATTATCTTGGTTGGCTTTGGAACGAGTGCCGTAAGAGTTCAAAATCACTCGGACTCTTAGAGAAACTCTCGTTCCATTTGTGAATCAGAGAACCTGGAGGAGGGGGCTCAGACTCCGTCCTTGGGACTTTGACATGAGATCAAGGAACGACCCGAAGGGTGCCACCCCTCCCGTCACCATTTATCGGTTACGTCCTCTGGGTCCAAGTTAGGGACCCAGTCCTTCTAGAGGACCTCATCCTTTACCGTTAGGTAAGGTCATAAAAACGGACCTTTTAGGGTACCTCTCTCTTCGGACAACCCGATGTCAGGTGTCCCAGCGTCTCTCAACATGTACTGACTCGTATGTGATCAAGCAACGATTAGTTTCATACTTGACCAGGTCGTCGTGACCATGATGGACCTTTAGAGACTCTTTTCACTTTAGAGTCTGGAGTGTGAGTCAAGTCAAGTCAGCGAGTCAACACAGACTGAGAGACGCTGGGGTGCCTGACATCGTGCGGTCCAGAGGGACAGGTAGTGGTTGAGAGCCTCAAATGAGTTTGAGTACAGGTAACTCAGTCACTACGGTAGGTTGGTAGAGCAGGAGACAGCAGGGAAAGAGGAGGACGGAAGTTAGAAAGGGTCGTAGTCCCAGAAAAGTTTACTCAGTCAAGAAACGTTCTCCACCGGTTTCTTAACCTCAAAGGTGCAGTCGTAGTCTGGAAGGTTACTTATAAGTCCTGACTAAAGGAAAACCTACCTGACCAACCTAGAGGAACGTCAGGGTCCTTGGGGGTGATCTGGATGACAATTATTTGTCGTATTCCAAACTCGGTAGGACCGGATCTTCTAAGACTCCGTCACCAGGTTCTTATTACTATTGTCGTTTTCAATTACATAAACTCACGATTAATACAGGGTACATAATAAGATCCCGAAATGACACCGAATCGATCCAATTAGGAGGATTGCTTGGGGATCTCCAGGAATAAAAATCTACTTCTTTACTTCCGAGATTTTTTTTCTTCAAGGGGGTAAGTGGTCGTTCACTCACTGACCCTGGACCGAAGTTTCCGTCCACCAGAACCACCCGGTGTCAGGTACCCCACCGTTTCTCAGTCTGTACTGAATCGTTGATTTGTCGTCGTCGTCGACTCGTTATTGTATGTAACACATGGCACCGTTTGTCCAAACGTTTCCACTTTCCTCTACCCTTGACACAAATTAATCGTCAAATCCCTTCTATAAGAAGTTTCGGATTTTTAACTTTCGATTTTCCGAAGTAAATGACACACGACGACGACGACTTACTGCATACGAAAGACCCCTTTACGTAAGACTACATACGCAAGACACAACGGAGTCCGGGGAATGGATACTGGACACCTACGATGTGGAATGGAGTATCGTGACAACATCGTTTCCCGTCCCCACTCCCATCCTGACCTTACCTACTCCCACGTCCCTTCAAAGTTCTCACACCTTTCACTCGAAAAAGTCAGACTCTTTGGACCTACCTTTAAGGTCAAGACGACGAGTTTGACATAGAGTAAAAGGAGTGGATATTTCACTCTAATCATTTTGGTAGTAAATCCTAACGACCTTCTTGACTCTAATACAAATAATCCATACTTCTGACGTCAAGGTATATTTCTTGAGCATGTCCTAGTAACGAATACAAAAGGACAGTTTTAGTAAAATGGGACTTAAAATTTGGTAATAGGAGAAGACCTATTTATATTTCAGAGTCGTAACCTTCCGTAGACTCCTCAACATTTAGAAAGATGACGAACAGAGTGGGAGTTTGGATATTCAAGATAGTCCTGTCGACTGAGTGTGTAATGATATTTTACTCGGAGACAAAGGATTTGTTTTCTTGGATGAGAAACTCAGATTTTACTGACGGTATCCGTCACCTTTTATTACATAACTACCAATTCTCTCTGGATTGCATACCCATCGGGGTTCACAGAATAGATACTTTTATCAAAAAGAAGAACTTATTCGTGTATAGTTCTTACTATGTCCAAATAGTCATAATTAATTTATTGTTAAGTTAGGGACCCGACCCCTCTAGGGTACCTCCTCCCGTACCGTTGGGTGGGGTCATAAGAACGGACCTCTTAGGAGTACCTGTCTCCTCGGACCGCCCAAGGGTAGATAACCCAGTGTTTCTCAGCCTGTACTGACTCGCTGATTCGTTTCGTGTATTTATTGTTGCCTTCACATATAAGAGAAACAATTCCGTATGTCTGAGAGAAATGTGATTTTGAAAAGTACCATGATAAAAATTTTCAATTTCACAATTGGAGGGTCAGTTCAGACTGAGACGCTGGGGTTCCTGACATCGGGTGGTCCTGGGAGACAGGTACCCTAAAGGGTCCTTTCTTATGGCCTCGTCCACCCAACGGTAAGGGAAGAGGTTCCCTAGAAAGACTGGGTCCCTAACTTGGGTCTAGAGATCATGACGTCTGTCTAAGAAATGACGGACTCGGTTGTCCCTTAGTCCAAAATTTTCCGGAACGTTTTACCAAAGGAAGAAGGATGGGTCGTTCTATCGTCTTCGAAACCGAAAGAAGGGTACGTGTTAACGTGTACGTTTGTGTTAAGGTGGACGTCCTGTTTACTGTCATGATTACTCCTGTTACTATTACTATTAATGTCGTAGACAGTAGTCCCGTCATCAATGGCATTACCACTGATTATAAATAGTACAAGAATAAAACACGATCCACGACAAAACTTATGAACTAACGAAATTCATAAACAATTCTGGTGGGGTACTCCCTTTACAATAATGACAAAAGGAGTAAGTCCAATTTATTTTAACGGGTTCTGGTCCATCAACCGTTTACGCCTTCGGTCCTACCCTTGGATCTATCACACTACTGTCTCGGGTTTGGGGGTTATTGTCTCGTCACGGTCGAGTGTATTCTGTCTGAGCCAGATCCGGTCCTTAAAGATGGGAGATGAGAGGTCCTAAGAGGAGAGAGTTATCGAAGACTGAAGGAAGGAGAGAAAGGTACATCCGACCCAGAATTTATTCCTGAGGATCGACGAATGATCTCTTAATTTTTGTTTTGTTTTGTTTTGTTTTGTCATAAAGATCACGTCACCGTAATTAAGTATCTTAATACGAAAAACGAAAGAAGAGAGTCTTACAATTGAAAACTTTAAGAGACCAAATAAGGGGTCGGACATGTCAATAGTGTCTAAACGAGTTACAGATTTAGGGGTCACCATCAAGTCCTCCGTCTAAGAGGGACGGTCGAAAGACCTTCCAATCATTTTCCTCTTTGTGAAAAAAAGAAAAATAAATCGACAATTGTATAATTTGACAATAAAGTCAATCGAATCAAAAATATTCCTTAGCATAAAAGAAAATTCACTCACTGTCAGGAGTTGGTAGACTTGACAAGTCTACGGGATTCTTAACGAGAGAATATCAAAGGAAAAGGAAGTTAGAAGAGAACTGAAACCTGGTCTTTTACCTGAACTTTAAAGTCATGTGACATTGATCATTTCTACAAACGTGTAAAAGAGTGTACAGAAAACCACTTTTAATGGTTCTGGTGGAATGCTAGTAAAACTAATGACAATGGTGTGGTGACTATATAAACCATTGGAACACTGACGTGCTACACTGAAGTAATTCCCTAGGAAGTAAACAGTAACACCCCCTTTTTTAATGAGCACTCAATAGAAGGGACGTTATTTTTACCACCCTTGGTGATTGAAGACATAAGACGACGACGATTCAGTGAAGTCAGCACAGGTTGAGACACACTAGGGTATCTGCCGTCGGGTGGTCCGAGGGGGCAGGGACCCTAATAGGACCGTTCTCGTGACCTCACCCAACGGTAAAGGAAGAGGTTACGTACCTTCACTTTTCACTTTCACTTCAGCGAGTCAGTACAGGCTGAGGATCGCTGGGGTACCTGACGTCGGAAGGTCCGAGGAGGCAGGTACCCTAAAAGGTCCGTCCTCATGACCTCACTCCACGGATCATGTTAAAATTTCCCGTAAGTGTACGAAAACAAAGAAGTTTGTTAGAACGTTTTATCCCTAATAGTAAAACAAAATATTTATTTTAGTCCTTAGTTCTCTAATTCACTGTACAAAAGACATCACCTTGGCCCTGAGTTTTGGTAAAAAAAAGACTCAAATTAGAGAAAGAGATACGGTGTCCGAACCTAAGTGATCGTAATCCTATAAAAGACTCTAAAATATGGTGGTGACTACAAACCCAGACACTATAAAATGTTTACTGTATTTGGTGAGAAACAATGGTGACTGTAAAGTGGAATACGATGACGATAAAAGTCGATGTCTTACGGTCTACCTTTTCACTAGAACAATGAGTAATGAGTCCTTGTCGTTATTGATACGTTACTTTTGGTCGAAGTCTAACGTTTGTTGGTCATCAAGAATAATGTCCAGATTCCTAAATAGGATAACGTACACTTATCCTATAACTTAAAGGTACTAGTTTTTGTCTCGTAAGAAAAGTTACATACCTTATAAAGAGCACGGTTAATGTAAGTTAAAATACAGTAAAAACGAGACACAAATTTGGGTGGGTAAACAGGAGTATAGACATTCGTCTTATATGTTTCAAATTACGGGACTTAGGAGTGAAAACGTTTAAGGTCTGAAATACTGAAACTTTAATGACTTTTATTACTAGTGTACACCATCTTAGTGTTATTTTGTAGAAATACTTTTTATTGAATGTAACTTTCGTTAATTTTAAACATTTCATAACAATACACGAAAATAAATTAGGGATATTATGAGGATACTTATTCGTTCCCTTTATAAAAAAATTCGAGCTAAATATCTACGACTTGTCTTCGTGTCTATACTCCTCACTGAATAAGTTTAGGTAAGTCGATAGTCCATAGTCTCACCTTTTTAGTTTACCTTTACACTAAATCTCCTTTTTAACTCTTAAACTATCACCGGGACATTTCAATATCCACGGATAATCTATAGATTCTCCTCAAAATATATTTAGGAATCTACAGGTCCCGTATCTCTACTTTAACCCTCAAAAATCCTATAACTACACAAATTTCGATATTCGGACCTACTCCAGTAGTTCTCCTATTCTGTTTTTTTCTTACTCTCTACTTGACTTGGGACTCCGTGAGGTTATAAGTCTCCATCCTTTTATTGTTTCTTGGTCGTTTCTTCTTATGAGTCTCCATAACTCACCTTTTTATCATTTAACATAGTACTTTCTATTCTTTTTAAAATGTTCCTTTTCTGTACCAGTCGACTATGTTATACGGTTAATTCTATTCCTGACTTTAAATGTAGAATATATATCACCACGTCGTCAGTAATACCTGAAATGAGTCTCTTCAAAATCTACTCTTATTTGAGTCTCATACCCTCCTCTCCTTGGCCTGTGTTGTTTATATTTGTTAAGATGACATTTTATTTCCCACCTCTGATTCCCAGATGTCTGATTCAGATTCCTCAGAAACGAGAAATGAACTTCGAATTGACTAGACAATCAGGAATCACCTATTTTAGTCAGTCCCTAAAACCATAGTGACTACTGCACTTGGTGTTCACGATCCTTCCCTCTTAATAATTTCCGTAGTGAAAAGAGAGGACCCCTTTAGAGACATTCGGGACCTCTTATTCCATAGGTATCAACGGAAATTGAACAGTCAATATTAGAGAGTAACCGTCCCGGACCTCAACTTCTGTCATAATGACTGTCATTAAAGAACTAGAGACGTTATTACCTTTTATTTTTTTCACCCCTCTCCCCCATTTCTACTTTTGGACTCTCGTTCATCTTAATATTATGTGTTTTCATTTTATATTCAATTACTCACTACCTTTCATTTTGAACAAAACTCATAGAATGAAAAGAGTCATCTATAGACATCCATGAAGAATATACTTCATTACTTCATTTCAACAGTCATCTAATCTACAAGTTATTTATATAGAAAAAGGTCCTGGAGACGTGTATGTAAGAGGGAGTCTAGGAAACAGAGGTCATATAGACTGTTTTATAAACTTTACTTCTCCTTACGCACTATCTACACTTTCAGTAGTATCTTCCTACTTACAAGTATTGTCTTTCTATCTCTTCCCTTTTGGTTGAACAATCATCGGGAACTAGACAAAAACAAACCCCCCCCTTATTTTTTTTTCTAAGTCCCCCCAATATATTAAATAAACGAGTTCAAGACACGAAAGACTAAGGGTCACATAGTAAGAAAGTTAGTTAATATGACGTCATACTTTTCAGGACACTTAATCTACTTGAGATCACTTACCTGTTACCCCTTTCCCTTTAACTCTTTCCGGAACATTTGTTCCCGTCTACCTTCGGGGACTTCGTGACTCTTATTAAATTTAAACTATGTCTTCCACTGTCCGTCGGGACCTCCAAACTCTTTGCCTTTGTACGTCAGTTTTGATACTCGTGCCTTCTAATAAAACTGTCGGAAACCATGACTAGACTTTAAAGTATAAAAATTTTGTCAAAAACTCCGGAATCCCTTATATAAAATATAGGGAACTAAATTTTTTATAAAGATGATAATGTATTTAACGATATATAAGATCCTTAGTCTGAGAGACAAAACTAAACAAAACGAAACAAAGTCCTCCAGTACGTTAACTCAATACACTGTCTATGAATAATCGAGTTTGGGTTAGTAGAGTAAACCGAGTCGTATTAAAAGTGTTATATCTTTACTAAACCCATAAATCAGTTCAATTTATCTCTACATACTAAGGTAGTTCAATTAATAATCGTTCTTTCTTTTTTTACTTTCACACTATAACAAATTTAACGTCTACACAATTATGTCTTATTAATACAACTGACTTTTACTCGTCAAGGTAGTCCGTCTGTGACTTTAAAAAAGGGGATGGTCTCAGTTGTGACTTACAGAATATGGCCTTTTAATGACCCGTCTAAACTTTATTGTTTCGTTAGTGACGTCCGAAACAAATTTTAAGGAGATCTCTTATTCTGTTTATTTTACTAATGTCACTAAACTCATCAGCCTAAAATATATATAAGTGAATCTTTTTGTTATAGGGTTAATCAACTGTTAACCATCGAAGACAATAAAGGACTTTACCAAAGACGTAATTCTAATAACTAGACATGAAGATAAGTCATCCAATGGACTCTCTTCCAATAAGAGTAATATTACTTGTGTACGTTTCCAACATAAATATTTATATGGATAAAATGATAAAGTTTAAATACTAGATTTGCATAATGGGTACAGCCTTTAAGATGGCGAACATGACAATTGTGATGACGTTGTTATAATACAACTTATAATCACTTAAACCTTCGAAATAAAAGAAGATGAGATCAACAGAACCGATCCCAAGACTTAAATTACGAAAGTAAAAAGAGACATTAAAGTCATCTCTTTATTCATTCAAGTGACCTAAAAGGTTGGATTCACAAACTTTTCAGCTTCACACCTAACACTAAAAGATTCCTCTTCGTACAATCTCAATCTTCATCAGTTCTATGAACGAATATTTCACTTTACCTACATGACACTTTACTTATGGGACAGTGGTTCAGATAATCTATGTATGAAGGAGAGATTACTTTGTGGTTTGTTTACGACGAAATTGGTTCATCTGGAATTTAAGGAGAGTGTGGTTCTTCAAACCTTCATCAAAACACCTAGTTGGTACAACTCGGTACTAAACCATAGAGAATATAGAAAATAAGTATGAGTGTTCTGTTTACGGAGTTCAGGTCCGTATTATAGGTTCGAGTTCCGTTCCTCTTCCTTCTTCCCTATACAGTCGAGACTCGAACAGTCAGGGTAAATAGTCTTTCGTGATCCAAATGGTCATTAGGTCGTCTGACGTCTAATGTAGGGTAACAGAGCTTGACACAGTACACTGGTAGGGTTGTACGTTCCCACAGACCCTTCTACAGTAAAAGTGTCAAAAAGATCGTCTCCGTCCGTTCCTTCACTCAAACCCTTATTCGTAAGGAATTAATCAGTCGGTTGGTACAAACCCTGTCAATCACCCAATTTACTTTCTTAAAACTTGGGTCCCAAAGTGACCAGACGATATGGATTAAAACAAGTTCTAAGGAGATCCTGAATCCTTATCTAAATAATTACGTCTATAGGTCCCTATACACACTTGTACCGGAACTTTATCATCGATGAGGGGATGTTCTATGTTCTCGGTGGTCGTTCAGATCCAGTCCAGTCCCACGTCTGAAGAGAGAAAATCAAAGAAAAAAGAGAAAACTAGTAAAGATCATAAAGCGTATTGAACCGACATAGGGACCTCAAGAGGACTTTGGTACAAAAACAAAATTTTTCGTTGTAAGAGATTCAATATTGGAGTTTACGTATAAATTTTAATCGTATTTGTACACTTTGTAGATATTAATTATTTTAAGGATGTATTTACTTGGAGTTAAACTTAAATATAATAAAGGTACAGGTGTAATCAAATTCATAGAAGAATACCACAAAGTGATTATCAAATATTGATGGAAAGAGTAAAAAAGCATATTGGTAGATCCAGGAAATATTTTTAAGGGATCAAAAAAAGTATATGTTATAACCATTGAGTTAACACGTATATGGTCGAATGAGTGTAAATGTTGATCGGTAAGAACTTTTATCTTTCAGGGGTTTTTTGTATAAACTCAGTATGAAAACGTGGTTTTAATAATAATATACGTAAAAATTACGATTTGTAAAATATCTTTACTGTTTTTAAGACGGAACTAAATTTAATTTTTTTAGTACAGAGATGTGTATAATGTATTTCGATTGAAATGTGAGTGGTTTGTTGTCGTATAATGTATTTTCATACAAACCTTATGAATCTCTTGAAAACGAGATCTTTTCTTTATGACGGAAGTGGTCGTGGTTTCACCGGAGTAGTATAGAGGAAGGAACCTGGAATAAACTCGAAACTCCACATTCATTGGACGAAAACTGTCCAGTAGAAGTCAGTCTCCCGATTTGTCTATTCAAATTCTATCTTTTTGAAACGAAAATCCACTTGTTTGTGAAACTTTTAAAGACCGTTCCTTGTGACAGATAATTCTCCTCGGACTCTCGTCTTACAAAGTAGTAGTATTTTTTCTGAGATCTTCGGATAACAGCCTATTGTCTCAATTGTTCATACTTGTTTTTATTGTTCTCGTATTTTAAATTAGTCACGAGAAGAAGTCTGGTGATTGGTTTGTTTATGTGTGTGTGTGTCTCGGTAAACATTTTATTTTTCTGTATTTTCGAATTCAAGGTAACTGAAGTACAACTGATTAGTGAAATCGGTGTCTTCGAAATTAATTTTCTTCTAACTTTCACTACTTTCGAAATAGTCGGGAAAAGCAATGTTTCCTCAACCGTAATGAAACGACAGAACGATCGTTGGGATAACGACTCTCAAATCAATTCGGTGAAACCTTCTAGGTGTTATGGGAATACATATATGTAGTTGAACGGGATATCGACCTTTGTCAAGATATTGTTCGTCTTCCGTCAATCCAATTACCCTCGGTTCCGTAGGTGTTAATAACTCGGGGTCCTTCGTCTAAATTCCACCACGAGGTGCTTTAGGATTTCCAATTCGTTTTGACGGAGGTCCCGAATCCTCTTCCCTCTCTCTTTGATCCTTCTCCTTGTTGACGGACCACTCAGGTCCCAAGGTCTTAAGAACGAAAGCTTAAGGGACCTCTAGAGAAAGTCTTGACACAACAGGTTAAACCAAAGATATTTTCTAAAACAAACTTCTTTCACACAAAACAAAATTTTACAAACAGACAACAACTTTTGATAACACGGTTCCCTTTTGTCTATCTTCTTCTTCTTCTTCTTTTTTTTTTTTTCCGGACTCTTTGATAACACTCTGTATCACTTTGGTGGCTAATAGGATACGAAATAAAATTTTATGTTCTTGTGTAGTGGATTTTCTCTTTTAAGTCAGGTCGTTCAATACTGATTCGTAGAGGTGACGGATTGTGATCATACAAGTCCCTTACTCTGTTTTATTCATTACATACTTCCCTGACTCCATCCTTCTTGTCACGTGAATTTAGCCTTTAGAACAAAGTAGATGACTGAGGTGGGTTTCCTAACATCCGGTGTCAGTGAACAGAATCTTCACTGAACAGTGTCAATAACAACTCGTAGACGATACACGGTCCGTGACACGGTACAGAACTCCAAAGTTGTCATTCACTTTACACGAGCCCGAAGGGAGCATCGAATCGACCATTTCTTAGGCGGACGTCACGTCCTCTGGGGTCAAGGTAAGGACCCAACCTTCTAGGGGACCTCCTCCCTATCGATGGGTAAGGTCATAAGAACCCGAAGGGAATACCGAGTCGACCATTTCTTAGGCGGACGTTACGCCCTCTGGACCTCAGTTAGGGACCCAACCCTTCTAGGGGACCTCTTCCCTTTCCGATGGGTGAGGTCATAAGACCGGACCTCTTAGGGTACCTGATGTCAGGTACCCCAGCGTTTCTCAGTCTGTGCTGACTTGTTGAAAGTGAAAGTAAAATTCACACTAGAGACGACACGACGGGTCTTTCTTGAGTGTCTTATCATCATCAGTGACTTGTCATTTGGTCCTTTGTAAATAATCCATTAAAAAGACCCGGGTCGTTACAAGGTTCGTGAACATATTCCTAATCAAAAATTTAGAAGTACCGTTAGGGTGATCCATGTATTATACACCTAAGGGTAGAATGTCCATACTTTTACTCCGCAGCTGGTCAAGTTATTGAACGGGAATTTCACGTCGCTACAGAGACTCGAATCAAGAACCCTAAGAAGACATTTGGGACTCACATCATCTATTTCTTCCTTGATCGTCACCAAAACACTCACGTAAAACCTTCACCACAAGACATGTTCACACTTATTAATAATTTAGTTCCTTTCTATTTACTTAGTTTTCAATTTATTCGGTACTCGGGTACGTGGCGTCGATGACTTTGGGTGCACGGGATTTCGGACAAGAAGTGTTGTTCTCTTTGGTGGTGTTACTCTTTGGTTGTATGGTGTCGATCTTTCATCGGGGGTGAGTGGTGTTGTTCTCCTTCGGGGTGTCTCGTTGTTTCCGGGTCGTGTCGGTTTTTATTTATTATGTTAAAAAATTTTCAATTCAGTGTTAAACTTCACAAAGGGAGTGGGTTTTACATTTCTACGTTCGTTTTACATTCATTAAAGAATACTTCATAAGGACTCGGTAGTCTCAGGGAAGACCTAATTTGTGACCATCATTCCTTTAATTCTCGGTTCATAAAGAGTCCGAGATACATTTAGAGTAGGAGGGTTGGTCGTTCTGTTAGGTCTATATCGATGTATGTTAAAAGTACTGTAACTCAAGTGGATACTGTTCCTTCTTTACCTCGACCCATAGTCCTTACTTTGTTACTTTGATGGGGAAACTCCGTCTCCCACTTTTACATGATAGGTTTACTAAAGTAAATACAAGATCTTTATTCGGTGACCCGTAACAGTTCTAGGTCCTCGTTTTTCTACGAACTCCCGATCCGGAAAGGGAAGAGACGAACTCAGATCTAAAATAGGGTGATAACGTAGATTTTAGACAAGACCAGTTTCGGATAAACGTCTTTAACAAACATTTATCTTCGTCTAATCTTATTGAATTTCCAGTTACCGTTTCGACTTTATAAAGGTCACAATTTATGTCGTGAGTTTTCTTCTGTAGGAGGTATTATTACACGGACTTTTGTAGACTCCAATTTTTAACCAAAATTAAAACGATCACCCCCTCTTCTTTTTAGAACAGGTATAAACACTAACACCATATCGAAGATCTTTTACACGGGAAACAATGTTGTACTTTTGTCTGTAAAATCTTTAAACGATAGGTGACAGTGAGAAGTTAATTTAAGATAAGTAAGACGGTCGTTCTTTATCACAAGTCGGGTAATTTTTGTCCTCCGAAGGAAAAGATAGGGGAAACGGTAATAACTATAACAATTAGTAAAATTAATCACCGAAGGGTACTAAGGTTAGTTCCGGTTAATCTGAGTTTGGGCTATTTGTTACTTCTCCACTTTTGTCGTCGAGTTTTGTACCTAATTAGAGTGGTCATGTTTCACCTTCATCAACGTAAAATTTAACGAAGATAAGTGGAGATTTGTTACCGTAAAGGACCAGGATGACTGATATGACCGTAATCCATCGAATACACTTTACATTAGATATCAGTATGGAAAGTTTCTAAAAATGGGAGATACGACGAAGTCTGTCGTAAAAACAAACAGGTCCATAAGAGGTAGTACGGGACCAAATCTCAAAAGATGTGGTCGATGGTTTAGTCAAATTTAAAGAACGTGAAAGGAAAAGGTAGAGGGGAAGACACACGGATAAAGGGACGGGAAGAGACGGGAATGTTTTGAGGTAAGAGGTAATCGTTCTTATTAAGGGTAAGAGTCACTATAATATCTTTTCACTGTCACAATCAGCAGGTCAGCACAGACTGAGAAACGTTGGGGTACCTGACATCGGAGACAGGTACTTTAAGGGGTCCGTTCTTATGGTCTCACCCATCGGTAAGGTAAGAGGTCCCCTAGAAAGGTTGGGTCCCTAGTTCGGTCCCAGAGGGCGTGACGTCCGAACAAGAAATGGTAGACTCGGTGGTCCTTTCGGACTATAATATCTTCAAGTTATATATATCAAAGTCCGTTGGTGTTATATAAATAGGCCTATATCACAATTTAATAAAAATATTCTGTAAAAAGTAAATTAAGGGAGTTGTTGAGATACTGTAGTAATAATGACAATCGGGGTAAAATGCCTACTATTTTGTCTAAAGTCCTTATATTCATTGAAATTATTCGGTCGTTTTCAATCTGAGTCCTACATTTGAGTCAAGATATAACAAGATCTCGAGTTCGTACTTGAGCATACACGATCAGAAATGAATTTTTGTCTTAGTCCTGTCAGTCAACCTTTTACAGGTTTGTGATTTTGAAAACCTTTTACAGGTTTGTGATTTTGAAATGGTATTTAGAAAGAATTTTACCGACGTTACTTATCATAATAAAAAAAATATTTTTAACGTAGTGAATTAGGTTGGGTAGGAGTGAAGAGACTGGTATGAACGGTTCACTGTATCATGTATAGTAGAAAATCTATTCGGTTCCTTTAAAATAGTCATAAGATTCCAGATGTGTCATCTGTCAAAAAATTTTCATATCAACCAAATGTTTTTGAAACCTGACGAGGTACTTAAACACACAGTGGGAACATATCCCCGGTACGATTAGAGAAATAGTAAGGTTAAAACCATATATACGATCGCTTCGTTCGTGTTGTCATCTGTGAAAAATAGGGAACCTTTGATAAGTCTGTATTGTACCCGTACATAGAATAGTGAAGTTTTGAAGTACTAAGGAGGTAAAATTTACACACTGTCCTTTGTCGGATTTTTCGTTACGACTTAAACCTAGTACCAACATTATAAATGACAGACTCCACAGAATCGGAAGGAGTCACTAGTTTCGTTTCTTTATCTCCTTTTACTGTCTTACCCTTTCTGATCTCTAGAGAAGTTCTTTTAATCTCGATGGTTCCCTTGTAAAGTACGTTTCTACCCGAGCTATTTCCTGTCTTTACCATACCTGGATTGTCTTCGTCTTCTATAATTCTCTACCGTTCTTATGTGTCCTCTTGACATGTTTTTTTAGAAGTGTTGGGTCTATTAGTACTACCACACTAGTGAGTGGATCTCGGTCTGTAGGACCCTACAATTCAGTTCACCCGGAATCTTTCGTAGGGATGCTTGTTTCGATCACCTGCACTACCTTAAGGTCAACTCGACAAAGTTTAGGACTTTCTACTACGACACTTTCACGACGTGAGTTATACGGTCGTGTAAACCTTCTGAGTCGTCACCGGTGTCCTGACCTTTTGCCGTCAAAAGTAAGGTTAGGGTTTCTTTCCGTCACGGTTTCTTACGAGTTTAATTGTGTGTTAACGTGAGTAGAGTGTGCGATCATTTCATTACGAGTTTTAAGAGGTTCGGTCCGAAGTCGTTATACACTTGACACTTGAAGGTCTACAAGTTCGACCAAAATCTTTTCCGTCTTCTTGGTCTCTAGTTTAACGGTTGTAGACGACATAGTACCTTTTTCGTTCTCTCAAGGTCTTTTTGTAGATAAAGACGAAATAACTAATACGGTTTCGGAAACTGACACATCTAGTGTTATTTGACACCTTTTGAGACCTTCTCTACCCTTATGGTCTGGTGGACTGAACGGAGAACTCTTTGGATATACGTCCAGTCCTTCGTTGTCAATCTTGACCTGTACCTTGTTGTCTGACCAAGGTTTATCCTTTTCCTCATGTTCCGACATATAACAGTGGGACGAATAAATTGAATATACGTCTCATGTAGTACTCTTTGCGACCTGACCTTCTTCGTGTTCGACCTTAGTTCTAACGGCCCTCTTTATAGTTATTGGAGTCTATACGTCTACTGTGGTGGAAATACCGTCTTTCACTTCTCCTTGATTTCTCGGAGAACTACTTTCACTTTCTCCTCTTACTGTGTCAACCGAATTTAGAGTTGTAAGTCTTTTGATTCTAGTACCGTAGACCAGGGTAGTGAAGTACCGTTTATCTACCCCTTTGTCACCTTTGTCACAGTCTGAAATAAAAAACCCCGAGGTTTTAGTGACGTCTACCACTGACGTCCGTACTTTAATTTTCTGCGAATGAGGAACCTTCCTTTCAATACTGGTTGGGTCTATCGTATAATTTTTCGTCCTTATAATGAAACGGTTGTTTCCAGGTAGATCAGTTTCGATACCAAAAAGGTGACCAGTACATACCTACACTTTCAACCTGACACTTCTTTCGACTCGCGGTTTCTTAACTACGAAAACTTGACACCACCACCTCTTCTGAGAACTCGTAGGGAACCTGACGTTCCTCTAGGTTGGTCAGGTAAGATTTCCTTTAATCAGGACCCACAAGTAACCTTCCTGACTACGACTTCGACTTTGAGTTATGAAACCGGTGGAGTACGCTTCTCAACTGAGTAACCTTTTCTGGGACTACGACCCTCCCTAACCCCGTCCTCCTCTTCCCCTACCGTCTTCTACTCTACCGACCTACCGTAGTGGCTGAGCTACGTGTACTCAAACCCACTTAAGACCCTCAACCACTACCCGTCCCTCCGCACCGTACGACGTTGAATACCCCAGTGTTTCTCGACCTATACTGACTCACTGACTTGACTTGACTCCACAGAATTCGTCCAATGAGTGTGAAAGACTCAAATTCCGGAAACCCTATATCTTTATTATTTTTACTTACTTAAATTGAGTCTTAGTCGGTAATTTTTCTTATGTAAAATTAGTCAAGATTACTCCACCTACTTTGACCTCGGATAATATGTCTCACTTCATTCGGTCTTTCTTTTTGTGGTTATGTCATATGATTGCGTATATACCTTAAATCTTTCTACCATTGCTATTGGGACATACACTCTGTCGTTTTCTGTGTCTACATATCTTGTCAGAAAACCTGAGACACCCTCTCCCGCTCCCACCCTACTAAACCCTCTTACCGTAACTTTGTACATATTATAGTATACACTTTACTTAACGGTCAGATCCAAGCTACTTACTATGACCTACGAACCCCGACCACGTGACTCTGACTCTGCTGGGTCTCCCTACCACGCCCCTCCCTCCTCCCTCCCCCCAAGTCCTACCCCTCGTGCACATATGGACACCTCTTAAGTACAACTACATACCGTTTTGGTTATGTTATAACATTTCATTAATTGGAGGTTAATTTTATTTAAATATAAATTTTTTTTTTATTTTAGTAGATTTTTTTTTTCTAAATGGAACGTAAAATTTTTTAAAAATTTCTTAGTTGACTTTATATAAAGATTTACACGGACTGGATATTGACAAAGAATTATTTACCACCATAATCAATAATGGTAAATACATAGAGTGTATTACATATTTCGTATATTACTATAAAAATATGTCTTCGTCCACCTGTCATCCAAAGTCTTTCCGTCTTATAGGTCTTCATCATATCGGACATTGTTTTTAGGTTGGTTTCCCTAAGGCTAATCTTTCTTTTAACTAACATCATCTCGTAATTAGACCGATGACCTCTATTTCATCTTCCGACTCGAACTAACTTTTCTCGTTCCATTAATTCTGTCGTTAATGATTGTGAGTTTTCGTAAACATAGTCAGTCGATAACGGTTATATTAGGACTTTTGAGGTTTTATGTTACGAATATTCTTATTAGTAAGAGTGTGAGTAAAACAGAATAGATTTTACCCGAGTCGGTATAGAGACGAAGTATTACACCCAGTCGGATGGAACCGATTTCTGACTTCTAAGTCAAATCTAGACAAGGTACTTAAAAACAAGACTACGAGTCCGACTTTTTCGTTGTCAAAAATCTCTTACAAAAGAAAAAGTATCCTTTAGTGATTCAGTATTGTCCCTTTCGAGTAAATATATCCATGTAAAATTCGAAGTCGAAAGTGGTCTAGAAGATTATAGATCAAACCGATTTCGTTTAATGCACCAAAGTATATCACTGAATATGAGTTGAGTGGTAGTCTGTTATTTATTATACCTGTCTGTTAAAATAATGTCCCCTTACTTTTTGACGTTAGTCATTTAATTAGATTGTATGTTTTGACTCTTTAACGATTTGGAAAGTCGATAAGGAGATCCCTAGAGGACGGACGAAACGTCTGAACAAGATCTTAAATCTGGACTTTGAAGTCTGACAAAACCCTCAACAGTCAAGACCTTTGACCTACTTTTATCGTACTCATTTTCTTGTTTAGTCGGACTAACACTGACACCAACTTCATAAACTGGACTAGGTACATTAGAAGACAAACACCATACGGGGTGAGAGTTTACGAAACGAAAGTAAGAATTCCAAAGTAAACAAACGAAAATAGTTCCTACGACCATGTGTAATTATCTCGATAACTAATGTATAGGTAAACGAAAGGATTAATAAAAAGAGGTCCTTAAAGTACAGATTGATAAATAAAAGGTAAAGAACTCAACGTAAACATGTCTTACGTCTTTTTTAGTCAACGAAGTGGTGGCCAGGACCCGAAAAAGGGTTGACTAATTAAACTTGTCACTATTACTTCTAAACTATTCTAAAATAGAGGAACAAAACACGAATACTTAACTACGTGAGAAATCTCGACAATTTTATAGTAGGGAACAATATGTAAATGTCACGTATAGAAGGGGGTTTTAGTTATATACGCCTTAGTTAAGACTAAATTCACAAAAAGTCAATGGTAATACAAACAATTTAACTCTCAAAAGAATACCAGTTTCGTACTCTTCGTTGAATCTGATTTAAAACAACCCTTGAAGACGACCGAGAGTCCTCTTTACTGACACTAATAAAGTAACACATCGAACTCGGATTAGATCTGAAGAAGACTTAAACGAATCTCAATACGTCAGAGTGGACCGTATTACGGAAGAAGTATATCAAAAGAGGTCGTCATTGACTCCTGTTAGAGGGACGAAAGTCTAAAGAGACAAGGGAATAATGTTTATATACATACATTATTTGTAGATTGGTCAGGTAGGATTTCCTTTAATCAGGACTCATAAGTAACCTTCCTGACTACGACTACGACTTTACAGTTATGAAACCGGTGGACTACGTTTCTTGACTGAGTAAACTTTTCTGGGACTACGACCCTTTCTAACTTCCGTCTTCCTCTTCCCCTACTGTCTTCTACTCTACCAACCTACCGTAGTGGTTGAGTTACCTGTACTCAAACTCATTCGAGGTCCTCAACCACTACCTGTCCCTTCGGACCGTTCGACGTCAGGTACCCCAGTGTTTCTCAGCCTGTACTCAATCGCTACTTGACTTGACTTTGTACCCGAAGGGTCCACCGAGTCACCATTTCTTAGGCGGACGGTTACGTCTTCCGGTCCTCTGTACCCAAGTTAGGGACTTAGTTCTTCCAAGGGACCTCTTCCTTTACCGTTGGTTGAGGTCATAAGAACGGACCTTTTAGGGTATCTGTCTCCCTGTACCACCTGACCCCAGGTACCACATCGTTTCTCAGACTGTGTTGAATCGTTGATTTGTTGTATATATACACACGCACAGATGTGAAAATATAGTGACACTTACTTAATACTTATAAGAAAATAGAGCCAAGGGATTAATTGAATACTCTTATTATACCATCCATGTTTCGTAAATAAGTATACATGGGTCATGAATTTCATTGTAAAATACTTTACTGATAATACCACGTGGGTTTTGGTGTTACTTATTTGAAATATACTACTTCTGAATTTGTAATCAGTGTGATAAAAACAGATATTCAAAGGATAACATAAAGAATGAATAGACTCTTTCACCGAACGTCCGTGATTAGACAGGATCGTCGAATATCAAGTCAAAAATTAATACAATGAGTTTACTTGTATATGAGTATCTTTCATAATTAGATAGAACTCTAAACTAGGGATCAATTTCGTAAGGTGATATAAAAGAACTTGTAAAGGTAACACATAGCAGAAACACTAATAAGAATAAGACATGAAGAGACCCTGACATAGAGAGAAAGGACCAATAATAGACTCATTGTATGTCATGTATTAGACATTGTTTTAATGGAAATCCCTGGTCAATACTTAAGTATATACAGACTTATAGTAAAAGACTGTAGAATACTTACGTAAAGTTATAGTAACATATCATGTATATGTAAGCATTGGAAATCAGATCCTTTTTAGTCTCAGTTTCCTTTGGTCTCTTGACCATGAGATTATGGTTGACCATGAGACCAACCATGATACCCCAATTTTTCTAGTCATAAAGTAGGTATAGGAGAACATAAATAATAAACAAAGATTAAAGTGTAAAATCACTAACCTTATAAGATTCTGTCTAGAAAGTAAATAAATCTTAAAATAAAAAACAAGACGTGAGTTGAAAAATGACTTAAAAAGTATCAAGAGAAACTATAATAAGACGTAGAAGAATGTATGTCAAGACTTAAGAAACGGGAAGGAAAGGAACCTAAATAACCCATAGCACCGAGAATAGGAGACAAGAAATTATATAAAATAATTTCTCTACGAGTACCTTTCAACTGTTGATAGACGGAGTAGGAAGTATAAAGGTATATAGATTACTCCAACAAGAACATTCGCCACGTGTGGTCTTCGTGTAAGGTAAGGTAGAAAATGTAACGAAACTACGAAACAAATTTAAAGAAGACATTTATTATAGAACTTAGTCACGGAAAGAAAACTTCCAGAAACTTAGATAAACCTTATCGTACTGATAAAAATAGAGACTGAGGTGAATATAAAGTACTAGGTTAAATCTTCGTCATATCACATAATATTTCTCGACCTATATGAGTCAGATTCCAAAATTTAGGATTCAGTCGGTGAATTGATAGATACACTGGAACCCATTGAACGGAAGACCAAAGGAAACGTAACGGAAATTGGGAGTGTCCGATAACACTCCTATTTGTTTTTATGGACTGTTTACCATATGGGAAACATTTGTTACCAATTTACTACGACTGTAGACGAACTTTCTATATGAGTCTTTTAATAGAGACTCGGTAATGGGTGTCTTAATTAGACCCCATTTAACTAAATTAACTACGAGAGAAATTGTAGTAACGTGATACGACGATTACTAATACACCGTGCGAAGGGACTTTCATTTTCGTTCTAGAGGAAGTATGGTACGACTAGAGAAAGATATAGGTATTATCTTATAACAACTATCGGAAAAGGGATAGTTCAAGAAGACCTATGGAAGGGAAAATTCTTTTCGGTAAGTATTCTCGGAAATGATGAAACTTTATAAACCCGTTTAGTAATTTTATATACGATGATTCCTACGTAACACCACGTCCTACTCCGATGATACTTCAGTAAAAATAAATTCAAGTAATGCTATTTTGTACACAGTTTTCCCTCTATTTAACATGATTCATTTTTTCCTTCGGACTTTCCCCTCTACTCTTTTCGTCTTTTTTTCTTTTCTTTTTCAATTGAGATGGTTCTGAATGACTCTTGTTTAAAACACGTCCTACGACAAAATCCAAACAATCACCATGGTTTCACAAAGTCCTGACAGTTCTTACTGTTAAAAACAGTCCTCTTTCAGAGTAACTTTACCTTCAAGGAAAGGATCGGGAGTGTCACTGACTTGTTCCTACCGACAACTCACATAAAACCCAACTTACTTACTATCTAGTTTACCTTTTCCGAATTAGTTACAATGAAACCTCCATCGACCTAACCTTCTTTACAATCTGTATAACAAAACAATTCTTCTTACCAGTTTATTATTCTATACTTAAAAAATTTTTGATAAAAAAAGGTCAAACACCCAATTCGTTTATTTGAATGTCTTAATATTTACTAGTTTTATTTTTTCCCTAGAATCGTCACTAAGATCAGATGGAATAAAGTCTCCGACTCAAATTTAAGTACGATCTTTTACGCACGAAATTAAGGGTGGTAAAGATGGAAAATAGAACCGGTTAATCGGTCGTCTGTGAATTCCGTAAATGGTGAAATTTACTATGAATCTACGCCAGTCAAACTTAATAAAAATATCCCTAGAGTAAACATTTAACAGATTTATTATGACACCTAAGGTGTTATCGAAGGAGGGTGGTGATTTATATTAATACCCAAAATAAGTGAGTACAGTCGATATCACCAAAAACTCCGATGTCCGACTAAAATTACGACCGGTTTCGTTCGTATTCAATGTACTTAAGAGGACTACTTTTTTTATAGTTGAAAATAAAGTAACTGCAAATACGGAATAGAGTGACACTGAACAATCATAGTGTCACCGGAGTACAACGATGACCTGTTGATACACTGACCGTTTTGTCTTATAATGCAAATTTTTCCTTACATATGTTCATTTTAGTGTTGGGAGACCACATAGACGAAATTTTTACTATAATGTTACGGGAAGAGACTAAGTCTTCGTCACCGTACTCTCTTATTATCTCTATCAGGACACGAACATTATTAACAAAACCTGTGAGTACACAGACTCAGGATGTGTGTCTTTTCGAGTGAGTTTGTGACGGGTCGTGGTCAAAGAACGGCATCCAATGGTATAGGTAATGACGAGTTTATACAATGGGTTAAAAGGTACTTTACCTTTTAATAATAATAAGGGGTATGGAATCAAACAAAATCCGAAAATAATCTTACTCTTAATTACAACCGATACTGATCACAGTCCGACATTCAAAGGATTTCTTGAAGTTTGAGAAACAACTTTTAAGAAAGGACAAAGACAGGAAGGACCTATTAAGAATAGGTATATTCTCATTCTGAGTCGAATGAGGATCACGCAAGTGGAAGGAGGAGTCAAGTCAAGTCAGAGAGTCAGCACAGGTTGAGACGATGGGGTACCTGACGTCGCGCAGTCTGGAGGGACAGGTAGTGGTCGAGAGCCTCAAATGGGTTTAAGTACAGGTAACTCAGCCACTATCGTAGGTTGGTAGAGTAGGAGACAGCAGGGGAAGAGGAGGACGGGGGTTAGGGAGGGTCGTAGTCCCACAAAAGGTTACTCAGTCAAGATAGGTAGTCCACCGGTTTCATAACCTCAAAGTCGAAGTTGTAGTCAGGAAGGTTACTTGTGAGTCCTAAATAAATGAAATCCTACCTGACCAACCTAGAGGAACGACATGTTCTCTGAGAGATCAAGGAATATTTGGGATTTCATTGTAAAGGGGTTGGTATACGGAGTCCTAAAGGTCCTTAGATATAAAACCACTTGGACGTCAACTAAAAAATATTTGTGGTCTAAAATCTTGGCAACGAGAAGTCACTCTGAAGGGAACTCAATGGGATAAGTTTCGAACCTGAGGTCGACTCCTGATTCGAACAACGGGACGTCTCTTAGGGGATCTTTAGGACTACCGACATGAGAGAACAATCTGACGACATGAGGAGTTAACTCCTCTTGGTGTCTCCTCCGTGTGACATCCCTTTCGACATAAAACGAAGTGACTACAAACGGTTCGTATCCAAAAGATTAACGGGTGTACCATCGTTACATTTATAGGTAACTGTCTGTCTACCTATTTTTTTCTTCACCATATAAATGTGTCACTTTATGATGAGTCAGTATTTTTTTCTTACTTTATCACGGTAAGTACTATGACTCCTCCCGGGACACCTCGAGGACCCGTGTTCGAACACAGAGGATAAAGAAACTACTGTCTTTTATCGGAAGTAAGTCGGAAGCACTGGAAGGGACTCAAGGTTACTGTCTAAGTTGTCGACAATTAACCTCTTCTCTCCCCTACACTCTGGTCCCCCTTTGTCAGTTCTCTTTGTTATCACGTCGGAACCCTGTTCCAGGACCAAGGGGTGGCTACCTATGTGTGTTATGGAAACTCAAATAAAACGTCTATTTGGGGGAGGGTCCACCCTCTTCAATTGCTAATTGTTACCGTCCGACGGATATTCGTGCATCTGGGGTGTGGTCTACCTGGACTTCCAACCACTACGACTGAGGATGAATGGAGTGGTGGTTAGGTAGTCTTCTTACGGGTGCTCGACTAGTCCGGGAGAAACTTGTTAAAGATATTTTGAAGATTGATAGAAGAATTTTAACCCTGTGTACCAAGACTTCCGTAATCGGACGACACCGGGGGAAACGGACTGTTTCATTATTTCGATGGGCAAAGACGGAGTGGGTTTTGAGAATAGAGGTTCTAAATTAAACCGTGGTCTCCTCGACTCGAAAGTCGTAGTTAAGACCGTGAGGTCTACCCTTCACACAGAGAAGTCTATGTGTCGTATACACAAAAGAGTCTGTTAAGTCTCACAATCTGTTCTTGGGTAAAAGTCGGGATTTTCCCCTGGGGGAAGGACGTTGTAAGTTTTGTTATAGCTATCTAAATCTCTAATAGTATGATTCACTTCATTTGGTCTCTTTCTGTTTATATACCCAATGTCCACCTTAGATTTTTCATACTATGTTTACTTGAATATGTGTTCTGACTTTGTCTGGATGTTTGTATCCTTTGTTTGATGCCAATAGTTTCTCCTTTCACCCCACTTTACCCTATTTAATACTCAAACCCTAATTGTATATGTGTGATGATATATATTTTGTCCATTAGTTGTTATCTATTGTGTCCTTGATATGAGTTATAAAACATTATTGGATATTCTCTTTTCTTGGACTTTTTTATATATGTTAACTTAGTGACGACATGTTACTTTAACTATGTTGAAAATTTTAGTTGATATAAAACTATTTTTTATTTCGACTTTTTTCTGTAACTCTTTCAACGATTCTCTCTCTGGAATTTTCACACTTTCACAATCAGTGAGTCATAAATGTACACCACTACCTACAATTGAATAACACCATTAGTAAAACGTTGTATTTGTATTTAGTTTAGTAAGACAACATGTAACTTTTGATTATACTACAATAGACAGTCGAAATAGAGGTAAAGAATTCTTCTGTAATTTATAAATAAACGACTTTTATACCTTAGTTACTTAACTTTTATTTTTGGAAGTTTAAAAATAAGCCAAAATAGGACACACGGACTTCGTAACGGACTGGGTATCATTCCGAAGGGTCCACAGAGTATCATCTATGAGTAATTTGTAAACAATTTATTCATTTACAGTTCATGTCGATAAGGTCCCGTTATTTGATACAGAAATGCATTTTAAAGGAGTACGGGTATGAACAAAGGATCGTATTTCAGGAATATAATTCCGGGTGAAAAGAATCAGACCGAATATGATTCAGTCTGTAAAAGAATCGATAGCCTTTAAAGTTGGGGTCCAATCCTTTTGGGATTAGGGATTCGTTTTTTTCTCAACCAGAGTGACAGTCTTACTTAATCTGACGTAAACACTCTTGTCTTTCTATTACTAGTTATACTTTCCATAATTCCTACATTGTTACATTTTATATAACTCCTTTTTTCTTTTTTACTTAAATTTACGAGTTAATTTTACAAAGAAAAAACTTTTTTATGAAACCTAAAATGTCTTTTATTTGGATCAAGTACAGAATTTCATACAACTAAATAAAAATAGTTTACTATACAAAAAAGGTGTATAATTGGTTTTCCTAAACGTAAAATTTTATTGAGTATCCTTTAAGTATTTTTATTTGTTTTTTCTCAGACAAGATTTTATTATTATGTTGTTGCTCATAAAGATCTGAAAATTTTAGAACAACAGTATATGAAAAGATAGACACGATCAGATTTATAAACTGATGAAGAAGGTTCTTACTTACATGTCCGAAAATTATCGAAATAATGACCCATTGAATGCACATTATACTAACAGTAAAATTCACACATTATGAAAAGTAATTTAAACATTTCCACACGTTGGTAACTTTGGTAGGCTAAAATCCTGTAAAGGTAGTATGGGTTCTCTAGTGACGACAGGTAAACGTTAGAGAGTAGAAGTGACGACCCGGGACTGTTGTGACTGTTGGGAATTTTATCAAAGACAGAAACGGAAAAGATCTCTTAATTATATTTAACTTAGTGTGTTATACATAGAAAATACGGACAAATGAAGTGAATTGTTACAAAACCTTCGAGTAGGTACGAAATAGTACATAATTATGACGTGAAAAATTTTTAATTACTCATTATAAAGGTATGTGACGGAAGTTATATATAATTGTACTTTATGTAGTGATTTCCGTTTATACAAAATTATTTGAGATCAAAAATTACATTAAATACAGTATTGAAGACTTTCTTAATATCATTTACAATTATTAGGTATTAAATACGTATTTTAGACTTATATGTCCTTTTAGAAGGATTTAGAACATATAAGTGAAATAGGTAAGTATTAATTAAGGAATTTATAATGAAATTTTTTATAACGACAATAAATTTAAGAGGAGACTCGAATTATGTGTATTTGTGAAGATATAAAGTGAAGTCTATACTCAATATCTTTCTATACCCACTCAATTCAAAATAGAATGATTGAGTATATTTCGTTTTTCTTTGACATCACAATAATAGTATCTTCAAAATGAACAGAGAACTGTTCTGTTTGATTACTATCACGAATTGACTCTTTACTAGCGAACCTTTTTAATAGGTAAAAAATTAGGATATTGTAACTTGAATGTCAATACAATCTCTTTCCTTCGTAAAATACATTTAAGTAAAATAAAGTAATTATTACATTTTCTCAATCTCGTTCTGTCTCTTTTCCGGTCTATATTAGTCTTAGGAAGTATCCAGTTCACTTTTGTGTAACGACTCCTAAGAATATAAAGTAAATAGAGAGGACTCAAAAGTAAGAAGAGAATAAGTTATAGAGAAAGGTGTAAAAATTATAAAACACATAGTAGAATCTGGACCTATTTAAAGAGGAGTTGTCTTGTTTTGTTTTTAGAAACAATACTTTCTCATACTTCTCATCAATTTTGTATTCTCTAGGATACGTGTAAACTCCCGATCTAGATCAGATAGGTCGAAAACACAGAGGATTATATACCATGACCAAGACCCATAGGATAGACCTTATGTACGTTACAACTATTTAATTTTTAATACGTTATCCCCTTTTTACCTTTTTAGATATTATAGGATTACAAGATAAAAAAAAATGTATGAACACAAAGAGAGAATATAAAATCTTTAGAACCCATTTAAAAATCGTCTTTAAACACTCTACCCAGATTTTTTCTTTGAACGAAGTGATAAAAATGACTCATAGATAATATTAATCTATTAGGTTCACATCTCTGAGGTAAGGAAATGAAAACGTTTTCTGTTTACACGAAAGTGTGTAGGGAAATGGACAGAAGGTAGGTCGAAACCGTTTCGTTCCTTCGTGACTTATTTTGTGTGTGTGTGGGTGTGTTTAGTGTACCGAGTTTGTATCCTACGATATGTAAGTTTATTTCACGTTTCGACTATGACATCGAAATGAGACACTTTGAATTTTTTTTTAGTTAATCCAGTTTTTATACTACACCTGTACTTCACGTCCCTATCTTTTCGCATATCTTTTCTCACTACACCCTTTGTCAATTCCTTTGGATAATCTTTAATTAGTGATTTAATCGTAATGGTTCAATGAAACAGTAAGTTGTGTACAAATGTTTTCCAGAAAAGAAACCACCATCCGTGTCACAATTTATAAGTTCCTTTTTTTCATCCGTATCTCGGTGTCGACGACATTCATCTCTTTTTACTTTTAAATCCTTGATGTATGTTCACTCAAGTACAACAAAAGTGAACCTCGTAGTTAGGGTTCTCCCTTTTTATTGATTTAAAGGACATAGAGAGGATGTATAGAAGAGAAAACTATCGTCCACTGAGAGATTAAGAAGAAAACCAGAATACCCTGGAAGAGAATTTAGGACGGTTAAGAGAGGTTTGAAACCGAATATTATTTTGTAATAATATTTTTATATGACCTCTTTAACAATTTCATTTTTTTTCTTTTGGAAGGGTTTTAAATCATGGTACCGAAAGTACTAACGCAAGTCCGAGACTCGAAGTTTAATCACAAACACTTTGATTTTTGAAGTAAAATACGGAAGATCAGAATGGACATCCTAATTGGAGAGACAAATTACTGTCTCCAATACAAGTTTCTTAACTATGATAATATACCAGAAAGTGTCCCAGACAGTCTCTGATGGGTTCGATGTATTCTTTTTGTATTACATTTCTCACTATACCATAATTTTTAGAAGGTTGTTTGTTTTCGGGTCCTAGTCTGCCAAAGTATCCATTTACGATAGTTTGCAAATCTCCTCTCGATTGTAGATAAGAAGAGTACTTTCACTTTCAGTGAGTAAGCACAGACTGAGAAAGTTGGGGTACCTGATATCTCAGGTACCATAAGAGGTCCGGCTTAATGACCCCACCCATCGGTAAGGGAAGAGGTCCCCTAGAAAGGTTGGGTCCCTAGTTTGGGTCCAGAGAACGTAATGTCCGTCTAAGAAATGGTCGACTCGGTGTTCCCTTCGGTTATATGAGAAGGTTTTTTGACGTCTCCCTCCATAAGAGGGTTTGAGTAAGAAACTCCGGTGGTAGTGGGACTATGGTTTTGGTCTGTTTCTATCCTGTCTTTTTCTTTTAATGTCCTGTTATAATGACTGTTTGTATCTACGTTGTAAGGAGTTGTTTTGTGACTACTTATATTAGGTTGTTGTACAATTTTCCTAGTATGTGGTACTAATTCACCCCAAATAGGATCCCTAGGTTCCTAAGAAGCTATATGCGTTTAGTTAGTCACACTATATGGTATAATTGTTTAACTTCCTAATTTTGGTATACCATTAGAGTCATCTACGTCTTTTTCGAAAACTGCTTTAAGTTGTAGGTAAATACTATCTTTTTCTTTTTTGAGAGGTCTTTCACCCTTACCTCCCTTGTATGGAGTTGTACAACACACACACAATCAGTGAGTCAGCACTGGATGAGAAACGCTAGGGTACCTGACATCGGACGGTCCGAGGAGACAGGTACCTTAATAGGTCCGTCCTTATGACCTCACCCAACGGTAAAGGAAGAGGTATGGAGTTGTATCATTTCCATACAAATAACTGTATACTGTTTGGGTGTCGTTTGTAATAAGAGTTACCACTTTTTGAATTTCGTAAGGGAGTTTCTAGTCCTTGTCCTGTTCCTACGTGTGAGAACGGTGATAATAAGTTGTGTCAACACGTTCAGGATCGGTACTGTTAGTCTTTTCTTTATTTTACTTAGGTCTAAACTTTTATAATATGTTTTGATAGTAACAAACGTCGACTGTTCTATGATATCTAACTTTTAGGGTTTCTACGGTGGTCTTTTGATGATCTCGATTAGTTATTTAAATTATTTCAATGTTCTATGTGTGTTTAAAGAACGTAAAGATATGTGATTGTTACTTATTAGTCTTTCTCTTTGATTCCTTTGTTAGAGTAAATGGTAGCATTGTTTTTCTTATTTTATAGATCCTTATTTGGATGAATACCTCCGTTTTCTGGACATACGTCTTTTGAGATTCTGTAACTACTTTCTTTAGTTTCCGTTGTGTTTGTCTACCTCTCTGTTAGGTACAAGAATCTAACCTTCTTAGTTGTAACACTTTTACTGACGTGGTGAGTGCCGTTAGATGTAAAAGTTACGTTAGGTATAGTCTAATGGTTACTGTAAACGTGTCTTGATCTTGTTTTTAAACATATTAAAAACACTTTTGTCTTTTTTTGGGACTTATCGGTTTCATTAGAAAACTTCTTTTTTACCTTGACCTCCATACTCCGAAGGATTAAAGTTGTGATGATGTTTCGATGTCATTAGTTCTGTCACACCAAGACCGTGTTTTTATCTTTATGTCTAGTTACCTTGTCCAATCTTTCGGGTCTTTATTTGGGTGTTTGGATACCAGTGAAATAGAAGCTATTCCTCCTTTCTTATATGTTTCTTTTTCTGTCGGAGTAGTTATTCACCAGGACCCTTTTGACATATTGATGTACACTTTCTTACTTTAATCTCAAAGGATTGTGGTATGTGTTTTCATTTGAGTTTTACCTGATTTCTTGATTCCGATCTGTGATATTTTTAAGAATCTCCTTTTGTGTCCGTCTTGTAAGAACCTGTATTTAGTGTCGTTTTAGGGAAAACTGGGTGGTTGATCCCATTAATTTTATTTTTGTTTTTGTTCATTTATCCTGGATTAATTTGTATTTTGAAAAACGTGTCGTTTCCTTTGGTATTTGTTCTGATTTGCTGGTGGGAATCTTACCCTCTTTTATAAACGTTTGTTTTGACCGTTTCCTAATTAGAGATTTTATATGTTCATCGAGTACGTCGAGTTATATTGTTTTTTAGATTAGTTTTTTGTCCACCTTCCGTAAAGAGGTTTCTTCTATATGTCTACCGGTTGTTTTTGTACTCTTCTACGAGTTGTAATGATTAATAATCTTTTTACGTTTAGTTTTGGTGTTACTCAATAGTGGATTGTGACCAGTCTTTCCAGTAGTTTTTCAGATGTTTGTTATTTGTGACCTCTCCTACACTTCTTTTCCCTTGGGAAAACGTGACAATTACCCTTATATTTAACTATACAGGTGACACCTCTTGTCATATCTCCAAGGAATTTTATGATTTTTATTTTGATGGTATACCGGGTCGTTAGGGTGATGACCCGTATAATGGGACTCTTTTGGTATTAAGTTTTTCTATTTACATGGGGTAACAAGTGACGTCGTGACAAATGTTATCGGTCCTGTATCTTTGTTGGATCTACAAGTAGTTGTCTACTTAATTATTTCTTCTACACCATGTATACATGTTACTTTATAATAAGTCAGTATTTTTCCTCGTTTTCACCCGGTACACCTACTTGACTCTTAGGCGGTATGTCTCCCTTCATTTCAGTATTTCTCTTTTTGTGTATAGTACATAATTGTGTATATAAACCTTAGATCCTTCTACGGTGACTACTTGGAGAAACGGCCCGTACTTATCTCTCGTCTGTATTTCTGACTAACACACTAACGACCCCTCAATACCCCTGCTTTAACTCTCTCATCGTACGTAGAGACAGGTACCTTAAGAGGTCCGTTCTTATGACCTCACCTAAAGATAAGGAAAGAGGTCCCCTAGAAGGGATGGTTCCCTGACTTAGGACCAAAGGACACACCGTTCATCTAAGAAATGGTATACTCGGTGGTCCCTTCGGACTCTATTTTGATGGTGCATATTTTCTGTATCTATAACCCTTCGTGGACATATCGTCTCCCTTGAGTCGAACCTCGAGACACTACTGGATGTCCTCACCCTTCCCCACGCCCTCCCTTCTAGTTCTACCTCCCCGATATATATATGTATATCGACTAAGTGAAACGTCGTGTCGTCTTTGATTGTGTTGTAACATTTCGTTAATATGAGGTTAATTTTTTTTCTCGCCATGTCAACTCCTTCATATCTAAGGTGGTCCCCTTTACCGTACATAAATAAAACCATCACCACCGAGTCACCATTTCTTACGTGAACGGTAACGTCTTTAAACACCCAAGGTAGGGACCAAGTCCTTCTAGGGGACCTCTTCCTTTACTGTTGGGCGAAGTGATATATAAGAAAGGACCCTTTAGGATACCTGTCTCCTTGGATCCCCCGATACGAGGAACCCCAGTGTTTCTAAACCTGTGTCGGATCACTGACTTGTGTGTGTGCGCACGTGTGACCAGATCTTACTTCTGACTAAAGAGTCTCTTTTTCGGTAAGCAGTCGTAATTCAAGAATTTCAACTGATCGTGATTAAGAGGAATCTTAACGTATAAAATTTCCTCTTTGTTATTTTCTACTTTTTACACACCTTGTCCATCAACCATCTCCCAGGCCCCGTTATTTCGTGCAACGTATCTTTGGTCAGGTCTTTGACCTTCTAGAGGATTTGGTAAAATTCCTAAAACCTGGAGGGATTACCCTCTAATAACTTCGAATAGTCTTTCTATAATTGAAATAGACAACCGATTTGTCTATTTGTAGAGGTGTGTCTACCGACACCTCTTGTCTGCCTGACCTCCCTTCCTTGTCTGGTCTTGTCATTTCTCCTTTTCAGTGTCCGTCGATGATCTCGTCAAGTCCTTGTCCTGCTACCGTCGAATTTGACCTCACTTCGTCTCACGCCTATCACCCCTCCCCTCTACGTCCCTATATTTGTTCTCAATTTATTCTATATAAAATAGGAAAATTTTGTCAATTTATTTTTTGTTTGGATCTATAGATCATGTTACATAAGGAGTTAATACTATTATAAGACGACACAAAGAAAATCGATTAGAACCTCGCAAAGGGACTGTAACCGTTAATCCGTCTCTCATTTTAAAGATGAAGTACAACGGTGTCTTCCGTCGAAAATGTTTATGTCATAAACCTGAAAGACTAGACACGTTGGGTTTGATTAATCCTACCTCATAATCTATCGGTACCATATCATATCTATCATATATCATATCATATCTATCGGTACCTGAAGGGTCCACTGAGTCACAAAACATTTCTTAGGTGGACGGTTACGTCCTCTACGTCCAAGCTAGGGACCTGACCCTTCTACGGGATCTCCTCCTTTACCCTTGGGTGAGGTCATAAGAACGGACCTTTTAGGGTACCTGTCTCCTCGGACCTCCCGATGTCAGGTACCGCAGTGTTTCACGGCCTGTACTGAACTACTGATTTATTATTATCCATTGGTATACGAATCTCGATCCCTTTGTTTCCATTGATTTTACGTTTTTTACCATACCCTCTGATACCCTCCGATGCTGACAGTTTGGTCCTGAACAAAAAATAGGAGTGGGAGTTTTCAGATTATATTTGACTTTTTACCTACCCCTTTTTTCGATGTAAACGTCTGTACTATTTCTGTACTATCTTTTTTCACTCAGACACCGTGTACACTTTTCAGACTGGGTCGAACACTTATTACAGTTTCGATGGTGACTTCCGAACAACGAACATCAATGAAAACTGCAGTCTTACTGGGGACATGTTTAAGTCTTCCTTTTAGTTTTAATGTCAAGGAAATATTAATAAGTAAGCAGAGACGGGTTTAGATTATCGACATCCGTTACATTAAAGACGTACTTGACTCAGCAAACCAGAGTCCAAAAAAGATTTAGAGAAGACGTGTTGGGTAGAGAAAAAGTCTAACCAACATTGTTACTGAACCGTCCCTCGTTTCGGTTTATCTTAGTTTAGTTTTTTAAAGTAAATGAAAAAACGAACGAACGGAAGGATACGAGAAATAACGGAAATTTTTTATTTAGTTATTACTATTAATTATTATCATTGTAAAAACTCGGGACGATTCACAAACTGTGTTACGATTCCTGATATGTATGTGGTAAAGTAAATCCATAGGATTCTGTCTATAAGAGTATAATCTATGTTATCTATAAGAATAACAATAGTAACAAGTATGATACACCTACTTGTTTCCAAAGATTTTTTTAACACTACCTTTGTCATAATTTGTGTCGGGAGAGACTGAGTCACATTGACTAACATGTGGGTATGTGAAGTAAGAAAAGGTGGTTTCAGTAGTAGAATAGTATATACATACACACACGCACACCCATAGTATAGAACTTTTAGTCCTTATACGATATCCTTCGACAAAGAACCTTACTTTTCTATGTCATACGACCCAGTGATTGAAAAGTTGTGAAAAGTGTAAATGTCTATGACATAGACCATGATTTGGATTTTTATGGTAATATTTGTTCAAAGATAGAGCGATATTTTATCTCACCTTTTCTCCTTTTGATGGTACCGTCTTACGTTCCCGTCGTTAAACGTAGTCGAAACCCAGTGTCAGAATCTTCCCATGTTACACCTCATGTCCACTTTTGAAGGGTCACCTTCCGGGACGTACCCGTACCGAAAAGGGGGAATCTGTGACTTCCTTCGTGTGTGACAGAGGTAGAGAAAGGACCGAACGGGAACAAAGGGAAACAAAAAACAGAGATATAGATATATTAGAGTAAGATCGAAGTTTGGTATGAGTCTTCTTTTCTTAAGAATAATGGGGACGAGAACACCCCTTTATTGAGAGGTACTTATAAAAGTACAAAGACTTGTTGACCCCGAAAGACTTGTTTCTCGGGACCGTGTACCGATTTCCTACTAACTGGTCGTCGGGAGTTCCATCTCACGAGGTCTCTCTTTATTTTGACGAGAGAGGGACCTCTGTAAACTAATGTAGGGTCCTACGACTTCATCTCTGGAAGGGGAAAGGGAGGTGTTTATAGTTATAATGAAACGTCTCGTTTTCAACGAAAAAGACAGTGGTCTCCCGTCTCCCTGTCTACTCTTTCGGTGGGAGATACTCGAGATTCAAGTATTAAAATCCGAAGGAAAAATTTCAATGTTTGGGGTCGTATACGTGTCCCGTGTGGACCGAGAGTGACGTTATGAACCCGTACTTCTTGACTACCTTCGACGAGACACTCATTTATTTTTTCGGGTTAAGGACTAGGTCACCAGGACACAAGGATAACCACACACACACATGTATATGTGGATCTTTCTATGTCCAGTATTGTAGTGTCTGGGGAGTATCAGAGTTGTTGATAGGTCTATTTAGTACCGACTTTTTGTACAAGAATAAAGATATAAGATCTCTTCAAAGAAACAAGAGGATCAGAAACTCAAAGACATACCTCAAGTACCTCTTCCGTTACCGTGGGGGGAGGTCATGAGAACGGACCTTTTAGGATACCTGCCTCCTCGGACCATCCGACGTCAGGTACCCCAGCGATTCTCAACCTGTGCTGACTCGCTGTAGTGAAAGGGAAAAGTGAAAGTACGTGACCTCTTCCTTTACCGTTGGGTGAGGTCACAAGAACGGACCTCTTAGGGTCCCTGTCCCCTAGGACCACCCGACGACAGAGACCCCAGTGTGTCTCAGCCTGTACTGACTTCACTGAATCGTCGTCGTCGTCGTACCTCCAAGTATTTAATGTCCCCGATTGAGAACCCCGAAGGGACCACCAAGTAGTCATTTATCAGACGGACGGTTACGTCCTCTGTGTCCAAACTAGGGACCCAGTCCTTCTTAGGAACCTCACCCTTAGCCGTTGGACGAGGTGTTAAGAACGGACCCTTTAGGGTACCTATCTCCTCGGTCCACCCGATGTCATGCATCCCAACTTCTCTCAGTCTGTACTGAATCGTTGATTTGTTCTCGATTGAGAAGGTAATTTCCCATGACCAAGGACGGAGACGGAAGTGAAAATTTATAAGTGAAGGTGGTAGACAAGATTACAGATTGAATCCAGTGTGACTCTTTGTCAAAAGACCTTTCCTCTCTTTTAGAGTCTTTGTATACAGGACCAGGTTACCGAGGTACTAATAGACACTCTTCTATGTCTTCCTTGAATGAACGGAGGGATTTCTGTCTTCCTTTTGACCTTTCGACGAAGTACGGGAGAGAACGATTCCTTCCTGAAGGACAAGACACCGACACAGCGTCTTACCCAGTCACACTGGACTGACCTAGGACGAGACTAACCCAGGGAGTCCTCTAGTACTCGAGAAGATACAGGTGAAAAGTCGTGTCTTCTCTCTTCTTCCTGAACTCTTACGATAGCATAAATTAAATAAAGAATTAGGGTGTTTTGATTCTTCAGTCAGGGTGTAAAGTTTGGGAATCTCTGTCAGGGTCGTAAAACAGAATGGCGTTAGAGACAAGTTCAGGGAACGGACCACAGGGCAGGAAGACGATGTAGAATTCCTTGAGATTACGTCCAGAGTCAGAGTTGGAAGAACGTGAGACGTTCACGAAGGGATTTACAAATCCGTCCTACAATTTGTTCCAAAGGAACGTATATCTGAAACCACTCTCCCTCACACCCGGGCTAGAGAACTCCCTGTTTCAGTACTACCCACGATGCGAAACTCGAGTCTGTAAATTTCTCACCTTCAACGGCAGACAAAGGAATACTTTATGGTTTCCGTTTTCGTGAAGTGACGTCGTTTATACCAAGTAAAAAGATTTCCGTTGTGCTAAAGTGTACCCCTTTTGTTTAAGGAGGATAATCATACTGAAACTGGATGAGCAAAGTTTCATCATTGGAACCGTAGTGACAAAGTCCTTGTACACTAAAACAGGAGATATGTCGTCTACACCTTAAGAAGGGTTTAGTTGAGAGGAGTTTATCTTAACTGTATATAAGGGGACTCCCCCACCCTTTCTCCTGACATATGACGTTTAGTGAGAGCCACTTGAATGTACAAAACGTCTTAAGGAGGGAACGAGGACGTAAACTTCAATCGATCCCCGGAAGGGGTCTCTTTCGCTACCGTGGGGTGAGATCATGAGAACGGACCTTTTAGGGTACATACCTCCTCGGACCACACGACTTCAGGTACCCCAACGATTCTCAGCCTGTGCTGACTCGTTGAAGTGAAAGTGAAAAGTGAAAATACGTAACTTCTTCCTTTACCGTTGGGTGAGGTCACAAGAACGGACCTCTTAGGGTCCCTGCCCCCTCGGACCACCCGACGATAGATACCCCAACGCGTCTCAGCCTGTGTTGACTTCGCTGAATCGTCGTCGTCGTCGTCGTCGTCCCCGGAAGGGACCACCCGGTCACCGACTCTGAGGTACGAGGGTTACGTCCCTGGAACCAAACTAGGGGTAAGTCCCTTGATATACCTCTTTCTTTACTGTCGGGTGAGGACTTATGAACGGACTTCTTAGGGTATCTCTCTCCTCGGACCACCCGATGTCAGGTACCCCAACGTTTCTCAGCCTGCACTGACTTCGTTGAATTGTGTGTGTGTATACGTCCCTTGATCTAAGGCGTACGAGTTGATTCTCTGACTCACATCGGTTTATTTATTTATAATTTTTATTCATTTTTCTTGTTCTTACAAAAAATAATAATGTTTGTTCCTTTTTTCTTTATTTACGAGTACAATCGAATGTAAACATCTAAACCCCTCGAAATTTACACAAATTACCAGTCACGTGAAGTAAGTAAAAGGGAAAAAGGACAGAAGTTTGGTAAAAGGAAACGTATAAATTTACTACCAATTGATGCTTCTTCTGGTTTTATCTGTTTCATTAACGGTGAACAAGGAAACAGAGAGTCACCGAACGACACGATATTTACATAAATTAGAGCTGGTTTGACCCCTCCATTTTGGATTAAATTGTCGATAGTTAGTGTCCGTCGTCCGGACGTTCTCCTCTTTTATCTTTCCACCAAGATAATACGACAGGAGAGGGTCCTTTTTGTTTCACTTTATAATCTGTGAGATAGAGAAATGTTCTACGGAAGATTAGGGAGATAGTGTAATGTGTATTAAACTTTGAGACACATAAAGTAAGGGTGAATATACGGTGGTGGGAATATAATTTTTCACATACTGACTGTACAATCGATTTTATAAATTATTCTTAATTTATACGACCCGAAGCAATCTTCCTTTGTCTCGTTGGACTATGCTTTAAGTTTATGATTAATCTATTTCGGAGGGATGTACCTCGATCAGTCTACGAAGAAACTCGGAGTCTTATTATGAATACCGATACGGAAGGTCGGAAGATTACCACTATGACAGTAGGACACAACAGACAATTTAGGAAGGTCTTCGAAGAGTTAAATGAGACTAATTTTTCGGTCAGTCTGTTCAAGTCACCGAATGGTTGGACGTACTAAAGAGACTATAATAGTAAGGGATGTAAGGAATCACTAAAGGAAACCCGAGTAAGACGGGGGTAGAGGGACCGAAGGACCAAAAAGGAGAGTATATGGTCCATAGGTGAACCTTAGAAGTATGCCTCGTAAAGGACAGGAACTTGTGAAAAGACACTCTACACGCTCGTAGAGGGAATAGAGGAAGACAACAGTGGTAGAGTCACTCCGATAAGACTAGTGAGACAAATTTTGACTCTAGGTTGATGGAAGTGGTGAGGGACAGGGTAAAGGGATGTCTGGAATAGTGGTAGATTGTATGGTATAAAATAAATATGTGAAAAAATATCAAACGAAGAGATACGATCTTAAGATTCCCTTTAATGAAATAAATGATAACATAGGGGTCTGGTCACTGGTTATGTTTCATACGAACTTTATTTGTGAACAACTTATTTATTTACTTACATGTACTTTCGTTAGACAAGACGTCTTCGACATTCATTAAAGTTTTACTTTAACTCGAATTGTCCTAACCATATTTCCACTGAACCCCGTCTCTGATTATTGAGACACTATTCATCCAACTTAGTGACGTCCGACGTAATACGATCAGGTCTGTGAAATGAATTGTAAGATTAAAAGGGGTTGATAACTTGTATGACCAAAAAAAAAAAGTCTTCGACTGTATTCCTTGTTCCTTTTCCTCGGTTTCAATATAACTATTGAAGATTCCGTTCCTTGTCCCGTCATACGTTCCGAGACACCTATAGTACGACCAGAGACAGGAATTACTCGAGTATCACATGGGTCCTTTGTCTATTATTTTGTCAAGTAATGTTAAGTTGTGAAAGTTATCATACTCACGACATATTTGTTTCAAGACCCTTTCTTTTCCCAACTATTCAACTGGACGGATATCTCTAAACCCTTTCGGAATGTTTCCTTCGATTTCAAAATAGATCAAAAACAAATCCTATCAAAGTAGATATTCATTACCCTTTGAGTTAATCCGAATTCGTTAATTTCTTTATAGAACTGAGTTCATCACTTTTTCTCGGTCCCCATCTCTCCTAAGTCTCGATGTCTAGTCTAGAGGTGCCGGTAGAGAGACAAGGAGTCCAGACCAGAAAAGGGGTACCGTCGAAGTCGGGGTCCGACCGAAGAGAGTACTCAACTTTTACTGTGATGGTCGTGGTGGAGAGTATAGACGGATGGGATGGGAGTACAATAGGTGTAGTTATCAACCAAGAAGGGGTCGACGACTTATTTTGACGTCACCAATTAGATGGACCAAGTAGATTTCGGTGACGGGTGACAAAGGGGTCATAACATGGGTCCGTTACAGTACCTAATTGACTGGATACATACTTAAGGGACGGGTCGGGATATGGGTGACAATCTCGTTCCTATTACTTTGATCCCAGAGACCGAAAATTGTTTCTTCTAGGTGGAAACTTCGTCACAACGTCGACAACGGTGGGTTTGAGCCTCGTCGATGTGTTTCGTCTTTGGAAAGTATCGTTGAAGTTGTACGGGACGGACACTAGAATTTCCTACTCATTCCTGAAAGGTCCCTCTACCTCTTTTTATTACAATTTCAATCTTCCTTGTCTTAGTAGTATACTTTTTACTACTTTTATCTTTTGTCGTAAGCGGTAATACCCATTTGACACAACCTACGTCCCCTTCTACTTCACAGACCTTTAAAACCTTTTTTGTTTTTACTCCCATATCTGTCCAGTCTTACCGAGGAAACACTGAAAATTTTAGTTTATTTATATACTTTTACTAACTAATGGTTATTAGTTGTTCTATACCTCCGCCAGTGTCTTCGTCGTTAATATCGGGGATAAGAGGTTTTCGGTACCTCTGTTAGTTCAACAATTGGCCTCAGACTTCACGAAGTAACGTGTTCTTTGACGTCAGTTATAGGACCCTATTTGGTATCACCTTTTCTTAGCGTTTTCTTACACACACTCATGTATATGTATACTAAGTGTAACGACATGTCCTCTTTAATTGTTGTAACATTTAGTAGGTATGAAGTTAATTTTTTTTCACTTCACGAAGTAATAGTTCGGTATCCAGTGATTGAGAGTATGTCTCCAGTCTATTTCAAGAAATCCTTGACCGTATATCTCCTTCTATAGTTCCTTCTCCGTTTTTACACCTCTTTGATACCTTTCACTTAGACAGACCTTATTCACTTTTTCTTGTCTTCTGCAAGAAGCACTCTCACATAGCCCTATAAGTCCTCTCTTCCAATCCATTCGTGTAAAATACTTGTCTTTTCTTCTCTTTTCCACGACCAACACATATATTACGACGACGACGACGACGATTCAACGAAGTCAACACAGGCTGAGACACGCTGGGGTATCTACCGTCGGTTAGTCCGAGGGGGCAGGGACCTTAAGAGGTCCGTTCTTGTGACCTCACCCAACGGTAAAGGAAGAGGTTACGTACTTTCACTTTTCACTTTCACTTCAACGAGTCAGCACAGGATGAGAATCGTTGGGGTACCTGACGTCGGGTGGTCCGAGGAGGTAGGTACCCTAAAAGGTCCGTTCTCATGACCTCACCCCACGGTAACGAAAGAGGTCACATATATTACTCGTTAGTAAATTCTCGATATCTTACCATTCTGGTTCCCGAAATCACAGAAGTCGGGTCTGAGACCTGTGAATTAAAGAAAATATGAGTCAAGAGAGTAAATGTGCACTATTGTTCGTAAAAGAAGAAACTGTCAGTGTGTTAATTCTTGATTCTTTTCGACTCATATAGTTTACGAGGTACTTCACTTCACTTCACTTCACTTCACTTCACTTCACTTCACTTCACTTTCAGTGAGTCAACACAGACTGAGAAACGCTGGGGTACCTGATATGTTAGATACCTTAAGAGGTCCTATCTTATGACCTCAGTCATCGGAAAGGGAAGAGGTCCCCTAGAAGGGTTGGGTCCCTAGTTTGGGTCCAGAGGGCGTAACGTCCGCCTAAGAAATGGTCGACTCGGTGTTCCCTTCGGAGGTATGTTTAAGAGATATGTGTCTCCATTAAACACTAGTTGTATGTCTCGAGAAGACTAAAGAGGAGATTACTTCTACTTTTCTTCCTCCTCCGGGTACTACTGTTACTTAATTATCTCTGTCCTGAATCGATGAGTTAGTTTATAACTATCTAAAAGGAGTGAAGGTTTTCAATTGAAAAGACGAAAAAAAATTAAACTTTCAATATAATTTCAAGGGAAAAGTGATGGTATCTGAGAAATGGGAGAAGGTCGGAGTTCAGTAGACATTGGGACTTAAAATGAGACAGGTTTTGACTTGGGTAGAGGGATTTGTGGATACCTAAACTTGGATTCCTTCACAGTTAGTGATTCCATGAGATCGAGTTTTTACACCACAGTAGAAACTTACTCATTAAAGACTGGAAACATCCAAGGTGGAAAGTAAGGGGAGAGAGAAGATGACGACGGGAAGAGCTCCAGTGGAGATGAGACCTCTGATTTTATCTGGGTCAGTGGAAAGTTACACCAGACAGAGAACCGGTAGACTAGAAAAACAGTTACAATGGTTTGACCATGTCGGTTCTACTGCGGTAGTAGCACTGTAAGGGATAACGTGTATGGATGTCCCATAGACTTTCCAGTCTTTTGTCCTAGATAAATATTTGTCATACGAAAGTAACCAATAAATCACGATGTATTTATTCATGGTGTTTTGAAACAACAAGTCAGTGAGGCAACACAGACTGAGAAACCCTGGGATTCCTGACGTCGTACGGTCCGAAGAAACGGGAGTAGTAGAGGACCTCAAACGGGTTTGAGTACAGGTAACTCAACTACTACGGTAAGTTGGTAGAGTAAGAAACAGTGGGGGAAAAGGACGTGTGTTGAATAACCAAACATTAACAGTTATAATTAATATTAAGTCAAAGGACCCACAGTTCTTAAACTTTCGTCGAACCGAGTTACTAAGACCAAGGTATAAAGTACTCCAACACCAGTTTTACAACCAAGTCCGAAGACAGTGGATTTCCGAATTGATACTTATCTACTGGGTGAAACTTCCATCAAATGGATACACCGACCATTCCATCATGACCGAAACTAGTCGTCCCAGGTCAAGGAGAGGTACACCGAAGAGGTACCTCGTTGAACACACAGAAATGTTGTACTTTCGGTCGAAGGGAGTCCCTAAACCTACGTTCTCTCTCTGTCCGTCTTCGACATAGGAGAACTACTGAAACGTTCAGTGTATCGTTCAGTGAAGATGTAAGACACCAATCTTTCCTTAGTAATTCAGGTTGGATGTAAGGGTCCCTCTCCTTAATTCATAACGGAAACCTTCCCTCTTGGCAGTTTCTTAAACGTCTGGAGAAAATTTTGGTGATGGTCCTTATACAAGTTATATTAAGAGAAGTTAGAGGTCGTATGGAAAAATCCATTTTATGGAGATTTACATTTCTTTATTCAAGGTAACAATTAAACTTGTTTTATATCATTCATATGATAAAAGAAGTACAAAGGACCGAATAACTTATACGGTATCATATAAATCACATAAAACCCGAAGGGGTCTTTGAGTCTACCATTTCGTAGACGAACGTTACGTCCTCTGGACCAAGTTAGGGACCGAACCCTTCTAGGGGACCCCTTCCTTTACCGTTGGGTGAGGTCATACGAACGGACCTCTTAAAGTACCTGTCTCCTCGGACCGTCCGATGTCAGGTACCCCAACGTCTCTCAGCCTGTACTGACTTGTTAATTGTGTGTATCACATAAATTACATGAGGTCATTTTCCTCAGTGTAGTTGGTGTAAATTATAATGTTCACACAAAGTAAGGAAAAAGAAAGTGAGGACTTTTTATATAAGGTCAAATTGGTGCCGACCAGAAGAGTGAGAATGGCCCGAACATTAAAAATAACGACGGAAGTCCCAAAATGACTCTGATAAGAAAGAAGAAGACAAGACAGGAAATATGGGAGAATACTGTTTAACCTCAGAGTAAAAAAGATACTGATAGAAACGGTGCAGAGAAAGATATTGTTACGGACAAGTACCGTCTATGAGTAATTTATAAACAACTTACTTGGTTAGTTATAATCTAATTTTCTAAAACAAATTAGTAATAAGTAATAGTTGAACATCAGTAATATTTTTTTCTATAAAATGTAATAAAAACACGATTCAAAAGTTTGTCGGACACAGAAAATATACAGACAATAAGTATACGATTTAAAAGTAGACTTTATGGACTAGACATATGTCTTAAGTATTTTATATATCCAGTTTTTTCACCTAGGTGTATGTGTAATAACATTTTTATGAATTTTCAAATTCTTGATTTAAATCATAGGTAAAATTTCAAATTCACTTCATTGTATTTTTAATTCAAAGAACTAGAGTTATTGGTATAAATTCCACCTTGATTTAAATCATAGGTAAAATTTTAAATTCACTTCATTGTATTTTTAATTCAAAGAACTAGAGCTATTGGTATAAATTCCACCAGTTACTATCATATCCTATTTACTGATAGTATAACCCGTCACGTTGAGATTTTAGTACCTTCTTTCTTCGGTTAAACCGTACAAGTACCCGACATTTGATTAGGAATGAATTTATTCACTTTTACACTTTTCTTTATATCGAGTATAGTTGTGAAATATACCGGTTTGAGGTTTTTAATTTATACCAATCGTTTAAGGATATCGTTATTAATCTGACTCAAAGGAATACCTTTCTAGGTATAGAACGAGCAATGTATATTTTATATTATTACGGTCCACGTTTTATCTTATCGTTTCATTAAACCGAAAGTATTGTAAAGAGTTTTTTTCCTAGATTTCCTAATTTAATGTAACATACCTTTGTTTACTTAACTTTGTGAACGTGGGCTTTGTTAATACAACGCTACTTGTGTCGTTTTGTAGAGATGGTCTATGGAAATTTGTAGAGAAAGGTACTCTCTCTACTCTTGATGTTTGGACGTGTGGTACTCTCGATATGGATTTCAGAGGAGTACTTCGGGAGGAGTTTTTAGGAATCGAATATGAGACGGTCAAAGAGGAGGAGAGACGAGAGAAGGTCTTCGAAATATTTCATTCAGTTAGGTTTATGGTAAGAACATGAACCAGAGAAGGGTGTAAGAGTACCAATCGTTTTGTCGATAAAGGGGTCTGGACTCGTCTAGTTGTGAGTTAAGATGGACCTATCCCTTCTGTCTTTAGTTCTGTTTCCTAAACCCTTCAGAGACTTACCGTTATCAAGATGTGATAGTATAATCATATATTCCGTGTAGGATTGAACACAACAATAATCCAGACTTTCTGTGAGTAACGGGAAATTACTTTTTAAACATAATTTTTAACGTTTTCTAAAACTTTACCTGGTTTTGTTAATGACCTATAGAAACTACAGATTCCTACAACAGAATAAAACAAAACAAAAAACTAAGATACTCCAAAGACACTGAGACACAAAACTCATAAAATTTTAAGACATTTAATAGGTATCTTTTGGTTTTAGTATAGGGTGCCTCTAAGACAAGGAAAAAAAGGACACTTATAACTAGTCAAAACGTTCAAAAGTAGATAATTTATCGAAATAAGGTTGTAAGACCTACCAGATACATACATATCAGACTTTCAGAAGAATATTGAATGATATGTAGAATGAGAAAGAGAGGAATTAATTTAATGAAGTTTCTCCTTGTCGAAGGATTGGTTTTTTATACCAGAAAATTTTAATTCAACATAATATAACGGATTTTATTTACTGACGTTCCCTTTACCTCTCTATTCATGAACATTTAAATCTCTTGAGTTTTACATCTTTTACCATGATAAATTCTGAAAGTTAAGACCGTAATTCGACTATATTTGAGATCGAAACAGTGGTTTTTAGATACAACCAGACAAGGTTCATAAATGAGAAGACTGGGACTCTTATTTTTTGAAATTTTGCAAATAAGTGAGCAACTAGGTAAGTAAATTGGTTGTCAATGACTCATGTATTAAATGGGATCTGTAACAATAACAAGTTTAGAGACCAATTGTAATCACTTTTTCTGTCCAGACGACGACGAATCTCGAACGTAGGGGAACCTTTTCTGACCTTTGTGAACCAATTGAACAATCCCTTACCGATCATCAATAATTGATAATGTCACTCCTTTAGACTTGTATCTCTCCCTTCGACTAAACTTATCCCGATTATATCTATCAAAGAAATATTTTTCCCCGTAAACACCTTTCTAGACTTTATTTCAAGGTCGACTCGATAAAGTTTAAGATTTTCTACTACGACAATTTCACGACGTTTTCCAGTCGTTTTAAACTTTTTGAATGGTCACCGGTGTCCTGACCTTTTCTAGTCAAGAGTAAGGTTATGGTTCTTCCCGTTACGGTTTTTACAAATTTGATGACACATTAACACGAGTAAAGTGTACGATCGTTCGGTTACGAGTTCAAGGAAGTTCGATCCGAAGTTGTCATACATTTTGTTCATGAAGTCTACATGTTCGACCTAAATCTATTCCCTCTCCTTGGTCTCCAGTTTAACGTGACCTAGTATCTTTTTCGTTCCCTTAAGGTCTTTTTGAAGACGAAGTGACTGATGCGATTTCGGAAGCTGACATACCTAGTGTTTTTTTACACCTTTTAAAATTTCCTCTACCCTTATGGTCTGGTGGAATGGACGGAAGACCCTTTGGACATAGTCCAGTTCTTCGGTGTCAATCTTGACCTGTACCTTGTTTCCTACCAAAGTTTCAACCCTTTCCTCACACAATTCCGACATATGACAGTGGGACGAATAAATTGAATATACGTCCTATGTAGTACGTTTTACAGTCCGACCTGTTTAGTGTTCGACTTTAGTTCTAACGGTCCTCTTTGCAGTTATTGAAGTCCGTACGTCTACTATGGTGGGATTACCATTTCTCCCTTCTCTTTGATTTTCGGAGAATTACTTCCACTTTCTCCTCTTACTTTTTCAACCGAATTTTGAGTTGTAAGTTTTTTGATTCTAGTACCGTAGACCAGGGTAGTAAAGTATAGTTTATCTACCCCTTTTTACCTTTGTCACTATCTGAAAAAAAAGAACTCGAGGTTTTAATGACGCTTACCACTGACGTCAGTATTTTAATTTTATACGAACGAGGAACCTTCTTTTCGATACTGTTTAGATCTGTCTTATAATTTTTCGTCTCTGTAGTGAAAAGACTTTTTTAAGCCTTATCAGTTTCGATACCAAAAAGGTCATCAGTACATGTCTACACTTTTGACCTGGTATTTCTTCCGACTCACGGTTTCTTAACTACGAAAACTTGACACCACAACTTCTTCTAAGAACTTTCAGGGAACCTACTAGTTCGGTCAGTTGGGATTTCCCTTAGTTGGGACTTATAAGTAACCTTCCTGCTTCCTGACTACGATTTCGAGGTTATGAAACCGATGAACTAGGGTTCTCGACTGAGTGACCTTTTCTGGGACTACGACCCTTTCTGACTCCCGTCCTCTTCCAATACTGTCTCCTATTTTACGAACCTACCGTAGTGGTTGAGTGTACCTCTATTCAAACTCGTTTGAGACTTCTACCCTTTACTCTCCCTTCAGACCAAGACGTCAGGTACCCCTACGTTTCTCAGTTTGTACTGAGTCGTTGACTTGTTGATTTATTTCATTTCTAGACGATACATTGCGACAAGAGGTCCGTCTCCTACATAGTACTCGTCTCGGGTCTCTGTACGATTACTTTTTTTATATATATATTCCTCAAGTCGGAACAATCTTTCGTCACTTGTTTCTCATCTACTCTCCTATCTAAAAAGTGTTGACATCTTAACACCAGTGAGATTTTTAGATGATCTACGTGGAACTTGGTGCCTAGAAAATGAGTACGTACCGTAACATTGTAGTACGTGACCAGTAAACCTTTTATGACCCAGTGTTCTCGATACAAGTAAAAAGTTTTCAACAGTGTAAAATAAGTCAAGTCAAGTCAAGTCAACGAGTCAGCACAGTCTGAGAAACACTGGGGTATTTAGGGTCGTGTGGTCCGGAGGGACAGGTAGTGGTTGAGGACCTCAAGTGAGTCTGAGTACAGGTAGTACTACGGTAGGTCGGTAGAGTAGGAGACAGCAGGGGAAGAGTAGGACGGGGGTTAGGGAGGGTCGTAGTCTCAGAAAAGGTTACTCAGTTGAGAAGTGTACACCACCGGTTTCATGACCTCAAAGTCGAAATCGGAGTAAGGAAGGTTTCTTTAGGGTCCCGACTAGAGGAAGTCTTACCTGACCAACCTAGAGGAACGTCAGGTTCCCTGAGAGTTCTCAGAAGAGGTTGTGGTGTCAAGTTTTCGTAGTTAAGAAACCGTGAGTCGGAAGAAGTGTCAGGTTGAGAGTGTAGGTATGTACTGGTGTCCTTTTTGGTATCGGAACTGATCTGCCTGGAATCAGACGTTTCATTACAGAGACGAAAACTTATACGATAGATCCAACCAGTATTGAAAAGAAGGTTCCTCATTCGCAGAAAATTAAAGTACCGACGTCAATATGTTATATTTTTTTAGTGTAAGTAATTATAATGGTGGTTAGAGTAGTCTTTTCCATCTTCATTACGTCTTGACGGTTCGAGTCCCACTTTTTAACCTCAAAAGACTTTAAGATTAAAGACCAACTTTTGAGTTTAAAATAGTAATTGAAGTCTATATCAGTCGACAAAGGACTTCCTAATCCGGGTGACTAGTAAGGCTTCTTATTACTATCAAAGAGTCAACAAGAGAGTTCATTTTTGTGACCGGGAACATTTTTCCACTGATTAATTCGAGTGTTAAGTTAATATGTTCATGGTAAAGAACGTTATTTATATGAATCCATCCGTTGTCTTCATACCACACACACACACAGACGTGCCAGTACAGGCTATGATACCTGATATATCGGGTGGTCCGAGGAGAAAGGTGCCTTAAAAAGTCCCGTCTTGTGACCTCACCCAACGGTAAAGCAAAAGGTGTCCTAGAAGGATTGGGTCTCTAACTTGTCTGCACACGAGTTCTCAACTTTAAATTATTCACATGAATAACGAGTAAGTCATGTAATACTTGACTTTGACCGGATGATCAAGAGACGGTTACATACTACCACTTCTTGTGTCACTGATGATTTACGAACTACGGTGTCGATTTTGTCAACAAAATGGGTGGAGACTGAAAGATGATAATCATGTTTGTAGTTGAGTCACCTTTTTTCGGTCATTGTAAATTGTATTGATGCTTTTGTAAAAACAGATAAAACAATTACTATTATAAATGTATGAGACATAGAACCTAATCCTCCTTTTCCGTTTTCTTCCAGAGTCACACGGGAAAATACCTTCAAAAAGATTGATTTTGTTCATAGAAGTGTTTCAAGAGATTCAAAAGTAGAGGAGTCGGTGAATAGACGTTCTCTCCAACTCTTTACAACTGAAGACGTATCTCTCGTTCCGGAAGATAGAAATTCTGAATTTTCTACTATCTGTCATCGACACTACCTGACTCTGAAGGGATTATTAATCCACTACCCTAGAACCCGACCGGGTCGTTTAACATTCGTCAAATGTACAAATGTCGATTATGAACCTGACTCTCATTAATCTTATTATGTCTATCACTGATTATAAATGACCGAGAAAAGTACACAATATGTACTACGAATCACGAAATATCTGTAATAAAGTAAAATTAAGAAAACTTCGTGTCTTTTCTTTCTTCAACGACTCGATCATCCACCGTTTCATTTCTAGACTTAAACACAGAGACGTCGAAGTCTTTGACTAACGAAATGGGGTGGTAGGGTTCGTGAAGGAACGGATTCTGTGACCCGGGGTCATAATCTTTTCTTTATTGAGGACCACAAAGTAATTTTGCAAGATCGAATCTCCTATATTATAGTTTTCAAAGATAAAAATAAATACTTTAGTATGGTTTTTAAACTATAGAATTTCAATAAAGTATCCAGTCAATGGCCACTCAAGACTACAAACTATTCAGTTGACGTTAATGGTATACATGACTAGATTACAAAATGTGATTTAGATTTTTACAAAAGGGAAGTTTGTTACACATATTGAGTGAATAACAAACCAAACATGTGTTATCGATCTTTAACCAGATTGTGAAAATTTTTTACACCTTGTGGAAAAGTATAATCTGCCAAACTAGTAATCTTTTAACAAATATAAAATATATACACACGTACATATATTTGATTTTAAATAAACAAGTTAACACATACTCTAATCCTATAAACCTCTGTTTTATTAATGAGTTTTAGACTTACTCTAAGTGTTCATAAAACACAATCCTTCACTCTGTCTATGTCTACTATAATATGTCGTCCCTATGTCTCAGTAAGTTGGTCTCTATAAATGATTCATCGACGATTCACTGATCGTGACAAGATCTGAGACGCCCTTGTCTTCTCTTATTTGTTTAAGGACGATAGTACATCGAATATTAGAGGTACCTCCGTCTTTTCTCATTATTTGTTAAAAACAATATCATTCATGAAATTTTTTTACTTCTTCCAACTCCCCCTATCTCTCACTACCCCGTCCTCCATATTTAAATAGCCCACTAAGACTTAATAGACCAGGGTAGTAAAGCACCGTTTATCTTCGTCTTTTTCACTGTCTGAAATAAAAGAACCCGAGGGTTTAGAGACTTCTACCACTAACGTCGATACTTTAATTTTCTGGGAACGAGGAACGCTCCTTTAGATACTGTTTGGAAGTATCGTATAATTTTTAGTTTCTGTAATAAAACGGTTGTTTCTAGGTATATGAGTTTCGATACTAAAAGGGTTATTAGTACATGTCTACATTCTCAACCTGGTAATTCTTCCGACACCGTAAGAACTCTTTAACCGTCGAACCACTGAAGAATCTTGTTGTGAAGTCAACATGTCTCCACTCTTCTGCTCCTATACCTGATCTCACTGTCGTCACTCTTAGGACTCAGTATCAGTCGAGGACCTATATAGAATTTACGTCTCGGTTGTATTAAGACCAACTTACATATATCTGTTATTGTCTCTAACCTCATGTCTTGGGACCCCGGAAGGTCACAAATTTCTAGTTATTTGACAAATTTTTACCTCGGACTCTTCCTTGTCGGACCTCCATCTCAGTTCTTGTAGAAGCACTTCGGTTTCCTTCTTTTACAAAGCTCCTCCTCTTTTAATAGTTAACACAGTTTACGACGACTAGGTAGTTCCACTCTTGATCTTTTCTGGTGACCTAAACTGTTTCCCCAAAACACGTATTGGTATCGTTACCTCACCATGTCTGATTTAAGACTAACCTTACCCGAATACCTAAGTATTTACTCATTGTTCCCTATAACTTCGTTTCCCAAAGTAAAGTTTCCCCGTGTCCTTTGGAGATTTTCGTTACTCCCCGGATTCCTTCCGAAATAATTTTCATCCTAAACAATACTTTTCACTTTCGTAATCAACGAACCAGTACAGACTGAGACGTTGGGGTACCTAACATCGTGTGGTCCGAGGAGACAGGTACCTTAAGAGGTCCGTTCTTATGACTCCACCCAGAGGTAAGAACAGAGGTCCCCTAGAAGGACTGTCCGTCTAAGAAATGGTGGACTAGGTGGTCTCTTCGGGATCCTATACAATATCTTACGAGTATATGATTCTTAGATCACTTCTCCCCTTTACTACTACATTCTCTCTTATCCATGAAGGACCTCTCGATTCCCCTGGGTGTCTTGCCAATCTTCTCATCGAGATTCTAGACTCGGACCGACACAAAATAGACTTTGATTTCTCTCTCGGGACGTATTCACCTACGTCCCCTCTCTGACCGTCCACCCTGACACACACGTAAAGTGATACTTCAAAGGTGACGTCCCGATTTCTGAAAATCTTTGCCGTCATTTCCTTATCCTTCTCTCGAAACAATCCTTTGGTCGTATTCTTCGATCAGTCGGGGCGATGGTCCTCCGCGACCCCCTAACTGTTCCGGCTAATCGGTAAATTACGAAACCAAAAGAGATACTTGTCTTAAGATACTACTCTATAAGGACAAACTATACTGGTATAGTATAAGTACTGATACCATTATACTTCTCTGTCTCGTCACCTACTCTTAAACGACACTAAGTAAATGAAAAGTCCCTCCTTTATTGGTGTACACGAAGGTAACTTCTTTATACTTAAACGTTGGTACTCTTTTGATAGAAAAAACTTATTGAGACGAAAGAATTTTTTACATCGGAAGTCTAAACCCCTTTGACTTCATTTAGGTCTCTTAAGTAGATCGGTCACTTATACTTCTACTACTTAGTAAAAAAGGGGGAGTGAGACGTAAGGTCTCGTCAATTTTTCTAAAGGTGACATTCATTGGACCTCCTATTTCATATACGAAAAATTTTCTGCTTAATGTAGTTTCTGGGAAATTACGGAGTAAAATTTAATTATCCAGTAAAGAACGGAAAAGTAGGTACTGTACGATGTCCTAGGAAAGGGTACGTACACCTTCACATATGAAACTCCTGTCATTTTTAGACATGGTAAGAAAGTAATAATTCCATAGTCTCCGACCTCCATATTTATCGTACTCGAAGACTTTTTTGTTTCTGGATTTTAGATGGAAGTAGTTTCCTGATGGGAGTACGGACAGATCGTGGAAATAAAAGACCTTGAACGGGAGGGATCTCTTTCCGGGGTCTTAGAACGATTTAATATATTACTTGGGTACTGTATTCATTTCTCTTACTCCGTACTTAATCGTGTGGTCTGAGTAAAAGTGACCATTGGACGAAAAGGTCACATGTAGAAGAGCGACATTCATTTCCGTCTGTCCTAGGACACACGGAATTAAGAGACGACGGTTGGAAAGAATTCATGTGATCAGATCAAAATTCTTTGAATTTTACTAAGGAAAAGAACGATGTGAGTGTAGACTTTACCCGTTTACCAAACAGAGTTCAAGTCGTCTGGGTATAGGTTGTGTCCGTTCAAGTGAACGACGACTCAAAAAACTTGTCACTGTGGAATTATCCAGACGGGGTCTTTTTCTCTTCACCTACACAAACCCCTCGGGGAACCCAAAGGGAGACTCGTGTCCGTATCCTCTAAACATTTTACCCGGTCAGGAGTGTGTAGAAATAAGGAATTTCTCTTTCAGGTACGAAAAGGACTAAACTATTTCTAGATTTACTCTAGTAAGATTCAACAATCTTTTATTTCACCTTTATTTCGAGTCCATACATAAAAATGAACCATTAGAAACTCTCCGTGAGTATAACCTCGTATCTTGGATGACCAATTTATGGGAGTACATTCAGTCTTGTTCGGACCTAAAATCTCAGTTGGAATGACTCAGGGTCTAGGTGTTGACAGTAGTCGACAGACTAAAGGGTACACAAGAGAGTGGATATTTTAGTCCTAAAACATTTCCAGAAAAAGTCGAGAATTTAAGATACCTAAACTCCCGACGTCTTAATAAGTACTCGGGATTGGTTCGGTCTTGATGAACTCGGGTGATCTGAGGTGGGATCGCAAATCGAAACGGGAATTGTCACGATCAAACGATTTGTTGTAGTAATAATAATCTTTTCGTCTTCCTTTCCCTCCCCCCTTCCTTACCGTTTCCCTTTTGTCTTCCTTTTCCTTCTTTTATCCTTAACAATTCTCCCTTAAAAAGAAAAGGTCTACTCGTCAGGGTGGGGGCGGGGTTTTATGGAGAGGTGGTTCCAGGTCAAGTTTACGTCAGAGGAGGTTTTGACTGGAAGATAAGGGAGACATGGTTACAATGGTACAAAGGTGGAGACAGACAAGGAGACCTGTCTAATTCCGGAAACTTTACCTTCAAACCTCTGGAAGAATGGGTGAAAGGGGTTGTTACGGAACGTATAGACTCCGTGTCCGTTAGGAGACACTCACTGACCACTTTGTTTCACTCACTTTGACTTGAGACTCTTTTCAGGACGAATTTTATTGAATCACGGAGGAAGGAAGTCAAGTCAAGTCAGCGAGTCAGCACAGGCTGAGAAACGCTGGGGTACTTAGTGTCGTGCGGTCCGGAGGGGCAGATAGTGGTAGAGGGCCTCAAGTGAGTCTGAGTAGAGGTAACTCAGGTACTACGGTAGGTCGGTAGAGTAGGAGACAGCAGGGGAAGAGGAGGACGGGGGTTAGGGAGGGTCGTAGTCTCAGAAAAGGTTACTCAGTTGAGAAGCATACTCCACCGGTTTCATGACCTCGAAGTCGAAGTCGTAGTAAGGAAGGTTTCTTTAGGGTCCCAACTAGAGGAAGTCTTACCTGACCAACCTAGAGGAACGTCAGGTTCCCTGGGAGTTCTCAGAAGAGATTATGGTGTCAAGTTTGTGTAGTTAAGAAGCCGTGAGTCGAAAGAAGTGTCAGGTTGAGAGTGTAGGTATGTACTGGTGTCCTTTTTGGTATCGTAACCGATCTGCCTGGAATGAACCGTTTCATTACAGAGACGAAAACTTATATGATAGATCTAACCAGTATTGAAAAGAAGGTTCCTCATTCGCAGAAAATTAAAGTACCGACGTCAGTGGTCTACTTAAGGTCCTGGAACCGAACTTTAGTTGTCTCTCTATCCTACCCTTTCTTTCCTAAACCTTGTAGTCGGACTATTTATGGAACGGAAGAGAATTGAGGATGTGATGAGGTGGAACGTCAACAAACAGAGACACGACACCAGCGTTTACAGAAAGGAAAGAAGAGACCGGAACGAGGTGTAGATCTTTATCGAACGAGATCCTCAATCCTAATTTCAACAGACTAAAGGATTTATAACGTACCCTGTATGAATTAACTTTTCAATAAACGACAAAAGACTTTAAGTTTAAATTACTCTGGTGGACATAAAATAGATCATGAGAATCTATTCTGAGTTCACCGGATTTTGGGTCGAGGTGTACCGAAGGGTTGTTAAATAACCAGGTGTATTGACTTCGGGTCCACCATTAAGGTCCGAAGTCCACCGTGAATTAAATTATACAGTAGTCTTTAGGTAAATTAGAGAGTCGAAACCGAAGATGGGATTACCGAAATAAAAGACCGAAAGGTACCACGATCCACTAAAGATTGTTACGAACGGAGTATAGGACGATCCCAGTTAGCTTCACCCATTCTCGTCGACGAAGGACGGGTGACCCTTCTGGGTCTTCTAAGAAGTACGGGTGAGACCTAGTGTACGGTGTAGGACTTACATGTGAGACCGCTCCCGTTGTAGGATGAGGTAAACAAGTCTGGACCCGGTGTACGGGGTGGGAATTCGGGGTGACCTACACGGACCGACTGTCGCCCTCAGTAAGGAATGTTTCATTTAACACCACTGATTCAAAAGAAAGAAAGAAAAAAAAAAAAAAAAAACTTCCTTTTACCTACGACCCACTGTCTTCGTTTTATTTTTGTTTTTGTTTTGGGTGCGTGGAGTAAGTAATATCTAAGGATTCGGTGTATTAATAAAAACTTCTTTAAAACTTTTTTCTCTGTTGTCGTCTTCGAGATTCGTACTTAAGATCAATAACTCGATTGGGTAAGTTCAACGAAATTAAAACACCTAGTTAAAACTGCGTACATCTTCTTCCTCGACTATCTTCCTCATCCCCTAAAGATTTTAAAAAATATCAGATAAAGGGATATGGTGCTTACCATTGTTCTTCTAATACTCTCTTTTTATATGTCTCTCTCCCTAGGGACACGTAGAATACACAAATCCTAGTTTAACCCTATCAGTCATATTTATCTTATATTCAAAAATGATAAATGAGATCAATCTGACAAGAGACGAAAAACACCCGAAAAACACCGTTAATTTTTTTATTTAAATTGAGATACGTTTAGACGTACACTACAGACATTCGTAATTTTAATGACAAGTTAGTGTCTGTGATTCAACCAAAAAGAGAGGTCTAATTAAATAATTTTTCCCTTTTTCTTTGACTTTACAGTCTGCTTACTCGTTTTGAACACCAAAATAATGTTGTGTCGTATGGTAATTCTACTGTATCTAGTGAAAACACAATACCCTAATTATCATTAAACACTCGTAAACTTTCGGGAAACTTTACAAGTCTAATTTCTTTAATTCAGTCTAAAATTTTAGTTTAGATTAATGACCAAAAAGACTTGTCAGTTTACTTCTTTTTTCAGTCAAAAGGAGAAAGGACAGAAGTCTACAGAAAATTAAACAAGAGAATGGTGTCTCGGAAGTTCAAGTTTCCGTCAAAAGTAGTAAAACCAAATTTGAGACCCTTTTGTCTGGACTTATCTGAACCGGTCTGAATTGGAACTGTTTTTTTTTTTTTTTTAACTCAGGTTCTCCGGGTCCGGAATCAATTTTAACGCCGACGGACATTATTTGAACACTCCAGACCAAAAAGTCGGAGGGAAAGAGATTGAAGGGTTTAGTAGGGACACCCCTCACTGGGGTACCACACACACTAACACAAACGAAGGTTAAAAACTTTTCATCGAATTCATTTTCGACTGAACCCGAAAAGATATGACTCGATAGAACTTATTGTACAATAAAAACACTGAATTAGTACATCAGGTTACGGAAGAAGTTACCTGTCCACGTTTCGTCTCGGGGGAAACACCTTCTTTGTACGGGTTCCAGTCTCTCGCTACCTTTTATCTTCGAGGGTGGAGATAAATCTGACTGTCGGAGATAAGAAATTCTCAATTTCACTTGTAGCTAGATGACGGTAGAAATCGAAAAGCTGTTCTCGTAGTTTAAGTAATTTCATTGAGGTCTAGTAACCCATTCCGTCTCCGTTACAACATAAAATTTATAAATTTGATAAATACTTGAGATTACTATATTAAAGTACTATCTTTACACTTAGAGTTACAAAGAGAGTAAAGTTCACAAGGGTTCTAGGAAACATTATTAACTTTGTGGTTCCCTCTGAAACTTTATGTATGACGTCTCAGTCTATCCTACAAAAGGTCTTCAACAGGGGATCGATAAACCTAGTCAAGTCTAGTCAGTGAGTCAACACAGGTTGTGAAACGCTGGGGTACTTAAAGTCGTACGGTCCGGAGGGACAGGTAGTGGTTGAGGGCCTCAAGTGAGTCTGAGTGTAGGTAGCTCAGTCACTACGGTAGGTCGGTAGAGTAGGATACAGCAGGGGAAGAGGAGGACGGGGGTTAGGGAGGGTCGTAGTCTCAGAAAAGGTTGCTCAGTTGAGAAGCGTACTTCACCGGTTTCATGACCTCAAAGTCGAAATCGTAGTAAGGGAGGTTTCTTTAGGGTCCCGACTAGAAGTCTTACCTGACCAACCTTGAGGAACGTCAAGTTCCCTGAGAGTTCTCAGAAGAGGTTGTGGTGTCAAGTTTTCGTAGTTAAGAGACCACGAGTCGAAAGAAGTGTCAGGTTGAGAGTGTAGGTATGTACTGGTGACCTTTTTGGCATCGTAACTGAATCTACCTGGAAACAACCGTTTCTTTACAGAGACGAAAAATTATACGATAGATCCAACCAGTATTGAAAGGAAGGTTCCTCATTCGTAGAAAATTAAAGTACCGACGTCAGTGGTAGACGTCACTAAAACTTCGGGGGTTTTTATTTCAGACTGTGGCATAGGTGACAAAGGGATAGATAAAGGGTACTTCACTACCCTGGTCTACGGTACTAGAAGCAAAAGATTTTCAACTCGAAATTCGGTTGAAAAAGTGAGAGGAGAAAGTCAAAGTAGTTCTCCGAAAAATCAAGGAGAAGTGAAAGACGGTATTCCCACCACAGTAGACGTATAGACTCCAGTAACTATAAAGAGGGTCGTTAGAACTAAGGTCGAACACGAAGTAGGTCTGGTCGCAAAGAGTACTACATGAGACGTATATTCAATTTATTCGTCCCACTGTTATATGTCGGAACTGCATGAGGAAAAGGATAAACCTTGGTCAGACAACAAGGTACAGGTCAAGATTGACCTCCAATCCAAAGAGTTCTCCGTCTAGTCCACCAGACCATAAGGGTAGAGAAAGTCTTAAAAGGTGTCAAAGAACACTAGGTGTGTCAGTTTCCGAAACCGTATTAGTTATTTCGTCTTTATCTACACAAAGACCTTGAGAGAACGAAAAAGGTACTAGGTCGTCTACAACCGTTAAACTGGAGACCAAGAAGACGGAAAAGATTTTGGTCGAACTTGTAGACCTTCAAGTACCAAGTGCATAACGACTTCGGACCGAACCTCTTAGAACTCGTAATGACATGATCGTACACTCTACTCACGTTAACACGTCATCAAACTCGTAAGAAACCGTAACGGAAAGAAACCTTAAACTTACTTTTGACCGGAAAAGGCCAGGACACCGGTGACGACTGAAAAGGTTTAAACGACCGTATAACTCACGTCGTGAAAGTGTCGTAGTAGAAAGTCCTAAACTTTATCGAGTTGACCTTAAGGTAGTGGAGGTAATCGAAACAAGCATCACTACGAAAGATACCGGGTGAACTGAAGTGTAAGGTCCTACAGACCGAGATCTACTCACTAGTGTGGTAGCACTAATAGACCCAGTACTTCGAGAAAAAACATGTTAAGAAGACACATAAGAACGGTGGAGAAGAATTATGTAAGACGAAGACAATCCAGGTATGGTAAAGACAGGAAATAGCTCGGGTAGAAACTTACTTTACAAGGGAACCATAGAGATTAAAAGAACTTCTCTAGAGATCAGAAAGGGTAAGACAACAAAAGGAAATAAAGAAACTTAACTAGTGACTCCTTCCGAAAGAATAGAGAAGAACGACAAGAAGTCTTGTGACGTAAGTCTACGAATATAGAAAGGAAAAGAGGAAACGAAAAGTGAAGAGAAGAAAAAATGTCGATAAACATTCGGGAGGGGTCTGTCGGTAAAACGAACAAACGTAAAGAAAAGGTACCCCTACCAGAACTAGGGACAGAGGACATGTTACAGTGCTTGGAGTAAGGTATCAAGTAGTCCGTGAGATAGATAGTCTAGATCCGGGAATTTAGATAAAGAGTGAAGGTGACATATTAGTATTCCCTAAACTAAATCTAGTATGGACTTACCAGATCGTAAAAAGGGATGAAGTTAAATTCAGACTTAAACCATTATTCCTCAAGTATTAGACTCGGTGTCAGTCGAGGACCAGAACAAAAACAACTGAGATATCTCGAAGAGGTAGAAACCGACGTTTCTTATATTAGTTAGACTAAAGCCACAACTGGTAGACCACTACAAGTACACATCTCAGAAGAGAACACAACAACCTTCTCCCACAAACGATACTGGTCCCGTAAAAGAACCGTTTTGAGATAATCGGAAACGGGACGAAGTAAGGTATGAGGTTCCGGTTTAAACGGACAATGAGGTCCACAAAGAACTGAAGGATGTAAACGTAAGGTCAGAGGATATTACTTTTCCTGTAGAAAAAACCCACAATCAAGATTTTCCAGAACGTCCAGAAGTATCTTGGTAAGTTGAAGTCGAAGAAGTCGCAATGACCAACCCCGTATCTGAACCTAATGACACTATAACCTACCAAACGGAACCTTTGTTTGTCTTTAGTAAGACAGTATAGACTCTAACGTAGGTTCATGACGTAAAGCCTGAGAGAACAACTCGTACTACCGATGAGGTAAAGAAGACTCCCTAAGGACGCACGTCATCATAAATATTACCAGTAGACTCAATTTAAGTGGGTAAGGTCAGGTAAAATCAAGCGACTAAGGATCTTACAGCTGCAAGTGAGAACGGTAGAGAACAAACTGGTGAAGGTTAAACGGAACTAAGTACCTGGACTGTAAGGTCCAAGGATACGTTATAACGAGAAATGTCGTAGTCTAGAACGAAGACAGTGGTCAGTGTAGGTGTTGACCCATAACAAAAACGAAACCGAGGTAGGGAAGTAAGAAAGACCTCAATAAAGACATGACTAGAGGTCATCGTATAACCCGTGGATTACTGGACCCCTCAAGGAGAAAGTCACAGGATAGTAAAACGGAAAAGTATGACAAGTACCCCAAGAGTTCCGGTCTTATGACTTCACCAAACGGTAAAGGAAGAGGTCACCTGGTGTAAGACAGTCTGGAAAGGTGGTACTGGGTGGACAGAATCCACCGGGGTTCCCGTACCGAATCAAAGTAACTCAATCTGTTCCGACACCAGGATCACACTAATCTAACTGATCAAAAGACACTAATACCAAAGACACACAGACGGGAGACTACGGGAGAACGTTGTGGATGGTAGAATGAACCCAAAGAGAATGGAACCTGCACCCCATAGATAACCTAAACCTATATTAAATAATTTGTCTCATAGTTCACAGTGGTTCCCGAGTCGTCCAATTTCTTAGGTGAGTGTTACGTACTCTACACCCAAACTACAAGGGTCCCAACCCTGTTAGGGGACCTCCTCCTTTACCGTTGGGTGAGGTGATAAGAACGGACCCTTTAGAGTACCTGTCTCCTCGGACCTTCTGATGTCTGATGTCCCAACCTTCCTAAGTCTGTGTTGTCTCGTATGTATGTATGTGTGTAGTTCACATTTCAGAAAACAAAGTCTAAATTAAAAATTACTAAGGACTGATACTTGTAACCCGAAGCAGAAGATTTAAGGGTATTATACACGTATAAAATAAATCAACGGAGTCGATCTCTAAAATTTTCTTGTGGAATATCTACGTCTCCGTCTACGGCACATTTATAACACAAAATCAAGGGAACGACCCTTTTGCACACTTCGACATAATCAATGGATAACAGTACCATTACGTAATGGAGTTTGACTCACCGAATTTTGTTGTGTTTAAATAAAAAATATCAAGACACGTAGTCTTCAAGTTTAAACAAAGTGACCTGATTTTAGTTTAACAGACGGTCTGCTCCGAGGAAGACCTTAGAGGTCCCCTCTTAGATCATGACAGAAAAAAGTCGAAGATTACTGGAGGGTGTAGGGAATCGAATGTGGGGAGTAATGAGGTTTGGGACAAGGTTGTAAGGTCAAGGAAGAGACTGGGATTCGGGGAGACGTAGGGAAGACAGTCTTGGTTCACTAATGAACCCGGGTAGTTCGACTAGGTATGTCCCAGTGACCACTTAGACTGTTCTGGACCGAGATGTGAAATGATAGCTATGTTGAAAGTTACCCCACGACTTAGTTGAAACATAGTCTTAGGAGTACAAACTCTAATGCTATTATTCTTACATAGAGTATACCAAACCCTTTCTACACGGTAGTGTCTGTCTGTCACAAATAGTGGTCAGAAAAGGTACCTCCCTTACACCTTATATATATAATCGATAGTTGTACTTTGTTTTATAGTTTTATATTTTCGTAAAAAGGTGAAACTCAAAACCTATTCTTCCCTGACTTCACTGTCAAACACGTTTTATTTGAAGTAAATCTGACTTATCCATCAAATCTTGAAACTTTACTGAAATTCACACTTTAACTCTACGAAACTTCCAGTGAAGGTGGGAACACCGTAAATGTTACTCTAAGAAACTACTACTACTGCTACCGTTGTAGTATACACGTATACTGGAAGAGATATATACTGAGAGACATCTGCAAAAGAGACATGTGTCAAAGATTGAGAGTAAATGTCTGATTTTTATGTTTTGTTTAGAGGTACAAGTCTCTCGTATGACATATATAAAATCATCTTATGTGCTCAAAAATAATATCAATTACAAAATACACATCATTCAAAGAGTATCTCATTCTTGAAGGATTTATATTCCTAATACCGAAACCAAAAACACTCCGATCACGAACCGTATATCATCTACGACTTATTTACATTAAAATTATTCTCACAATATCGTGTGTTTCGTCAGATAACATCCTTTCCCCTGGGGAAGGTCCCGGACTTTGGCCCGAGAACAGATTGTGACCCTTTACTCAACAGACTCCTCTGTGTAGACGACTGTTTCGTTCTCTGAAATAACCCTTTCCCGTGGGCGCACCTCTCGTCATCCCATTCCCTTTGGGCCTCTTGTCGAGACGGTGTACCGAACATCAGAACCCAAAATACCACTACCCTAGGCAAAGACCCAACAGAAATCGGTCAGTAGACTGAGTCTCAGGAAGGACCACCACGTTCGGAACAAGTCGGTTCTACCTACGATCTCTCTTCGTAAGACCCTCCACCAGCCTGTACACCGTAACGGAAAACTGGAAAGGACTTGAGAAGGTTAACCACCACCGAATAATCAAGGCACAAGGAATGGTCCTGGAGGACAGTATTTTGTTGAGTACGTTTACCAATGATACCACGGACCAGTCCCACCCACCAAAGTCAGTCACACGAAGGGGATTGTTCAGATAAATCGTTGTAATTTCTTCACGTTCGGTCCTGATAAAAAAGTTAATATCCCCTTTTTATTTAGTGACTTTGTTTCCTCTGACTAACCGGATATGATGATCCTTGGTTTGACACCGACCAAGTTTGGGTTCCTACTAGATGTCTCTACTCCTTAGATCTGTGATCTTAACCCTGAGTATTAGTCGTCCTAAGAAAGGTAGTCAGAGAAGAATAGAAAACAAAATAGACGAAGGGTAACGTAAAACCATAGTGGGATCTGATGAGATCAATCGGAAGAAATCATCATACCTTGTATCTTCAGGATATAAGGGTCCAATCGTCGAAATGTCTCATTCTTTCCTCTAAATGAACCCCCAGGTATACTCATTAGGGTTTCTTTTTGTGACTAACTTGTACTAAAAATTTATACAAGTAAAGAAAAATACATAGTGACTATCTTCCTTTTACCTTAGGAGACCAGTAGACCCAGTGTACTAAAGATGTCGACACATACGACTCTATCCCTCTACAACTTCTTAATGTCATCTTAACAGAGGTTTTCTTTTCTCCTTTACCTTTCTTTTTTATTATGTCATCAATGATACCAGATAATATTCTCAATTCCTGATCGTTACAAAAAATTTAAATTCTATATAAAAAGGAAAGTATATTATTTTCTCTGTAACGAAAATACGTTTATCACCATTACGACTTTATTAGGTGACAGAGATTCCCTGGTGTCTAAAAATAAAAGAAAAAGGATTTAAACTTCTGAGACTCTGACAGATATCCAAGTATTTATAAGGAGGTTTTTGACGAGTCATCTAATTTTTTTTTTTTTTGATCTTTAAACAAAATTCTATTTAATTAGTGTGAAGTGTCTCATCCGTTGAGTTTAAAGTAATAAATCACTAATTTACCTAATGGGTCTGTAAAACTATTCGTCTAAACCCATTCAAAAGTATATCTAAGACATCTAAGATCTTTAGATTACTGATTAAGTCAAATTGTGATATGATTCTACGGAAATTTTAATCCGTGAATTGACATTTTCTCTAATACGTAATTAAGTCACCTTTTTAAGTTAATACTATCATCCCTTGTACTATTAAAGTTGATTTTTTAGGATTTTTTATAACATTTCATTTTATTATTATTATTATTTTATATTTTTTAGGATTTTGTGAGATTTCTATTGTAATGTCGTACTCAGTTTATCAAAGTTTTCAATTCTAAAACTATTTTTGATAATTAAGAATTATTAAACTTGAAGAACCCCAAGTTTAGTTATCAATGGTAACCAGATGTCCTGGTGAGACAAAACATATGGTTCAGTCGTATCCTAAGTCCCCGAGTGACCTATTTCACGGAAGAAGAAGTGAGAAACACTACCTCAAATTTTCTTTTATAATGTTACAAGATTGTAGTATATAACGTACATCGACAGGTAAAAGTGTCGTGGTAAATAACTTCTATGACAGAAACTTTGTAAGAAATTGTAGGATGTGTTTTTATATGAGTTTTACCTAATCTCTGGAATTACATTCTGGTCTTTGATACGCTGTGAATCTCCTTTTGTGTCCGTCTTATAAACTGTATTTAGAGTCGTTATGGAAAAAGTTAGGTAGAGGGTCTCACTACCTTTATTTTTATTTTTTGTTTACCCTGTATTAATTTGAGTTTTCGAAGACGTATCGTTTCCTTTCGTATTTGTTTTACTTTTCTGTTGGGTGTCTTACCCTCTTTTATAAACGTTTGTTATGTTGTCTGTTCTCTAATTAGAGGTTTTAAATGCTTGAGGATGTCGAGTCATTTTTATTTATTGATTTATTTATTTTATTTTTTTCTCATCTTCTGGATTTACCTATAAAGAGGTTTCTTCTGTATGTCCACCGGTTCTCCGTGTACTTTTCTACGAGTCGCAGTGTTTCATAATCTCTATACGTTCAGTTTTGATGTTACTCCACAGTGGAGTGTAGTCAGTCTTACCGGTATTATTTTTTCTAGATGTTTGTTATTACGATCCCTCCCATACCTCTTTTCCCTTAGAAGGATGTGACGACTGTCCGTACATTCAACCATGTCGACAATACCTCTTGTCATACCTCCAAGGAATTCTTTGATTTTATCTCGATCGTGTACTAGCTTGTTAGGGTGAGGACCCGTATATAGGTCTCTTTTTGTGTCAAGTCTTCCTAAGTACGTGGGATGTAAGAAACGTCACGACAAATGTTATCGATTCTGTACCTTCGTTGGATTTATAGGTAACTGTCTACTTACTCATTTCTTCTACACTATGTATATATGTTATTTTGTAATGAGTCGTAATTTTTCTTATTACAGTAAACGTCGTTGTACGTACCCGCACCTCTAATAGTATGACTCACTTCATTCAGTCTGTCTTTTTTCTGTTCACACACTATAGTGAATATATTCCTTAGACCCGAAGGGACCACCGAGTCTACCATTTCTTAGGTGGACGTTACACCCTCCGGACCCAAGCCAGGGACCCAACCCTTCTAGGGGACCTCCTCCTTTACCGTGGGTCAGGTCACATGAACGGACCTCTTAGGGGTACTTGTCTCCTCGGACCGTTCTATGTTAAATACCCCAACGTTTCTCAGTCTGTACTGATTCGTGTTATGTCGTATACTCCTTAGATCTGTTTCAATATGTTTACGTGAATACCAGTTTTATCTTTCTCTAAGTGTTTGAATCTCTTACTTTAATACCAATGAATGACCCCACTTACCACTTATTTACCCCTTAAACCCTACCTGTACATGTGTCACGAAATAAATTATATCTATTGGTCGTTCCTGGATAACATATCTTGTTCCTAGAGACGAGTTCTAAGATATTATTGGATTTACCCTTTTATTAGACTTTTTTTACCTATATACATATAAAACATATTGACTTAGAGAAGTGACATATGTACTTTGATCGTGTAGTAACAAGTAGTTGATATGAGGTTGATTTTTTATTTATTTTTGTTCATCTCGTAGAGTATAACAATATCGTATTGAGACGGGAAGGGAGGAAACGGAGAGATATGAACTTAAAAGAAGACATTACACTTGAAACAATATGAAAAACTTCTATTCTGAAGTCTCAATGTAATTAACCTTTTCATATCTTACGTTGTGAGTTCCATTCGATGAAAACAGAACTAAAATCTGGAGCATTACACGGGACGGTTACTATTTATAGATATGATTACCTGTAAACTTTCTTCAAAAGACTATTACTAGACTGTTAGAAAAGATTGTTTATGTAGACCCTATGTCAGTATACAGGTGGATGACTAATTTAAAAAGGTCCTTCCTCTCTGTTTAGAAACTTATTATATAGTAGTGTTGTTTAAACTAAAGGAAAATACAAATATAAAGTCACTGTCCGAATTATGGATTTAGTTACACAAATTTTCTTCGGGGGAATCAAAAGAAATTTACTAAATAACGGAGTCAATGTAATAACGAAGTCCACATTAGTCCTTATAAACAGAAGTACAGTGACGTTACCTCTATACCTATCTTATACGATTACACGGACAGAAACATATATTACAAAATAATCAAGAAAAACAAACAAAGTCAGAGAATTAATGACTGTCAGTAAATTTCGGTAGGTAGAAACAAGTTTAAATACGTTTATAACATTCAATTACTACTCTCAAAGTTTCCTGGGACAAATAGTCTGAAATAAAACCCAAATAATCAGATAATCAAACAAGTCGATTTGTTTTACAGAAAGAAATTTCGACATTTCGATTTTAAGTAGATATTTTATTAATAATTTTCAAGAATTCCTATTGGCACACAAAGTGTAGTCTCATGTTTATGGTGAACACTTTAGGTTATTGAGAAGTCGGAGGGTAATAACGAAGCTGGAGTCACGTCGGGGGTGGGTACACAATTTCCTGACGAGTCCTTTTACTATTCCAAAACAATTGTAAATGAGGGGTTTACGGTAGACCTTAAATGACTGAGTGACGTTAAATTTTGTCTTAGGAGTATCAAATGATTACCATTAACCTCAATTACCATATCTCCAACTAATTCTACGAGCAACCATGATATTCTTTACGTGGGATTAATACTGGAATCATCAATCGAGTGTGTTAGTTCCGTTTTTAATAGTGAATCAAATGTCGAAACGTATAAGTAACACGTGAGTGTGGAAGTGTAAACCCAATGTAACAAAACAGGATTTTGAGTGTATCGTTTAACAATCTTCACGACTACACGTCGAGAGTCGTTATATTACGACCTAAGAGAGGGGTAAATGACAGTAATCGGTCTCAGAAAGAAGTATACGTTATATACTTCTAGTCATCGAGGACATTTTATAACCTTAATAAAAGGAATTTTAGGTCTAAAAAGTCCCTGACACAAACCACCACTCTAATTACCATGGTAGGGACCCGAGTCTAGTGAACATCCTGTCACCACTTTTGTCTGTACCTAGTCTGAAATTCGAAAGATCCCAGTCCCTGACCTAGTACAGGTGATGCTATAAAGGTGACGAAACGTATGTAGTTCTTGTATGGTCGATGTTTTCGCCACAACAGATCTAATTCTTCTCTATGTACGTGTCTCCTCCCTTTCATTACACTGACGTGCCCAGTTTTACTTACTGCGTAAAACTCGTCTATGGGTGTCTTACTCATCTTAGAAAGATCCTTTATTCTCACGTTTAGTGGTAATCCTTAGATCCTTAGAACACCAAAAGGTCTACATAATACACGTCCCGATTCCCTACCGTATCTCACTCCGACCCTACTACCCCAATGGTTCTTACACTTCCGAAAACTCACCGTACTACTCCTCAAGTTCACAATAAGTGACACAACGTCTTCGGTAGTTTTAACATGAAAGTCCCGTGTAAGGAGTATCTTTGTCTTCCTGGTCTCTTCCGTCGTCTTGTCTCCTACTCGAGTGTATGGAGTTTTCCGAGTCCACCGGTGGATCGGAGTCTTTTTATTCGTACGTCCGAAGCACAATCGATTTAGGTTTAGACGGTGGAAAAATCGACTTATTTATGAGGTAAGAGACTAGAAATTATAGGATTGAATTTCCCTAATGTTATGATTATACTTCCCAATGAAAAATTTATAAGTTAAGTTAAGTCAGCGAGTCAGCACAGCTTAAGAAACGCTGGGGTACTTCACGTCGTGCGGTCCGGAGGGACAGATAGTGGTTGAGGGCCTCAAATGGGTTTGAGTACAGGTAATCAGTCAGTCACTACGGTAGGTTGGTAGAGTAGGAGACAGTAGGGAAAGAGGAGGACGGGAGTTAGAAAGGGTCGTAGTCCCAGAAAAGTCGAGAAACATAGTCCACCGGTTTCACGACCTCAAAGTTGAAGTTATAATCAGGAAGATTACTTGTGGGTCCTGACTAGAGGAAATCTTACCTGACCAACCTAGAGGAACGTCAGGTTCCCTGAGAGTTCTCAGAAGAGGTTGTTGTGTCAAGTTTNGTCCCAGAAAAGGTTACTCAGTCGAGAAACATAGTCCACCGGTTTCACGACCTCAAAGTTGAAGTTATAATCAGGAAGATTACTTGTGGGTCCTGACTAGAGGAAATCTTACCTGACCAACCTAGAGGAACGTCAGGTTCCCTGAGAGTTCTCAGAAGAGGTTGTTGTGTCAAGTTTTCGTAGTTAAGAAGCCACGAGTCGAAAGAAATATCAGGTTGAGAGTGCAGGTATGTGCTGGTGACCTTTTTGGTATCGGAACTGATCTACCTGGAAACAACTGTTTCATTACAGTCACGAAAAATTATACCAAGATCGAACCAGTATTGAAAGGAAGGTTCCTCATTCACAGAAAATTAAAGTACCGACGTTAGTGGTAGACGTCACTAAAACCTCGGGGGGTTTTATTTCAGTCGGTGACAAAGGGGTCTACAACGGTACTTCACTACCCTAATCTCTGACATTCCATGCACCTTGTATCATTCACGAGAAATTTATGACTCTCTCATATCCTTACTTAAGCATAATCATTCTCAACTATGTATTTATCAGGTTCAAATTTTTCCCGCTTCCTAGACTTTCCTGTAAAAAGGTTTCTTCTATATTTTACTGGTCACATTTGTACTTATCTACGAGTTGTAGTGATAATCCTTTTACTTTTAGTCTTGGTGCACCTCTACGGTGAAGTGTGGGTGATCCTACCGATATTACTTTTTGTGTATTTTTGTTTACGACCGTTCCTTCACCTTTTTAATCTTGGGAGTACTTGGTGCCGTCCTTATATTTTGCCATGTAAGTGAAACCTTTTTTTTTTCAGACCGGCAAGAAACCTTCCAATTTGTCTCTCATTGGTGTGTTGGGTCGTTAAAGTGAGGATCCTTATTTGGGCTCTTCTTACTCTTGTATTCAGACGTGGTTTGTATGCGCTCTAACAAGTATCGTCGTAATAAGTATTGTAGATTTTTCATAATTTTTTATGGGTTTATGGGTTCTTCACTACTTTTATAGTTATTTTATATAATGTATGCTTCCTTATAACAAGTTGTTACTTCTTCCTTACTTAATCACTATTTACGATATTGTACCTATTTGGGACTTTTGTGATTCATTTATTTCAGTCAGTGTCTTCTGACATACTAGGTGTTCTGAGATACTTAGTTAAATATACATAATAAATCCCATCTATTAAGATACTTCACGGACCCCGACCTCGTAATTCCTCTTTACCTCCCACTGACGATCCCCATGTTCCAAAACAACCTCCTGGTCCCTTTTGTTCTATAAGATTTTAACTAACACGACTAATAACGTGTTGACACTTATGTGATTTGTGGTAACTGAAGTGAGTCATGTTAAGTTTCTCACTTGACATCCCATGAACTTGATATAGAGTTTTTTCGACAATGTTCTTTACCTTTTCATTATACTCGTGAAGTATATACTTTTCATTATATGTATTTAATAGAGTAAATGAGTAACTACTTTGGAAGGGATACTGTTTCCCTATAAGATTTGTGGTAAAATGTCCGTTCTTTTGGTTTTGAATCTCGATGTCAAACACCCACCCTATCGACACTTTATATAATGTATATACATAATATCGTTTAATATTAATACGACTTATATTATACGATGATATGATTTTTGTATAACATTTTTATAAAAAAATTTATCAACAGTAGTAGTATCAAAGAGTGGACACCGATTGAAGGATCGAGGGGAGTAAGAACGAGTCCTTGTATAAGAGTCTGTTGTTTACCGGAGAGATTGGGAGGGAAGGTCAAGAAATCACATGTATTTCCGGGGGTAGGAGTGGAGTCTCTTTCCTTATATGACTGGAGATGAGTAAAGGGAAAGACTCAACAGAGATTGTAGTCAATACGATCGACTCTACAAGTCTTCGTCTCTTTAAAGTACGTTTTTATTGACAAATTGTATATTGTGGACAGAGATCCTTCGGGAAATTGTTATCGACCGGAAAAACTACGAACATTCATGATTCGTAAAAAAATTTGCTATACGGAAATGATTCGTAACAAAGTGAATTAGTAATGTTGTTTAACTACCTCTCTCTCCATTCCACTGGTTGAGTAGGACCAAACGACCCCTGAAAGGGTAAAATCGTGACTTTTCGGTGCCGAGGTCTTGACGAAATCACGGTCCGTTTGGTTTTACGAACCAGTAGGACCTCTCTCCTAAGTGTACCTGATTAGAAGAGTTGTTCCTTAAACTGTCACGCGTAACAAGAAGAACTTTTTATTTTACTTTCACATTGGAGATTGAGAATGGGGTAAATCTTCAATAAAAACTACTGTATAGTAAACAACTAACCTAATGGTTCGAAGTACTTCTCTCCGATTTCTATACGAGACTTATCATTGGTTCACATAAAATCCTATGTAGTTGTTTTCTCAGCTATCTCAATAATTCGTCTGGACTTTAGACCACATTTTATATTAATGTGTAAGGTATCTTTGAAAATATAACTTGGTTTCTCTTTGCAGAGGACAAATTTTACAGTTTGACTAGTAACAAGGAATAAAAAGAGAACCTATATCTCACTGTAAAGGTACTTGCGAGTAAAGACCAAATCACTATGTCTTTTTGTGTTATCGATAATGGTTAATAAATCAAGGATGACTCGACAGGTATTTCCTGAACACTTTCGTCACCGTAGTTAACTATAAGGAAGGGGAGGAGAAAACGGACGAGATAAATGTCTATTACATCAGACTCAGAACTATACTTTAATTAGAAGTCCGAGAACAGAGGTTTTACGTTAAGGATGTAGAGTATGGTTTCTCTTCGATAAAGAGAAACCCCAAAAGGTGCTTTTACTCTTAAATTTCAAATTCTACACATTCTCTCCCCACCCACACCCACACCCACACAAGTCGACACAGGATGAGAAAACACTGGGATACCTGGTATCGACGGTCCGAGAAGACAGGTACCTTAAAAGGTCCGTTCTGATGATGTCACCCAACGGTAAAGGAGGAGGTCCCCATCACAGATCCTTTACTCGACAGACTTATAAGAAAAGAAAAATTTCAAATATATTTAATAAAAAACTTCTATTACTCTGGTCTACCTGTCGGTGTCACCATTTGACCAACGGACCCATATGAACAGTCTTCCATCCGCCAGGGAGGTTTATATACATCTCATACATCGTACTACAGATCGAGTTATTTACAAGTTCTTCACTATGAGATAGAGGGGAAGGAGTGGACTCCCTACTTTCTTCATGTATCTTGAGCCATGAGACACAACTTCGATAATTTTTTCATCCTAAGTACTTCCATCTCTGATTCATAAAGATTAGTGACGTCGGAACCTTAACATATTGTCACACGAATCTGTATAAAACAATAATCCTTACGAATCTGTATAATTAATTCCTTACCTAATTACTCAAAGAGACAGTTCCATATAGAGTGGTCTCCCTTAACGTACCAAAGGGTTCATCATATCTTCTATGTTTCTCATGAAGGGGAGTAAAAAATTCTTTTAGTGAGTATTTAGATCATCTTATATTTATCGTCAGTTTAACATCAGGATTGACACCAGGTTAAATCCCTGGTCCACTAACTCTCGTTTGTCACCTTGTCTCTAGTAGAGAGAGTACATGAGAAACTTCTTGAAGTACAGACAATACCCCCCTTTAAGTAACAGAGTCGTCAACAAGTTAAAGGGTAATAACAGATTCTCCCCTCAGCTAAGGTAAAGTTCTTATTTCCTCCTATGTTCTGGTATTACTTTTTTTACGTTAATGTATGTTTGGTGGTCCAAGACTTCTCAATTATCAGTCGAAGAAACAACAAAGATCTCGTAGACGATAATTTTTCAGTAAGGGGTTTTAAATACGGTAGGTAATATTTGATTTTATGTCAAACTCGTCCTTTAATCTTATATAAGAAAGGAACCAACTGTTCATAATCTAGTAGTTCAAGGCGACCGTACCAAACAAGGTCAAGAGGGTTTCCACACATATGAAATAAGGGATAAACTCGGTTAAAACTACACAGGTCCTTTTAATACTCCCTTACCCCTTTTGACAAATCACTATAAACCTTACTTTAGTAAAAAGGTCGTCTAAGAAATTTTAGATTGTAAGGTGTGTATTTAGAACACTGTAGACTAACGTTGTAAAGACCAATCACGATGGGTCGGGAACTGGGTAGATTCGTGGGAGAGATTGGAGGTGGTATAGTTGGGTCGTGAACTACTACTATTACTTTTTGTAAATGACTCGTGAACAATATTAATACAAACTTTGGTTAGATCTATGCAATTTATACACTTAGTAAAATTAGAGGTGTCGGTAGGATATCCAAGATCGTAACCAGGGACTGCCTCTACCTCTGTGACTCAGAGTTTCTTTAGTTCAGTCAACGAACTCCAGCGGTGGATACTTTACTTTTAAGTTTACGTCCGTAAGATCATATCCTCGGGTGGGAAGAATGGTGACTTGATGTACGGGAAGTAAGACCACCAGAATAAAGGAGATCTGGGTCATGGGAAATCCCTCGGAGTCTGTGACCACCTTGTAACAAATGGGTCGAGGATATGGTGAGGTAGGTCAAGGGACCACCGAGTCTCCTATTTCGTAGACGGACGTTACGTCTTCTGGACCCAAGCTAGGGACCCACCCCTTCTAGGGGACCTCTTCCTTTACCGTTGGGTGAGGTCATAAGAACGGACCTTTTAGGGTACCTCCTCGGACCGTCCGATGTCAGGTGCCCTAGCGTTTCTCAGCCTGTGCTGACTCGCTGAAGTTAAAGAAAGTGAAAGTGATAGAAAATTGGTCCTCCCAGATCCATAGATAGTTACTACAGGGTCGTTCGAGACGAAATAATACCGTAACTTTTACATACTTCAAATAGAAGTCCTCCCTCGGTTTCGTGGGGAGGATCACGATCCTTATTGGGTCATTTAGCCATATTTAATACAACGTCAATATATCTCGATTACTAAACTGACATCAGATAAAGTGGAGAGGAAGGGTGGAGATGAGTCCCTCGAGTCGATGAATTTTGTTTTTAAGATAATGGGGACTTTGATAAAGATACACTGTCCCTGTACCGGTCAATAACAGTAGATATTAAGTGTCTTATGAGAGATACCAATTTACGGAAAGAGTCTCAGTTTACTGTTACGGTCAACCGTTTAGGAAACCTAGTTAAGGACAGGGAAACCTAGTGATACTAAACACCTGTCTGTTCTTTACCAGTTACGCAATACTGTCTGTATCTGAATTGTTGGATGGTGTACAACGACGACGACATAATGTACAGTTAGACCCTACCCCATAATGGTTACGAAAATAGAAGAATATGGGTCCCTAATTTACGTAGAGATGAGAGATCCGTACCAAGTTTTAAAAGGGTGAAAAACGACAAAATAAAATTTCTATCTACTACACTTAAATGTTGGTCTCACTCAAACTTACTGTAATAAGTAATTCGTACATAAATAAATGATTAATGTCACACGGTAACAATATAAATTTTACCTATTGGTGTTCTTGGATGACACATCGTGTACCTTGAGACGAGATACAATACACCATCGGACCTACCCTCTCCCCAAACCCCCTGTCACCTATGTACAAATATATACCGACTCAAGGAAGTGACAAGTGGACTTTGATAGTGTTGTAACAATTAGTCGATATGGGGCTATTTTTACAAGTTTTTTAAAATTTTGTATTAATGTCACACGGTCATTGATACGGCTCCTCTCCTCACCTATTTATTTACTCAGGGGAAAAGGTACTTCAAAAAATCAAACCCCTCTTCCCTGTCACCTTTCAGTCTCCTTCGTGAATTGTTATACCAAATTATATTCAAGATATTTTTACTTTATTTGTTCTCAGTATACTACCTATAGTGGGACCTTCTCGTCCTCCCTTCACGTCAATCAATTCAATCTCTACTGAAAAGACTCCTACATTACAAAGTCCACTCTGGACTTTCTATTCCTGTATCTGTACGTTTTTGGACTACCTTCTCATAAGGTCTATTTCCCTTCTCGTTCAAACAGGGATTCCGTCCTCATTTAGGTCGTTCGAGAACACCTCTCTGTCCTTCGGTCACACCGGACCCTACCCTTTTCCCCTACCTCTGACCTTAATTTCCTTTACACTCTCCATCCGTACATAATCTAGTGTTCCTCGAAGTGTCCATTCTTCAGCAAATAAATGAATGAACACTCATTGCACTCTTCAGGGGTTCCGAGAAATTTTTCCCGTCTGGAATGGATTAACCCCAAAAACTTCCGAGAAGATCAACAACACCACCCAGTCCCATTATATCTCGTCCTTACTTTAGTCACTTTTGTTCGAAATCCTTGAACGTAGTTAGATCTACTTCATACTCCTATAAAATTGGTGTCATGTCATCTATTCGGATATTTTCTTAGTCGTTTATACGTGTCTCCCTGAACCTCGTTACGGTCCACAAGAGGATGAACAGGAGACCCGAGACGTATGTAAGAACAGACATAAGAAAAAGACTTTGTGTGGAGATGGGAGAAAGAACGGGAACAATGAAGATGAATCGGAAGTTGGACCCATAGTCAAATAGGTCCCTCAAAAAGGATTGAGGGTTTAATTCTACTCAATAAAGTATCGTTGCATGTGACGCGAGGGGGGTGGGGGTGGGGCCGGGAATAGTACTTTGAATGACAGAGACACAGAAACAAATAGACAAAGGGTACTTTGACATTTGAAGTACTTCTTTCTAGGTGTCGAAACAGTGACATTAATCAAACGAGTTCGACAGTATTATTCTATGGTGTCTAACCCTCCAAATTTGTTGTCTTTAAATAAAGTAGTGCAAGACTCTGACTTTCAAGTTCTAGTTCCACAGACGTCCAAAGTAAAGAAAAGTCCGGAGAGAGAAACCTCACACCTACCACCGGAAGAACATCGAAGTGACCGGAAAGAGAACAAGACCACAAATAAAACAACAGGTTTAAAGAAGAAGAATATTCCTGTAGACAATAACCTAATCCGGGATGGAAATATTGGAGGAAAATGAAATAAGTGGAGAAAGTTGTGGCATAGAGGTTTAAGTCAGGTGTAAGACTCTAGGACCCTCACTTCTAAAGTTATATACTCAAAACCCCTCTATGTCAAGTCGGGTATGATCAGTAACAACATATGAGTCATAGACCCTGTAACATCCATGAATTATTCATACACAACTACTTAAAATAGAATCAAAAATTAATAATAGAATTGTTATTAATATGGTTTCCCATATACCATACCGTTATAGAGTAAATGTTGAGGTTCTTATAAGTAAGGACCTACTAGACCCCAAACTTGGTATCCAAGTCGAAAAGTTATTTATTTTATAATTCACCGTTATCTGAAAAAATAATGGTTCTAAGTTCCTAAGAACACCCACTTCTACAATGATTTAGGACTTCAGAAGGTAATTACGAGGTAAAAATCTCGTCCAAAGATTCAAACCCGTAACCAGATATAAAACTTATTGTCTAACTTGGTATATGAGAGTGTGGGACTCTTACGTAGGTAATTGAGATGATCTGTGTAATATTAAAATTAAATGAAACTTAAGTCAACTTAAATAAGTATACCAGGAAAAGCCAGTAATATGAGTAGGAAACTTGGACGGTCATATTCTATACGTACGTACGAATCAACGAGTCAGAACAGACTGAGAAAGTTGGGGTGTCTCCTGGGGCAGACCCAGGAGACAAGTAACCTAAGAGGTTCGTTGTTATGACCCTACCCATTAGTAAGGGAAGAGGTCCCTTAGAAGGGTTAGGTCCCTAGTTTATCTCCAGAGGTCCGTCTGAGAAGTGGTAGACTGGGTGGTCCCTTCGGGTTATGTTTGATATCACAATCAGTGAGTCAGCATAGAATGAGAAAATTTTGGGGTACCTGATATCGTACAGTCGGAGGAGACAAGTACCTTAAGAGGTCCATTCTTATGACCTCACCCATCGGTAAGGGAAAAGGTCCCCTAGAAGGGCTGGGTCCCTAGTTTGGGTTCAGAGGACGCAGTGTCCGTCTGAAAAATGGCGACTCAGTGGTCCTATCGATTATGTTCGATATAAATATGAGTTAAAAGTCAGACCACTAGAGAAATATTATATTTACACCAGTCTAGTAACGGGACGAATTGTGAGTAGATGTAAAGGGTAACTAGAAGTCTACTTTCGGTATTAGGAGTGGTGTAGGAGACACTACGGGACCTACAAGAGTAAATGAAGTGACCCGAGAACCGGACGGTAAGAGACAGGACAGGGAACTAGTAAGGTTCACAATGGCTGAAAATCGTACACGACAAGAGAGACAGTCCTTTAGACAGGAAGGTAACAAGAGTAGGATGTAAGTAGATTCCAATGTGTTGTAAAGGAATTCCATTGAAAAACTTTATAACGGGGAAGGGAGTTTGATGACGATACGGTAGACCAGACCCGAGGAATCGAGGTCGATCAAGAGGAAGTGGGAAATGTTGTGACACTAAGAAAGTTAATAATTGAACTGAATAATTACAAATTATTAATAGTCACAAACTGATTAGTACGGAGGTACGATCTACCAGTTGTGGTGTACCCTCAAAGACCCAGAGAAAAACAAGTGACGACATAGAAGTCCTGAATAGATAAACCTGTTAATCAACCACGAGTTACTTGTCGATAATCGTCTTTTATTTAGACCGTCGGTACCTTTGTAATTGAATGAGTAACCATTAAGGTTTTACCATTCTTCTAACTTTGAGGTTAGAGAGTTAAGTGACGTGAGAGGTAACGTGAGAGACTATACCAATATTCATCAATTAAACCCTCTCTCACACTTTAGATTCACTCTAAAATTTTGATTTCTTATTTAGTTGCTATCACTTAAGTTTTAAAATTGAATGGACGTGATTAGGAGTTGAGTTCTTCTTTCGAGATGGTGTGTACTGTGTACTAAAAGAGGGTCCAAATGCAAAAAGAAAATAGAACACCCCACCCCTTTATTCTACTTACTTTAATTTTAAGAATCACTAAAGTCACTGTTTAAGTTCATTGAAATTTTATAGAATCACTCTTATTACATTTAAAGAAAAGATACATGTACTTAGTATGTTTTTACGGTTCCTGAAAATTTTCGATTCCTTTTTAGGATGAACCTCACGTGTACAAATGTTTACTGTTTAGATCGGGGTTCTATCGTGTACAGTAATGATTAGTAATATTTAGATGAGAGACGGACGTTACGATACTTTTGATAGGAAAAGTACAAAGAAAGGAGGACTTCTCTATGTCTCTAGAACTTTTTCATTTTATTTTCGAAGTTCGAATTAACCCACTGTCACTTTTCTCGTCTCTTAATAACAAATTTGTTATTAAATTTCGACCCAAAAGTTATTTCGGTCACCCTATCGACCCTCTTTACTGTAGCACATGGAAGGGGGTTCGACTGTAAATCAATAATTACTTACAAGTCTTGTGGAGAATCAACAAATGAATTTAAGTGACGGTTTAGACATCTGTGACTGTGCCGTCTAGAGTGGGTGTCGGGGGAAAGTGTTGGTCATTTGTTCTCGAAACTGGGAGTCAGAATTTCCTCGTCTTGTCGTTTGTGTGACTCGAACGTAGGTTTCGAATTGTGCAGACTCCAATCTTGTCCGTGGAAAACGGTTCAAATAGTTTACGGAGAGAGACGTGACATTTTTAGTCACTCGACAGGGAGGTCAGTTAGTTACAATAGACACATAGTCGTTGTGTTTGCCCTTATACCATGTATACACTGACCACCCCCTTCCGTGACTTACTATCTCTTTTCACCTAAAATCTCTAATATATACTTACTTTATCTATACAGGTCGTACCATTTGTTATACACCAATTAGATATAGATTTTGAAATTGACAATTAAGTTCAATTTTTTACAGAAGTGAGTATTGTTGAACCAGTCTCATTTAAAATTCTACAAGGTAGACTCGTAAAATCACTTAGTAAGAACCTTGGTCAAGTAGTTATTAGTAGTTTTTTTTTAGGAGTTTAATTTTCACTAGATATGAAATGGAATCTACATCTTCGTCATAAGTCTTAGGGACTTATGGGTGGGGGGGGTGTGTGTGTCTTCTCGACTGTCTTTTTGATTAAAAAAAGATCAACAACTCCGATAGAGTTATTTCACGAATTCTACTTTCATTTATTTTGTAAGTGTGTTAAACTATAACCGATTTGTCTTGTCTTAGCCAGTTATAAAAATATCATAGTAGATTCCTTAAATAAGTCGTTGATATATACGTCGTGGAGGACATATAACCTGTTCATCTATATTCTTCGTGTACCACACCATCCTACTCAAATCCAACGTCCCAGTCCGTTAAAATGTTGTGTCCGAGACGGAGGAAGATTAGGACAATTGTCACTCTTTTAGTACCGAGAGGTGACAGAGTAGACATTTTACCCTTATTATTGTCATAGATAGTAGTCGTTATTGATATTTATACTTTTGTAATACACATGTTCCTTTCAAGGGACACGAACCGGCATCTACTAGGTGTTAATCTCTTAACAGTAAAAGAGAAGAATCCATGATACTACGTTACTTCTGGGACAGGGACACCAGTTTATCTAAATATTAATCCTCCCCCTTCCCCTTCATCTTTATGTATAATACTATACTTTACGTCTACGTTATCATTTTCATAACTGTCTTAAAAGTGTCTTCGGGTTCGTACTAGGAAGACTCACCTAATATATTCTTCTCAATTCCACCAACCCACCCACAACTTCTTGACAGGGAATTTTCTCCTTTATCAATTTATTCATAAATGGTAGACGACACATGTTCCGACATACGGTCCCACAATACTTTCGTATTTTTACCAAATACTCAACAACCACACTAGTATTTAACCATATTGGTGAATCTTTAATCGTTCCTCCTTACATCATTATAACTTTTTTACACACTGAGTCACAGTTATTCGTCTTGAAGGAGATATCCTTAAACTGGGGTCTATTGTTATTTTCCTCTCAGTTACGTCGTAAAACACTTCACAGACGACGACTTCACAGTCACTCTCCGTTTCAGTGAACTCCTAAAACTTATCCACTCACTGTGTTATACTGAATGTAAAATTTTCTTTTGGAGACTGATGGAACTCTCATCCAAAGCGACTCAGAGGTTCCTCCAGTGTCTATCTGGTCAATTTTCTTACAAATTATTACGTCTAATCTAACCAGGTCACACTATTGTCATCTCTACCACTCTTCATCTACCTAAGACATATGTGTAAAACTTCTATCTCGGTTACTATAACACCTTTAAAGGATTTTAAGTATGTTACTATGATAAGTCGTCAATTTTTCTTAACCGTCTGACTATTGGATTTCTAAGATCTTTAGAGTTTTTATTTCAACTTGTGGTTTTTATTATATACGTTATCATGATTAGACTATCTTAGAGATACTTAGTTCTTTGGGGAGTGTCATGGTATATAAGTATCTGTGTACAGATATATCTACTTTTTACCTAATATTCCTATTTGTTATTTAAGTAGTTCAGCAGAATGGACACCCGTCTAATCTTTCCCCCTTCTTTAATCTGACCTCTTTTCCTTTTTTCCTACTAAAGTTGATATACATAACAAGATATAGAACTTTTTCTAACTTTTTAACAATTATTTATATTGTACCCGTCGACACATCATACATGTGTTCATCAAACGGTGTAAAGATTTAAATTCTTTTAAATTTCTGATATCTCTAGTTATTCCGATTTAGAAATATTTATGAATTCCTAGCTATTTACGTTCCGTTAAGTAGACTTCTGTATAGACCTTTAATAAAGATTTACGATACTCCCAACTCCTACACTGGACTAGTTTACATTAGATCTCCCCGTTCCTGTCTACCAAAGTCCGCTAATTATTGATAAACCATCATAATGTTTTCCATTTGCCTCTTCCGTTACCGTCGGGTGAGGTCACGAGAACGGACCTCTTAGGGTACCTGCCTCCTCGGACTACCCGACGTCAGGTACCCCACTTCAGCCTGTGCTGAAGCGAAAGTGAAAGTGGAGAGTACGTAACCTTTTCCTGTACCGTCGGGTGAGGTCACGAGAACGGACCTCTTAGGGTACCTGCCTCCTCGGACCACCCGACGTCAGGTACCCCAGCGATGCTCAGCCTGTGCCGAAGTGAAAGTGAAAGTGGAAAGTACGTAACCTTTTCCTGTACCGTTGGGTGAGGTCACAAGAACGGACCTCCTAGGGTCCCTACCCCCTCGGACCACCCGACGGCAGATACACCAGCGTGTTTCAGCCTGTGTTGACTTCGTTGAATCGTCGTCGTCGTTTTCCATTTTTACGTTTTCTCACTAAGACAGTTTGTCTTTGTTCTCCTTTCTGTCCTTTAGTGTCCGGTTGAAAACCTTTCTCGGACTGAAAGTCAAATATCATAGATCTGAGTTGACTACGTCTGAGAAATGGATGTAGGAGATTTTCGTCTCTCGACTGAAGGTAGTGACGGTGTTTCTCTATTATAACATGTTGTTAATTTTTTTTTTATGTAGGTAACCTCATAATAATCTCCTTAAATAATACCAATATATCTATGGTTCTCTATGATCTTTTATTCTGTAATTTTCACTGGGTGGAAGATCTTATTACTTTTATTTTCGTTTGTGTTTTTATTTATTTACCTTGGATTAATTTGAAATTTCAAAAACGTGTCGTTTCTTTTTATATTTGTTCTTCTTTTCTGTTGGGAGTCTTGCCCTCTTTTATAAACGTTCACTTCGTTGATTTGTCGATTACATCGAGTTATTGTTTTTTGTTGAGTTAGTTTCTTACCCGTCTTCTGGATTTGTCTGTAAAGAGGTTTCTACTGTATATCCACCGGTTTTTTGTGTACTTTTCTACGAGTTGTAACGCGTAACAATCTCTTTTTACGTTTAGTTTTTATGATACTCCATAGTGGAGTGTAACCAGTCTACCGGTAATATTTTTTTAGATGTTTGTTATTTACGACCTCTCCCACACCTCTTTTCCCTTGTGAGAACATCACAACCATCTTTACATTTAACTATGTCGGTGATCCCTCTTGTCATACCTCCAAGGAATTTTTTGATTTTTGTCTTGATGTATACTGGGTCGTTAGGGTGATGACCCATAGATGGGACTTTTTTAGTATTAAGTTTTTCTGTGTACATGGAGTCACAAGTGACGTCGTGATAAATGTTATCGACCCTGTACTTCCGTTGAATTTACAGGTAATCCAACGAAGGTACAGGACCGATAACATGTTTTTATCTCTCCCTCTCTTACCACTTTCAGTGAGTCAGTCCAGACTGAGAAATGTTGGGGTACCTAATATGTCAGACACCTTAAGAGGTCCGGTCTTATGACCTCACTCATCGGAAAGGGAAGAGGTCCCCTAGAAGGGTTGCGTCCCTAACTTGGGTCCAAAGGGTGTAACGTCCGCCTAAGAATTGGTCGACTCGGTGGTGCCTTCGGGTACCTTATAATGAGTCGGTATTTTTCCTTTTTTTTAATCCAGTAAACGTCACTACACCTCCCTGGATCTCAGACAGTATGTCTCACTCAAGGTATGTCTTACTTTAGTTTCTCTTTTTATAGTACATAATTGTGTGTGTATATATATACCTTAGATCTTTTTTTACCATGTCTACTTGGGTAAGCGTCCGGTCCTTATCTGTGTGTCTGTATCTTATCTGTACACCTGTGAACTCCCCTTTCCCTTCTAGTCTGTTTAATCCTCTCATGATGACGGTGTATATGAGATGGTGCACATTTCGTCTACGGACCTCCTTCGACATCCTTCGACAACATATCGTGTGCCTCGAGTCGAACCACGAGACACTACTGGATCTCTCCACCCTACCGCCCTTGCCCTCTCTCTTAGTTCTCCCTCCCCTAGGTACACATATATGTCGACTAAGTGAAACAACATGACGTTTTTGCTTGTTGTGACATTTCGTTAATATGAGGTTATTTTTTATTTTCGTTTTTATTTTTTTTATCGTGATTGAAAAAAAATAATTGGTTCCTCATTAGACTCTAAGATGATCCAAAGTCAAGTCAAATCAGCGAGTCAGTACAGGCTGAGAAACGCTGGGGTACTTAGCGTCGTGCGGTCCGGAGGGACAGGTAGTGGTTGAGGGCCTCAAGTGGGTTTGAGAATAGGTAACTCAGTCACTACGGTAGGTCGGTAGAGTAGGAGACAGTAGGGGAAGAGGAGGACGGGGGTCAGGGAGGGTCGTAGTCTGAGAAAAGGTTACTCAGTTGAGAAGCGTACTGTACCGGTCTCATAACCTCAAAGTCGAAATCGTAGTCAGGAAGGTTTCTTGTAGGTCCCGACTAGAGGAAATCTTACCTAACCAACCTAGAGGAACGTCAGGTTCCCTGAGAGTTCTCAAAAGAGGTTGTGGTGTCAAGTTTTCGTAGTTAAGAAACCACGAGATGATCCAAATTCCATTTTATTAATACACCATTAAACCGTTAGTAGAAGTCCTTAAATATAATGATCGTTCACATTGGCCTCTTCCGTTACCGTGGGGTGAGGTCATGAGAACCGACCTTTTAGGGTACCTGCCTCCTCGGACCTTCCGACGTCAGGTACCCCAACGATTCTCAGTCCGCCCTGACTCGCTTAAGGGAAAGTGAAAAGTGAAAGTACGTAACCTCTTCCTTTACCGTTGGGTGAGGTCATAAGGAAGGACCTCTTAGGGTCCCTGTCTCCTCGGATCACCCGACGGTAGATACCCCAGCGTGTCTCAGCCTGTGCTGACTTCACTGAATCGTCGTTGTCACCGTTCACATTGTATCCGTCTGATCGTTCACATTGGGTCCGTCGTTAAGTTCTAGTTCAAATTTCGTACAACTTATGAACCTCGTTTACAAACTTGTTCGATCAATTTGGTCCGATAACTACGGTCACAAAAGGACGAGTTTGTTGTTTATAGTGGTGAGGGTAGCGATGGTGGTGTTTGAGGGTAGAGAGTCACTTTTGGTTAACGAGTCGGAACCCACGACGACCGTTCTAGTCGGTAGTTTAACTTAAGACCCTGACACTCCATAATATTAAATCTTCAGACCAAATGTCTTTAATTACCTGTCACGTGTTGAGTGAAGAGAGAGAGTGGTCAAGGGGTTGGTCTCCTCAACACTACACGAAAATTCCCGTCCTTTTGACTGACACGGTGACATCGAAACAGAGTCAAAGATTTAGAAATACAGGTACACCGTAATTAAATAGTGAAGGAAAATACACACCAATTATAAGACTGTTTAACGAACTATTGGAACTTACGATTGTTGGTCGTTATTCCGTCTTACTCCATGGTTAAGAAACGTTACTACACCACGAACATTGTATCTGAACTCAAAAATAAAGAAAAGGAGGAAGTCGTCTAGGAAACATGTTTTCCTAGACTATGTTTATAAAATAAAGGTATTTCATAGACATATGAATGACATACTAACGAATTTGGAACAACTATTAATTACCTGTCCCCTCGATCTTTCGTCCTTAAAAAATTAAGAAAAATCATTAATAGGGACATAAAGACAGTGGTAAATAAACAGTGTCCACCTGAAGCAGATATTTATCGAGACACTTTACTACCTGTCAAAAATTCCGAGCAACCGTACCTTAGTTATACACCGTTTTCCGTGGTATACTTAGTTAATGTAACAGAGACCGTCCCAATGGTACCTTCGAGGTCGAAAGGTCAGATAGAATGAAGAAGACAGACCCATCATAAGACGTATAGAAATTAATCTTACCTACGTTAAATAAATCATTACCTTTCGAATGAACTTCCTCAAGACACTTCCACAGTCTGTCTTAAGTTGGTCGGTACGTATAAGTCTCTTCTGATTACACTTTTACGTTTACGAAGGAGATTAAGGAAAGAAATCTTTTATCTTCGAGAGGATAGAACCTTCCATCGAAGAAAACTACCATTTCTTTAATGTAAACTATAAGGTAGAAATGAATCTGTGTTTTGTTCTTCACCAAGGCTTTTATCGGAGAAGACGACACCTATATCATTAGACGACATACGTAAATAAGTCAATGAGACCGTAAAGAGTCACAATTACAACGCATGTTGTCGAAACGAAACCTACATTTGGTGTCCCGGTTTGTCCTTATTAATGACTCAGAGTGACACGAGGACCGGGACACTCCTCTATTTCTGTGTGTGGACAAGAAATCCGTACTTACTTGTGTGACTCCCCTCCCTCCTTCTCTCCGTTTAGATTGTGTCTTTATTGGACGTTCCATGTCCGGATGTCCTTTACGAATCCATTTCTCTCCTTCTCGGTCTTCAGGTCGTTCTGTTCCGTCCACCCCTGTTAATCTTGTGTCAAATGACTCCTTCACTAAAATTTCCTGTCCGGTATTGACCGATCGGTCCACTCCACCACCTTCCTGTTTACCGGTCTTCCTTTTTACAAACTTTTCCGTCCCTAAGGACTTTCTGGTCCGACACAAACTCTTTGATGTCTCTCTGTCCATCTTTCCTAACCTCTTTACGAAACACACTAGATTGTAGGTTCGACCTGTACTTAGACTTTTTTGAACGTATTAGGACAGGAGTCCAGAAGTCAAAGTAAAACTTCCATCCCTTCGTAAAGATGGAATCCCTTTTCATTGTACAACGACACACCCTTCTTCATTAGATCAAAATCGTTTTAACACGTTCACCGTTATAAAAACCGTTACAATAATAGAGTTTGAGGACCTTACCCAACGGTAAGGGTGGAGGTCCCCTAGAAGGGTTGGGTCCCTACCTTGGGGTCAGAGGACGTCTATCATTTTGGACCTAGAAATGGTCTACCATTTCTTAGACTTGACGACCGAGTCTAATAAATGGTAGACTTGGTGATCCCTTCGGAGGAAAAGTAATAGAGTTCGAGGAAATTTTACTTAAAAATGCATATTGTTTTCAAAACTTTCTTCTTTTCTACTTAACATGTTATTAAACCTCTCTTCTATATAGACATGAAAATCACTTTTCATGTGTTTTAAAAAAGGGACTCCATAACTCTATAAGGACTTGTCTTCGTACTTCTTAGTCTGACTAAAGGTCCTCTACTAAAGGTCGGTACTTTCATTTTTTCGAACGAGGAACCTTCTTTTTGATACTGTTTGGATCTGTCGTATAATTTTGTGACTGTTTCCAGACAGATCAGTTTCGACACCCAAAAGGTCATCAGTACATACCTACATTCTCAACCTGGAATTTATTTCGACTCACGGCTTCTTAACTACGAAAAGTTGACACCACAACCTCTTCTGAGAACTCTCAGGGAACCTGACGTTCCTCTAGGTTGGTCAGGTAGGATTTCCTTTAGTCAGGACTTATAAGTAACCTTCCTGACTACGATTTCGACTTCTAGGTTATAAAACCGGCGGACTACGTTTCTTGACAGAGGAACCTTTTCTGGAACTACGACCCTTTCTAACTTCCGTTCTCTTCCCCTGCTGTCTCCTACTCTACCAACCTACCGTAGTATCTGAGCTACCTGTACTCAGACTCGTTCCAGGTTCTCAACCACTATCCGTCCCCTCGGACCACACGACGTCAGGTACCCCAGTGTTTTTCAGTCTGTACTGACTCGTTGACTTGTTGGTCCTCTACTCTGTGGTACCATTTGAAGAACCAAAATCTTAGGAAAGAGTGAGTCCCCCTCTATACTGAGTCACCCACTTTATGGAAAACTTACCCTCTGAAAAAGTGACGAGGCGTGAGAATAACACTTCCACTTATGATTATTGAGAATAAATTAAGTGAATTATTTTAAGAGATGTGACCTGGTTTCTTCGGGAAACGTATGTAAAGGGTACAATAAAAATGGTGACACGACTCTCGTAACAATCAGGAAGTCGAATGTCTATTCTTTGAGTCCTAGTCTTTTATCTTTCATTACCGGTTTCTAGTTATCCGGTGGGATCAAGTCTTCACCACTTGACCATAAAGTCGCGTCCGATAAAAATGAAACTTCGGGATAAGAATAAGGTGAGTCTCCCCGAGTCAAGGGTGTCTGTAAGAACCTACGTAAGTCCGTGGGCACATGGTGGGACAATCTGATACTCTGAGTCCCACCCTGTCTGACACTTTCGCTTGTTATTTGTATTTTTCGATGTAAGACACCAGAAATACTGATTACATGGAAGTCTTGACGACGGAACTTATGTACTCGTTGGGTAAACGTTCGACAACCCTGTAAAGTTAGACATACTTCAAATATGTGTGAGGAATTTAATTGTGTGATTCACGAAGACCAAGGGGTAATGGAGACTTAAGACACGGTGAAGAAAACACACATGCTACAAATTCCCCCTTTTTACTTATATTTTATTCGTCATAAAGAAGACAGTAATCCCATGACATGTTAGGACTCCATTTGTACAGTACCCGTTCACCAAGATAGAGTGAATGTTTTCCTTTTGTCTTAATCGGAACTACCGTATTTATTGAGGTGTTTTTATAGGTACTACCACGAGTGATCTGGAAGTACCACTCGTCGGACCCCGAGAGACGTGGTCCGACGTGAGGTGAGGATTCTTCGCTTTCGGTTATGTCATGTGGACCCCACTGGTCACAGAGGGTTCACAGTTAGACTAAGTACCCCTTACTGTTTACCCGTAATTACCCTACGGAGTAAAATGTATTCTATGTAAATAATAGGAGTACAGTTATTACTTTTCCGTTGAGGGACTACTTTTATTCGACAAATGTGTTGTCAGATAATTCCATAGTACATGTATGACATTTTACGTGAATAACAACGAAAGTATAAAAAATTGGACCATTATTCGAACGGTCAGTTCCAACCAGTATGACTTGATGTAATCGTTCGTACGGGACCCATAAAAATTATAGACACGTCGTTACGAAAAAGTACTGACTGAATACAGTAGGAATTTTATTAGGACATTCCATAAATATAGTCATGATAATTATCATAACCAAAGTACGATTTTTACTCTTTGGTTTGGTAGTATTTCCAATGTACCGAACGGGTCTCAATGTGACTTGGTCTCGGGCCGGTGCCTGGAATCAGAAGACCGGACCATAGGGAACTAGAAAGAGAATTCAGTGTGACTATGGTTCTACTGTACTCACACATTACAGTACCCTGACTCCGTCAAGGGGTTTCCTATTGGGTCGTAGACAATAGTTTTCTTTTCTTATATATACGACTTTTCCTGGTTTGTGATCTACAAGTAGTATGTTCGCAGATCCAGGGGGTCTGCTAGGACTGATGTTCAACATAATTTGGCCGACAAGATAGAGATGAAAGATTTTAAAGTGGTTTTTAAAGAATATAGTGTAGAAACATAAAATTCCTACAAGAGTGTCTACATAAACGATGGTCCTCTTAACGAGAAGTTATATTAGACAAATTACTTGGTAAAATAAGTTATGTAATTCTGATTAATTACCTCTTTAAAACAAATTTAATGAACAATACGGGTTATTAGACCATCCGAACGTAAGTGAATTTGACTCAGAAGAGTTGTGTTGGTATGTTTCATGTTAAAAGTCTTCACTTCACAGGGAATTTGGGTCCTTAGACAGTTGAACTCTTACTTTAAATAAAACGTTTGAACTAATTTCGACAGTATAAATGAGGAATTGTAAAACCTTCTCGACCATAAATAAAACTCTTGACTTGTAGTTTCGACTATAGACGGACTATTGATGGTAGATCAACAAGGAGACCACCGGGGAATTCTAAACAAATCAAGTTTAAGGAACATCAAAAGAAACACTAGTTTCGCACTGTAAAGTACTTAAATGATGTTAGGTTGTAGGGAAGACGGGTTTTAAGAATTATGACTCTCAATTTAGACAATAGTATTATGGTTTAGTCAAAGAGAAGGGTGAAAATCACCGTCTGTAATCGGTTCATCGGGATTTGTCTTATCTTGGAATACTAATGTAAAATTTTCGGATGAACGACACTAGAAATTACGTATTTGGTCTTATCTCACTATTGACGTCGTCAAAGAGTCCTTTCGTTCCATATATAAAGATGACTCGACCTTTAGAGTTTTTTTTTTTTTTTTTTTTTTTTTTTTTGACAGGTTAAACTAAGTAATTCGTCTGTAATTGAAATTTCTTTGTATTAATTCTATTTTAATTCCATGTGTATCCATCGTTAAATAACAACAATATCCACTCTGATTTTAAGATAAATAGTAAACCCAAAGACCAATTACACTTCTGAGGAAGGTTCTGTCCGTTACCATGTTACGTACAGGAAGAACGACTTAGGTTGTGTAACCACGGACGACAGTGTAAGTTTATTGAGAGTAATGACTCTTTACTGGTAGTTAGTTAAAATCTGTAAGAAGACTTCGTGACTTCAAACAAGGATCGGATAAACTTAAGTATTTTTTACTTTTAAACCGTCGTTATACCTCTATCCGTAACGTAAATAAATTTTATTGTAAAAAAACTCAATGAGTATATAGAGAGGTAAAGGTTTCGAGTTTGAAGGATTAATAATTTAAAATAATCTCGATAAAACTGGAAACACAATAGAGTTCCCAATCAGATGTAATTTGACAATATTCGGAACCGGAAAATCTAATATCTAAACGTATAATCTCTACTTATAAATCTAAATACATTATATTAGTCGGAGGACTTTAGTGTCATGAAAGTTAGTATAAAGGAAGGTATTGTTAGGAATTTGGACCCAGGTTAGAGACAATATGGGAGGTCGAGGATTCTATGACGTATATCATTGTCGATTGGAAAACACTTTTAAATGACACATGGTCCGTGTTTTCATTATAAAATAGACATAATAAATCACATTGAGAAGAATACTCCCTCCCCGACATAATAGGGATTGAAAACATTCCCCACTGATCTCCTTCTCTTCAATTCATAGTACGAACCAAAGGGTCCTTCGATTGACGTCTCAGGAGGTCTACATCAAGGATACTAGGTCCGAAAGGGGTCTTACCGGACAATAGATGACCAAAGAGTATGTGGTTTGAGTAAGAGTAAGGTCGAGTAGAGGTCATTTAAACACTTTGGCACTACACAACTGTAAGAAGGAATCTTACAAGAGAGGAAGTGGGAGAGTAAAAAAGGTTGGGATATTTACGGAGTTTCGAGTCGGTGTCAGAGTGGAAGTAGCACTTCGAGTAAGGTCAGGGAAAAAAAAAAAAATTTCTGGGGGTAAAGTTTTCCTGTTTCAGGTTTGGAGACTCGGACCGCATCTTCCAGGAAGTACTAAACCAGGGACGTTGTGAGTATAGAGACGAAGTGATTCGGAAGGGACAGAGGACTTTTAGTCTTTTATAAGGACGACAGTCGTATGAACCTGGAGAAAGAACGAAGTAAAAAGAGTTATCATTAATCTTGACTCCAAAATATCAAATGACATAAAAATATAAAATGAAACATTTCTTGAATAGAATACACTCATACACAATGAAGCCCATAGAAAGAGGTTTCCTTATTTCAGGTCTGTCCTTAAAGTCAGACATAGAGAATCCGAAGTATATAGGTCGTAGATTTTTTCGGGGACCGTGTAGTGTCTGGGAGTCATTCATCAGGAGTTCACTTATGACTTAATGGGTTTCAAAGATTTATGTAGTGTACCAAACTAAAGGAAACCGGTGAAAAGAATGATGAAGGTCACGGAACTTATAGGAAACGGTGACCACACGAGTTCTTATGGACCAGTAGTAACTTCTGAGTCGAATTTCCGAAGTAAAAAGTACAATCTCTATTGAACCCAATTCCAGAGGTGAGAAAAGAGGACTCATATATGAGACCCGTCTATTGAAGTAAAGAAAGTTGAATAAAAGAAGTAAACATCTTATCTCTATTATCAAGAATAAAGAATCCCAGTAGTTCTATTGATTTCTTCTACCGTTCACTTCCCGGATACGTGAATAGAGTCACGAACTATGTAATATTTTAAGGTTTAATAATTAGTAAAAAAGGTAAGGACTGAGGAGACGTGGATTTGGGAGTATCTTAATTGGTAAGGTGTAAATAGTGTGAATACAGCAGTACAGGGATAATTTTATGATCTAGAACATCTCCCTTTCTTCACACAAAATAAGTAAAATATCCGAGTCTTGTATATCTTAAGACTTACGATTATAATTATTGGTAGTAAATAACAGAAATTAAAACATGGTATATGACACGAATCTCCCGACTTTGTAACATAGTAACTAAGAGTATTATGGGGCAACTTCTTATGAAATCTTTTCTGAGTTAGTCTATTAGAATGAAAGAGTTCCAGTTTGTTAATCACTCACCATTTTCACCTTAATCTTCACTTCAGAAGGATCGAATTTTGAAACAAGACATAGTGAAAGGATGTTGGTCTCACCTACCTACCTACCTACTCACCCACCTCTCCGTTTACTTCTGACAAGAATTTGTAAGGTTCAAATGTGAGAATAGAATTATATATTAGACCTCGTGTATGTCTAACGACGACGATTCAGTGAGTCAACACAGGTTGAGACGCGTTGGGGTACCTGACGTCGGATGGTCCGAGGAGGTAGGTACCCTAAAAGGTCCGTTCTCATGACCTCATCCCACGGTAACGGAAGAGGGTGTATGTCTAATAGGATGTCGTAAAGTGGTTAATTGGTGTGTCTGCGATCTCATAAAATAGTCAAGAAGAAAGGTAGAATTTTGATGTCCTATTCCTAGTATCAATTTGACTGGGATATACCCCGAGGAAAGAAGAAATCTTTTTTAACAGTTGAATAAATCCTTACCATATCCTTCATATTATGGTAATCATTTACATGTCCGAGATCATGATCTGACGCAGTCAGATGAACTGGTGTCGTAACTGATGGACACATTACAACTAGCTTAATAAATTGGAATGACTCACAATCATAGGTGTCGACGTTTCACTTCTATTATAAATTTATTATTACCTGAACCATTTTTACCAACTTAATTATGTACATTTAATAAATCTGGTCCAGGACCGAATATCATACACAGAATACTTTTATTATTGATCTGAATTATTTTTACCAATTATGTACGTTTAATAAATCTTGTCCAGGACCGAATGTCATACACAGAATAATATATAAAACGGATTAAAAGGAAACCTATGTAAAACAATTACGTACATAGAATCTGTACGAAATAAATTAATGTTTATTAAAATCTATAGTGATCCTCTTCGTCGAAATTGGTGTTTATACTCGAAATAAGAAAACATGACAAGTCAGTCTGGTGACGATGACATTGAGTAGCACAAAAAAGAAATGACTTTTGAGGATTTTAAGATCAATAAGATTATTATGAGAGAATATATAACAAAGGTAAGTAGTGGGATTCAAGTCGTCCATGACGATAGGGTTAGTTTCACCTGGAATGTCTAAGAGTACGACCGTCATTTCCTCGGAGCTAAGTGTGAGTGTAGAAAGACTTAAGTTTAAAATTTTTTTTATTTTGATCTTCTTTATCCTTTTTTTTTGTTTGTTTGTTTTTTCTTTCATCTAACCACTAACGACCTAACTTTCTCTCCCTCCAGTTGTCATTTATGCGTATTTCCTAACGACCTGACGGTTTTTAGAAGACTTAGATCAAATTCCTCTACAAACGTATTCAACCATTTAAACGATTTTATAGTAACTTAATATGTGAACTTTAGCTAATAATGTGTTATACATTTTATAGGGAGTTATTTGAATAAAAATCTTTGAACTTTTTTGTTTGTTTTTGTTTTTGTTTAGACCGGAAGAAATGTTGTGGGTCCGACTGGTCAAACTTTACCGTAAAATAGAGTCGGGGCCTCCTACACAAATCCCAATTTTTACAAAACTAAAGTCTTAGAGACGATCAATGTTTGTTTTCGATGTTCGGACGAACATATATCTCAGAAACCCCTGAACGACCGTAAAAACGATAGAGTCTAGTTTACATCGTCTGTACCTTTCTACAGTCCTAACACTTACAAGGGTCATCTGAACCACAAACGTTCGCTCATTGTCGGAACTGAAACGTATACATCTGAATTTTAAAAGGACTGTCCATTTTACATCAAGACGTAGAAGAAAACTTTACTTAAGGATGTCTCCACGTAAAAGTGATGAGGTTCGAGGAGGACCTCGGGTCATAAAAGTACTACACAGATCAAAGAGTTTGTCAACGGGACCAACCCCCTACTATAAACATACACACAAAAGAGACTCCTTACTAACTCTATTTCAGTTGACCTTGGTAGAGATACGAGAGAGATTAAGAGTAGGGGGGTGGGAGCCCATTTATGGTCCCTGTCACCTTAACCCTGACTAGAAAAAGAGGAGAAGTGGAGATCTGAATTCCGAATACATAACCTCTCGTTTTCACCCTAAAAGGAGTTAGAGTACTATTTTAGTCAGAAAACATCAAGTTCCCGATCGATACATTGTATGGAATGTAGTGAAAAGAACTCGATGGGTCGGGTGTATGAAAGATGTGACAGAGAGTAACATCACGGGACCGGTACTGGGAGTCTTCGAACTCGAGAGTTTGGAGTCCCTCAAGGAACAAAAGGGAGATCGAAACGAAAGGGAGGATTTCTGTTCCGATGTTCCCTCTAAAGGTATACTCCATCTGTGTCAACGTACTTTCCGACTTTATACCTTCCTAAGTACTATTAACGTAACGTTACGTCGTAGGGGACGGTCAACACTCGATCTCACGAAATTGTACAACTCTGTCCCCACGACGACGACGATTCAGCGAAGTCAGCACAGGCTGAGACACACTGGGGTATGTACCGTCGGGTGGTCGGAGACAGTAGGGACCCTAAGAGGTCCATTCTTGTGACCTCACCCAACGGTACAGGAAAAGGTTACGTACTTTCTCTTTTCACTTTCCCTTCAGTGAGTCAGCACGGACTGAGAATCGTTGGGGTACCTGACGTCGGATGGTCCGAGGAGATAGGTATCCTAAGAGGTCCGTTCTCATGACCTCACCCCACGGTAACGGAAGAGGTTCTTACCCCACTGAGAAACGGTTTGGTTGGTACAGGGAAGAAACAGTGGAGACGCACGCAACCAACTCGTATTTCATAGGTGGTTGTCGTAAGTTTGGAACATGAAACTTCCACGTAAATTCGTAATTCTCTCTACCACTGATGTAAAGAGAACGATAGACACCTTTTAAGTTAAGGATTCGAAGTTTAAATAACGATATAGTTTCCTGACAGATAAGTACTATCTTACCAGTTCGTTGGAAACTCTTATGCTTATATCAATCCATAAAATGTGGTCTGTTAGTGACTCCGATCCGAGTCTGTCTTACCAGTTGTACTCTTTTTATTATTGTCCTATTAGACGTATTTTTAATTGTAGACATTAAAGTCTATAAAGTCTTACACCCAGAACTCAAACTACCTATACTCGATCAATTTTGACTCCATACTTATAAAGGAATTACTTGTGTTTATGTAATAGGTCTAGAGTCCGAATTTTAATAACGATTAGACTTATTAAATATAAGACTTCCACAAAATCTATTTACAAGTGACGGTTCCAATTATTGTGGTTGTCTTTGTCTTATTTATCGACAACCCACTTTCTTGTTTTATCTCATTCTTTGTTTAACGTCTAGTAAAGTTTAGTCAAGATTTATACTAACTCTTTTATGTTGACGAACTCCTTTCCAAAATTAAAAAGAGTTTTATTACACCTTTTATTTCTATCATAAATAACTACATAAACTTGAAATCTCTCACAGTACTATCAAGAACCGGGGTTTGTGAACTTGAAAGGGGACAACGAGTGGCATTTCAGGTTTGGGAATCTTCTTGTTAGGAAAGAGGAAACCATGTTTGATGGAAGATCGAGGGAAGGTAGGACCGTGAAGACGGTTTAAGTCATATATTAATTAATGGGTGGTAGAATAAAACGACACGATAGAATGTAGGTAAGTGTCACAGGAAAGGACTGAACCAGGAAACGTTTTCGGAGTGTGGGAGTTTCAGGTTGTGTGTGTAAAAAGGTGGAGGGTTCTATTTACGGGGACTGGTTATCGTGAGAAGTATGATATTTTAGTAGATGGAAATTAAATATACTAAGAGTAACAGATTACAATAAATTAAGTTGTTTTTAAAAAAATTTAAATAAACATAACTTCCTATTAACGAAATGTCATAGCACAACCAAAAACGGTATATAGTTGAATACCGTCTTTCACTTCTCCTTGATTTTTCGGAGAACTACTTTCACTTTCTCTTCTCACTTTTTCAACCGAATTTCGAGTTGAAAGTCTTTTGATTCTAGTACCGTAGACCAGGGTAGTGAAGTACCCTTTATCTACCCGTTTGTCACTCTCTGAAATAAAAACCCCCGAGGTTTTAGTGACGTCTACCACTGACGTCGGTACTTTAATTTTCTGCGAATGAGGAACCTTCTTTTCAATACTGGTTGGATCTATCATATAAGTTTTCGTCTCTGTAATGAAACGGTTGTTTCCAGGTGGATCAGTTCCGGCACCAAAAATGTCACCAGTACATACCTACACTTTCAACCTGACACTTCTTTCGACTCGCGACTTCTTAACTACGAAAATTTGCCACCACAACCTCTTCTGAGAACTCTCACGGAACCTGACGTTCCTCTAGGTTGGTCAGGTTTTGGTGAGTGTAGAGTAGTCCATAGATCAGAGACCAGAGTTTTACTACCGGTTGTCCTCTCATGAAACTCGGTACTCATAAATGAAAGACTAAACCCTTTAGTCACATTGTCGTAAATCCCAGAAACATTGATATAGGAACGACGACGACGACGACGACGACGACGACGACGATTCAGCGAAGTCAGTACAGGCTGAGACACGCTGGGGTATCTACCGTCGGTGGTCCGAGGGGGTAGGGACCCTAAGAAGTCCGTTCTTGTGCCCTCACCCAACGGTAAAGGAAGAGGTTACGTACTTTCACTTTTCACTTTCACTTCAGGGATATAGGAATGTCCAAGGATTTATTATTCCTCTTTCTTACCTCTGTTAAGGATTAATACGTGAAGGTGAGGGTTTCTTTTGTAAAATGGAGTCGGGAGTCCACTCTCTGTCCTGATGGAGTTCAAACCAGGGAGACACGAGAAAGACAAGTGTACCTTTCACTACTATCAGTTTCGGTAGTGGAAACTTAACGTTTCTGGTCTTTCATGTATAGTTTTTTAGTCATTACTACAAAATGTCGTGTCGAACGTTGGTTCTTAAACTTTTCAAGTTAAAAGAGTAAAGGTCTTCTCGATATATTGAACATTCGTATTACACCTAAAAATAAAATGTCTACTTTTTACATCCGTGGACCACTTAAAGGATTACGATTACGACAACCACTATTTTCGTCCCACTATTTGTGAGGACCAAGTGACATCTATGTAAATAGGATTTTTCAGTCCGGGGTGTACCGATCCCGTTCCGAACTCTTCGTGACAAAAATAAGTGTCACCACCCCTCAAACCTGGTCTTTCATTCGGACTATATTACGAGTCCTCTCCCGAGTCTCGATGTTGAACTCACAAAGGTTGACCCATCATTTACCTAATCCCTCCCGACGTCCCTACCCTGTCAGAAGTCTCACGTTGTGAGTTCCTAGTCTCCCTGACCTTTGTACTCATATTCTCCTCTTTTGTACCTTAGTCTACCTGTTCGTAACTTTATTCCCGAAGTGGTGAGTGATCGATCATTTGCTCAAGAGTGGTTGACGACACACCAGAACTCGTTCAACGAATTGAAGAGAACGAAGACGACGACGATTCAACGAAGTCAGCACAGGCTGAGACACACTGGGGTATCTGCCGTCGGGTGGTCCAAGGGACCGGGACCTTAAGACGTCCGTTCTTGTGACCTCACCCAACGGTAAAGGAAGAGGTTACGTACTTTCACTTTTCACTTTTACTTCAGCGAGTCAGCACAGACTGAGATCGCTGTGGTACCTGACGTCGGATGGTCCTAGGAGGTAGGTACCCTAAAAGGTCCGTTTTCATGACCTCACCCCACGGTAATTGAAGAGAATCGGAGATAAATTAAAAGTTTTTCGTCTAATTTTTTCTTTCTCTTGGTTACAGTTTCTTGGTTTCTCGTTGATTCTTCTAAGTCACTCTAAAGTGTGTGTGTGTATATATCACAAATCGTGAAATCGAGTTATTTACGACCGACAATAATGATAATGACTAATGTCATTTCATCCACTCCCACTTATTGTCTATGTTCTTAATAAAGAATGTGAAAGAATATGTAAAATGAACAAGTATATCGAGTAAGAAATTGGGAAAACAATAAAAATCTTGTACTTAGTGAATGTTCACCCTTTTTTCCTTTCTTTTCATCTTATTGTGTTAAGTTCTCTGAAGTCACAAACTCGAGTGTCGGCGAAATTTTCGACATGAATCAAGAAAGCTATTTCATTTGAAACCACGTTAAGGTTGAGTTTAGAAAAGTCCTCGGTCTGGTATTTTTCTCAATTGTAAAAGCTTATAATTGACAGAATAACCGGGAGAGACCCATTTCAGGAGACATCCTACCAAACATCTACGTTTAAAGTCCCTCGTTTGTTCTTATTACCGATTGTGAAGAACTCGTAGAAATGTACGGTCTATTACAAACTCTGTAAAAATTCCTCGTGACGTGGGTCAGGATGGATGTACGTTGACTTCGGTCCTGATAATACGATTAAAATATCTACCTCTTTGACCTCGTAAGTTTTCACTCACTTTGTCGATTGGTCATGACCTCCTTCCAACGATTGATGCTGTAGACTGGGTTCGCAGAAACTGAAGTTGTAATTTGAAAGGGAAGAAGGACAGGTTTTATAGGTCCTCTTTGTGCCTTTACTCATTAAATCATTCACACTTGACGTCTCATATGTAGAGGGATTTCGTTGATTCATTCTACTCCTCCTCCTACTTCTTCTTTCGACACTATCGGTTCTTTTTGTATGGAAACTCGGTCAAAGGTGGAGACCCGACGGTTCCAGGTCGTTACCTACGACTAAATTTCGTTTTAAATTTTCTAAATACCTGAACTTTGAACTCTTACTAGGACCTCTTATGACTTTGAACCGGGAACTGAACTCTCTTACACTCCTATTAACAAAAAAAAAAATTGGTTTTGGAATATCCGTCTCTGAGTATTAAAGTTAAGTTTTTAAGACTAAGTAAAAATCTGACGAAGTGTATGTAAATATACTAATTGTTATAATAAAACTGACATAAAAATTGTGTCTTTCCTTTACCCCAAATATGACACTCCTTAAAAATCTTTGTCGATAGAAGAAAAAGAATTTCCGACACTACCTTTTGTGTTGTTTCATGTACCTCTCCCAAGTAACAATTCCTTTAGGTAATCAAATCTTACATAAGAACATGAAAACTTTCCATTAATACGTGACTGATCCTTATAAAAGATCTGGTTTTTTTTTTGGGGTGTGTTTGTTTTTTTGATTGTTTTAAAAGAAGTATCGTACAGTTAAGAAGTTTTTCTTCAGGAGTTCTTTTGTTTTATGGTTTCAGTTATAAGAAAATTTCGAAACTTACTGAAAATGAACCTATCTATTCGGAAAAGTGTAAGGAAAAACTTTGGTCCACTCTATATTTGTTTAAATAATACTTTGACAAGATTAAAAACTTATATGAGTCCTATATCTCATTAATTAGTTTTAGTAAAATAACGAATATAAAACATCATATCACTTTATTTATATTCTAACACAAGTTGTTGACATTTCTAATCTATATAAAATTAAGATTTAAGACTTTTTTCTCTTCCATGATTTACCATTTCATCTTCCTGGAACTTAAATGGAGGAGAGTACTCGTGTCGTTTTAATGTTGACTTGCTGGTAACTAAAATATGTGTGTGTGTGTGTGTGTGTGCGTGTGTGTGAGTGTGTGTATCTATGGATCGTTTTTTCACACACACATTTCCGTGTTTGGTGTTGTTTCGTCATCCTCTCTCGTCAATATATTATTTAAGGGTATAGTTTGTCAACCCACTGGGTGTCTGACCTCTTGTTAATATAACGTCTTCAAGCGGGTACCCCACACTTTCGAGACTAGGGGTACAGTTCGAGGCGTCGGATACTCAGACCGGAGTCATCCCCTTAGGGGGTCTCATAAACCAAAACTTCTGGTCGTCCCGAACTGAAGTCCTCAAGGTATCCTACCCCGTTAGCTCTAAGGTGAGAACCTCCTGTGTGTGTTCTGGAATGTGTGTGGTCGTGGGTCTCGTTTTCGTGACTGAGGTATCCACGGATTTGGTCTGAATGGATGATCAGGGTCGTGAGTGGTGTACTTCGGGACCACTTGTGGTGTTGTATTCAAGTGGGTCGGACTAGATAAAAGTTGTGGAAGAAGTATTATTGACTACTCTCTCCAGACCTACCAGTGGACGACACCCGGTCGTAATGTAATTCTTGGATTTTACATAACAACTTGACCTCACCATGAGTTCGTGGACCCTGGGAACCCGACGGACAGTAGGTATGGGTGTAGTTTAGTACCGGTTTTCGTACTTCCTTAAATGACTGTATCAACTTTTCCGGAACTATGTGGTTCTTTGTTGTTCGCACTCTACATGTGTCTCTGTGAAACCTAAGGACGTCTTAGTGTCCAATAACCACCATCAAGTGTGGCAGTCACCCTTTGAGTGGCTTGTACCAAAACATTTGAATGTAGACACCGCACTAGTTCATCCTTTTATATCACTAACCATTACGACTCTCAGCGTTAATCAGTGTCCGTCCTCCTCAAGTAGGATACCCCGATATGGTATTTAGTCAAGAAATGTTACACGTACTGTTAGTGAACCCCGAGAACAATGTGGTACCTAAGATTGAGTTGTATATCCACCCCGTACTCCGAGACATAAAGATTGTTCGAAGGGATTGTCCGACTTTCGGTGACTAGGAATCTGATGTGAAAGGGATCGTTCGGGTGTCTGGAACAACTGGGTCCAAGTTTCACCTTTTTACTATTATCAACTGAATGAATCTAGATTCAGTACGCACATCGACCGTAATCTTTGAAGGTCGGTTCCACGTACTAAAATGGTCCTTTTTTTTTGTTTTGTTTTGTTAGTAAGTACCTCCTTCTTCTGGTTTTGTCTTACGAGTGAGACTCAGAGTCTCGTACACCCTCTGACTAGACCCCCAACTCCCCAGACCTTTGAGTGTGTCTTTAGTTCTCTCCCTTGTTTATCCGTCCTCAGTATCTTTATCGTTGTTGTAACAAGTTGACTTATTTATTAGGAACAAACTTTTCGTCTCTTCTTCCATTGGACCCCACAAACTTCAGTCAGACCCCTTACGGTCCGGGTCTTGTGATCTGAGTGGACGTGTTTTTCCGTTTGAAGTTCCAGGGGTTGTTCCTCGTTGCTTTCTTTAGTCACGTCCTTTTGGTTGAGACAGTGTTTACAGGTCTACCGTTGGTTCGTCTTAGGGTCTATACCCTTCACTTGAATGGACGAGTAGAAGTCGAAGGTCTTCCTTCGAATCGTTCCCTTCAGTCACAGGACCAGGGTGTCCTTTATCGTGCAGGGAGTTCCTTAGGTCCTTTCCTACTACATACCCTCAACCTTTTGAGTCGTTTCCGAGTCGAGACGATGGGTGTGGTTCAACGGGACAATGCAAATGTAGTGCACTGTCCATGTCTGGTACTTGGTTACTTTCCGGACATAAGGACGGATGGATGTCCCGCGTTTTCGTTGTGGACACTCAATTCACGGAGATCGACACTTGTATACGTTAGTCAAGCTCCGTGCTCCGTGCGTAGTGAAACCATCTCGGGGCTCAGAGTTTTACTCCAGGATCTAGTCGTCATAGTCGTAGTGGACCCTTGGACAGTCCTTTAAATCTAAGGGTCGGAGCGAACGAGCGTTTGATGGTTAGTGAGGACACCCCCACCGTGGAACGTCGCACACAAGATTGTTCGAGAGGTCTATTAAGACTACGTCCGAGTGACGTCATCAAATAACTTTCGAACCACTTCTCTATTCCGTCCAAACCGTTTCCTGTCAGTAATATTCGTCTGAACTATTAAACGAAAATTTTCTCGATATACCTTCCTATTTTCGGACAAATGTCCCTCTCCTTTGGGGTCATCTCTAATACATTTTGTCATTAATTATTTTGTACGAGTCACTAGTTATTATTGTTGTTTTTGTTTCACCTACTTACATTTAACATCATTTTTTATGTTCACCTTTAAATTATCGTCCGTAATTGTTAAAAACGGAGATGTCAAGTCAAGTCAAGTCACCGAAGAATAAAGTGTCGTTGTATTTACACAGATGACCATTCCTGTGTTAATCCTTAAAAGTTATTAGACATACAGAGAAAGTTTGTATAAAGAGGTCGTACCATTACCTCTGTTGGAATCCGACAAACCGGTTCCATCAGGATACCATATTTATATAAATTGTTTCATAGGTCTTTTTAACGATTTTTATGTTGGGTTTTATATACAGAAGTCTTTCAGTGTATCATGTCATTTTTACTACTATCCTTACACATACCGTACAAAAAAAATTCTAAGTTTAAAATGAAGGGACAACTGGAATAGTTATATCTATTAGGGTCGTGGTGTATAAATAGTAGAGGGTTTGTTTATAATAAAGATGGACAGATATTAAAAGAGAAGAACAAGGGGAAGTTTTTGAGGACTAAAAGGAAGAAGACCAAGGAATAAAATCTTTATTATAGTGGTTGTAGATACACAACAGGGTCTGATCTTTGTATCCGTTGTATAAACTAAGAAGATTAATAAAACGGACAACGAGAAAACCTAACTAAATAATTGAGAAAACAAACAAAATTTATAATTCCTATGATCGAGAATAGACACGAGCCTCTTCCGTTACCGTTGGGTGAGGTCATGAGAACGGACCTTTTAGGGTACCTGCCTCCTCGGACCATCCGACGTCAGGTACTCCAGCGATTCTCAGCCCGTGCTGACTCGCTGAAGTGAAAGTGAAAAGTGAAAGTACGCAACCTCTTCCTTTACCGTTGGGTGAGGTCATGAGAACGGACCTCTTAGGGTCCCTGTCTCCTCGGATCACTCGACGGCAGATACCCCAGCGTGTCTCGGTCTGTGATGACTTCGCTGAAACGTCGTCGTCGTCGGTCGAGAATAGACACGATCCGTCCACTCATACAAAGGGTCAAATACCAAATGAAAACAAATCTCATAAAAACACACACATAATATCGACAAAATTTAAAAATACACAAGTTTAGATAGTCAAAATACAAAGATATATTAGTATAAATAGTCATTAAAAGAAATACCGTAGACCCAAAGTATAGTTCACATCTTTATGGGTTCGATAAAATAAGTCATTTGTATTAGTGTCCGGAACCTGACTTCTTGAAAAGTTTTTGAACAATTCTATGAACTTTGAAGTTTAGACTTTGATAAAAACGACGTCTTTTGTTCTATTAACGTTTTATATTTAGTGATTTACAAATTGACCATAAATGTTTATACTATATTATAGTCGAAGTAATTAATGAGTTAAATTGTAAGTCTTTACATAAAATTTTTCTATGTAGGTATGAAACGATATAGGATGGACTTAAAGTCACTGAGAATAAAGTAGGTAAATTTAAGGAAGACTGAAATCGATTAAAGTTCGGAGGAAGGGACCTTCGAGTCTACCATTTCTTAGACGGACGTCACGTCCTCTAGACCCAAACTGGGGACCCAGTCCTTCTAGGGGACCTCTTCCTCCCTTACCAATACGTGAGGTTATAAGAACGGACCTCTTAACGTACCTGTCTCCTTGGACCACCCGATGTCATGTACCCCAGCGTTTCTTAGTCTGTCCTGACTCGCTGATTCGTGTGTTTTGTCTAAAGGGGTTGGAGGTCCTAGATTACGGACTATTAGATTCCATCTCGACCACACAATTATCTTTATTACAGTAGTGTCATTACATTATACGAACTTAGTATGGTTTCGGTATCGGTGGTGTGGTCAGGTACCTTTTAACAGAAGGAACTTTGGTCAGGGACCACGGTTTTTCTACCCCTGGAGACACTGGATTTCCTGGTGGTGTCGGAGGATTGACCAAATGGACGGTATTTAAAGATCCAAAAATTCAGATCTTAAAAGTAGAATTTTGTCTCCAGTTTAATACAATAACGGAAGGAGTATTTACGGTTTGAAGAATCTTACCGACAGTCCCGAAACATAAAGTTCCGAATTTAGGTCGGAGAGACGAAAACTGAGAGACATAACGAAGAGACTCGGTCCTCTGTCAAGAAAGTCGTAAGGTAGACGAGGGGACGGCGACAATGACAAAGGAGTGAGACGTCACGGAAACGGAAGAGTCAAATGGACCTTAAAATACCCTAGGAGTTTCGAGTCGAATGTATGGTGGATGAACATCACAAAAAGGACTAGGCAGTTGAAGGAGAAGGAGGAGGGGTTTGGGTTTGTGGAACATCCATACACACACACAGGTGGACGGTACCACAAATAAGTAGGAAGATTCAAGGAGGCTCGTCCTTAGAATAGACATGGGAACTATCCTGACTATACCATACATAGTTGTTTTACGGGTAACTTAGTTTGAGGAATTTTTTTATTAAGACTTCTTTATAGTCAAATTTAAAACTCTGTCTCCAATGGTCTCATCCCGAGTTATTTATAAAAATTTACTCACCTACCTACCAACTTACTCACTTACTTAGATATTACGTTTGACAAACGTTTAAACACAAGGACATATTTAATCCAATATTTAATTTAGACTCGGAAAAAACGTCTTAATTTAGAGTGACAGAAATAAAAGAACTATTGAGTCACAACCACTGACCATCTTCTTGCTGGTTAAAAGGTTGAAAATAGGGAAGTAGATTTCATTTAACGCACTTTGTCTTCACTAAGTAAGTAGACTAAAGTAGTACCATAGGAAGTCCTTTACAAACTTGGGGTCCTGGTCAAACTAACGGTTCTTGGGGTCCTGGTTAAACTAACGGTTCTTGTGACAAAGTATCATACAGATATATACACACACAGTCCTCGACTACTACAACAATTTTTAGCGTTCTTATTTAAATATAGAGACCTTTGTCAGAGACGTCTACAAAGTGTCCAGTTAAAGGAAGTTATGTTACCTGTGAAATTTCCCAGAACTTACAAATGTCACCATAAAATATACGAAAGGAATAAATAAAAAATAATAGACTTCTCTCTCGGTCCCGTGTCACAAACGTCTTATTATTAAGAGGACTTTTCAAATATTTATGAATACGAGAGAGACCCCCGAAGGGTCCAGCTTGGTCACCATTTCTTAGGCGGACGGTTTCGTCTTCGATATTCTCTGTATCCAAGTCAGGGACTCTAACCCTTCTAAGGGACTTCCTCCTGTTCCTTTGGGTGAGGTCATAAGAACGGTCCTCTTAGGGGACCTGACTCCTCGGATCAACCGATGTCAGGCATTCTAGAGTTTCTCAGCCTGTACTGACTCGCTGACTCGCTGACTCGCATGTATGTGTTGTCATACGGAAGAGACTGGAATTAAACAAGTGGAATAGACATCTCTAATTCTAATAGTGTACGAGTAGAAATTCTTTTATCTTATTTTTCACGAAAAGCTTGAGTGTGGATTTCCGTTTCGTTAAATACAATTAAACGTAACGACGAATTGTTTCATGGTATGGCACCTCCGAAATTTGTCTTTACGTAACAGAGTGTCGAGACCTCCGACCTTCAGACTCTAGTCTCACAGTCGTCCCAACCGAAGAACCACCCGACACCCCCTCTTAGACAAGGTACGGAGAAGGGACCGACCATCAAGTGACCGTTATAAATTGACATGATCGAAATATCTACGTAGTGGCGCTAAAAAATTAAAAAGGAGTGTACAGTAAGAAGGATATACACGGAGACACAGGTTTAAAGGGGAAAAATACTTCACGGGTACCCGAAGGGTCCACCACGATCACCATTTCTTATACGGACAATTACGTCCTCTACACCCAAGGTAGGGACCCAGCCCTTCTAGGGGGTCTCTTCCTTTTCCGTTGGGTGAGGTCAAGACGGACCTTTTAGGGTACCTGTCTCCACGGACTGCCCGATATCAGTTACCTCAGTATTTCTCAACCTGTGCTGACTTGTGTGTGTGTTGTGTGGACGTGTGTGGGTGGGGCCAGTATTACCTAATTTCGAGTGGGATTATGGAAGTAGAGTTGAACTAACGAATATACTTTAAGGATAGAAGGGTACTAGAAGGTGTCAGTTTCTAGTACGGGTCTGTTATGAACGGTGAATATATTACACCAGTCACAACGTCTGAATTATGACTATAATTTTGACACTCCAAGTTTTTAAGTTTTTTTTTTAGGATAGAAGTTTATTTCAGTGTAAGACTCCATGATCTACCATCTTGAAATTGTGCCGAAAAAACCTTTTCTGTGTTAAAGTGAATTATGTGGGAAATTTCCCTTTACGGAGTCCTATAATGTTTTTCTCGTTACGAATAGTATATGTTCCGTGAAATCCAATAATATAAGTCAGGAAACTGTTGGACTATTCCATCGTCAGTAGAGGTAAAGTTGTTTATTCTTTACACCTCAACTCTTTCTAGTTTATTAATCCCATTTGTGTGGGAGATCACTTCCTGGTTCTAAGTTTAGGTCCGGCTTTTAGATACACGAAAATGTGATGGGACAGAAATGTCTTATATCGGGTGTACTCGTTCCGAAAAGTATATTATTAAGTGACAATATGAAGGTCGTGAATTTTATCACGGACCCTGTCTCAAGTAAGTGTTTATTTGTAAACAACTTGTTTATTTATTCTTTTCAATTGACTGAATAAGTGTTCACAAAAGAAGTAACATTCTACCTTCCTTCCACTCCCAAGACTACGAACATGTCATTACCTTTGGACAGATTATACACCGGAAGGGTGTTTTACTTTTTACAGTAGTACATGGTAGTAGTTAGTCAAGGTTTACATCTCTCAAAAATAAAAGATATTCTGGGAGTTAGTGACCGAGGATAGTCTTCTCTACACATATTATATAATATAAAATTTTATGTGTCCGTGTGTGTGAAATACTACCTTTATATCGGAAATGGTGTACACACTAGGAGTGTAGGATGTTTTTAGGTCGGTCTGTTAGTACCAAAGTACGAGTCCGATAAAGTCTCTCGAACACATAGTGTATGTACTTATAGTAAAACTTTATCTCTTGGTTATCATTCACAGACGAGAACTTAAATTAACCGTATTAAAGGAACAGGTCACTACTCACCTAACCTTTTTTACGTTTTGTTCCAGTTTGAGTGGAACTTCTATCTCGTTCAACGATATTTATACTTTTATTATTTTGTAAAAAAATCAGACTCTACCTAAAATTACTATACTTTTAATTTTATATAATTAGTATAACTTTTTGGCTTCGGTTATAGACCATCTGAAATTCTCTTTATAAAATTCTTTTTAGTAACCTATTTTCTCGACCGTTATTATATTTGTAATATTTATACAGATACCTTTACGAAACATCGTCATTATTACTTCATCTCTTTCTTTCTTACTTATACTTTTCCATCCTAAATGAAAAGAAAGACACCAGGTCTAAAATTCACGATAAAAAATAATTTTATATTGACGAAATGATATAACATAATGAAAGACTTCAAGTTACTTCACTTATGTTTTATACATATGTGCATAGAGGAGGGAGAACTTAGAGGGAAGGTGTTGGCGTAAGGGGGTGGGGTAGATCCGTCGGTGGGTCAACGAGGGGTACGATATGTTGTCCCAAGGTGATCGAAAGATAAAATGTATACCTTTGTCATACCTCCAAAGAGTTTTTTGATTTTTGTTTTGATGGTACACTGGGTCGTTAGGGTACTGACTTGGATATAGTACTCTTTCGATATTAAGTATTTCTGGAGTTAAAAGTCCGAAGGGACCACCGAGTCTACCATTTCTTAGACGGACGTTACACCCTCTGAGCCCAAGCTAGGGACCCAACTCTTCTAAGGGGACCTCCTCCCGTACTTTTAGGTGAGACCATAAAAACGGACCTCTTAGGGGTCCTTGTCTCCTCGGACACCCGATACCAGATACCCCAACGTTTCTCTACCTGTACTGACTCGTTAAGTGACGTCGTGTCAAGTGTTATCTGTCCTGTACCTTCTTTGGATTCACAGGTAGTTATCTACTTACTTATTTCATCTACACCGTACCACGTATATATGTTACCTTATAATGAATCAGTATTTTTCTTTACTTCAATCCAGTAAAAATCTCTACTCCTCAATGAAAATAAAAAAATCTTTTTACATAAATATAAAAATAAAACTGACACGACCCAGAAAGAACGACCCGAATTCGAAAGAGATGAACGTCGTTAGACCCCCGTAAGGAATAACGTCTCGTACCCCGAGATCCACGGACCCAAAGTCATCAACACCGTGTGTCCGAACCAACACCTGGTGGTTGATTCAACCTCCCCAATGAAAAGAATTACTAGGATCACCCATAGTACAGACCATAATGAAAACGACCGTGTGAAATAAGTCTATGTTTCAATGAAAAAAAAAAAAGGTAAACTTCAATAAAACATTTATTCAACAACAAGTCAGTGAGTCAGTACTAGCAGAGAAAGTCTTAGGTACATAGCGTCGAACGGTCCTAAGGGACAGGAAGTGGTAGAGGGTCGCAGACGACTTTGAGTACGGGTAACTAAGTCACTACGGTAGGTTGGTAGAGTACGAGACAGGAGGGGAAGAGGAGGACGGAAGTTAGAAAGGGTCGTAACCTCAGAGACGATTACTCAGGAGAAGTGTAGTCCACCGGTTTCATAACCTCGAAGTTGAAGTCCTAGTCAGGAAAGTCACTTATGAGTCCCAACTAAATGAAGTCCTTACTGACCAAACTAGAGAAACGTCAAGTTCCCTGAGAGTTCTCAGAAGAGGTTGTCGTGTCAAGTTTTCGTACTTAAGAAACCGGAGTCGGAAATACCACGTTGAGAGTGTAGGTATGTACCGATGACCTTTTTTGTATCGAAACTGATATGTTTGGAAACAACTGTTTCATTACAGAGACTAAAAATTATACGACAGGTCCATATCGAAAAGAAGGTTCCTCGTTTATAGAAAATTAAAGTACCGACGTCAGTGGTAAACGTCACTAAAACCTTGGGTTCTTTTATCTCAGACAGTGACAAAGGAAACAAAGAGGTGGATAAACGGTACTTCACTACCCTGGTTTACGGTACTAGAAGTAAAAAACTTACAACTCAAAACTCGGTCGAAAAAGTGAGAGGAGAAAGTGGAAGTAGTCCTCCGAGAAATCAAGGAGGAGTGAAAGACGGTATTCCCACCATAGTATACTACTATACGTATAGACTCCAATAACTATAAAGAGGACCGTTAGAAACTCAGGTCGAACACGAAGTAACTCGGACCATAAAGTGTACTACGTGAGACATATATTCAAGTTATTAGTCCTACTGTTATATGTCGAAACTGTATGAGGAAAGGGTCAGACGTTGGTCAAGAAAGAAGGTACAGGTCAAGATTGACAACGAAGAACTGGTCGTATGTCCAAAGTCCTCTGTCCATGTCACCGGATCTTAAGAATGGAGAAATTCTTAAAAGGTGTCAAACAACACTAGGTGTCTCAGTTTCAGAAATCGCATCAGTTGCTTCGTCTTCATTAAAAAAAATTTTAAGGGAACAAGAAAACACACTAGGTTGTCTACAACCGTTAAACTAGAGACTAAGGAGACGGAAAAGATGTAGGGAGAACATGTAGACCTATAATGACCATGTGCAGGACAACTTCGGATAGAACTTCCTTAAACACGTATTGGAACGATCGCATACTCCGGTTATAAATTTATTTTAGTAATCTCAATTATATGAACAACCATCCCAACTGTATTGTTTTATGGTGTCTGACCCACCGAATTGGTGAAATAGTGTCAGACCTCCGTTCTTTTCCAGTTCCAGTTCCAGTTCAAGTTCTACAGTCCACAGTCGTTTAAACTAAAGAAGACTCCAGAGAAAGGATCTTACCGTCTACTGAGAGAAGAACGACACAGGAGTGTACCAGGAAGGGGACACGAACATACACAGACACAGGATTAGAGGAAGAGAAAATTCCCGTAGCCAGTATGACTTAATCCCGGTTGTTATAGGTATATGGGAGTTATTTATTTCCATTTTAATGGAGAGATTTCGGAGACAGAGGTTTACGTTAGTGTGGGACTCCATGACCCTCACTTCTAAAGTTTTATTCTTAAACCACTTGTAACCCCATGTACACAGAGAAAATTAAGACCAAAGGAGCCACACATACGGGTCTTCACCCTAACGACCCAGTATTCCATCAAGATAAACGTTAAAAAATTCCTTAGAGGTGTGACAAGAGGTATCACCGACATGATCAAACGTAAGGGTGGTTGTCACATCCTCCCAAGGGAAAAGAGGTGTGGGAGAGGTCGTAAATAACGAACGTCTAAAAACCTAGCGTCGGTAAGACTGACCACACTTCACCATGGAGTAACACCAAAACTAAACGTAAAGAGATTATTACTCACTACAACTCGTAGAAAAGTACACAAACAATCGGTAGGCATACAGAAGAAACCTCTTTACAGATAAATCAAGAAACCGGGTAAAAAACTAACCCAGCAAATAAAAAGACCTTAACTCGACGTNAGGATGTGACAACCACCCTTACGTTTGATCATGTCGGTGATACCTCTTGTCACACCTCTAAGGAATTTTTTAACGTTTATCTTGATGGAATACTGGGTCGTTAGGGTGAAGACCCGTATGTGTGGCTCCTTTGGTCTTAACTTTCTCTGTGTACATGGGGTTACAAGTAGCGTCGTGACAAATATTATCGGTCCTGTACCTTTGTTGGATCTACAGGTAGTCGTCTACTTACCTATTCTTTCGCCACCATGTATATGTGTTACCTCATAATGAATCGGCAATTTTTCTTAAGTAAACTTAGTCAAGACTACTCTACCCACTTTGACCTCGGTTAATATGTCTCACTTCATTCGGTCTTTCTTTTTGTGGTTATGTCATATGATTGTGTATATATACCTTAAATCCTTCTACCGTTACTGCTGGGACATACGTTCTGTCCTTTTTTCTATGTCTACACATATGGTCTGAAAACCTGAGTCTCCCTCTCCCTCTCCCACCCTACTAAACCCTCTTACCCTTAAGATTGTACATATGACAGTACATTCTTAACTTAGCGGTCAGGTACAGACTGCATCCCACGTCGAACGAACCCCGACCACGTACCCCTACTGGGTCTCTCTACAACACCCCTCCCTCCACCCTCCCCCCAAGTACAAACCCTTNAATCCTTGCGTACATTCTTAATTTCTAAAATTTTAAATTTTTTTTATTTGATTTTTTTTTTATTCTTAAACTCCTCGGAGTTTTAAATCGGGTATTGTTAATTCTACTGTAAGGTAAAATTAAGCGGTCCTGTCAGAAGGAAATACGGACAACAGAGTCACATTAAAAGTAAGTAAAGGACAGAATGAGTTTTCGAAAGGTGAAACACACCATTTAATGTACTGATAAAATGGATATTAGTTTTATTAGAACCTTTTAGGAAATTTTAGTGAACATTTTGTATCACGCGTATACGATAAAAAAGTCACCAACGAGGTGTTGGTCTAAAGGAACGTAATTTTATATAGTGACAAAGAAGTAACCCAGTACAACATACTTTTACGAACAACAATTTGTGATCGATATATACATTATACCGTTATACGTGAGTGAGATTTTCCGTACTTCGACTGTCTCTTTCACACTTAAGTAAAGAGAGTACAATGCTTGTAAATCCCTGATAGCAATTGCGTAACACTACTTCACCGTAACGGAGTCGACCTCCCAAATCTTCAGTAGAGTTTCTCCTTCTCTGAAATTAGGGAAGTGAAGTCCCTTTCATTGACTATTTCTAACTACTCCCACTTTCTGCTCTCACTTTTTCGACCGAGTTTTGAGTTGTAAGTTTTTTGATTCTAGTACCGTAGGTCAGAGTAGTAAAGTACCGTTTATCTACCCCTTTTCACCTTTGTCACTATATAAAATAAAAGAACCCGATGTCTTAGTAACATCTATCACTGACGTCGGTCCTTTAATTCCCGACGAACGGAGACCCTTGGTCAGACAACAAGGTACAGGTCGAGATTGACAACAAAGAACTGGACGTATACCTAAAGAGTTCCCCGTCCAGTCCACTAGACCATAAGGGTAGAGAAAGTCTTAAAAGGTGTCAAACAATACTAGGTGTGTCAGTTTCCGAAACCGTATCAGTTATTTTGTCTTTATCTACAAAAAGACCTTGAGAGAACGAAAAAACTACTAGGTCGCCTACAACCGTTAAACTAGAAACCAAGGAAACGGAAAAGATTCTGGTCGAATTTGTAGACCTTCAAGTGCCAAGTACATAACGACTTCGGACCGAACCTCTTAAAACTCGTAATGAAACGATCCTACACTCTACTCACGTTAACACGTTATCAAACTCATAAAAAACCGTCACGGAAAGAAACTCTAACCTTACTTTAGACTGGAAAAGGTCAGGACACCGGTGACGACTCAAAAGGTTTAAACGACCGTATGACTCACGTCGTAAAAGTGTCATAGCGGAAAATCCTAAACTTTGTCGAGTTGACCTTAAGGCAGGGGAGGTGATCGAAACAAGTATCACTACGAAGGATTCCGGGTGACTTGAAGTGTAAGGTCCTACAGACCGTGATCCACTCACTAGTGTGGTAGTACTAATAGACCCAGTACTTCTAGAAAAGAAATATCAAGAAGACACATAAAAACGGTAGAGAAGAACTATAGAAGACGAAGACAATTTAAGTATGGTAAAGACAGGAAATAATACGGGTAGAAACGTACTTTACAAGGGAACCATAGAGGTTAATAGAACTTCTCTAGAGGTCAGAAAGGGTAAGATAACAAAAGGAGATAGAGAAACGTAACTAGTGACTCCTTCCTAAAGAATAAGGAGGAACGATAAGAAAGCTTGAGAAGTAAGTTTACCCATATAGAAAGGAAAGGAGGAAACGGAAAACGAAGAGAAGAAAAGTATCGATAAACATTCTAGAGGAGTCTGTTGGTAAAACGGAAAAACGTAAAGAAAAAGAACCCCAAACAGAACTAATGATGGAGGACATGTTACAGTACTTGGAGGTAAGTATCAAGAAGTACGTAAGACAGATAGTCTGGATTAGGGAACTTAGATAAAGAGTAAGGTCACATATTAGTATTCCCTAAACTAAATCCAGTATGGACTTACCAGATCACCAAAAGAGATGAAAGAAGTTAAATTCAGACTTAAACCGTTATTCCTCAAGTACTAGAATCGGTGTCAGTCGAGGACCAGAACAAAAACGACTGACATATCTCGAAGAGGTAGAAACCGACGTTTCTTATATTAGTCAGACTAAAGTAAGAACCGGTAAACCAATACAGGTATACATCAGAAGCAAACACAACAACCTTCTCCGACAAACGATACTGGTCACGCAAGAGAACCGTTTTGATATAATCGGAAACGGGACAAAATAAGGTACGAGGTTCCGGTTTAAACGGACAATGAGGTCCACAAAGAACAGAAGGATTAAAACGTAAGGTCAGGGGAAATTACTTTTCCTGAAGAAAAAACCCACAATCAAGATGTTCCAGAACATCCAGAAGTACGTTGGCACGTTGAAGTTGAAGAAGTCGTAATGACCAACCCCGTATCTGAACCTAATGACACTAAACTTACGAAACGGAACCTTTACTTGTCTCTAGTAAGACAGCAAAAACTCTAACGTAGGTTATGACGTAAAACCTGAGAGAACAACTGACACTACCGATGAGGTAAAGAAGATTCTGTAAGAACAGATGTCACCATCTATATTACCAGTAGACTCAATTTAAGTGGGTAAGATCAGGTAAAATCAAGTGACTATGGATTTTACAACTACAAGTGAGAACGGTAGAGGACAAACTGGTGAAGGTTAAACGGAACTAAGTACCTAGATTGTAAGGTCCAAGGGTACGTTATAACGAGAAATGTTGTAACCCGAAATGAAGATATTGGTCAGTGTAGGTGTCGATCCACAACAAAAACGAAACCGATAGACAAGTAAGAAAGACCTCAATTTAGAGGTAACTAGACGCCATCGTATAACCCATGGATGACTGGACCCCTCAAGTAGAAAGTCACAGGATAGAAAAACAGAAAAGTATGACAAGTCCTCCAAGAATTCAGTTCTTATGACTTCATCAAACGGTAAGGGAAGAGGTTATCAGGTACAAAACAGTCTTGAAAGGTGGTACTGCACAGACAGAACCCGCCGGGATGTGTCGTACCGAGTATTAAAGTAATTCAATCTGTTCCGACACCAGGTACACTAGTCTAACCAATCAAAAGACACTAACACCAAAAGTAAGACAGACGGGAGACTACCTCTACTTATTCTCCGAATACCTTCGAAGGACTACACTCTCTGACTGATTCCCCCTTTGACCCAGAACAAGACTACCCGTCCTGATACCAGTCATTTAAAATTAGGTTAAAAGACAACTACCCACCCCGACACAAGGGAGGAACAACAAACTGGACTCCAACTTGATACCACCTCCATTACTTTTATTACCCCTGGAGGAAGTTTTCTAGGAGTCGTCTCTCAGAACCTGTGAGTGTCCTTTCAGACCCGGTCAGAGAAACCCCAGTGACGAGGAAAGAGGACCCAGGACCACGTGTGTTCGAAACAAACTCTACAGACTCGTAGAGACCACCCACACCCCAAACTAAGATTTACGTTAAAGTGGGGAAGATGGTGGAAGGACCCCGAAGAGACAGGAACGTGTACCCCATAGAGGAGTTTCAGTGAAGTCGCGGTACGTCGGTGGTCCTCGACGAGTAAAGTAAATACAGTATTAAAGGGGACCCAACACAGACAAATTATATTATGGTCCCGAGAACTCAATATTGGTAACATAAAGTTGTCGGTTAGTCTTCAAGGAACTTTTCGGACACTGAACTAAAGTAAGACGACTCCTGGAGGTAGCTGAACGGATAAAGGAAAGTTATAGTAAATAAAACCCTTTAGAGTTTTCAAATGTGACCGTTTACCGTCTTGTCAGTTACCTTTAGACTTTTGAACAGTACAGTACACAACCCAACCGGTCTTTCAAGTTCAAGAAGGTCAGTGGACCTCCAAACCCGTCGTGTGGTCACCCAGGGCCGCGGGTCCGGACTCACGACACTAGAAGATCGTCTCGGTCAAACGACGGTAGGAGGTGGGTCGAAGTCGTGGGTCGTCCAATTCTGTGGTTGAAGTCGTGGGTCGTCCAGTTCTTCGTTGTCAATCTTGACCTGTTTTCTGACCAAGGTTTAACCCTTTCCTCATACAGTTTCGACATATAACAGTGGGACGGATAAATTGAATATACGTTTCATTTAGTACTCTTTACGGTCCGACCTACTTCGTGTTCGACCTTAGTTCTAACGGTCCTCTTTATAGTTATTGGAGTCTATACGTCTATACCGTCTTTCGTTTCTTCTTGATTTCTTGGAGAACTACTTTCACTTTCTCCTCTCACTTTTTCAGCCGAATTTTGAGTTGTAAGTCTATTGATTCTAGTAGGTAGGACAGGGTAGTGAAGTACTATTTATCTATCCCTTTGTTACCTTTGTCACAGTCTGAAATAAAAAAACCCGAGGTTTTAGTGACGTCTACCACTGGCGTCGGTACTTTAATTATCTGTGAACGAGGTACCTTCTTTTCAATACTGGTTGGATCTATCGTACAATTTTTCGTCTCTGTAATGAAACGGTTGTTTCCAGGCATATCAGTTGTTTCGAAACCAAAAAGGTCATCAGTACATACTTATACTCTCAACCTGATATTTCTATCGACTCACGATTTCTTAACTACGAAAACTTGACACCACAACCTCTTCTGATAACTCGCAGGGAACCTGACGTTCCTCTAGGTTGGTTAGGTAGGACTTCCTTTAGTCAGGACTTATAAGTAACCTTCCTGACTACGACTTCGACTTCGAGGTTATAAGAGCGGTGGATTAAGCTTCTTACCTGAGGAACCCTTTCTGGGACTACGACCCTTATTAACTTTCGTCCCCCTCTTCCCCTGTTGTCTCCTACTCTACCAACCTACCGTAGTGACTGGACAACCTGTACTCAGACTCATGCGAGACCCTCATCCACTACCTGTCCCTTAGGACCGTACGACGTCAGGTACGCCAACGTTTCTCAACCTCTGTTGACTCACCGACTTGACTTGATTTGACTTGACGAGGAACCTCCCAGGGACTACCGAGTCGACCATTCCTTAGATGGACGTCACGTCCTCCGGTCCCAAACTAGGGACCAAACCCTTCTAGAGGACCTCTTCCCTTTCCGATGGGTGAGGTCATAAGACCGGACCTCTTAAGGTACCTAACATATCAGGTACCCCAACGTTTCTCAGCCTGTACCGATACTGTCAAAGTGAAAGCAACGGAGACCCTTCTTTTGGGTACTGGTTGGATCGGTAGTATAATTTTTCGTCTCTGTAGTGAAACGGTTGATTCCAGACATATTAGTTTAGATATCAAGAAGGTCATCAGTATATGTTTACACTCTCGACCTGGTATTTTTTCAGACTCACGATCTCTTGACTACGAAAGTTTGACACCAGGACCCCTTCTGAGAACTCTCAGGGAACCTGTCGTTCCACGAGTTTGATCAGTTAGGATCTCCTTTCGTTGGGACTTATAAGTAACCTTCCTGACTGCGACTTCGACTTTGTGGTCATAAGACCGGTGGACTACGTTTTTTACCTGAGTGACCTTTTCTGAGACTACGACCCTTTCTAACTCCCGTCCTCCCTTTCCCTCGTTGTCTCGTACTATACTAACCTACCGTAGTCCTGTACTCAAACTCTTTTAAGGACCTCTACCACTTCCTGTCCCTTCGGACCACACGACGTCAGGTACCCCAGGATTTTTCCACCTATACTGAATCACTGACTTTTTGTTGTCGTTTCCAACAGGGAGTCCGGTTCACCCTACACGGTGAAGATGGTCACCCGTATACGACCAAGATTATTAGAAAGATGTCGAGACTTAAAAAGACCTTGTAAATTAATGTAAGTGGTAAATATAAACAGTACAAGTTTCTCCCGTCTCCAATTTTTAGACAAAATAATGAATATGGAAAAAATCTATTTATTGACCAAACCTCGTACCCTGGTCCTGTAGACCTATCATCCATTATCTCTTCTTTACTATCTTCTATTGAGTTCATCAGAAACTGAATATAAAGAATTGATTTTACAATCATTATTGGACCATACAAGCATAGTCAAGAGATTCAAAGGGGTGTATTCAAAAGATGATTATTATTTTATGGTTTCAACTACTTATCAAATGAAAGAATGTATTTAATCTCACAAATGAGAAGATTAGTGTTATGTGAAAGTAAAACTATTTATAATAACTCTCTCTCTTCCTCCACCTCAATATCCTTGGAACGACCCATAACGTGTATTGGGACTATGTGGGTACCCACATAAAGGATCTCCTCTTTAAGAAAGTAATACATTTAATCGTGTCTTTGTAGTCCAACTCTTGACGACGAGACCGAGAAATCTCGTTTCAATTACAGGGACTCTTAAGGTAGGAACACGAACGAAGGGAGTGTGAAGTACTGGAACCTCTTGATTATCTTTATAAAGGGTACCACAGTCGATGAACAGTAACGTTAGATAACGGGGCAGTGGGAGACGGTAAAACTCAGTCCCCTCCTAATACCCATTGGATGGGGAAGGGGGAAGTTGGAATCCTTGGGTCTCCAGGGGTTCCAGACCACCGACCGGTACAATCGTCAGGTATGAAAGGTGTACCACGTCAGTCAGTAACTACTCTCGGAGTCAATGTACATTCTCGAAGGTATAAATAACGACCCCTTAATTTACGTAAAAGACCACGGTTCTCTAAGGAGAAACGTTAAAATAGATGACGAAGTAATTTCCAAGTATTTTCCTCAACGACCTACTGTGTAACGTACGTGATATGAAGATCTAATTAGGAATTTTTGTCGTGAGTAACACGGGGAGGGGTCGGGGTCAGGGAGGTTGTTGAGAGGATAAAGTCGGTCTGTTACAGACGTGGAACCGGATGGTAGTTTCGTAAAGTATAAGACTGAGTCAAATGAGAAGACGGAAGGTATATTGTCTATGAGTTATTTATAGATGTCTTTCTTATCTGTAAGATAAGAAGTTTTTATTTTGTCTCGTTGTTTATAACTGACTTACAAATAATATACAATCCGTCAAAGACACAGAAACTCTGAACGTTATTTGAGTCCACAGTCCATCATAATAATAAGGATAAAACGTAAATACTTTTGTCTAATACACTGGACCGGTTATCAGGTTATTAATTGTAATAAATAATTCAATTATTCAAAGTTTCGGTTCCGAGATTGAAGTAGTGTGATGGACACCTCATTCCGAGAACTTGTGAGAGAACACGAATGAGAGGACCACGAGTTGGTTGAAGAGGTTAGGATGATGTTACGGAAACACCTTCGATAACAGAGTCGTCCTTTATGAACAAGTAAGGTGAACCGGTTGAGGTTGTTAGAATAGTTTTGGGTCGAAATAGGGATGAGATGGTACCTCTGTAGAACTTAAGAAGTTGGGAGTCGATTGGAAGGAAGGGGTCTTCAGTGAGCAAAAGACGTGGTTAAGAAAACCTGGGGTCGTATACTGTCTACCATTTCAGAAATCTAGTAACGAAACATGATAAAAAATTGAGTTATTTACACCTTACTTATTTATTTTGTAATGTTACGTCGTGACTATATAGGGTCTTCATATGTAAAACTGAAGAGTAAATATTTATGGAATTACACACAGAGATATATCAGAAACGACAAGTTTGTCTAGGTAGAAGTTTACTTAATTGAATTCCAACCTTACTTAATCGATTCCGTCACGACCAACAATCGTCCCTCTCTGACACAAGTCATATCTGAAACGAACGACTGAGGGTTTGTTCTACTTGGTCCTCTCTTGGTGATCTGTCTGACGACGTAAAAGATGTGGTGTTTTTGTATCTGGTCTTATATTTACCCAAACCGACAAAAGAAGGTGTTCTCCCCGATAAGTGATTGTGTCTAAAGAAACGTTATATTAGACCGTCTCTGTAGACACAGATAAAACATTCGTCCAGATGACTCCAGATGACAAGAAAAGTAGTGACTCGTAACGATCACAGAGCTATTACATTGAAGTGTCCCGGAGTCGTAGACCTTTCCGTCTTTACCAACCACAGTCAACTCTCTTGTTTTGTTGATTTAATCGTCAGGTATAGTTGTGAGAATAGGTCTATTCCTATTGCGTACATACACATTCAAGGCGACCAATTGGAGTGTCAGTGTCGACTGGAAATACTAACCCCCACCAACCCCCCCCCGTCACTCTCGTCGAAAGGAAAGTAGAGGGAGGAAGAAGGAGGAAGAGGGGATTTGGAAGGTAAAAAAAAGTTGGGGTGTGGAGTACAGAACGTGGATTAGGTTTTATACCAGGAGTTTTACAAGATCTCAGGTGAAGTGACTCTTTACAACCCAGGAAGTCGTACGAACCATCTTTTAAAATTCGAAAAGACTCAGATGGTACATTTACTTTGTTTACCTATAAAGAGGTGAATTATACCTGTTAAAAAATATCGTATTAAACCTAATAATAATATAATGATTATAACAAAGATTAGAGGGATTCTGAGGTGTACGGTTACTCTTTAGTCACTATCCTCTCTTTCCCTACTTCTCTTACAACAGTTTGGTGTTTTTCTACTACTTCTACTACTAACATTTTTTACTTCATGGTTCGGGGCTGAATTCTCAACATACATTGTATAGAGTAAATTTATTGTGTGGATACAATGTCTGCACACAAACTCCTAATCTACCGCATAATCTCGGAGTCATTACACAACACGACCACGAACCGGTTAAACAGGATAGGGAAAAAAAGAGAAGGGAATGAGACTGGATATAGACGTAAAATCGTCTACAAAACGACTATCGGATACCTATTCAAGTCGGACACCTTATATAACCTTCCCTGACCTGTTACTCTTCCGCATCAGTCACATGAAGGGGTGAGGACGATTCGTCACAAAGACCGTCACCGTAGAAAACACACCGAGGTCGAGGGGAACCTGTCATGGAGGGTGACCCCACGGTCCCGTATCCCTTCTGACACGAAAAGAGATAGGTCAACAACGAGAGGAGAGGGATCGGGACAACAAGTGACAACCCGAGGATTTGTATTTGCAATCACAATTTTTATGACTAATCAAAGGGACCATCGAGTCGACCATTTCTTGGGTGGACATTACCTCTTCTGGGACTAAACTAAGGACCCTACCCTTCTAGGGGACCTCTTCCTTATCCGATGGGTGAGGTCATAATAGTCCGAAAGACCACCAAGTCTACCATTTCTTAGATGGACGTTACACACTCTGGGACCAAATTAGGAACCCAACCCTTATGACCTCACCGGTAGGTGAGGTCATAAGAACGGACCTCTTGGAGGTACCTGTCTCCTCGGATCCCAGTGTTTCTCAGTCTGTACTGACTCACTGATTCGTGTTGTGTCGTTAATTGTACATATTATTTAAGGAATACAATTTATAAAACCAAATTTTATGGTTTACAAAAGAAAAGAAATAACCGGAGACAGACTACGTCAACGGGGTCCAGTGTGTCGATCTTCTAATGTTTGGATCTTAAGTCTAGGTACACATAGATTAAGTATGGATACAAGATTCGGGTGAATGAATAGAGGACCTTGAATATAAATTTTTATTCATTTTATCATAAATCGACAATCCGGATCTGTATACTTAAAATGATAATTTATAGTAGGGTTAAACCACTTCAAATTAACATCGATTTTGGGTTTCGGGACTCTAAGTCACAACTCAGTAGAAAACGTCGTATCTTTAGATGTCAACGAAAGAATTTAACACACCCTCTTTCAAAACGACGAGTTTCACACCAGAATCAAGGTCGTCCTAATTATAGTGGACCCTCGGAAAATCTTTTTACGTCTTACGACCCAGAGTAGTGTGAGACACAAAATTGTTCTAGGGGTCCACTAAATATATGTGTTATTTCAAACTCTTTGATGATTTTCTTACACTAAACTCATTTCTTATTTTGTTTTCGTAGGAATTTTAAATTTCCGACTATGGTACTTTTTCAAACATTCAGACAAAAAGGTTTAAATTCTCGGTGATACAAGGTCGGAAATAGGGTCGAATGTCTACTCAATACAAGTTGTAAGATCAACAACCATGTTACAACCCTTAGTAAAGGAGTATTCTTGACACAATACCTAGAATTAATCCAAATGTCCGACCAGGTAATCTGGAATCCAATTTAGTATGTCACCACTTATAGTCCAAGTAAAATTATCCCTTATTCTCTTTTTAGAGAAAAAAGAATGGATGTTTCTAAAACAAACACAATATACGAAACCGTAATAAGATGAGGTAGTTCCCACGACAAAAGGGTGAACTATTAAGGAGAGGGTCCATAGTCGGGAGTTACCGGGAGTGGGTCTGAGGGATACAGGGGTCATGAGGTTTACTTCGATATGGTACAGTGGAATTAGTCAGGAAAGTAAATAGTTGTGTCTAACACAATCGTTTCTCAATAATACTTTCATTACTTGAAATTAAGTTTGATTACCCACCTATTGATCAATTTGTGGGAGCCTCCTTAAATGTATGAATATTATCTCATCAACAATCGAGTCAATTCAGATCACGTTTACCACTAACGTCGGTACTTTAATTTTCTACGAATGAGGAACCTTCTTTTCAATACTGGTTGGATCTATCGTATAATTTTTCGTCTCTGTAATGAAACGGCTGATTCCACGCAGATCAGTTCCGATACCAAAAAGGTCACCAGTACATACCTACACTCTCAACCTGACACTTCTTTCCACTCACAGCTTCTTAACTACGAAAACTTGACACCACAACCTCTTCTGAACTCTCAGGGAACCCGACGTTCCTCTAGGTTGGTCAGGTAGGATTACCTCTAGTCAGGATCCACAAGTAACCTTCCTGACTACGACTTCCACTTTGAGGTTATGAAACCGGTGGAGTACGCTTCTCACCTGAGTAACCTTTTCTGGGTCTACGACCCTCCCTAACCCCCGTCCTCCTCTTCCTCTGTTGACTCCTACTTTACCGACCTACCGTAGTGCCTGAGATACGTGAGGACCTCAAACCCACTTGAGGTCCTTAACCACTACCTGTCCCTCCGGACACCACGACACTAAGTACCCCAACGTTTCTCAGTCTGTACTGACCCACTGACTTGACTTGACTGACTTATTTACCTTACCCTTTTTCAAGTTCTGTACCTTCACTGAACCACTCCCCGGTTGAAAGGAACCCTCGTGTGGGAACTCGTGACGGGGTAATTGAAAGGAACTATGAGTGGTGAAAAAAGGAAGTAGACGAGATTCAAGTAACAACGGTAACGAAACTGTCACCAGGGTTCCATATCCTGTTACTAAAGGACAGATTTACACACTAAACGAATGTTAAGTCCTAATAGACATTACGTCTCCAGTTAGCTAACAAAGGTATAAGATAAACAATAGGTAGGGACATTGTTTTATGGGGTTTTAGGTACCGAATTTTGGTGTTTGGAGAGAATAGAATGTCTAAACCACTTAATAGACTAACCAAGACTGAGTCCCAGGGAGTTCGTCCACGACATTTCGACGACGGACCTAGTCGTCAATTAAATTAAGAAGATTAAGAACTGAATCCCTCCTAAGTGAAACTACAAGTGAACTTCAACAACCATACGGGGTCAAGAAATGGTGTACTGGAGAAGTCTCAAACGGACTTGGAAGACTGTGTACCAGAGAGTGAAGACAGAAGGAAAAAATAAAATAAAAAATTCAAAACAAAGAATACACAAATTAAGTGGACCTTAGATAAAAATTTATATTTAAATAAATAAAATTAACCTACGATTAATGAAATGTTATAACACCACTAAAACGGTATGTAACTGTACTTAGACGGTGTCCACATGTGCACAAGGTGTAGCACTTGGGGGGAGGGTGGAGGGAGGGGTAGGGTAGGGAGACCCAGTAGGGTCAAGTGGTCAGGGCTCGTGGGACAGAGTACGTAGCTTGGATCTGACCGTTAGGCAAAGTGTATACTATTATATGTACAAAGTTACGGTAAGAGGGTTTAGTAGGGTGGGAGCGGGAGAGGGTCTCTCATGTTTTCTGACAAGATATGTAGACACAGAGAAACCGACATAACGTATATCCCAATAGTAATGGTAGAAAGATTTAAGGTATATATACACAATCGTAAGACATAACCACAAAAAGAAAGACCGAATGAAATGAGACATATTATCCGAGGTCAAAGTAGGTGAAGTAATCTTGACTAAGTTTACGTAAGAAAAATTACCGACTCATTATAAGGTAACACATATACATGGTGTCGAAAGAATAGGTAAGTAGACGACTACCTGTAGATCCAACGAAGGTACAGGACCGATAATATTTGTCACGACACTACTTGTAACCCCATGTGCACAGATAAAGTTAAAACCAAAGGAACCACACATACGGGTCACACATACGGAGCTACACATACGGGGTCACCCTAACGACCCAGTATACCGTCCGTCAAGATAAAGGTCGAAAAATTCCTTAGAGATGTGACAAGAGGTATCACCGACATGATCAAACGTCAGGGTGGTTGTCACATTCTCCCAAGGGAAAAGAGGTGTGGGAGAGGTCGTAAATAACGAACATCTGAAGATCTATCGTCGGTAAAACTGGTCGTACTTTACCAGGGAGTAACACCAAAACTAAACGTAAAGAGACTATTACTCACTACAACTCGTAGAAAAGTACACAAACAATCGGGAGACATACTGAAGAAACCTCTTTACAGACAAATCAAGAAACCGGGTGAAAAACTAACCCAGTAAATAAAAAGCCCTTAACTCGACGTCCTCAACGAACATATAAAGACTCTAATTAAGAAACAGTCAACAAAGTAAACGATAATAAAAGAGGGTAAGACTTCCGACAGAAAAGTGGAACGAATATCAAAGGAAACAACACGTTTTCGAAAATTCAAATTAATCTAGGGTAAACAAATAAAAACGAAAATAAAGGTAATGAGAACCTCCACCTAGTCTCCTAGGACGACACTAAATACAGCCTTCACAAAACGGATACAAAAGGAGATCCTCAAAATATCAAAGACCAGAATACAAATCTAAACATTAGGTAAAACTCAAATAAAAACACATACCACAATATTTCATAGGATCAAAGTAAGAAAATGTTCACCAACTGGTCGAAAGGGTCGTGGTGAACAATTTCTCTAACAGAAATGAGGTAACATATAAGAACGGAGGAAACAGTTTCTATTCCAATGGTATCCACGTACCTAAATAGAGACCCGAAAGATAAAACAAGGTAACTAGATATAAAGACAGAAACACGGTCATGGTATGACAGAACTACTGACATCGAAACATCATCTCGACTTCAATCCGTCCAACTAAGGAGGTCAAGGTAAGAAGAAAGAGTTCTAACGAAACCGATAAACTCCAAAAAAACATAAAGGTATGTTTAACACTTTAATAAACAAGATCGAGACACTTTTTATAGTAACCATCGAACTATCCTCACGTAACTTAGATATCTAACGAAACCCATCATATGAGTATACGTGATATAACTAAAAAGGTTGGGTACTTGTACCATACAAAGAGGTAGATAGACACAGGAGAAACTAAAGAAAGTGGTCACAAAATATCAAAAGATATATATCCAGAAAACAAAGAAATCCAACTATATAAGGATTCATAAAATAAGAAAAGTAACGTTACCGCTTACCTTAACAAAGTAATTAAAGAGAAAGACAAAAGAGTAACAATCAAATATCCGTACGTTCCCTAAACACACAATTAAAATATAGGATGTTGAAATGATATAAGTAACTAATCGAGATCATTAAAATCACCTCAGAAATCCCAAAAGATGCCTCTCCTAGTACAGTAGACGTTTGTCACTCTTAATATGAAGAACAAAAGGTTAAACCTAAGGAAAAAAAAAAAGAAAAGAAAAAGACGAGACTAACGACACCGGTTTTGAAGGTTTTGATACAACTTATCATCACTACTCTCACCCGTGGGTACAGAACAAGGACTGAAATCCCCTTTACGAAAGTCAAAAAGTGATAACTACTATTACAAACGACACCCAAACAGTATATATCGAAAATGATACAACTCCATACAAGGAAGATAAGGACGAAAGGCCTCCCAAAAATAGTATTTACCTATAACTCAAAACAGTTTCCGAAAGAGACGTAGATAACTCTATTAGTATACCAAAAATAAAAAGTTAAACAATTACACCATATAATGTAAATAACTAAACACCTATAACTTCTTAGGAACGTAGGGACCCTATTTCGGGTGAACCAGTACTACATACTAGAAAAATGATACAACAACCTAAGACAAACGATCGTAAAACAATTCCTAAAAAGAAGATAGAAGGTTTCCGACTAAGTACTGTACCTTCAATCTAAGAGAGTCTCGGTCCTCAGTTCTCTCTCACTGGTTCTTTGTCCCGGGGATAGTACCTCCGGTGTCAGAAAAATATTGGATTAGAGTCTTTACTATAGAGTATTAAAGACAATTATAAGGTGACAGATGTTCGTCCATTGATTTAGTTCGGGTGTAAGTTCCCCTCTTGTTAATTCAACGTAAAGAATTCCTCTCCTCATAGTTTTTTTCACACCTATATACAAATTTTGGTTGTGTTAATGTATTATTAACTTAAGTCACTGGTCTACAAAGATGGTCTAAAACTTAAGAGATCGTAAACACGGAGATGACACAACTATAAACCTATGTCGTGACAATATCCTTAGTCCTGGACGACAATCAGGGTGTATGATTGAAATGGTCGTCATGCTAGAATTTTTAATGGATAAAAGCAAACCTCAATTTCATCTACAAGAATAAGGGAAAAGACCTTTAACCCCCATAACTACGGATTAAACGGATTTGTAGTTATTAAAACACTACGAGATTACTCTTTTACCTAAACTTGTATAAAATCTTATACGGTCCAGTGGTAGTCAAGACCCCAACAAAATGAAGTATAAGAGACGAAAAAACATAGTACTGATATAGAGTCCTAATCGCTCCGCATCATTTAACGGATAAAAGAGGAAAACTAATCACCGAAGAGGAAATTCAAAGTTATTTGTTTTGAAAGGACAGAGTGACAAAACAAAAGGTTTCAGAGAGAGAGAGAGAGAGAGAGAGAGAACAAAAAGGAAAACTTCTCGTAAAATTCAAAGTGTTGTCTCACCTTTCTTTCCATATCTCTAAAGGGTGTATAGGAGATAGAAGAGAGTATGTATTGTAATAAATGGTCTTACAACGTAAACATTACTTCCCACATGGATGTAACTGTAGTATTAGTAGACTTAGGTATCAAATGAAATCCCAAGTGAGAAGTACGATTTGTCAGATACTCAAACCTGTTTACATATTATGTATGTAGGTAGTAAGTTGTAGTATGTCTCATAAAAGTGAGGGGATTTTTAGGAGAGAAGATACGGATAATAAAAAGTGAAAGGTAGGGACCGTTGGTGTCTATACAAATAACAGAGGTATTAAAACGACAAGGTGATAAAAATTTTTGAAGGTTAAAAATGTTAAACATCAGGTTCTGGAATTCGATAACTTTAGGATCTTTCCTTATATAAATACCTAGATTACGGTGAACTGGTCTACCGAAGTCCCGAATGAAACGAAGAATGTGAGACTGTCTCAAGAAAACTGAAAAGTAAAAGGTATCACTTTTTCGGTATGAACCAGAAGAAGAACCGTTGAATTACAAGGCAAGTTATCAGGTACACTCCTAAGATTATTATTCCAGGAATGAGTAGTGGGTCGAAGGTAAATATCCAACTAGGAGGACTGAATCTAACCAGGAAATCTGAATGATCCAAGACACCAACACCCTTTCAAAAGAAGAATAAGAGTGACTGACGTGAGGACCAGGAAACAGTTACGTACAAGATTCTTCATCAAAGTACGAAGGACATCCCTTTCTCGTTTATCGAGTCTACCATCATCAGTCCGAGAGAGTGAGATGGTGGAGAGAGAGAGTGGGGTGCAAAACATTTATGTACCAATACGTTGTCGACTCTAGTGAATGTCGTGGCACGAACACACAGTGCTACATGGACGAACCGGTGCCCGGTGAAAACAAGACATTTGTATATTCGGGTTGGACTTTTCGGGAACGTCGACTCAATATCGACGTAGTAACGATGTAGGGGACCTAGTTGATGTTCTCTTATGTCATTCCGACGTTGTGTCGACGACGCGGGTGGGCCTCTCCTATTTGTACAGACGTCAAGGACACTGAGGAACTCGAAAGAAGGTCGAAGGGACGAGTACGGAACGAATACGACCCAAGTCTCTTGTCATACGTGTCACACTTGTCGTTCTGTTAACCGTATCAGACGTCGTATGGGTCGTCCATCTCCTCGGACTCCGAGGTTACCTTCCTCCTTCGAGTCCCTGGTGGTGTATCATACACGATGGACCATCGACACCGGGAGAGACACACCCAGGGTCATCTTCTGACCCTCCGTCATCTACCCAGTGACCTATCGTGACTTTTCCGTAATGTCCACCACTCAAGGGCGAACGGTCTTTTTCACCGTACATGGTGACGGTGACCGTGGTACCCCACCTACAAAGACTAACGGGATTTTCGAATATACCTCTCACGGGACGTACTACCACACGTACATGTATTTGACGTCTCTACCCTCCTTCTCAATCTCGGTGTATGTGACCTCGTTCTTTACACACCGGAACTACTTGGGTCACGGTACTTCACTCCATTATTCCTGTCATTACTACTTGTAACACTCTGACGTCCAGGGGTGAACCGTCACTTCGGGTAACATGTCGTCCTTCACTTCCTAGTCGTCGGATTTTGACACCCTACCCCGTAGGAGTTCCCCAGGGGTCACACTGACCCAGGTGCTGTATATCTGGTGTATTGAGTCCACTTCAACTAGTTGAGCCCATTCGTTAAGACCGTTTTCGTTCCCCTTGGAAACCGTCGTGTCGAAAACGTTGAGACTCTGTCTCCCCACCTACCATATTAAACAAGACCCCTGTTTTGTCTTACTAACCATAGATATTGGTGACTTGGGAGTAACTCTGTTTCCAACGTCTTGTGATCCACTGAGTATCTCCCCTACGGATTAGTCTGTGTGTGGGACTACCTTACCTTATCGTGACGGTAGGTGTGTCACACTCGTGTAAGACCTCTCAAGGGCCTATGATACTAATTTACAATATGGATAGGGTTCAACTGAGTTTAACACTCTCTTGACCCGTACTTTGGTAGTTATAAATCGACTTTAATGAACTCCGGGTCTACTATTCGTAAAATATCCACCGTACACGATACGGTAAAACTTATTACGGGGTAGATGGTGAAAACCTAGGGACTAACGATAAGAACACGGGATACACTCCGTGGGGTAGATACTTCACTGGAACTACCACCAAGTCAAGTGAAGTCAGCGAGTCAGTACAGGCTGAGAAACAATGGGGTACTTAGCGTCGTGCGGTCCGGAGGGACAGGTAGTGGTTGAGGACCTCAAGTTGGTTTGAGTACACGTATCTCAGACACTACGGTAAGTCGGTAGAGTAGGAGCCAGTAGGGGAAGAGGAGGACGTGGGTTAGGGAGGGTCGTAGTCTCAGAAAAGGTCACTCAGTTGAGAAGTGTACTCCACCGGTTTCATGACCTGAAAGTCGAAATCGTAGTAAGGAAGGTTTCTTTAGAGTCCCGACTAGAGGAAGTCTTACCTGACCAACCTAGAGGAACGTCAGGTTCCCTGAGAGTTCTCAGAAGAGGTTGTAGTGTCAAGTTTTCGTAGTTAAGAAGCCGCGAATCGGAAGAAGTGTCAGGTTGAGAGTGTAGGTATATACTGATGACCTTTTTGGTATCGGAACTGATCTACCTGGAATCAGCCGTTTCATTACAGAGACGAAAACTTATACGATAGATCCAACCAGTAGTGAAAAGAGGGTTCCTCATTCGCAGAAAATTAAAGTACCGACGTCAGTGGTAGACGTCACTAAAACCTCGGGGGTTTTTATTTCAGACTGTGAAAGATGACAAAGGGGTAGATAAAGGGTACTTCACTACCTTGGTCTACGGTACTAGAAGTAAAAGACTTACACCTCGAAATTCGGTTGAAAAAGTGAGAGGAGAAAGTAAAAGTAGTTCTCCGAAAAAT